>CM075772.1:55633473-56268116 GCA_037974665.1 Ehretia macrophylla | reverse complement strand
ATATTCTCTCATTTCCTCTCAACTTCTCTCTCTCCCTCTCATTCTCCTCACCATCTCTCGTCCTTGGCTGAGTTCTCACCATCCTTTGCTCATCTTCATCACCTCATGGTGCATCAAGACAAGAAACAATCAAAGAAACTCAAGCAAACAAGCTAGGATACAAAAATCACACATGCATGTCCTTTGAACTCTTCATTTCGGCACTAGGTCAGTTTCTTGGCTTCCATTTCTTTTCTACTTGTTCTAATCAGATGCATGTACTAAGAGCTTGGTTAATAAGCTAGGAAAAATAGAGAAAATCTAGTTGGAACCACGGCTAGGCAAAGGAGAATAAGAAAATTGTGCTTCAACAAGTTTTTGTGCATCTTCTTGGTTGATTGCTAAGGTGAGGGCTAAAACCTTTTGAAAATCTTTCAAATATCCACATGCATGCTCATAAATGTATGTTTTTGCTTCTATTCTTGAGTTATATGTTCGTTCATAAGCTTCTTCAACCATGCACGGCAAGATTTTGGCTTGAAAGTGATGATAGGTGAAGTCGGATTATGTGACAGCTCTCTGACCAGTTTGTTTCGAGGTAAGTTTAGCTAGGAAAATGATATTAAAAATTCTTGAAAATTGATAGGTGACTATTTTGGCCAGTTTTGAACATTTTTCGCAGAAATAGGCCAAAGCTAATTGTGACTCTAAGGTCCACAAACTGGTGAATCTTTAAAATGTGTCCAAATCTGGAAATCTGGAAAAATGAAGCAGGTTTTAGCAGATGCACTGACCTTGTAGAATGAACCAGATTTTACTTAGTAAATGATGTCCAAAATGCATGAAATTGGGTGTACTGCTATAATTTTCAGTTCTGGACATTTTTGCCAAAAATGGACCAAGGCTAAATCTGACCCTAAGACCTCAAAAACGTCAATTATCGAAATGTGTGCAAATCTGGACAGTTTTGTGCTATCCCACTGTTTCAGCTATAACTAATGATCCCGAACTCCAAATGATGCAAGGTTTGTTCCTGATTTTATTTAACTTCTTAAGCTTTAATTTGACAACTTATTCACTAGAATTGGAGGTTTTTTGCTTATCTTAATGGTTGAGAGAATACAGCCTATTGCAGTAAGGGTTTCACTTAGTGTTATGCTTAGAAAATTGTTGTGACTTCTCTTGTTGAATTAAATGTTTGGGATTGCAGCTTTGGGATGTTGTGTGGACTGTTTTGAATGTTTGAGGATGTTGATTTAAATGATTTATGGCTTGAGATTGACTTTGAGTTGGTTTTGGGCTCAAATTGCGCGGATATGCACGAAATGGAAACCCTAATGACTTGATAGGATTGCTAAGTATTGATCATTTGGATATTGTGTGGAATTATACGCTTAGTAGGCTGCCCGTAGTTTCCCTTATAACCTTAAATGTAATTTTGATCATTGCATGTTGACAAATAGGCTTTTCTTGCATTCGAACCCACGTAGATGTTGTTGTATGTTAAAAAATCCTATCACTTGATTACGTGGACTTCGAAATGAGTTATATGGCTTGATTTACATGTGTTACATGGCTGCCCATTTAATGTTCATATAACTCTATATGCCTTTCAAGTGAAATTACTTGTCTTATCGTGTCCTGTCTGTTTACTTGTCAATGTGTAATCTTATGACTGTTCGGAGACAACCTACTTTGTTGTCCTTCTAACGTGATATGTTAATGTCATAAATGTGTACTGCATACAAGGTTGCAACCTTTCCTGTCGGCATGGTAGCGATCAAGCACACCGGGGGGCATCGGGCTTGCCGGTGCACGCGTGACTACCATGGTCCCATTCCCGCTCTCGCTTGGGGGCTAGACTTCGAGACATAGTATCATGCTAGGTTATAAATCAAACGAGACATCGAGATAACCAATAGTCATTTCAATTGATGTTAAATCGTAATCCTAGTTGAAAATGAAACTTGAGATTAGAAAAATTTGATGCGTTTAGAGAATTAGGCCAAACCAAAGAGTCCAATTCCAACCGTCATGCTGCCGGTTTTCTGAAAAACTTTGGAGTATAGACTCAAACGATAGGTGTTAAATCTTTATAAACAGTTAAGTATGTGACATGTCCGGAACGTTTAGATCACACTCGAGTCTAACCTAATAGGCCAGGTTGGGGCTTGACACACTGGGCCCGCAAACCAAGGGCGTGGGGCTTTGGACCAGGTCTCCGTCACTCCGGTGCCCATAACTTTTGATCCGTAAGGAATTACGTGGCGCACAACATATCGATGGATAGCTCTCCAAGAGCCCGACGACGGGGGCAGCAAGCCTGCTCGGCTGCGCCTATTTTCGGTGACCAAAATTGAACGTTTTCATCAGTTTCAGCATACTTTTCTTCTTTTATGTTATTTTTTTTTATCCCGGATCGTATGTCGTGAGCCGCGAAAAGGATGACAACCTAATCCATTACATTTCTATTACCGAATCCCAAGGCACCTTGGGCAAGGTAACTTCACTTTACGTAGAGGTTAGGCCCGCAAACCGAGGGTGTGGTGCTTGGGACCTAGTCTCCGTCACTCCGGTTCCTATAACTTTTGATCCGTAAAGCGTTCCGCGGCACACAGTATACTGTCATAAAGCTCTCCGAGAGCTCTACGACGGGGGCAGCAAGCCTTCTTTGCAGCGCCAATTTTCCAAGCCCAAAATCGAACATTTTCATCTATTTCGTTACACTTTTCTTCTTTTGTGTTGTTTTTTCGTCCCGGATCGTACGCCGTGAGCCACGCTAAGGATGGTAACCTAATCCATCACATTTCTATTACCGAATCCCACAGCACCTTAGGCAAGACAACTTCACTTCACATAGAGGCTGGGCCTACAAATCGAGGGCGTGGGGCTTGGGACCAGGTCTCCGTCGCTCCGGTGACCATAAATTTTGATCTGTAAAGAGTTACACGGTGCACAGCATACCGTTGGAAAGCTTTCCGAGAGCTCTATGATGGGGGCAGCAAATCTGCTTGGCTGCGCCTATTTTTGGGGCCCAAATTGAACATTTTCTTTAGTTTTGGGATACTTTTCTTTTTTTGCTCTGTTTTTTCATCCCGGATCGTACGTCGTGAGCCACAAAAAGGACGGCAACCTAATCCATCACATTTCTATTACTGAATTGCAAGGTACTTTGGGAAAGACAACCTTGCTTCACGTAGAGGCTGGGCCCACAAACTGAGGGCATGTGGCTTAGGACCAAGTCTCCGTTGCTCCGGTGCCCATAACTTTTGATCCGTAAAGAGTTACGCGGCGTATAGCATACCGTTGGAAAGCTCTGCGAGAGCTCTACGATGGGGGCAGCAAGTCTGCTCGGCTGCGCCTATTTTCAGAGCCCAAAATTGAATGTTTTCATTAGTTTTGGGACACTTTTATTCTTTTGTGTTGTTTTTCTGTCCCGGATCGTACATCATGAGCCACGAAAAGGATGATTACCTAATCCCTCACATTTCTATTACCGAATCCCACACTACCTTGGGCAAGACAACTTCAATTCACGTAGAGGCTGGGCCCGCAAACTGAGGGCATGGGGCTTGTGACCAGGTATCCGTCGCTCCGGTGCCTATAACTTTTGATCCGTAAGGAGTTACACGACGCACAGCATACCGTTGGAAAGCTGTCCGAGAGTTCAACGACCGGGGCAGCAAGCCTGCTCGGCTGCACCTATTTTTGGAGCCCAAAATTGAACATTTTCATTAGTTTCGTGACATTTTTCTGCATTTGCACTGTTTCTGTCCCGGATCGTATATCGTGAGCTGCGAAAACGACGACAACCTAATCCATCACATTTCTATTATCGAATCCCAAGGCACCTTGGGCAAGACAACTTCGCTTCATGTAGAGGCTGCGCCTGCAAACTGAGGTTGTGGGGCTTGGGACCAGGTCTTCGTCGCTCCGATGCCCATAACTTTTGATCCGTAAGGAGTTACGCGGCACATTGCATACCGTTGGAAAGCTCTCCGAGAGCTCTACGAAGGGGGGCAGCAAGCCTGCTCGACTATACCAGTTTTTGGAGCCCTAAATCGAACGTTTTCATCAGTTTCGGGACACTTTTCTTCTTTTGCGCTGTTTTTTCATCTCGAATCGTACATTGTAAGCCGCGAAAAGGACGACAACCTAATCCATCGCATTTTTATTACCGAATCCCAAGGCACCTTAGGCAAGACAACTTCGCTTCACGTAGACGCTGGGCCTACAAACCGAGGGTGTGGGGCTTGGGACCAGGTCTCCGTCGCTCTAGTGCCTATAACTTTTGATCCGTAAAGAGTTACGTGGCGCACAGTATACCGTTGGAGAGCTCTCCGAAAGCTCTATGATGGGGGCAGCAAGTCTACTCGGCTGTGCCTTTTTTTGCAGCCCAAAATTGAATGTTTTCATCAGTTTTGAGACA
Source organism: Ehretia macrophylla (assembly GCA_037974665.1). NCBI lineage: Eukaryota > Viridiplantae > Streptophyta > Magnoliopsida > Boraginales > Ehretiaceae > Ehretia > Ehretia macrophylla. Next base: position 56,263,708 of record CM075772.1, on the reverse strand, counting down.
TTTTTCTTCTTTTACACTGTTTTTCCGTCCCGGATCGTATGTCGTGAGCGGCGAAAAGGATGACAACCTAATCCATCACATTTCTATTACCGAATCCCATGGCACCTTGGACAAGACAACTTATCTTTACGTAGACGCTGGTCCCGCAAACCGAAGGTGTGGGGCTTAGGACCAGGTCTACTTCACTCCCGTTCCCAAAACTTTTGATCCGTAAAGCGTTACGCTGTGCACAGTATACCATTGGAAAGCTCTCTGAGAGCTGTACGACGGGGGCAATAAGCCTGCTCGGCTATGCCTGTTTTTGGAGCCCAAAATCGAACGTTTTCATCAGTTTTGGGATACTTTTTTTATCGCTATTTTTTCGTCCCAAATCGTGCGTCGTGAGCCACGAAAAGGACGACAACCTAATCCATCACATTTCTATTACCGAATCCCATGGCACCTTGGGCAAGACAACTTCACTTCACGTAGAGGCTGGGCGAGCAAACCGAGGGTATGGGGCTTAGGACGAGGTCTACGTCACTCCGGTTCCCATAACTTTTGATCCCTAAAGCGTTGCGTCATGCACAGCATACTATTGTAAAGCGCTCCAAGAGCTCTACGACGGGGACAGCAAGCCTTCTCGGCTGTGCCTATTATCGGAGCCTAAAATTGAATGTTTTCATCAGTTTCGAGACACTTTTATTCTTTTACGCTGTTTTTTCGTCCCGGATCGTACGTCGTGAGTCGCGAAATTGACGACAACCTAATCTATCACATTTCTATTACTGAATCCCAAGGTACATTGGGCAAGACAACTTTACTTCACGTAGAGGCTGGGCCCGCAAATCGACGGTGTGGGGCTTGGGACAAGGTCTCCGTCACTCCGGTGCCCATAACTTTTGATCCGTAAGGAGTTACGCAGTGCACAGCATACCGTTGAAAATTCCTCCAAGAGCTCTACGATGGGGCCAGCAAACCAGCTCAGCTGCTCCTTTTTTCAGGGCCCAAAATTGAACATTTTCATCAGTTTCGGGATACTTTTCTTCTTGTGCGCTATTTTTTCTTCCCGGATCGTACGTCGTGAGTCGCAGAAAAGATGACAATCTAGTCCATCACATTTCTAATTAATGAATCCCATGGCACCTTAGGCAAGACAACTTCGCTTCACGTAGAGGCTAGGCCCGCAAACCTAGGGCGTGGGGCTTGGGACCAGGTCGCCGTAGCTCCGGTGATCATAACTTTTGATCCATAAAGAGTTACATGGCGCACAACATACCGTTAGAAAGCTCTTCGAAAGCTCTACGGCGGGGGTAGTAAGTCTGCTCAGCTGCGCCTATTTTCGAAGCCCAAAATTGAACATTTTCAACTGTTTTGGGACATTTTTCTTGTTCTGCGCTGTTTTTCCATCCCAGATCGTACGTCGTGAGCCGTGAAAAGGACGACAACCTAATCTATCACATTTCTATTATCGAATCCTACGGTACCTTAGGCAAGACAACTTCACTTCACGTAGACGTTGGGCCCGCAAACCGAGGGCGTGGTGCTAGGGACCAGGTTTCTGTCACTCAGGTGCCCATAACTTTTGATCCGTAAAAGGTTATGCGGCGTACAGCATACCGTTGGAAAGCCATCTGGGAGCTCTACGACTGGAGTAGAAAGCTTGTTTGGCTGCGCCTATTTTTGGTGCCCAAAATTGAAATTTTTCATAAGTTTCTGGACACTTTTCTCTTTTTGCACTGTTTTCTGTCTCGGATCGTACATCGTGAGCCGCGAAAAGGACGACAACATAATCCATCACATTTCTATTACCGAATCCCAAGGCATGTTGGGAAAGACAACTTCGCATCACGTAGATGCTGGGCCTACAAACCGAGGGCGTGGGGCTTGGCACCAAGTCTCCGTCGCTCCGGTGCCCATAACTTTTGATCCGTAAAGAGTTACGCGGTGCACAACATATCGTTGGATTGCTCTCCGAGAGCTCTCCGACGGGGGGAGCAAGCCTGTTTGCCTGCGCCTATTTTCAGAGCCCAAAATTGAACTTTTTCATCAGTTTCTGGACACTTTTCTTCGTTTGCGCTGTTTTTTCGTCCTGGATCGCACGTCATAAGCCGCGAAAAGGGAGACAACCTAATCCATCACATTTCTATTACCGAATTCCAAGGCACCTTGGGCAAGACAACTTATCTTTACGTAGAGGCTGGGCCTGCGAACCGAGGGCCCAGGTCTCCGTCACTCCGGTACCCAAAACTTTTGATCCGTAAAGCGTTACGCAGCACACAGCATACTGTTGGAAAGCTCTCCGATAGTTCTACGACGGGGGCAGCAAGCCTGCTCAGCTACGCCTATTTTCGGAGTCCAAAATCAAACATTTTCATCAGTTTCGTTATACTTTTCTTCTTTTGCGCTGTTTTTCCATCTCAGATCGTACGTCGTGAGCCGCTAAAAGGTTGATACCCTAATCCATCACATTTCTATTACCAAATCCCACGGCCACTTGGGCAAGACAACTTCACTTCTCATAGACGCTGGGCCCGCAAACCGAGGGCGTGGGGCTTGGGACCAAGTCTCCGTCGCTCCGGTGCCCATAACTTTTGATCCGTAAGAAGTTATGTGGCGCACAGCATACCGTTGGAAAGCTCTTTGAGAGCTCTACGACAGGGGCAGCAAGTCTGTCTGGCTGCGCCTATTTTCAGAGCCCAAAATCAAATGTTTTCATCTATTTTGGGATATTTTTCTCCTTTTGCGCTATTTTTTCATCCCGGATCGTACGTCGTGAGCGACAAAAAGGACAACAACCTTATCTATCACATTTCTATTACTGAATCCCACTACACCTTGTGCAAGACAACTTCGCTTCTCGTAGAAGCTGGGCCGGCAAACCGAGGGCGTGGTGCTTGGGACCAGGTCTCTGTCGCTCCGATGCCCATAACTTTTGATCTGTAAGGAGTTACGCGACGCACAGCATATTGTTGGAAAGCTCTCCGAGAGCTCTACGATGAGGCAGCAAGCCTGCTCGGCTACGCCAGTTTTCGGAGCCCAAAATTGAACTTTTTCATCAATTTCAGGACACTTTTCTTCTTTTGCGCTGTTTTTTTGACCTGGATAGTACATCGTAAGCCGCGAAAAGGGCGACAACTTAATCCATCACATTTCTATTATTGAATCCCAAGGCACCTTGGGCAAGACAACTTCGCATCATGATGAGGCTGGGCCCGCAAACCGAGGGCGTAGGGCTTGGGACTAGGTCTCCGTCGCTCCGGTGCCCATAACTTTTGATCCGTAAGGAGTTACGCGGCGCACATCAAACAGTTGGAAAGCTCACCGAGAGCTCTACGATGAGGCAGCCACCCTGCTCGGCTACGCCTATTTTCAGAGACCAAAATTGAACGTTTTCATCTGTTTCGGGATACTTTTCTTCTTTTGCATTGTTTTTTCATCCCGAATCGTACGTCGTGAGCCGCGAAAAGGAAGACTACCTAATCCATCACATTTCTATTACCGAATCCCAAGGCACCTTAGGCAAGACAATTTCGTTACACGTAGAGGCTGGGCCCGCAAACCTTGGGCTTAGGGCTTGAAACCAGGTCTCTATCGCTCCGGTGCCCATAACTTTTGATCCGTAAGGAGTTACGCGGCGCGTAGCATACCGTTGGAAAGCTCTCCGAGAGCTCTACGACGGGCGCACCGAGCCTGCTCGGCTGCGCCTATTTTCGGAGACCTAAATTGAACGATTCCATCAGTTTTGGGACACTTTTCTTATTTTGCGCTGTTTTTTCTGTCCCGGATCGTACGTCGTGAGCCGCGAAAAGGACAACAACCTAATCCATCACATTTCTAATACCGAATCCCATGGCACCTTGGGCAAGACACTTCATTTCACGTAGACGTTGGGCCTGCAAACCGAGGGCGTGAGGCTTGGGACAAGGTCTCTGTCGCTCCGGTGCCCATAACTTCTGATCCGTAAAGGGTTACGTGGCGCACAGCATACCGTTGGAAAGCACTCCGAGAGCTCCACGATGGGGGTAGCAAGCCTACTAGGTTATGCCTATATTCGAAGCCCAAAATCGAACATTTTCATCAGTTTTGAGACATTTTTCTTCTTTTGCGCTGTTTTTCGGTCTCGGATCGTACATCGTGAGCTGCGAAAAGGACGATAACCTAATCCATCACATTTTTATTACCGAATCCCACGGCACCTTGGGCAAGACAACTTCACTTTACCTAGACACTGGGTCTGCAAACCGAGGGCTTGGTGCTTGGGACCAGGTCTCCGCCGCTCCAGTGCCCATAACTTTTGATCCGTAAAGAGTTACGCAGAGCACAGTATATCGTTGGAAAGCTCTCCGAGAGCTATACGATGGGGGCACCAAGCCTGGTTGGGTGCGCCTATTTTTGGAGCCCAAAATTGAACATTTTCATCAATTTCGGTACAATTTTCTTCTTTTGCGCTATTTTTTCATCCTGGATCGTACGTCCTTAACCGCGAAAAGGACGACAACCTAATCCATTACATTTCTATTACCAAATCCCACGGCAGCTTGGGCAACACAACTTCGCTTCACGTAGAGGCAGGGCCAGCAAACCGAGGGCATGGGGCTTGTGACCAAGTCTCTGTCGCTCCGATGCCTATGCATTTTGATCCATAAGGAGTTATGCAGTACACAGCATACTGTTGGAAAGCTATCTGAGAGCTCTACGATGTGGGCAGCAATCCTGCTCGGCTGCGCCTATTTTTGGAGACCAAAATTGAACGTTTTCATCAGTTTTGGGACACTTTTTTTTTTTGCGATGTTTTTTCGTCCCGGATCGTACGCCATGAGCCACGAAAAGGATGACAACTTAATCCATCACATTTCTATTACCGAATCCCATGGCAAGGCTGGGCCCGCAAACCGAGGGTATGGGGTTTGGGACTAGGTCTTCGTCACTCCGGTTCCCATAACTTTTGATCCGTAAAGCATTACGCAGCGCACAATATACCGTTGTAAAGCTCTCCGAGAGCTCTACGACATGGGCAGCAAGCCTGCTCGGCTGCGCATATTTTCGTAGCCAAAATGGAACGTTTTCATCAGTTTCGGGACACTTTTATTCTTTTGAACTATTTTCTAGTCCCGGATCGTACGTTATGAGCAGCGAAAAGGATGACAACCTAATCCATCACATTTCTGTTACCGAATCCCAAGGTAGGTTAGGCAAGACAACTTCACTTCACGTAGAGGCTGGGCCCGTAAATCGAGGGCGTGGGGCTTGGGACAAAGTCTCCGTCACTCCGGTGCGCATAACTTTTGATCCGTAAGGAGTTACGTGGCGCACAACATATCTTTGGAAGGCTCTCGGAGAGCTCTACGACTGGGGTAGCAAGCTTGCTCGGCTGTGCCTATTTTCGGAGCACAAAATTGAACTTTTTCATTAGTTTTTGGACGCTTTTCTTCGTTTACGCTGTTTTTTGGTCCCGGATGGTACGTCATGAGCTGCGAAAAAGACAACATAATCCATCACATTTCTATTACCAAATCCCATGGCACCTTGGGCAAGACAACTTCGCTTCTCGTAGAGGCTAGGCCCACAAACCGAGGGCGTGGGGCTTGGGACTAGGTCTCCGTCGTTCCAGAGCCCATAACTTTTGATCCGTAAGGAGTTACGCGGTGCACAGCATACCGTTGGAAAGCTCTTTGAGAGCTCTACGATGTGGACATCAATCCTGCTCAGCTTCGTCTATTTTCAGATCCAAAAATCGAACGTTTTCATCAATTTTGAGACACTTTTCTTCTTTTGCGCTGTATTTTCGACCCGGATCATACGTCGTGTGCCACGAAAAGGACGATAACCTAATTCATCACATTTCTATTACCGAATCCCATGGCACCTTGGGCAAGACAACTTCGCTTTACGTAGAGGCTGGGCCCACAAACTGAGGGTGTGGGGATTGGGACCCTGTCTCAATCACTCCGGTTCCCATAACTTTTGATCCGTAAAGCGTTACGCAGCACACAGTATACCGTTGTAAAGCTCTCCAAGAGCTCTACGACGGGGGTAGCAAGCCTGCTCAGCTGCGATTATTTTTGGAGCCCAAAATGGAACATTTTCATTAGTTTTGGGACACTTTTCTTCTTTTGCGTTGTTTTTTCGTCTCGGATCGTACGTCGTGAGCCGCGAAAAGGACGGCAACATAATCCATCACATTTCTTTTACCGAATCCCATGGTACCTTGGGTAAGATAACTTCACTTCACGTAGACGTTGGGCCCATAAACCGAGGGCGTAGGGATTGGGACATGGTCTCCGTCATTCTGGTGCCCATAACTTTTGATCCGTAAGGAGTTGCGCGGCGCACAACATACCGTTGGAAAGCTCTCCTAGAGCTCTACGATGGAGGCAGCAAGCCTACTAGGCTGTGCCTAATTTTGGAGCCCAAAATCGAACGTTTTCATCAATTTCAGGACACTTTTATTCTTTTGAGCTATTTTTTCGTCCCGGATCGTACGTCGTAAGCCGCAAAAATAACAATAACCTAATCCATCATATTTCTATTACCGAATCCCAAGACACCTAGGGCAAGACAACTTCGCTTCACGTAAAGGCTGGGCCTGCAAACCGAGGGCGTGGGGCTTACGACCAGGTCTCTGTCACTCCAGTGCCCATAACTTTTGATCCATAAGGAGTTACGTGGCGCACAATATACCGTTCGAAAGCTCTCCGAGAGCTTTACGACACGGGCCGTAACCTTGCTCAGCTGCGCCTGTTTTTGGAGCCCAAAATTGAACGCTTTCATCAGTTTTGGGAAACTTTTCTTCTTTTGTGTAGTTTTTTCGTCCCGGATCGTACGTCGTGAGCCGCGAAAAGGAGGACAGCTTAATCCATTACATTTCTATTACCAAATCCCAAGGCACCTTGGGCAAGACAACTTCGCTTCACGTAGAGGTTGGGCCCGTAAACCGAGGGCGTGGGGCTTGAGACCAAGTCTCTATCGCTCCGGTGCCTATAACTTTTGATCCGTAAGGAGTTACGCGGCGCACAACATACCGTTGGAATCCCCTCCAAGAGCTCTACGACGGGGGCAGCAAGCCTACTCGGCTGTGCCTATTTTCGAAGACCAAAATGGAACATTTTCATCAGTTTCGGGACATTTTTCTTTTTTTGCACTATTTTTTCGTTCTGGATTGTTCGTCATAAGCTGCGAAAAGGACGATAACCTAATCTATCACATTTCTATTACCGAATCCGAAGGCACCTTAGGCAAGATAACTTCGCTTCACGTAGAGGCTGGGCCCGCAAAACGAGGACGTGGGGCTCGGGACTAGGTCTCTATCGCTCCGGTGCCCATAACTTTTGATCTGTAAGGAGTTACGTGGCGCACAGCATACCGTTCGAAAGCTCTCCCAGAGCTCTACGATGGGGGTAGCAAGCCGGCGCGACTGCACCTATTTTCAGAGACCAAAATTGAACATTTTCATCAATTTTGGGATACTTTTCTTCTTTTGCGCTGTTTTTTTGTCCTGGATCGTACATTGGGAACCGCAAAAAGGACGACAACTTAATCCATCACATTTCTACTACCGAATTCCATGGAACATTGGGTAAGACAACTTCGCTTTACATAGGGGCAGGGCCCGTAAACCGAGGGCGTGGGGCTTGAGACCTGGTCTCCGTCGCTCCGGTGCCCATAACTTTTGATCCGTAAAGCGTTACGCAACGTACAACATACTGTTGGAAAGCTCTCCGAGAGCAATACGACGGGGACAGCCAGCCTGCTCGTCTTCATCTATTTTTGGTGACGAAAATTGAACATTTTCATCAGTTTTGGGACACTTTTCTTCTTTTGCGCTGTTTTTCTGTCCCGGATCGTACGTCGTGTGCCACAAAAAGGATGACGACCTAATCCATCATATTTCTATTATCGAATCCCATGGAACCTTTGGCAAGAAAACTTTGATTCACGTAAAGGCTGGGCCCGCAAACTGAGGGCGTGGGGATTGGGACCCTGTCTCAGTCACTTCGGTGCCCATAACTTTTGATCCGTAAAGCGTTACATGGCACACAGTATACCGTTGTAAAGCTCTCTGTCTCAGTCACTTCGGTGCCCATAACTTTTGATCCGTAAAGCGTTACATGGCACACAGTATACCGTTGTAAAGCTCTCCGAGAGCTCTATGATAGGGGCAGCAAGCCTGCTCGGCTGCTGTGAGGCCCGACCCCGAATAACGTTTGTTACCTCGATTTACGTGCCTTGTCTTGGTTTTCATGCATGCTTCGTCATTCGTGCCTTGACCTAGGTTTAAGAATTGTGTTTTATTTTGTGTGCCTTGCATTGAATTTCCTGCATTCATTTATGGTTGCGTGCATTTACTTAGAAAATATGCGGTCATCTCGTAGTTCGTGCCCTACCTCGTAGTGCGTGCCCTAGACCTAGAAAAGTGTGCCCTCACGCTAATCAAGAAAGCATCTTACACGAAGCACTAGATCATTAATTAATCCTATAAATTCCACTAACTAATATTAAATTACTAATTCAACCCACTAGAAGACAAAACCTCACAAAAAGCTAGACATTCCTTATTCTTTATTCCTTATTCTTTTTGCACTTTCAACACACAATTAAATAATGCTCAAAAGATGACAAAAAATCAGATTTTTTAGATGCCTTGGCCGACCACCACATGGGCTTTTGTGCTTGCATGCTTAATTCAATTATTCTCCAAACAATCCTATGACAATCTATGACACAAATGCATAAAAAACTAGCTCAAATACCTCCTCAAAGCCTTCAAATCTCGACAAGATGCTCCTTGGCCATGCTAGGAATTTCAAAATGCTTCTTGAAGACATAAAAATCAAAATTTCAAAGCTCAAGGCCGACATATGCCTTAAAAATTGCAAAAGCTATCATTTTGTTTTTACATTTCTCTCATTCTCCTCGCATTTCTCTCTCTCCCTCTCATTCTTCTCTCTCTCTCTCGGCCTTGGCTGAGTTTCATCTTTCCATAGCTCATCTTCATCATCCTATGGTGCATCAAGACAAGCAACAAGCAAAGAAACTCGACTAAGCAAGCTAAGTTGCAAGAATCACACATGCAAACTTTTGAGTCACCATTTCGGCCTAGGTGAGTTTGCTAGCTTCCATTTCTTTTCTTCTTGTTCTAACCACATGCACCTACTAAGAACGTGGCCACTAAGCTAGGAAAAATAGATAAAATCGAGTTGGAGCCTCGGCTAAGCAAGGAAGAAGATCAAATTTGTGCTTTATCAAAGTTTTGTGCATCTTCTTGTTGATTTGCTAAGGTGAGAGCTAAAACTTCTTGAAAATCTTTCAAAAATCCACATGCAAGCTCTTAGATGTATGTCCTTGCTTCTGTACCTGAGTTATATGTGTGTTCATAAGATTTTACAACCATGCATGGGAAGATTTTGGCTTGAAGGTGATTGTGAGGGCCGACCCTGAATAACGTGTCATACCTCGATTTGCGTGCCATAGACCCCTAATTATATGACCGACCTTGGATTAGGTGTCCTGTCTTGGTTTTCATGCATACCTTGTCATACGTGCCTTGACCTGGAATAGTGTGCCCTAATCCCCGACTGACGTGCGATACCAAGATATACGTGCCTTGACCTCGATGTACGTGTGTTACCTCGTTTCGTGTGCCCTAACCTTGAACTGCGTACCTTAACCTAGATATAGAGTCATGCCTTGATTTGCGTGCATTGCATTGAATTACGTGCCTTGCATTGGTTTACGTGCATTCACCTAGGATTGCGTGCATTAGCCTTGAAGTACGTGCCTTAGTCTTGAAGTTCGTGCCTACCTCGTAGTACGTGCCCTAGACCTAGGAAAGCGTGCCCTCACGCTAATCAAGAAAGCATCTTACACGGAGCACTAGGCTATTAAATAATCCTACAAACTCCACTATCAATATTATAATCCTAATTCAACTCACTAAAAGACAAAAAATTCACTAAACACTAAACATTCTTCATTCTTTATTCCTTATTCTTTTTACACTTCCAACACACAATTTAATAATACTCCAATAGTTGACAAAAATTCAGATTTTTAATAGCCTTGGCCGACCACCACATCAAATTTTATACATGCTTACTCAATTCAATTCATTTCTAGACAAGTTATGACAAAAACACTTATCAATGCATAAAAAAAATGCTCAAAACCACCTCAAATTTCTACCTTGCTCGACCAAACCACCATTGCCCATGCTAAACATTTTAAAATCACTCCTTGAAGACATAAAAGTCTGAATTTGGCTGCCCAAGGCCGACCACCATATGCATCAACTTGAAAAAGCTTCATTCCTTGTCATATTCCCTCATTTCCTCTCAATCTTCTCTCTCTCCCTCTCATTTTTTCTCTCTCTCTTGGCCTTGGCTGAGCTCTCACCATCTGTTGCTCATCTTCATCAACTCATGGTGCATCAAGACAAGCAACCATCAAAGAAACTCAAGCAAACAAGTTATGATGCGAAAATCACACATGCATGCCCTTTGAAGCCCTCATTTCGGCCCTAGGTGAGTTTTAAGCTTCCATTTCTTTTCTTCTTGTTCTAACCTCATGCATGTACTAAGAGCTTGGTCACTAAGCTAGGAAGAATAGAGAAAATCTAGTTGGAACCTCGGCTAGGCAAAGGAGAAGAAGAAAAGTTTGCTTCAACAAGTTTTTGTGCATCCTCTTGGTTGATTGCTAAGGTGAGGGCTAAAACCTTTTGAAAATCCTTCAAAAATCCACATGCATGCTCATAAAAGTATTTCTTTGCTTCTGTACTTGTGTTATATGTTCGTTCATAAGCTTTTGCAACCATGCATGGCAAGATCTTGGCTTGAAAGTGATGATAGGTGAAGTCGGATTGTTGACAGCTCTCTGACCAGTTTGTTTTGAGGTAATTTTAGCTAGGAAAATGATGTTGAAAATTCATTAAAATTGGTAGGTGATATTTTGGACAGTTTTGAACACTTTTCGCAGAAATAGGCCAAATCTAATTTTGACTCTAAGGTCCTCAAAATGGAAGTTCTTTAAAATGTGTCCAAATTTGGAAATCTGGAAAAATGAAGCAGGTTTTGGCAAATGCACTGACCTTGTAGAACGAACCAGATCTGACTTAGTAAATGATGTCTAAAATGCATGAAATTTGGTGTGATTCTAGATTTTTCAGTTCTGGACATTTTTATCAGAAATAGACTAAGTCTAAATCTGACCGTAAGGACCTCAAAAATGTCAATTATCGAAATGTGTGCAATCTGGACAGTTTTGTGCTATCCCACTGTTTCGGCTATAACTAATGATCCCGAACTCCAAATGATGCAAGGTTTGTTTCTGATTTTAGTTCACTTCTTAAGCTTTAATTTGACATCTTATTCACTGGAATTGGAGATTGTTTGCTTATCTTAATGATTGCGAGAAAACAGCCTATTGCAGTAAGGGTTTCACTTAGTGTTATGCTTAGAAAAATTGTTGTGACTCCTCTTGTTGAATTAAATGCTTGGGATTGCAGCTTCGGGATGTTGTGTGGACTGTTTTGAATGTTTGAGGATGTTGAATTAAATGATGCATGGCTTGAGATTGACTTTGAGTTGGTTTGAGGCTCAAATTGCACGAATATGTACGAAATGGAAACCCTAATGACTAGGTAGTTTTGCTAAGTGTTGATCATTTGGATATTGTGTGGAATTATATGTTTAGTAGGCTGCCCGTAGATGCCTTATAACCTCAAATGTGATTTTGATAATTGCATGTTGACAAATAGGCTTTTCTTACACCCGAACCCACGTAGATGTTATTGCATGTTGAATAATCTTATTACTTGATCACGTGGACTTCGTAATAAGTTATATGGCTTGATTTACATGTGTTACATGGCTTGGTTGCCCGTTTAATGTTCATATAACTCTATATGCCTTTCAAGTGAAATTACCTATTTTATCGTGCCCTGCCTGTTTACTTGTCAATGTGCAATCTTATGACTGTCCGGAGGCAACCTACTTTGTTGTCCTCCTAACGTGATATGATAATGTCATAAATGTGCACTGCATACAAGGTTGCAACCTTTCTTGTCAGCGTGGTTGCGATCATGCACACCGGGCGGCATCGGGTTTACCAGTGCACCCATGACTACCACTGTCCCATTCCCTCTCTCGCTTAGGGCCTAGACTTTCTCGGAGAGTTAGGTCGTAAGATTTCGGGGTACATCCGGAGTACACCCACCTGGCGTGTTAAGGGGATGATTTAAAGTCGGCCGCAACAACTGATTCTGAAACTGACCTGAGAGCAAAAGCTCACTGTATCCTTTTTACTATGTGTATAAGTACTCTCGCTTGGTTCCTAGAGAACCTCGGGGAGGAAAGACTGGTATTTCTGTTCCTGTACTTACATTATTGTTATATTCATGCTTGCAAAAGGATCTTCATAAGTTGAACCGGAAAATGAGTTTCAAAACCTATTACTCATTCCCCCTTGCTGAGTTCATAAGGACTTACCCTCTTTTATCATCTCAGGTGAAGAAGATCCAGAACAGGTACCCGAGGACGGTGTGCCTAACGATGAATCCTTGGAGTGATTGCCTGTTTGTGTGCTTTGCGTGATTGTGTCTACTTATGAACTTTATGCTACTTGAAGATTATTTCCTTTTATGTTGCTTGCTGTTGTAATGTAAATACCCCCGTTGTAATTTGGGGTCTAATTTTGGTTTGTACTGATATTGCTAGACAGACACTAGACACTACTATGATCGTTTTGCTATTATTACTGCTAGTATCTATCATAGGTTATGACGTATTGGTTAAGGACTAAGTAAATGAACCTATCCAATCTTAAACAGGTACTTTTGTAACGAGGATAAACAAACAAACGAGATATAGTATCATGCTAGGTTATAAATCAAACGAGACATCGAGATAACCAATAATCATTTCAATTGATGTTAAATGGTAATCCTAGTTGGAAATGAAATTGAGATTAAAGGAATTTGAGGCGTTTAGAGAATTAGGCCAAACCAAAGAACCCAATTACAGCCGTTATACTACTGGTTTTTTGAAAAACTTTGGAGTTTAGATTAAAACGATAAGTGTTAAATCATCATAAACGACTAAGTATGTGACATGTCTTGAATGTTTAGATCACACCCTAATCTAACCTTATAGGTCGGATTAGGGCGTGACACCTTAGTGAAATGGTATCAAAGCTTAGTTTACTAACTAGGCATTAGTCGGGTTCAGCTCTCGAACCATGGGTAGAAGCCCTAAGGTAATTATGATGTCTTATTTATAGGTGTTAATGTGTGCTAATGTGCTTTAATTGCTTTGAGCATTGAATATTATGTACTTTTGTGAACCAATGTGAACAATATTTTTAGGTGCTCAATATGCCTATGCGATTCAAGTGCACCGTATGCTTAAGTGTTAATTATGTTACAGTTGGTTCTTGTATGCTAGGCTGTATACTAGTTGTTAATGTTTTATTATACAATCCTATGTATTAAGATATGGTTGTTCTTATGTGGTATGATTGTATAAGTACACCTTTGCTTCTCGTGTAGCATAATTGTATATATAAACACATGTCATATTTGGGGCTAGCTCTTTTAGAATGGTTGGAAGAGTTCTTGGAAGTAGAGGGAGACTTCGAAGGAATGAGTTCGTGACCTTCAAACAAGGGGATTTGACAGTTGCACAGTACGAAACCCGATTGAATCAACTATCCCAGTATGCTCCTAAAATGGTACAGACTACTGAGAAAAAGATCCAGAGATTTATTCAAGGGCTGAGACCCGAGATTCAAAATAGCTTGGCTCATTTTCAGTTTCTCACCTATGGTGAAGTTCTTTTAGAGGCAATAAAAGTTGAGAGAGGAAAGAGTCAGGAAGTGGCAGGGTCGAGTCAACCGAGTCAAGTACAGAGCCTGGAGCAGCTACCTATTAAAAAAGTTCGCCAAGGTAGTTTAGATATTCCTGTAGCTCGAGGCCTTTATGGAGGTGTTACTACTACTCTAATCCCATGTTGTACTCACTGTGCACGTAGAGGTCATCTGGAGATTAACTGTTGGAGGAAAATAGGAAGGTGTAACGGTTGCGGTAGTAATCAACATAAGGTCAAGGAATGCCCAAAACGACAGAGGGTGCAAGGACAGTCTACGAGAGGGAGTACCCAGGGTCAAGGCCAGAATTCGGGGAAGGCAGCTACTAACAGATTACAGTCGGGTACCATAGTCAACCAATTTAGTCATGTCACATCGAGAGGCTCGGTTAAACCCCATCCTAATACATGTAACTATTGCAACAAGAAGGGGCACACGGAAGCCCAATGTTGGAAGAGGTCTGGTAGATGCAAAAGATGTGGGAGTGATCAACATCGCGTCAAGAACTGTCCAAACTGGCAAAAGAATCGTGTCCAGGTTGCAAGCAGTAACCACGGTTGAAGGTAAACTTACCTATTAAACCTATAGGAAAAATATTACTTGACCTCAGTATCATCCATCCTTTTATGTGCACTTCTTTGGAAACAACGTATTGTCATGCAAGTAAAGAGGTCGCTTTATATAACGGAAGTAAAACACGGACATGATGATTTATAGTAAACCCTTGGACGTAAGGTCAATGAGTCTTGATGCTCTTAGCTAGTTGAAAATATAAATGAGAAGAGTAAGATTTCATATAGTTAAGATAGAGATGAATTAGAGTCATAATGACCCAAGAGACTATTGTTAGACCACCGTATCTATGTGCACCGTTTCACATCTAGAAACTAGCAATTGGTAGACTTCGAATTGTGGTCGTTGAATAAGAGGGGTGAATCTTGTAGTGATAGTTAAATAAGTGGTTGGTTACTTTTTAAGTTCTATTAAGTTATGTTGAAGGATGCCTCGTGGTCATAATTCTTATATTGATACAACCTTGAAGTTATCTCGCGTAAGTATTTTATGAGCTCGGTCATTTCGGTACCCATTTATAGTCCTAGGATTGTTGTTGCTTGGCCGATAACCTAGTGGAACATTGATATCACTTACATGGCTATGGCCCTAGCTTAGTAACATTAATGTTGAAGATATATTAGCAGGCATTAAGTGTTCGAATGAATGACTAGGTCGCTAAGTGAGTAGGACCATTATCTTCTTAAGTATGACGTAACCTTGGATTGAGATGAGTGGAATTTATTTAAGGTTGAAACTATTTGCCTTAGGAGTTTTGGATAAGATTAAAAGAAAATTCTGAAGCCTTGTGACTTGAAGTTAGAGATTTGAATAAGGAAATAAATTATGGATTACAAGCTGATGAAGCTTACTTGTAAGAGTTGAACTAGTGCGACATGATCAGTTTACCCATGCAATTTCAATGGCATTTGTTGGTGATACTTAATAAACCTTAGAGTTTGAGTTTCATGAATCTCAATGGTCTTTCTCCTTGATTACGAGCGTGAAGGTTAACGAAGTTGGGAAAGAATGTTAGTGAATAGGAGCCTGTAGCCGAGAGACTTGTCATTAGAAGATTTGTTAACCCAATGTACCTACGAGATAAGGACTATGATACTATCGACAGATGACAGTTTGAGATGGATTAGTTTGTTTGGTGAGTTCTTCCTGAAAATAGGATCGTATCGTGAAAATAATCCATAACATGTGTATGTCTTACGTGCTAACAATTTGAAGCTAGTAGATATGATATGTAAATCGGATATAGACCTATCATCTTGAAGTTAGCGTATGTCACCCTAGGATCATGGAATTATTGTGATATTCCTTTTGAGGTATGAATGCGAGATTGATATAACATGAGTCATGATTTTGGAGTTATAGTTATATTGTTAGAATACCGATGCAGCTTTGATGACTATGTTTGGAGATTCTAACCTTAGTTAATGAACTCGACCTTAAGATCAATTGAAGAAAATAGAGTTGTTCAAAGGAACGAACTGTAAATGTAGAGGTCACACCGAACTAATGATTGGAGAACATAGGAAGTGAATTGGTTGTGGTGAGAGATCACCAAACACGGGACGAACAGGAGTAGGAAGAATAACAAGGGTCAAAATCCGTCTAAATGACCTCAATAGGCAAGAATGAATTTCGGGACGAAATTCTTTTAAGGAGGGGATGATGTGAGGCCCGACCCCGAATAACGTGTCATACCTCGATTTGCGTGCCATAGACCCCTAATTATATGACCGACCTTGGATTACGTGTCCTGTCTTGGTTTTCGTGCATACCTTGTCATACGTGCCTTGACCTAGAATAGTGTGCCCTAATCCCCGACTGACGTGCGATACCTAGATATACGTGCCCTGACCTCGATGTACGTGCGTTACCTCGTTTCGTGTGCCCTAACCTTGAACTGCGTACCTTAACCTAGATATAGAGTCGTGCCTTGATTTGCGTGCATTGCATTGAATTACGTGCCTTGCATTGGTTTACGTGCATTCACCTAGGATTGCGTGCATTAGCCTTGAAGTACGTGCCTTAGTCTTGAAGTTCGTGCCTACCTCGTAGTGCGTGCCCTAGACCTAGGAAAGCGTGCCCTCACGCTAATCAAGAAAGAATCTTACACGGAGCACTAGGCTATTAAATAATCCTACAAACTCTACTATCAATATTATAATCCTAATTCAACTCACTAAAAGACAAAAAATTCACTAAACACTAAACATTCTTCATTCTTTATTCCTTATTCTTTTTGCACTTCTAACACACAATTTAATAATACTCCAATAGTTGACAAAAATTCAGATTTTTAATAGCCTTGGCCGACCACCACATCAAATTTTATACATGCTTACTCAATTCAATTCATTTCTAGACAAGTTATGACAAAAACACTTATCAATGCATAAAAAAAATGCTCAAAACCACCTCAAATTTCTACCTTGCTCGACCAAACCACCATTGCCCATGCTAAACATTTTAAAATCACTCCTTGAAGACACAAAAGACTGAATTTTGCTGCCCAAGGCCGACCACCATATGCATCAACTTGCAAAAGCTTTATTCCTTGTCATATTCTCTCATTTCCTCTCAATCTTCTCTCTCTCCCTCTCATTTTTTCTCTCTCTCTCGGCCTTGGCTGAGCTCTCACCATCTCTTGCTCATCTTCATCAACTCATGGTGCATCAAGACAAGCAACCATCAAAGAAACTCAAGCAAACAAGCTAGGATGCGAAAATCACACATGCATGCCCTTTGAAGCCTTCATTTCGGCCCTAGGTGAGTTTTTAAGCTTCCATTTATTTTCTTCTTGTTCTAACCTCATGCATGTACTAAGAGCTTGGTCACTAAGTTAGGAAAAATAGAGAAAATCTAGTTGGAACCTCGGCTAGGCAAAGGAGAAGAAGAAACGTTTGCTTCAACAAGTTTTTGTGCATCCTCTTGGTTGATTGCTAAGGTGAGGGCTAAAACCTTTTGAAAATCCTTCAAAAATCCACATGCATGCTCATAAAAGTATGTCTTTTCTTCTGTACTTGAGTTACACGTTCGTTCATAAACCTTTGCAACCATGCATGGCAAGATCTTGGCTTGAAAGTGATGATAGGTGAAGTCGGATTGTTGACAACTCTCTGACCAGTTTGTTTCAAGGTAAGTTTAGCTAGGCAAATGATGTTTAAAATGCATGAAAATTGGTAGGTGACTAGTTTGGACAGTTTTGAACACTTTTCAAAGAAATAAGAAAAAGCAGTTTGGACAGTTTTGAACACTTTTCACAGAAATAAGACAAAGCTAATTTTGACCCTAAGGTCCTCAAAATGGCAGTTCGTTAAAATGTGTCCAAATTTGGAAATCTGGAAAAATGAAGCAGGTTTTGATAAATGCACTGACCTTGTAGAACGAACCAGATTTTACTTAGTAAATGATGTCTAAAATGCATGAAATTTGGTTTATGGCTAGATTTTTCAGTTTTGGACATTTTTATCAGAAATAGACTAAGGCTAAATCGGACCCTAAGGACCTCAAAAACGTCAATTATCGAAATGTGTGCAAATCTGGACAGTTTTGTGCTATCCTACTGTTTCGGCTATAACTAATGATCCTGAACTCCAAATGATGCAAGGTTTGTTTCTGATTTTAGTTCACTTCTTAAGCTTTAATTTGACATCTTATTCACTAGAATTGGAAATTGTTTGCTTATCTTAATGATTGTGAGAATACAGCCTATTGCAGTAAGGGTTTCACTTAGTGTTATGCTTAGAAAAATTGTTGTGACTCCTCTTGTTGAATTAAATGCTTGGGATTGCAGCTTTGGGATGTTGTGTGGACGGTTTTGAATGTTTGAGGATGTTGAATTAAATGATGCATGGCTTGAGATTGACTTTGAGTTGGTTTGAGGCTCAAATTGCACGAATATGCACGAAATGGAAACCCTAATGACTAGGTAATTTTGCTAAGTGTTGATCATTTGGATATTGTGTGGAATTATATGTTTAGTAGGATGCCTGTAGATGCCTTATAACCTCAAATGTGATTTTGATCATTGCATGTTGATAAATAGGCTTTTCTTGCACCCGAATCCACGTAGATGTTATTGCATGTTGAATAATCTTATTACTTGATCACGTGGACTTCGTAATGAGTTATATGGCTTGATTTACATGTATTACATGGCTTGGCTGCCCGTTTAATGTTCATATAACTCTATATGCCTTTCAAGTGAAATTACCTTTATCGTGCCCTGCCTGTTTACTTGTCAATGTGCAAT
Source organism: Ehretia macrophylla (assembly GCA_037974665.1). Classification (NCBI taxonomy): domain Eukaryota; kingdom Viridiplantae; phylum Streptophyta; class Magnoliopsida; order Boraginales; family Ehretiaceae; genus Ehretia; species Ehretia macrophylla. The sequence continues at coordinate 56,245,047 of CM075772.1, read as the reverse complement.
CTTATGACTGTCCGGAGGCAACCTACTTTGTTGTCCTCCTAACGTGATATGTTAATGTCATAAATGTGCACTGCATACAAGGTTGCAACCTTTCCTGTCGGCGTGGTAGCGATCACGCACACCGGGCAGCATCGGGCTTGCCGGTGCACCCGTGACTACCACTGTCCCATTCCTTCTCTCGCTTGGGGGCTAGACTTCCTCGGAGAGTTAGGTCGTAAGATTTCGGGGTACATCCGGAGTACACCCACCTGGCGTGTTAAGGGGATGATTTAAAGTCGGCCGCAACAACTGATTCTGAAACTGACCTGAGAGCAAAAGCTCACTGTATCCTTTTTACTATGTGTATAAGTACTCTCGCTTGGTTCCTAGAGAACCTCGGGGAGGAAAGACTGGTATTTCTGTTCCTGTACTTACATTATTGTTATATTCATGCTTGCAAAAGGATTTTCATAAGTTGAACCGGAAAATGAGTTTCAAAACCTATTTCTCGTTCCCCCTCGCTGAGTTCATAAGGACTCACCCTCTTTTATCATCTCAGGTGAAGAAGATCCAGAACAGGTACCCGAGGACGGTGTGCCTAACGATGAATCCTTGGAGTGATTTCCTGTTTGTGTGCTTTGCGTGATTGTGGCTACTTGTGAACTTTATGCTACTTGAAGACTATTTCCTTTTATGTTGCTCGATGTTGTAATATAAAGACCCCCGTTGTAATTTGGGGTCTAATTTTGGTTTGTACTGATATTGCTAGACAGACACTAGACACTACTATGATCGTTTTGCTATTATTACCACTAGTATCTATCATAGGTTATGACGTATTAGTTAAGGACTAAGTAAATGAACCTATCCAATCTTAAACAGGTACTTTTGTAACGAGGATAAACAAACAAACGAGACATAGTATCATGCTAGGTTATAAATCAAACGAGACATCGAGATAATCAATAGGCATTCCAATTGATGTTAAATAGTAATCCTAGTTGGAAATGAAACTTGAGATTAGAAAAATTTGAGGCGTTTAGAGAATTAGGCCAAACCAAAGAGTCCAATTACAGCCGTTATGCAGCCGATTTTCTGAAAAACTTTGGAGTTTAGATTAAAACGATAAGTGTTAAATCTTCATGAACGGTTAAGTATGTGACATGTCCTGAACATTTAGATCACACCCTAGTCTAACCTTATAGGCCGAGTTGGGGCATGACAGTGATGATAGATGAAATCGGGTTTGTTGACAGCTCTCTGACTTGTTGTTTCGAGGTGCGTTTGGCTAGGACAATTATGTTGAAAATGCATGAATATTGGTAGGTGACTCGTTTTTCCAGTTTTGAACATTTTTTGCAGAAATAGGACAAAGCTAATTTTGACTCTAAGGTCCTCAAAATGGAAAATCATTAAACTGTGTCCAAATCTGGAAGTCTGGAAAAAATGAAGCAGATTTTGGCAGATGCACTAACCTTGTAGAATGAACCAGTTTTGACTTAGTAAATGATGTCCAAAATGCATGAAATTTGGTTTGATGCTACATTTTTTAGTTCTGGACATTTTTGTCAGAAATGGACTAAGGCTAAATCTGACCCTAAGGATATCAAAAACTACAAGTATTGAAATGTGTGCAAATCTAGACAGTTTTGTGCAATCCCACTGTTTTGGCTATAACTATTGGGCCCGAACTCCAAATGATGCAAGGTTTATTTCTGATTTTAGTTCACTTCATAAGATTTAATTTGACATCTTATTCACTGGAATTGGAGATTGTTTGCTTGTCTTAATAATTGTGAGAAAACAGCCTTAGTTATATGCTTAGAAAATTTGTTGTAACTTCTCTTGTGGTATTAAATGCGTGGGATTGTGGCATTGGGATGTTGTGTGCACTGTTTTGAGTACTTGGGGATGTTTGAATTAATTGATGCATGGCTTGAGATTGATTTTGAGTTGACTTGGGGCTTAATCGCACAGGTAAGCACGAAATGGAAACCCTAGTGACTAGGTAATCTTGCTAAGTGTTGATCCTTTGGATATTGTGTGTAATTATATGCTTAGTAGGCTGCCCGTAGTTGCCTTATAACCCTAAATGTGATTTTGATCGTTGCATGTTGACAAATAGGCCTTTCTTGCATCCGAGCCCACATAGATGTTGTTGCATGTTGAATAATCTTATTGTTTGATTACGTGGACTTAGAAATGAGTTATATGACTTGATTTACATGTGTTACATGGCTGCCCGTTTAATGTTCATATAACTCTATGTGTTTTACAAAGTGAAAATTCGTGTTAAGCATGCTTCGTTCAATTACTTGTCAAAATATGATCAAATACTTGTTCGGAGGCAACCTACTTTGTTGACCTCCCAATGCGAATTGTTAAATGGCATACATGTGCATTGCATACAAGGTTGCAACCTTTCATTCTGGCATGGTAGCGTTTCTCGCACACCGGGCGGCATCGGGCTTGCCGGTGCAACCGTGACTACCATTGTCCAATTCCCTCTCTCGCTTGGGGGCTAGACTTCCTCGGAGAGTTGGGTCGTAGGATTTCGGGGTACATCCGAAGTACACCCATTTGGCGTGAAAACTGGATGATTGAAGCCGGCCGCAACAGTTGTTACTAAAAATGAACTTGAACGGTAAGAAGTAAGTGTTATGCGGGGGAAAGTGCTACACCTAAATGTGGTGGGAGCTACCTCTTGAGCCCGTATGAGCTACCTCTAGAGTCCTGTACGTATCAAACCGTATCATTTTTACTATGTGTTTAAGTATTCTCAATTGGTTCCTAGAGAACTTCGGGGAGGAAAGACGGGTAAATGTGTTCATTTATATTTATATTATGTTATGAACTTATTTATTCTAATTCAAGGAGTTTTCATAAAGTTTAACTGGAAAAAGGATTTCAAAACATTATCTCTCGTTCCCCCTCGCTGAGTTCATAAGGACTTACCCTCTTTTATCATCACAGGTGAAGAAGATTTAGAACAGGTCCCCGAGAAGAATGTGCTTGTTGATGATTCCTTGGAGTGATTACGTGCTTTATGTGCCTTGACCGTTGTGTTTGCTTTGAAGACTACTCATTTTGTTGATGTAAATGACCCCGTTGTAATTTGGGTCTAATTTTAGATTGCACTATCTATAACCGGACAAACTCCTTATTTGGTTATTGTTTTATTGTCTTGATTAGTAGTTATCATAGGGGTTTAAACCACTAGGTGAATAATCAACAAAGTTAACTCTATCCAACTCCACTTAGGTACTAATTCATAAGCTAAAGGATAATAGTTACGTGCATGATAGGGGTAAATTGAAAAATAAATGGGACATAGTTATCATGCTAGGTTATTAGTCAAACAAGGCTTCGAGATAATTGGTAGGCATATCTAGTGATAACAAAATAGGAAATTTTAGTTGGAATTGAATCAATGATTAAAGGTTTTGAGGCGTTTTAGAAAATAGGTCAAACCAAAGGTCTTAAATATAGCCGTCATACTGCCGGATTTTTGGAAAATCTTTTGGAATTCTAAATCAATGTTAAGTATTAATCGTAAGAAATGACCAAGTCGTACAAATAGCATAGAAGAATTAGGTCATTCCCTAGTCTAGCCTCCATAGGTCTGGTTGGGACGTGACAGCTGTGATTATTTTCAGAGCCCAAAATTGAAGATTTTCATCAGTGTCGGGAAACTTTTCTTGTTTTGCGCTATTTTTCCGTTTCGGATCGTACTTCGTGAGCTGCAAAAAGGACGACAACCAAATCCACCACATTTCTATTACCGAATCCGAAGGCACCTTGGGCAAGACAACTTCGCTTCACGAAGAGGCTGGGCCTACAAACCGAGGGCGTGGGGATTAGGACAAGGTCTCTGTCACTGCGGTGCCCATAACTTTTAATCCGTAAGGAGTTACGTGGTGTACAACATACCGTTGGAAAGCTCTCCGAGAGCTCTACGACGGAGGCAGCAAGCCTACTCGGCTACACCTATTTTCGGAGCCCAAAATTGAACGTTTTCATCAGTTTCGGGATACGTTTCTTCTTTTGCGCTGTTTTTTCATCCCGGATCGTACGTCGTAAGCCGCGAAAAGGACGACAACCTGATCCATCATATATCTATTACCGAATCCCAAAACACCTTGGGCAAGAAAATTTTGCTTCACGTAAAGGCTGGGCCCGCAAACCGAGGGCGTAGGGCTTGTGACCAGGTATCCGTCGCTCCGGTGCCCATAACTTTTGATTCATAAGGAGTTACGTGCCGCACAACATACTGTTCGAAAGCTCTCCGAGAGCTCTACGATGAGGGAAGTAACTTTTCCCAGCTGTGCCTATTTTCAGAGCCCAAAATTGAACGTTTTCATCAGTTTCGGGACACTTTTCTTCTTTTGCGCTATTTTTTTGTCCCAGATCGTACGTTGTAAATTGCGAAAGGGACGACAACATAATCCATCATATTTCTATTACCGAATCCCAAGGCACCTTGGGCAAGACAACTTCGCTTCATGTAGAGGCTAGGCCCATAAACTGAGGGCGTGGGGCTTGGGACCAGGTCTCCGTCGCTCCAGTGCCCATAACTTTTGATCCGTAAGGAGTTACGCGGTGCACAACATAACATTGGAAAGTTTTCCAAGAGTTCTACGACAGGGGAAGCATGCTTGCTTGGCTGCGCCTATTTTTGGAGCCCAAAATTGAACTTTTTCGTCAGTTTCGGGACATTTTTCTTCTTTTACACTATTTTTCCTTCCCGGATTGTTCGTCGTAAGCCGCGAAAAGGACGACATCCTAATCTATCACATTTCTATTACCGAATCTGAAGGCACCTTGGGCAAGACAACTTCGCTTCACGTTGAGGTTGGGCTCGCAAAATGAGGGCGTGGGGCTTGGGACCAGGTCTCTGTCGCTCCGGTGCCCATAACTTTTGATCCGTAAGGAGTTACGCGGCGCAAAGCATACCGTTAGAAAGCTCTCCAAGAGCTCTACAATGGGGGCAGCAACCTTACTCGGCTGTCCTTATTTTCAGAGACCAAAATTGAACGTTTTCATAAGTTTCAGGAGACTTTTATCCTTTTGCGCTGTTTTTATGTCCTGGATTGTACGTCATGAGTCGCGAAAAGGACGACAACCTAATCCATCACATTTCTATTACTGAATCCTATGGCATCTTGGGCAAGACAACTTCGCTTCACATAGACGCTGGGCCCGCAAACCGAGGGCGTGGGGCTTGGGACCAAGTCTCTGCTACTCCGGTGCCCATAACTTTTTATCCGTAAGGAGTTACGCAGCGCACAACATACCGTTGGAAAGCTTTCCGAGAGCTCTACGACGGGGGCAGAAAGCCTAGTCAGCTGCGCCTATTTTTGGAGCCCAAAATCGAACGTTTTCATCAGTTTTTGGATACTTTTCTTCTTTTGCACTTTTTTTCTGTCCCGGATCGTACGTCGTGAGCCTCGAAAAAGACAACAACCTAATCCATCGCACTTCTATTACTGAACCCCACGGTACCTTGGGCAAGACAACTTCACTTCACGTAAACGCTGGGCCCACAAACCGAGGGCGTGGGGCTTAGGACCAGGTCTCCGTCGCTCCGGTGCCCATAACTTTTGATCCGTAAAGAGTTACGCGGCCCATAACTTCACTTCACGTAAACGCTGGGCCCATAACTTTTGATCCGTAAAGAGTTACGCGGCGTACAACATATCCCATGGCACATTGGGCAAGACAACTTCGCTTTACATAGAGGATGGGCCCGTAAACCGAGGGCGTGGGGCTTGAGACCAGGTCTCTGTCACTCCGGTGCTCATAACTTTTGATTCGTAAAGCGTTACGCAACGCACAACATACTGTTGGAAAGCTCTCCGAGAGCAATACGACGGGGACAGCAAGCCTGCTAGGCTGCACCTATTTTTAGGCACCAAAATTGAACATTTTCATCATTTTTGAGACACTTTTCTTCTTTTCCGTTGTTTTTTCAACCCGAATCGTACGTCGTGTGCCACAAAAAGGACGACAACCTAATCCATCACATTTCTATTACCGAATCCCATGACACCTTGGGCAAGACAACTTCGTTTTACGTAGAGGATGGGCCCGCAAACCGAGGATGTAGGGCTTGAGACCAGGTCTCCGTCACTCCGGTGCCCATAACTTTTGATTTGTAAAGCGATACGCGATGCATAGCATACTGTTGGAAAGCTCTTCGAGAGCAATACGACGGGGTCAGCAAGCATGCTAGGCTGCGCCTATTTTCAGAGACCCAAATTGAACGTTTTCATCAGTTTCGAGACACTTTTCTTCTTTTCCATTGTTTTTTCGACCCGAATTGTACATCGTGTGCCACAAAAAGGACGACAACCTAATCCATCACATTTCTATTACTAAATCTCATGCGACCTTGGGCCAGAGAAATTCGCTTTACGTAGAGGCTGGGCCTACAAACAGAGGGTGTGGGGATTGGGACCCGGTCTCAGTCACTCCGGTTCCCATAACTTTTGATCCGTAAAGCGTTACGCGGCACACAGTATACCGTTGTAAAGCTCTCCGAGAGCTCTACGACGGGGGCGGCAAGCCTACTCGGCTGCAATTATTTTCAGAGCCCAAAATCGAACATTTTCTTTAGTTTGGGATACTTTTCTTCTTTTGCACTCTTTTTTCGTCCCGGATCGTATGTCGTGAGCGGCGAAAAGGACAGCAACCTAATCCATCACATTTCTATTACCGAATCCGAAGGTACCTTGGGCAAGACAACTTCACTTCACGTAGAGGCTGGGCCTACAAACCGAGGGCGTGGGGATTGGGACAAGGTCTCCGTCACTCCGGTGCCTATAACTTTTAATCCGTAATGAGTTATGCGCCGTACAACATACTGTTGGAAAGCTCTCTGAGAGCTCTACTATAGGGGCAGCAAGCTTGCTCTGCTGCGCCTATTTTCGGATCCCAAAATTGAAAGTTTTCATCAGTTTTGGGATATTTTTCTTCTTTTGTGCTATTTTTCTGTCACGGATCGTACGTCGTGAGCCGCGAAAAAAATGACATCCTAATCCATCACATTTCTATTACTGAATCCCATGGCACCATGGGAAAGAAATGTTCGCTTCACATAGACGTTGGGCCCGCAAACCATGGGCGTGGGGCTTGGGACCAGGTATACGTCGCTCTGGTGCCCATAACTTTTGATCCGAAAGGAGTTACGTGATGCACAGCATTCCGTTAGAAAGCACTCTGAGAGCTCTACGACAAGTATAGCCAGCCTACTCAGCTGCGCCCATTTTCTGAGCCCAAAATCGAACGTTTTCATCAGTTTTGGGTGCCCATTCTTCTTTTGATGTGTTTTTCCGTCGCAGATCGTACGTTGTGAGCCGCGAAAAGGACGACAACCTAATCCATCACATTTCTATTACCGAATCCTACGACACCTTGGGCAAGACAACTTCGCTTCACGTAGAGCATGGGCCGAGGACGTTGGGCTTGTGACCAGGTATCCGTCGCTCCGGTGCCCATAACTTTTGATCCGAAAGGAGTTACGCGGCGCACAGCATACCGTTGGAAAGCTCTCCGAGAGGTCTACGACGGGAGAAGCAAGCCTGCTCTGCTGCGCCTATTTTCGGAGACCAAAATTGAACATTTTCATCAGTTTCGGGTCACTTTTCTACTTTTGCGCTATTTTTTCGTACCGGATAGTACCTCGTGAGCCGCGAAAAAGACGACAACCTAATCCATCACACTTCTATTACCGAATCCTATTGCACCTTGGACAAGACAACTTCACTTCACGTAGACGCTGGGCCCGCAAACTGAGGGCGTGGTGCTTGGGACCAAGTCTCCGTCGCTCCGGTGCCCATAACTTTTGATCCGTAAAGAATTACGCAGTGCACAGCATACCGTTTGAAAGATCTCCAAGAGCTCTACGACGGGGACAGCAAGCCTGCTCGACTGTGCCTGTTTTTGGATCCCAAAATCAAACGTTTTCATCAGTTTTGGGCCACTTTTCTTTTTTTGCACTTTTTTTCTTTCCTGGATCGTACGTCGTGAGCCGCGAAAATGACAACAACCTAATCCATCGAACTTCTATTACTGAATCCTACCATAGCTTGGGCAAGACAACTTCGCTTCACGTAGAGGCTGGGCCCGCAAACCGAGGGCGTGGGGCTTAGGACCAGGTCTCCGTCGCTCCGGTGCCCAGAACTTTTGATCCGTAAAGAGTTACGCTGCGTACAACATATCGTTGGAAAGCTATCCGAAAGCTCTACAATGGGTGTAGCAAGCTTGCTCAGCTGTGCCTATTTTCGATGCCCAAAATCAAACATTTTTATCAATTTCGGGACACTTTTCTTTTTTTACGCTGTTTTTCCGTACCAGATCGTACAACGTGAGCCGCAAAAAGGTCGACAACCTAATCCATCACATTTCTATTACCGAATCCCATGGCACCTTGGGCAAGACAACGTTGCTTAACTTAGAGGCTGGGCCCGCATAACGAGGGCGTGGGGCTTGGGACCAGGTCTCTGTTACTCCGATGCCCATAATTTTTGATCCGTAAAGAGTCACGCGGCGTACAACATACCGTTGGAAAGGTTTTCTAGAGCTCTACGACGGGTGTACCAAGCCTGCACAGCTGCGCCTATTTTTGGAGCCGAAAATAGAATATTTTCATTAGTTTCGGGACACTTTTCTTCTTTTGTATTGTTTTTCAGTCCCGGATCGCACGTCATGAGCTGCGAAAAGGATGACAACTTAATCCATCACATTTCCATTACCGAGTCCCACTACACCTTGGGCAAGAAAACTTTGCTTCACGTAATGGCTGGGCCCGCAAATCGAGGGCGCGGGACTTGGGACAAGGTCTCCGTTGCTCCGGTGCCCATAACTTTTGATCCGTAAAGAGTTACGTGGCACACAACATATCGTTAGAAAGCTCTCTGAGAGGTCTACGACGGAGGCAGCAAGCTTGCTTGGCTGTGCCAGTTTGCCGAGCCCAAAATCTAACATTTTCATCAGTTTTGGGCCACTTTTCTTCTTTTCCGTTGTTTTTCCGTCCCGAATCGTACGTTGTCAACCGTGAAAAGGACTACAATCTAATCAATCACATTTCTATTACCGAATCCCAATGCACCTTAGGCAAGACAACTTCGCTTCACGTAAAGGCTGGGCTCGCAAACCGAGGGCGTGGGTCTTGGGACTAGGTCTCTGTCGCTCTAGTGCCCATAACTTTTGATCCATAAGTAGTTTTGCGGCACACAGCATACCGTTCGAAAACTCTACGAGAGCTCTACGATGGGGGCAGTAATCTTCTCATCCGCGCCTGTTTTTGGAGCACAAAATCGAACGTTTTCATCAGTTTCGGGACACTTTTCTTCTTTTGCTCTATTTTTTCATCCCATATCGTACTTCCTGAGCCGCGAAAAGGACGACCACCAAATCCATCACATTTCTATTACCGAATCCCATGGAACATTGGGCAAGACCAACTTCAATTCACGTAGTGGCTGGGCCCGCAAACTGAAGGCGTGGGGCTTGGGACTAGATCTCCGTTGCTCTGGTGCCCATCACTTTTGATCCATAAGGAGTTACGCGGCGCACAACATACTGTTGGAAAGCTCTCCGAGAGCTCTACGACAAGTATAGAAAGTCTGCCCGGCTGCACCTATTTTTGGAGCCCAAAATCAAACATTCTCATCAATTTTGGGTCACTTTTCTTCTTTTGCGGTGTTTTTCTATCTTGGATCGTAAGTCGTGGGCCGTGAAAAGGACGACAACCTAATCCATCACATTTCTATTGCCGAATCCCATGACACCTTGGCCAAGACAACTTCGCTTCACATTGAGGCTGGGCCCGCAAACCGAGGGCGTCGAGGTTGGGACCAGGTTCCGTCGCTCTAGTGCTCATAACTTTTGATCCGTAAGGAGTTACGCGGTGAATAGCATACCGTTGGAAATCTCTCCGAGAGCTCTATGATGGGGCAGCAAGCTTGCTCTGCTGCGCCTATTTTCGGAGCCCAAAATCGAACCTTTTCATCATTTTCGGGAGCCTTTTCTTCTTTTGTGCTGTTTTTTAATCCCGGATCGTACTTTGTGAGTCGCAAAAAAGATGACAACCTAATCCATCACATTTCTATCACCGAATCCCACGGGACCTTGGGAAGGACAACTTCACTTCACGTAGACGATGGGCCTGCAAACCGAGTGCGTAGGGCTTGGGACCAGGTCTCCGTCACTCCGGTGCCCATAACTTTTGATCCGTAATGAGTTATGCGGCGTACAACATACTGTTGGAAAGCTCTCCGAGAGTTCTACGACGGAGGCAGCAATCCAACTCGGCTACTCCTATTTTTGGAGCCAAAAATCGAACATTTTCATCAATTTTGGGGCACTTTTCTTCTTTTGCGCTATTTTTCATCCCAGATCGTACGTCGTAAACCGTGAAAAGGACAACAACCTAATCCATCACATTTCTATTACCGAATCCCAAGGCACCTTGGGCAAGACAACTTCGCTTCACGTAAAGGCTGGGCCCGCAAACCAAGAGCGTGGGCCTTAGGACCAGGTTTCTGTCACTCCGGTGCCCATAACTTTTGATCCATAAGGAGTTACGTAGGGCATAGCATACCGTTCGAAAGCTCTCCGAGAGCTCTACGACGAGGGGAGTAACCTTGCTCAGCTGCGCCTATTTTTGGAGCTGAAAATCGAACGATTTCATCAGTTTCGTGACACTTTTCTTCTTTTGTGCTGTTTTCCGTCCCAGATCGTACGTCGTAAGTCGTGAAAAGGACGACAACCTAATCCATCACATTTCTTTTACCGAATCCCAAGGCACCTTGGGCAAGGCAACTTCGCTTCACGTAGAGGCTGGGCCCGTAAACCAAGGGCGTGGGGCTTGGACCAGGTCTCCGTCGCTCTGGTGCCCATAACTTTTGATCTGTAAATAGTTACGCGGTGCACATCATACCATTGGAATCCTCTCCAAGAGCTCTACGACGGGGACAGCAAGCCTGCTCACCTGCGCCTATTTTCGAAGACCAAAATTGAACATTTTCATCAGTTTCGGGATATTTTTCTTCTTTTGCGCTATTTTTCCGTCCCGGATTGTTCGTCGTAAGCCGCGAAAAGAACGACAATCTAATCTATCACATATCTATTACCGAATCCGAAGGCACCTTGGGCAAGACAACTTAACTTCACGTTGAGGCCGGGATCGCAAAACGAGAGCGTGGGGCTCGGGACCAGGTCTCTGTCGCTCCGGTGCCCATTACTTTTGATCCGTAAGAAGGTATGCGACGCACAACATAACGTTGGAAAGTTCTCCGAGAGCTCTACGACGAGGGTAGCAACCCTGCTCGGCTGCGCCTATTTTCGAAGCCCAAAATTGAATGTTTCCATCAGTTTCGAGATACTTTTCTTGTTTTGCACTGTTTTTCCATCCTGGATCGTATATCGTGAGCAGCTAAAAGGACGACAGCTTAATCCATCACATTTCTATTATCGAATCCCACGACACCTTGGGCAAGACAACTGCGCTTCACATAGAGGCTGGGCCCACAAACCGAGGGTGTGGGGCTAGGGACCAGGTCTCCGTTGCTCTTTTGCCCATAACTTTTGATCCGTAAAGCATTACGCGGAGCACATCATACTGTTGGAAAGCTCTCTGAGAGCTCTATGACGGGGCAGGAAACCTGCTCGGCTGCGCCTATTTTGGGAGCCCAAAATCAAGCGTTTTCATTAGTTTTGGGACATTTTTCTTTTTTTGCACTTTTTTCTTTCCCAGATCTACGTCGTGAGCAGCGAAAAAGATGACAACCTAATCCGTCGAACTTCTATTACTGAATCCTACCATACCTTGGGCAAGACAACTTCACTTCACGTAGACGCTGGGCCCGCAAACCGAGGGCGTGGGGCTTAGAACCAGGTCTCTGTCGCTCTGGTGCCCATAACTTTTGATCCGTAAAGAGTTAAGCTGCGTACAACATATCGTTGGAAAGCTCTCGGAGAGGTCTACGACGGGGGTAGCAAGCTTGCTCAGCTGTGCCTATTTTCGGTGCCCAAATTCGAATATTTTAATCAGTTTCGGGACACTTTTCTTCTTTTATGCAGTTTTTCAGTCCCGGATCGTACGTCATGAACCGTGAAAAGGACTACAGCCTAATCCATCACATTTCAATTACCGAATCCCAACGCACCTTAGGCAAGACAACTTCGATTCACGTAAACGCTGGGCTCGCAAACTGAGGGCGTGGGTCTTGGGACAAGGTCTCTGTCGCTCCGGTACCCATAACTTTTGATCCATAAGTAGTTTTGCGGCACACAGCATACCGTTCGAAAACTCTACGAGAGCTCTACGATGGGGGCAGTAATCTTGCTCATCCGCGCCTGTTTTTGGAGCTCAAAATCGAATGTTTTCATCACTTTCGGGATACTTTTCTTCTTTTGCGCTGTTTTTCCGTCCCAGATCGTATGTCGTGAGCCACGAAAAGGACGACAACCTAATCCATCACATTTCTATTAACGAATCCCACAGCACCTTGGGCAAGACAACTTCGCTTCATGTAGAGGCTGGGCTCGCAAACCGAAGGCGTGGGGCTTGGGACCAGGTCTCCGTCGCTCCAGTGTCCATAACTTTTGATCCGCAAGTACTTACGTGGCGTACAGCATACCGTTGGAAAGCTCTCCAAATGCTCTACGACAAGTACAGCAAGCCTGCCCGGCTGCGCTTGTTTTTAGAGCCCAAAATCAAACATTTTCATCAATTTTGGGTCACTTTTCTTCTTTTACGGTGTTTTTCCGTCCCGGATAGCGAGTCGTGGGCCGCGAAAAGGACGACAACCTAATCCATCACATTTCTATTACCGAATCCCATGACACCTTGGCCAAGACAACTTCGCTTCACATAGGGGCTGGGCCGGCAGACCGAGGGCGTCGAGGTTGGGACCAGGTATCCGTCGCTCCGGTGCCCATAACTTTTGATCCGTAAGGAGTTACGCGGCGCACAACATACCGTTAGAAAGATCTCCGAGAGCTCTATGATGGGGTCAGCAAGCCTGCTCAGCTGCGCCTATTTTCGGAGCCCAAAATCGAACCTTTTCATCATTTTTGGGACACTTTTCTTCTTTCGCGCTGTTTTTCCATCCCGGATTGTACGTCGTGAGTCGCGAAAAGGAAGGCAACTAAATCCATCACATTTCTATTACCGAATCCCACGGTACCTTGGGCAAGACAACTTCGTTTCACGTAGAGGCTGGGCCCACAAACCGAGTGCGTAGGGCTTGGGACCAGGCCTCCGTCGCTCCGGTGCCCATAACTTTTTATCCGTAAGGAGTTACACGCCACACAGGATACCGTTGGAAAGCTTTTTGAGAGCTCTACGACGGGGGTAGCAAGACTGATCGGCTGTGGCAATTTTTGGAGCCCAAAATCCAATGTTTTCATCTGTTTTGGAACACTTTTCTTCTTTTGCGTTGTTTTTCCGTCTCGGATCGTACATCTTGAGCTGCGAAAAGGACGACAACCTAATCCATCACATTTCTATTACCGAATCCCACGGCACCTTGGGAAAGACAACTTCACTTCACGTAGAGGCTGGGCCCGCAAACCGAGGGCGTGGGGGTTGGGACTAGGTCTCAGTCGCTTCGGTGCCTATAACTTTTGATCCGTAAGGAGTTACGCGGCACACAGGATACCGTTGGAAAGCTCTCCGAGAGCTCTACGACAGGTGTAGCAAGAATGCTAGGCTGTTCCAGTTTTCAGAGCCTAAAATCAAACATTTTCATTAGTTTCAAAACAATTTTCTTCTTTTGCGTTGTTTTTTCGTCTCGGATCGTACGTTGTGAGCCGCGAAAAGGACGACAACCTAATCCATCACATTTCTGTTACCAAATCCCAAGGCACCTTGGGCAAGACAACTTCGCTTCACGTAGAGGCTGGGCCAGCAAATCGAGGACGTGGGGCTTAGGACTTGATCTCCGTCGCTCCAGAGCCCATAACTTTTGATCCGTAAGGAGTTACGCGGCGCACAACGTATCGTTGGAAGGCTCTATGAGAACTCTACGACAAGTATATCAAGCCTGCTCGGCTGCGCCTATTTTTGGAGCCCAAATTCAAATGATTTCATCAATTTTGGGTGACTTTTCTTCTTTTGATGTGTTTTTCCGTCGCAGATCGTACGTCGTGAGCCGCGAAAAGGACGACAACCTAATCCATCACATTTCAATTACAGAATCCCATGACACCTTGGGCAAGACAACTTCACTTCACGTAGAAGCTGGGCTCGCAAACCGAGGACATTAGGCTTGGGACTAGGTCTTCGTCGCTTCAGTGCCCATAACTTTTGATCCGTAAGGAGTTACGCGACGCACAGCATACTGTTGGAAAGCTCTCCGAGAGCTCTACAATAGGGGCAGCAAGCTTGTTTTGCTGCGCCTATTTTCGGAGACCAAAATTGAATGTTTTCATCAATTTCGGGGCACTTTTCTCCTTTTGCGCTATTTTTTCATCCCGGATCGTACGTCATGAGACGCGAAAAGGACGACAATTTAATCCATCACATTTCTATTACCGAATCCCATGGCACCTTGGGCAAGACATCTTCACTTCATGTAGACGCTGGGCCCACAAACCGTGGGCGTGGGGCTTGGGACCAGGTCTCCCTCGCTCCGGTGCTATAACTTTTGATTCGTAAAGCGTTACGCGGTGCACAGCATACCGTTGGAAAGCTCTCCGAGAGCTCTACGACGGGGGCAACAAACCTGCCCGGCTGTGCCTATTTTTGGAGCCCAAAATCAAATGTATTCATCAGTTTTGGGAAACTTTTATTCTTTTGCACTTTTTTTCTGTCTTGGATCGTACGTCGTAAGCCGCAAAAAGGTTGACAACCTAATCTATCGTACTTCTATTACCGAATCTCATGGTACCTTAGGCAAGACAACTTCACTTCACGTAGAGGCTAGGCCCGCAAACCGAGGACATGGGGCTTGTGACCAGGTATCCGTCGCTCCAATTCCCATAACTTTTGATCCGTAAAGAGATACGCGGCGCACAACATACCGATGGAAAGCTCTCCGAGAGCTCTACGACGGGGCCAGCAGGCCTGCTTGGCTGCGCCTATTTTTGTAGCCCAAAATTGAACATTTTCATCAGTTTCGGGATACTTTTCTTCTTTTACGCTATTTTTTCGTCCCGGATCATACGTCGTGAGCCGCGAAATGGACGACAACCTAATCAATCACATTTCTAATACCGAATCCCATGGCACCTTGGGCAAGACAACTTCACTTCACGTAGAGGCTAGGCCCGTAAACCGAGGACGTGGGGCTTGGGACCAGGTCTCTGTCGCTCTGGTGCCCATAACTTTTGATCCGTAAAGCGTTACGAGGCACACAACATATCGTTGGAAAGCTCTCTGAGATTTTTATGACTGGGGTAGCAAGCTTGCTCAACTGTGCCTATTTTCGGTGCCCAAATTCGAACATTTTCATCAGTTTCGGGACACTTTTCTTTTTTTACGCTATTTTTTCATCCCGGATCGTACGTCGTGAGCCGCGAAAAGGACGACAACCTAATCCATCACATTTCTATTACCGAATCCCATGGCACCTTGGGCAAGACAAATTCGCTTAACGTAGAGGCTGGGCCCACAAACCGAGGGCGTGGGGCTTGCGACCAAGTCTCTGTTACTCCGGTGCCCATAACTTTTGATCCGTAAAGAGTTACGCGGCGCACAGCATACTGTTCGAAAGGGTTTCGAGAGCTCTGCGACGGGGGTAGCAAGGCTACTCAACTGCGCCTATTTTTGGAGCCCAAAATTGAATATTTTCATCAGTTTCGTGATACTTTTCTTCTTTTGCATTGTTTTTCCGTCCCGGATCGCATGTCATGAGCCGCGAAAAGGATGACAACCTAATCCATCACATTTCTATTACTGAGTCCCACGACACCTTGGGCAAGACAACTTTGCTTCACGTAGAGGCTGGGCCTGCAAACCGAGGGCGTGGGGCTTGGCACCAGGTCTCCGTTGCTCCGGTGCCCATAACTTTTGATCCGTAAAGAGTTACGTGGCACACAACATATCGTTAGAAAGCTCTCTGAGAGGTCTACGACGGAGGCAGCAAGCTTGCTCAGCTGTGCCTATTTTCGGTGCCCAAATTCAAATATTTTCATCAGTTTTGGGACAAATTTTCTTCTTTTACGCTATTTTTCTGTCCAAGATAGTACGTCGTGAGCCGTGAAAAGGATGACAGCCTAATCCATCACATTTCTATTACCGAATCCCTAGGCACCTTGGGCAAGACAACTTCGCTTCACGTAAAGGTTGGGCCCGCAAACAGAGGGCGTAGGGCTTGGGACCAGGTCTCTGTCGCTCCAATGCCCATAACTTTTAATCCATAAGGAGTTACGCGGAGCACATCATATCGTTCGAAAACTCTCCGAGAGCGATAAGGACGGGGGCAGTAACCTTGCTTGGTTGCACCTGTTTTCGGAGCACAAAATCGAACGTTTTTATCAGTTTTGGGAAACTTTTCTTCTTTTGCTCTATTTTTCCGTCCCATATCGTACTTCGTGTGTCGCGAAAAGGATGACCACCTAATCCATCACATTTCTATTACCGAATCCCTTGGCACCTTGGGCAAGACAACTTTACTTCACGTAGAGGTTGGGCCCGTAAACCGATGGCGTGGGGCTTGGGACCAGGTCACCATTGCTCCGGTGCCCATAACTTTTGATCCGTAAGGAGTTACGCGGCGTACATCATACCGTTAGAAAGCTCTCCGAGATCTCTACGACAAGTACAGGAAGCCTACATGGTTGCACCTATTTTCGGAGCCCAAAATCAAACATTTTAATCAGTATTGGGTCACTTTTCTTCTTTTGTGTTGTTTTTCCATCCCGGATCGTAAGTCGTGAGCTGCAAAAAGGACGACAACCTAATCCATCACATTTCTATCATCGAATCCCATGACACCTTGGGCAAAACAACTTCGCTTCACGTAGAGGCAGGGCCCGCAAACCGAGGGCGTGAGCCTTGGGACCAGGTCTCCGTCGTTCCAGTGCCCATAACTTTTGATCCGTAAGGAGTTATGCGGCGAATAGCATACCGTTGGAAATCTCCCCGCGAGCACTATGACGGGGCAGCAAGCCTGCTAGGCTGCGCCTATTTCGGAGCCCAAAATCGAACGTTTTCATCATTTTCAGGAGCATTTTCTTCTTTTGCTTTGTTTTTTCGTCCCGAATCGTACTTCGTGAGCCGCGAAAAAGACGACAGCCTAATCCATCACATTTCTATTACCGAATCCCACAGGACCTTGGGAAGGATAACTTCACTTCACGTAGATGATGGGCCCGCAAACCGAGTGCGTAGGGCTTGGGACCAGGTCTCCGTCACTCCGGTGCCCATAACTTTTGATCCGTAAGGAGTTACGCGACACGCAGGATACCGTTGGAAAGCTCTCCGAGAGCTCTACGATGGGGGTAGCAATATTGATCGGCTGTGAATGTTTTCAGAGCCCATATCGAACGTTTTCTTCAGTTTCGAGACACTTTTCTTCTTTGCGCTGTTTTTCCATCCCAAATCGTACGTCGTGAGCCGCGAAAAGGACAACCTAATCCATCATATTTCTATTACCGAATCCCACGGTACCTTGGGCAAGACAACTTTGCTTCACGTAGAGGCTGGGCCCACAAACCGAGGGCGTGGCGTTGGGACCAGGTCTCCGTCCCTTCGGTGCCTATAACTTTTGATCCATAAGGAGTTACGCGGCACACAGGATACCGTTGGAAAGCTCTCCAAGAGCTCTACAACGGGGGTAGCTAGAATGCTCTGCTGTTCCAGTTTTCAGAGCCTAAAATCAAACATTTTCATTAGTTTTAGAACACTTTTCTTCTTTTACGCTATTTTTCCGTCCCGGATCGTACGTCATGAGCCGCGAAAAGGACGACAACCTAATCCATCACATTTCTATTACCAAATCCCAAGGCACTATGGGAAAGTCACCTTCGCTTCACGTAGAGGCTGGCCCGCAAACCGAGGACCTTGGGCTTGGGACTAGGTCTCCGTCGCTCCGGTGCCCATAACTTTTGATTCGTAAGGAGTTACGTAGCGCACAACATACTGTTGGAAAGCTCTCCGAGAGCTCTACGACGGGGGCAGCAAGATTGCTTGGCCGCGCCTATTTTTCGAGCCTACAATTGAACATTTTCATCAGATTTGGGATACTTTTCTATTTTTGCGCTATTTTTTTTATCCCAGATCGTAGGTCGTGAGTCGCAAAAAGGACGACAACCAAATCCATCACATTTCTATTATCGAATCCCACGGCACCTTGGGCAAGACAACTTCGACTCACGTAAGAGGCTGGGCCCGCATACCGAGGGCGTGGGGCTTGGGACCCGGTCTCCGTCGCTCCAGTGACCATAACTTTTGATCCGTAAAGAGTTACGTGGCGCACAGCATACCGTTGGAAAGCTCTTCGAGAGCTCTACGACAAGTACATCAAGCCTGCTCAGTAGCGCCTATTTTCATAACCCAAAATCAATCGATTTCATCAATTTTGGGTCACTTTTCTTCTTTTGCTATGTTTTTCGGTCCTGGATCGTACATCGTGAGCCGCGAAAAAGACGACAACCTAATCCATCACATTTCTGTTACCGAATCCCACGACACCTTGGGCAAGACAACTTCGATTCACGTAGAGGTTGGGGCCGCAAACCGAGGGCATGGGGCTTAGGACCAAGTCTCCGTCGCTCTGGTGCCCATAACTTTAGATCCGTAAAGAGTTACACGGCACATAGTATATCGTTGGAAAGCTCTCCGAGAGGTCTACGACGGGGGAAGCAAGCCTTCTTAGCTGTGCCTGTTTTCGGAGCCCAAAATCGAATGTTTTCATCAGTTTTGGAACCCTTTTCTTCTTTTGCTCTTTTTTTCATCCCAGATCGTACTTCGTGAGCCGCAAAAAGGACGACAACCTAATCCATCATATTTCTATTACCGAATCCCATGGCACCTTGGGCAAGACAACTTCGCTTCACGTCGAGGTAGGGCCCACAAACCGAAGTCGTGGGGCTTAGGACCAGGTCTCTGTCGCTCTGGTGCCCATAACTTTTGATCCGTATGGAGTTACACAAAGCACAACATACCGTTGGAAAGCTCTCCGAGAGCTCTACGACGAAGGCAACAAACCTGCTGGGCTGTGCCTATTTTTGGAGCCCAAAATTGAACATTTTCATCAGTTTCGAGTCACTTTTCTTCTTTTGTGCTATTTTTCTGTCTCGGATCGTACGCCGCGAGCCGCGAAAAGGACGACAACCTAATCCATCACATTTCTATTACTGAATCGAAAGGCACCTTGGGCAAGAAAACTTCGCTTCACGTAGAAGTTGAAACACCCTATGCATTAAGTCCATAAAAGTTGCAGGGGCATTAGTTAGCCCAAATGGCATCACCACATATTCATAATGCCCATATCTCGTCCTAAAAGCCGTTTTAGGCACATCCTCCTTTTTGATCCGCGACTGATAGTACCCTTTCCTCAAGTCGAGCTTTGAATACACTTTGGCTCCCTGAAGTTGATCAAACAACTCGTCAATCAGTGGAAGTGGGTATTTATTCTTGACAGTCACTTGGTTTAATCCTCGGTAATAGATGCATAGCCTCAACATTCCGTCTTTCTTCTTTACAAATAGGACTGGCGCACCCCACGGAGAAGAGCTTGGTTGAACAAACCCCTTCTTCAACAATCCTTGCAATTGGCCCTTCAATTCTTGTAGCTCGGCTGGTGCCATACGATAGGGAGCTTTAGATATTGGTTGGGTGCCAGGCAGTAACTCTATAATGAACTCGATCTCCCGATTTAGGGGTAAACCGGGCAATTCTTCTGGAAACACATCCTCATAATCTTTAATCACTGGCATCTCCTCCAACTTAGCTTTGTCCGACGGTTTGTTGAGGAGGTAAGCTAAGTATCCACTACATCCTTTTTCTCAAGGACTTCACTGCTTTCGTAGACGAAATGATGGAACTCCCGGTGAAGTCTCTTCGACCCATTACCTCTAATATTGGTTGACCAGGTATTTGGAATGTTACAATCTTCGTCCGGCAATCTAGTTGGGCATGATGCTTTGCCAACCAGTCCATCCCTAAGATGAATTCATAGTCTCGAAAGGGTAATACAATAAGATTGGCTGAGAATTTCCTATCCTTAATTTAGATTTTACATGCTTTACAAGCTGAGCGAGTAACAAGTTTAGAACCCATCGGAGTTCTAACTTCTACTTCGTAAGGCAAACATACAACTCTCAGTTTCACACGTTGCACACATAAGGGAGTAATAAATGAATGAGTGGCACCTGGATCAATTAGCACCTTAACAGGTTGCTTTAGTATCAAGAATGTACCTTCAACAACAGCGGTCTCCTCTGGAAGCTCCCGCACTCAATAGCATAAGCTCGGGCCTGAACTCTAGGAACTAGAGTCTTGCCTCTACCAGTTGGTTTAACTTGATTTTGTCCTTCTTGCCATTTAGGGCAATCCTTGATCTGATGCTGATCACTGCCACCCCGCACACATCGTCCTGACTTCTTCTAGTATTGAGCCTCGGTATAACCCTTCTTGTCATAGTAAGAACAGTTGATAGACTGAGTAGCAGGTGAACTACTTGTGGATCCACAGGTGGAAGAGGCTGATAGTGCTTTAGTCGGGCCACGGTTATTAACTGGTCTGTTCTGGCTTTGGCCCTGACTGCGACTCTGGGTTTGGAATTTCCTCTATTGACCTGGAGGCTGATATGGTTTCTTGTTCGGTTGGCTTGAACCGGCTCTATCAAGTTTCTTCTTCTCAACTCGGGAGGCAGCCGCAAGGAGAGCAGAATAGGTAGTAAAGTCATGCGAAGCCAACTGGTCCTGAATTTTTGGCCTCAACCCAATCGTAAATTTCCACATCTTCGCCTAAGGGGTACTGACCATGTATTGAGCGTAACGGGACAGTCGGTCAAAACGAGCCTTATACTGGGCCACCGTCATGTTACCCTGGTTCAAGTGCATGAATTCCTCAATCCGCCTCTGCCTAGAAACTGCAGGTACGTATTTCTCATAGAGAGGTGTATGATCAGTTTCCCAAAGTGCCTCCACAGTGTGCCACCAATGCTCAGTATCCCCATGCGATAGGAACACAGCGAACTCCATCTTTTCTTCATCAGTATAGTCAAGTGGTCTGAAGATCCTTTCAACCTCAGACAGCCAAGCCTCTGCCTTTTCATCATCAGCTTCCCCATTGAATTTGGACGGGCGAAAGTCAAGGAACTCCCCCATTTTGCTATTTCTCCCATGGTTACTATCATTCCTGCTGTTGTTGTTGTTTACTTCACGTGCATCTTGATGTTCCATCACTCACGACACGCGATCCATGGCATTCGCGATCATATTAAACATAGCCATGCCGGGATTAGTTTGATGAGCATCTCCGGTCTCTTGGGGCTCACCGCTCCTATTAGTATTGCGGGTACTAGGGCCAGCCATCTATAGGTACAGATTACGATGCACAATTTATTGGAATACGACAAACAAGAATTTAATGCATAAGATATGCAACATATAATTTTATATAGATACATAATTCTAGAAACAGTTAAGACATGTTAATCACATAAGCACATAGAACATAGAAGGCACAATTAACATTATCATACATTATCACACATAAACAAGTCATCCTAATTACCTTAGGGCTTCTACCCATGGTCTGAGAGTTAAACCCGGCTTAAGCAATCTAAGCTCTGATACCATTTCTCTAAGGTGTCACGCCCCAACCCGACCTATAGAGGTTAGACTAGACCTATAGAGGTTAGACTAGAGTGTGATCTAAACATTCAAGTCATTTCACGTACTTAATCGTTCATGAAGTTTTAATACTTAACATCTAGCCGAAACTCTACAATTCTCCAGAAAACCGACAGCATAACGGTTATAATTGGGCTCTTTAGTTTGACCTAATTTTCTAAAGGCCTCAAAACTTTTAATCTCAAATTCATTTGCAACTAAGGTTACTATGTGTCACCAAGTGAAACACCTGCTAGCTATCTCGAAGTCTCATTTGATTAACAACCTGGCATGATATTATGTCTCGTTTGTTTGTTAATCCTTGTTACAAAAGCACCTATTGATCTTAGCTTAACAATGAGTACCTGCTTAAGATTGGATAGATCCATTTTACTTAATCCTTTACCTGATACTTCATAAGCCTGGGATAGATACTAACCAATAGTGATAGAAAAAGCGACCATAAGAGTGTCTATCTAGTTATGATCAATACAAGCCAAAATTAGACCTCAAATTACAACGGGGGTCATTTACAATACAACAACAAGCAAAATCAAAAATAGTCTTCAAGCAATATATCGTTCACAAAATGGCCATAGTCAAGTAAGGCACGTAGGACAAGCAATCATTCCAAGGAATCATCGTTAGGCACGTTGTCCTCAGGTACCTGTTCTTGGTCTTCTTCATCTAAGATGATAAAAGAGGGTGAGTCCTTATGAACTCAGCGAGGGGGAACGAGAAATAAGTTTGAAACTCTTTTTCCAGTTCAACTTATGAAAACCTTTTGCAAGCATGACATATATCACAAGTATGTTCATAATGTAATATAAAGGTAAAAGAACACAATTACCCGTCTTTCCTCCCCGAGGTCCTCTAGGAACCAAGCGAGAGTACTTATACACATAGTGAAAAGAATATGGTAAGCTTTTGCTCTCAGTTCATTTCCAGTATCAGTTGTTGCGGCTGACTTCAAATCTTCCACTTATCACGCCAAATGGGTGTACTCGGGATGTACCCCGAAATCCTACGACCCAACTCTACGAGGAAGTCTAGCCCCCAAGCGAGAGAGGGAATTGGACCATGGTAGTCACGGTTGCACCGGTAAACCCGCTGCTACCCGGTGTGCGTGAACGCTACCACGCCAGAATGAAAGGTTGCAACCTTGTATGCAATGCACATTTATGACATTTAATATCTCACATTAGGAGGACACAAAGTAGGTTGCCTCCGAGCAGTCATAAGATTGCACATTGACAAGTAAACACGCGAGGTACGGTATGACAGGTAATTTCACTCGTAAAGCACATGGAGTTATATGAATATTAAACGGGCAGCCATGTAACGCATGTAAATCAAGTCATATAACTCATTTCGTAGTTCACGTAATCAAATAATAAGGTCATACAACATGCAACGACGTTTACGTGGGACCAGGTACAAGAAAGGTCTACTTGTCAATATGTAATCATCGGAATCACATTCAGGGCTATAAGGGCAACTACGGGCAGCTTACTAATCACATAATTAAACACGTTATCCATAGGATCAACACTTAGCGAGTTTTCCCTAGTCATTAGGATTTCAATTCATGCTCACCCGTGCGATTAAGCCCCAAGTTGTCACGTAATTAAACTCAAGCCATGCATTGAATAATTCAAACACCCTCAAGCATTCAAAACAGTCCACACAACATCCAAGTGCCACAATCCCAAGCATTTAATACAACAAGAGACGTTACAAAAATTTTTCTAAGCATATCACTAGATGAAAACCTCACTGCAATGGTCTGTTTTCTCACAATCATTGAGACAAGAAAACAATCTCAAATTCTGGTGAACAAAATGTCAAATTAAAGCTTAAGGAGTGAACTAAATTCAGAAACAATCCTCGCATCATTTGGAGTTCTGGTTCAAGAGTTATAGTCAAAACCGTGTCACTACGCAAAACTGTCCAGATTTGTACACATTTCAATTCTTGTCATTTTTTAGGACATTAGTGTAAGATTTAGCCTTAGTCTATTTCTGCCAAAAATGTCCACAACTGAAAAATATAGTAGAATACCAAATTTCATGCATTTTGGATATCATTTACAAAGTCAAACCTGGTTCGTTCTACAAGGACAGTGAACTGCCAAAAACCTGCTTCATTTTCCCAGATTTTTCAGATTTGGACACCTTTCGATGTTTTGCCATTTTGGGGATCCTAGAGTCAAAATTGGCCTTGGCCTATTTCTATGAAAGATTCTCAGAACTGGAAAACCTAATCACCTACCAATTTTCACGCATTTTAAACATCATTTACCTGGTAAAAAGTACTTCGTTCCAACAAGTCAGAAGACTGTCCATTTGCGCGATTTCACCTATCTTCACATTCTAGCCAAATATCTTGCCATGCATGTTTACAAAAGCTCATGTACACACATAGATCACAAGTACAGAGGTAAAAATAGATATTTAAAGGCATGCATATGGTTTTTGAAAGCTTTTCAAGAGAGTTTTAGCCCTCACCTTAGCAAGACAACAATGAAGATGCACAAAAGCTTTTGATGATGCACAAGATCGACCTTTCTCCTTGCTTGGCCGAGAGATGACTTGAGATTCTCTAATTCCTAGCTTAGTTACCAAGTTCTTAGTATGTGCAAGTGGCTAGAACAAAAAGAAAATGAAAGAGAAGCTATCAACATACCTAAGGGCCGAATGAATGTGCTATGAGCTTGCATGCATGTTTCTTGGCTTCTAGCTTGCTTGGTCGAGTTCCTTAGTATCTTGCATGTCTTGAAGAACCTTTGGATGATGAACTTAAGCTATGGAGTCTATAATTTCAGCTAGGGCCGAGAGAGAGAGAGAAGAAATGAGAGAAAGAATGAAAGAGCATGTGTCGGCCTAGGGCCTTGAAAATTCTGATTTTGTGTCTTCAAGAGCATAATTTGAATTGTCTAGCATGGGCAATTTGAGTGTGTCGAGAATGGGGTGCATTGGGTAGGGTTTTAAGTCTTTTTTTTTTTTGCTTTGTGTCATGAGCTTGTCATAGAATGTCTAGGTATAATTTTGAAATATGCAAGGCTTGTTCAAATGCTCCATGTGGTCGGCCAAGGCAAGCAAAATTCTGAATTTTTTTGTCTTGTTTGAGCATTATTTAATTGTATGCTTGGAATATGCAAAAGAATAAAGAATAAAGAATAAGAATGTCTAGCTTTTTGTGAGATTTCGTCTTCTAGTGAGTTGAATTAGCATTTTAATATTAGTTAGTGGAGTTTGTAGGATTAATTAATGATCTAGTGCTTCGTGTAAGATGCTTTCTTGATTAGCGTGCGGGCATGCTTTCCTAGGTTTAGGGCACGCACTACGAGGTAATGCACGAACTACGAGACGAATGCACGTTTTTCAAGTAAATGTACGCAACCCTAAATAAATGCACGTAAATCAATGCAAGGCACATAAAACGAGACACGACTCTTAAACCTAGGTCAAGACACGCAAGTCTAGGTTAGGGCACACGAAACGTGGTATCTCACGCAAATCGAGGTCAGGCCTCACAAGTTACGCGGCGCACAACATACCATTGGAAAGCTCTCTGAGAGCTCTACGACGGGTGCAACAAGCCTACTCTGTTTTGCCTATTTTCGGAGCCCAAAATCGAACATTTTCATCAGTTTTGGGACATTTATCTTCTTTTGCGCTGTTTTTCTGTCCCGGATCGTACGCCGTGAGCCGTGAAAAGGATGACAACCTAATCTATCACATTTCTATTACTGAATCCCATGGAACCTTGGACAATACAACTTCACTTCACGTACACGATGGGCCCGTAAACCAAGGGCGTGGGGCTTGGGACCAAGTCTCCATCGCTCCGGTGCCCAAAACTTTTGATCCGTAAAGAGTTACGCAGCGCATGGCATACCGTTGGAAAGCTCTTCGAGAGCTCTACAACAGGGGAAGCAAGCCTACTAGGTTGCGCCTATTTTCGGAGCCCAAAATCAAACGTTTTCATATGTTTCGGGATATTTTTCTTCTTTTGTGCTGTTTTTTCATCCTATATCGTACGTTGTGAGCCACGAAAAGGACGACAACTGAATCCATCATATTTCTATTACCAAATCCCAAGGCACCTTGGGCAAGAAAACTTCGCTTCACGTAGAGGCTGGGCCAGTAAACCGAGGGCGTTGGGCTTGGGACCAGGTCTCCGTCGCTCTGGTGCCCATAACTTTTTATCCGTAAGGCGTTACGCGGCACATAGGGTACCGTTGGAAAGCTCTCCAAGAGCTCTACGACGAGGGAATCAAAACTGATTGGCTGCGTGTGAGGCTCAACCTCGATTTGCGTGCGATACCTCATTTCGTGTGTCCTAACCTAGAATTGCGTGCCTTGACCTAGGCTTAAGAGTCGTGTCTCGTTTTATGTGCCTTGCATTGAATTATATGCGTTCATTTAGAGTTGCGTGCATTTTCTTGGAAAACGTGCATTTGTCTCGTAGTTCGTGTCCTATCTCGTAATGCGTGCCCTAGACCTAGGTAAGCGTACCCGCATGCTAATCAAGAAAGAATCTTACACGAAACACTAGATTATTAATTAATCCTACAAACTCCACTAATAAATATTAAAATGCTAATTCAACTCACTAAAAGACGAAATTTCACCAAAAGCTAAACATTCCTATTCTTTATTCTTCATTCTTTTTGCATGTTCCAAGCACACTCAATTAAATAAAGCTTAAAGCATGACAAAAATTCAGAAATTGGAGCCAAGATGGCCGGCCATACAAAGGACTTGAGCAAGGTTTGAACCATTATTTTATATCTTGCATGCTTAGTCAAAAAAAAAAAAAAGAAATGAAAACAAGCATTATTTTATCAAACACCATGCTTCAATCCCTCGACCAAATCACCTTATGTCTCCTCACAATTCAAAATATGCTCTTGAGGACACAAAAATTAGAAATTTTGAAGCCTTAGGCCGACACACTCACAAACACCAACACTTCATTCATTTCATTCTCTCATCCTCTCATTTTCTCTCACCCTCTCGGCCTAGGCTGCTTCATCACTCTCCATAGCTTAAGCTCATCATCCTAAAGCTCACCAAGACACTCAAGGCCCTAGGAAGCTCGACCAAGCAAGCTAGAAGCAAAGAGACATGCATGCAAGCTCATAGAACATTCATTTCGGCCCTAGGTATGTTGATAGCTTTTCTTTCATCTCCCTTTTGTTCTAACCACATGCACATACTAAGGACATGGTAACTCAGCTAGGAATTAAGGAAATCGAGCATTATCTCTCTGCCAAACAAGGAGAGAAGACCATTTGTGCATCTTCAAGAGTTTTGAGCATCATTTGTTGGCAATAGGCTAAGGTGAGGGTTAATCCTTTTTAAAAGCTTTCAAAAACCACATGCATGCCTTCATATGTCTATTTTTACCTCTGTACTTGTGGTATGTGTGTGTACATGAGCTTTTTTAACCATGCATGGCAAGATTTTTAGCTAGAACTTGAAGATAGATAAAATCGCGAAAATGGCAGATTTCTGACTTGTTAGGACAATGTGTATTTGGCCTGGTAAACAATGTTGAAAATGTGTGAACATTGGTAGGTGACTCGTTTTGCCAGTTATGAGCATTTTTCATAGAAATAGGCCAAGTCCAATTTTTACTCTAAGGTCTCAAAAATGGCAAACTATCGAAAGGTGTCTAAATCTGGAAAATGAAGCAGGCTTTTGGCAGTTCACTGTCCCTATAGAACGAACCAATTTTGTCTTAGCAAATGATATCTAAAATGCATGGGATTTGGTAGGTTGCTATAGTTTTCAGTTCTGGACATTTTTGTCAGGAAATAGACTAAGGCTAAATCTAACCCTAAGGCCCACAAATTGACATGTATTTTAATGTGTACAAATTTGGACAGTTTTGCGTAGTCTCACGGTTTTGGCTATAACTCTGGAATCCGAACTCCAAATGATGTGAGGTTTGTTTCCGGATTTAGTCACTTAATAATATTTAATTTGACATTTTGTTCACTAAAATTCGAGATTGTTTGCTTGTCTAAATGATTGTGGGAAAACAGACCATTGCAGTGAGGTTTTTATCTAGTGATATGCTTTGAAAATTATTGTAACTTCTCTTGTGGTATTAAATGCTTGGGATTGTGGCACTTGGATGTTGTATGGACTGTTTTGAATGATTGAGGATGTTTAATTAATCGATGCATGGCCTTGACTTAATTACGTGACAACTTGTGGCTTAATCGCACGGGTAAGCATGAATTGAAACCCTAGTGACTATGAAAACTCGCTAAGTGTTGATCCTATGGTTATCGTGTCTAATTATGTGATTAGTGGGCTGCCCATAGTTGTCCTTATAGCCCTAAATGTGATTCCGATTATTACATGTCGACAAGTAGACATTTCTTACACTCGGTCCCACGTAAACGTCGTTGCATGTTGTATGACCTTATTATTTGATTACGTGAACCCCGAAATGAGTTATATGACTTGATTTACATGTGTTACATGGCTGCCCGTTAAATATTCATATAACTCCATGTGCCTTACAAGTGAAATTACCTGTCATAGCATGCCTCGCGTGTTTACTTGTCAATGTGCAATCTTATGACTGCTTGGAGGCAACCTACTTTGTTGTCCTCCTAATGTGATATATTAAATGTCATAAATGTGCATTGCATACAAGGTTGCAACCTTTCATTGTGGCATGGTAGCGTTTCACGCACGCCGGGCGGCATCGGGCTTGCCGGTGCTACCATGACTACCATGGTCCAATTCCCTCTCTTGCTTGGCATTCCACCCTCGAAGAGTTGGGTCATAGGTTTTCGGGGTACATCCGAAGTACACCCAAGTAGGAACGATAAGTGGATTATTGAAGTCGTCCGTAACAATCGTATCGAAATCGATATTGAGAGCAAATGCTCACCATATCCTTGAAATGATTGGTAATTGTATCTGTTGCTCAATTTGATTCTTATACTTTGCGTACCTTATTACCTATAATACGTGACATGTTTCAAAAGGGGTTTTTCATAAGTTTAACCGGAAAAAGAGTTTCAAAACGTATTTCTCATTCCCTCTCACTGAGTTCATAAGGACTCACTGTTACGCCCCAACCCGACCTATAAGGGTTAGACTAGGGTGTGATCTAAACATTCAAGTCATATCACGTGCTTAATCGTTCATGAAAGTTTAACACTTAACGTTTAGCCTAAACTCCACAAATTCTCTGGAAAACCGGCAGCATAATGCCTGTAATTGGGCTCTTTAGTTTGACCTAATTTTCTAAATGCCTCAAATCCTTCAACCTCAATTTCATTTCCAACAAAGATTACTATTTATTACCAATTGAAACGCCCACTAGTTACCTTGAAGTCTCGTTAGATTAACAACCTAGCATGATACTATGTTTCGTTTATTTGTTAATCTTTGTTACAAAGGTACTTGTTGATCATAGCCTACCAATGAGTACCTGCTTAAGATTGGATAGATTCATTTTACTTAATCCTTTACCTGATACTTCATAAACCTGTGGTAGATACTAACCAGTAGCGATAGCAAAAATGACCATAAGAGTGTCTAACTAGTTATGATCAGTACAAGACAAAATTAGACCCCAAATTACAACGGGGGTCATTTACAATACAACAACAAGAAACATAAGAAATAGTCTTCAAGCAACATATTGTTCACAAAATGGCCATAGTCAAGAAAGGCACATAGGGCAAGCAATCATTCCAAGGAGTCATCAAAAGGCACGTTATCCTCGGGTACCTGTTCCTAGTCTTCTTCACATGAGATGATAAAAGAGGGTAAGTCCTTATGAACTCAGCGAGGGGGAACGAGAAATAAGTTTTGAAACTCTTTTTCCGGTTCAACTTATGAAAACCCCTTTTTTGCAAGCATGACATATATCACAAGTAAGCTCATAATGTAATATAAAAGTAAAAGAACACAATTACCCCTCTTTCCTCCTCGAGGTCCTCTAGGAACCAAGCGAGAGTATTTATACACATAGTAAAAAGGATACAGTGAGCTTTTGCTCTCAGTTCATTTCCAATATCAGTTGTTGCGACCGACTTCAAATCTTTCACTTATCACACCAAATGGGTATACTCCGGATGTACCCCGAAATCCTACGACCCAACTCTCCGAGGAAGTCTAGCCCCCAAGCGAGAGAGGGAATTGGACAATGGTAGTCACGGTTGCACCAGCAAGCCCGATGCCGCCCGGTGTGCGTGAAACGCTACCACGCCAGAATGAAAGGTTGCAACCTTGTATGCAATGCACATTTATGACATTTAATATATCACATTAGGATGACAACAAAGTAGGTTGCCTCCGAGCAGTCATAGGATTGCACATTGACAAGTAAACACGCGAGGCATGATATGACAGGTAATTTCATTTGTAAAGCACATGTAACGCATTTAAATCAAATCATATAACTTATTTCGAAGTTCACGAAATCAAATAGTAAGGTGATACAACATGCAACGACGTTTACGTGGGACCAGGTGCAAGAAAGGTCTACTTGTCAATATGTAATCATTGAAATCACATTTAGGACTATAGGGGCAACTACGGGCAGCCTACTAATCACATAATTAAACACGATATAAATAGGATCAACACTTAGTGAGTTTTTTTTCCTAGTCACTAGGGTTTCAATTCATGCTTACCCGTGCGATTAAGCCACAAGTGCTCACTTAATTAAACTCAAGCCATGCATTGATTAATTAGAACACCCTCAAGCACTCAATACAGTCCACACAACATCCAATTGCCACAATCCCAAGCATTTAATACAACAAGAGAAGTTACAATAATTTTCAAAGCATATCACTAAATGAAAACCTCACTGTAATGGTCTGTTTTCTCACAATCATTGAGACAAGAAAAAAATATCAAATTCTAGTGAATAAAATTTCAAATTAAAGCTTAAGGAGTGAACTAAATCCAGAAACAAACCTCGCATCATTTGGAGTTCGGATTCAAGAGTTATAGCCAAAACCGTACGACTATGCAAAACTGTCCAGATTTGTACACATTTTGATACTTGTCGTTTTTGAGGACCTTAGGGTCAGATTTAGCCTTAGTCTATTTCTGATAAAAATGTCCAGAACTGAAAAATATATCAGAATACCAAATTTCATGCATTTTTGACATCATTTACTAAGTCAAAACTGGTTTGTTATGCAAGGACAGTGAATCAGCAAAACCTGCTTCATTTTCCAAGATTCTCCAGATTTGGACACCTTTCAATATTTTGCCATTTTGGGGACCTAAGAGTCAAACGTAGCTTTGGCCTATTTCTATGAAAAATGCTCAGAACTGGAAAAAATAGTCACCTACAAATTTTCACTTATTTTCAACATCATGTACCTGGTCAAAATCACTTCGCTCCAACAAGTCAGAAGACTGTCCATTTACGCGATTTCACCTATCTTCACATTCTAGCCAAATATCTTGCCATGCATGTTTACAAAAGCTCATGTACACACATATATCACAAGTACAGAGGTAAAAATAGACATTTAAAGGCATGCATGTGGTTTTGAAAGCTTTTCAAAAGAGTTTTAGCCCTCACCTTAGCAAGACAACAATGAAGATGCACAAAGCTCTTGACGAAGCACAAGGTAGTCTTTTCTCCTTGCTTAGCCAAGAGAAAACTTGAAATTCTCTAATTCCTAGCTTAGTAACCATGTTCTTAGTATGTGCAAGTGGCTAGAACAAAAAGAAAACGAAATAGGAGCTACCAAACATACCTAAGCTGAAATGAAGGTCCTATGAGCTTGCATGTGTGTCTTTTGCATTCTAGCTTGCTTGGTCGAGTTCCTTAGTAGCTTGAAGGTCTTGATGAATCTTAGGATGATGAGCTTAAGCTATGGAGGGAAGAATTTCAGCCTCGGCCGAGAGAGAGAGAGAAGAAATGAGAGAGTGAGAGAAAATGAGAGAATGGGAGAAAGAATGAAAGCTTTGAAGTGTTTTAAGCATGTGTCGGCGTAGGGACTTGAAAATTCTGATTTTTGTGTTTTCAAGAGCATAATTTGAATCATCCTAGCATGGGCATTTGATTGTGTCGAAATTGGGGTGCATTGGGTAGGGTTATAAGCCTTTTTTTTTTTTTTTTGCTTTGTGTCATAACTTGTCATAGAATGTCTAAATTTAATTTTTGAAATTGTAATGCATGCACAAATGCAAGAACTGGTCGGCCAAGGCTTGCAAAATTCTGAATTTTTGTCATCTTTTGAGCATTATTTAATTGTGTGTTTGGGATGTGCAAAAGAATAAGGAATAAAGAATAAGATTGTTTAGCTTTTTGTGAGATTTCGTCTTCTAGTGAGTTGAATTGACATTTTAATATTAGTTAGTGGAATTTGTAGGATTAATTAATGATCTAGTGCTTCGTGTAAGATGTTTTTTTGATTAGCATGCGGGCACGCTTTCCTAGGTTTAGGGCACGCACTACGAGATAATGCTCGAACTACGAGATGAATGCACGTTTCCCAAGTAAATGCACGTAACCCTAAATGAATGCACGTAATTCAATGCAAGGCGCACAGAACAAAACACGACACTTAAACCTAGGTCAAGGCACGCAAAATCTAGGTCAGGGCACACGAAACGAGGTATCGCATACAAATCGAGGTCGGGCCTCACATCCTCCCCTCCTTAAAAGAATTTCGTCCCGAAATTCAATATTACCTTTGAAATAATGCTGGATACTGTTGCTCCATCTGGTCTCGCCTTTCCCACGTTGCTTCTTCAACTCCATGGTGATCCCACAACACTTTCACCATCGGTATAGATTTGTTGCGCAACTCTCGATCTTGCTGGTCTGGGATCCGAATGGGTTTCTCTTCATAAAACAAGTTCTCCCGAAGCTGCAATGGCTCTGGCTCCAAGAAATGCGATGGATCACGATGATACTTTCGTAGCATTGAGACATGAAAGACATCATGAATATTGGAGAGGTTTTGGGGTAGTGCCAGGTGATACACCAATTTGCCAACCTTCTCAACTATCTCAAATGGTCCTACAAACCTCGGGCTCAACTTTCCACCCTTGCCGTGTTTAATCAGTCCCCTCCGAGGTGATATCTTCAAGAACACCTTGTCGCCGACCTCAAACTCTAGACTTCGTCTCCGTCGGTTTGCATAACTTTTCTGCCTGCTTTGGGCGGTAAGCATCCGTTTCCGGATGAGGTGGACATTATCAACAGTCTTCATAAGTTCAGGCAGAAGGGTCGGGTCAAAAGTCTTCGTCTCACCTACTTCATCCCAGTAAATTGGGGATCGACACTTACGTCCATACAATGCCTCAAATGGGGCCATCTTGATAGTGGCCTGATAACTGTTATTATAAGCGAACTCCGCTAGAGATAGATATTTCTCCCAACCATTTCCGAAGTCTAAAACACACGCCCTCAGCATATCCTCCAGAATCTGAATAGTTCTCTCAGATTGTCCATCAGTCTGAGGGTGATAAGCCGTGCTGAAACTCAACTTCCTTCCCAAAGCTTCTTGCAATCTCTTAAAAAATCGGGAAGTAAAACGAGGACCCCTATACGATAAAATACTCTCAGGCATCCCATGCAATCTTACAATATCTGCCACATACATATCCCTAATTTCTCAGGACTATCCTCATTGTTCATCAGTAAGAAGTGCGCTGACTTGGTCAATCTATCCACTATGACCCAAACGGCGTCATGACCCTTTTGTGACCTGGGCAGGTCCATGACAAAGTCCATAGTTATGTGTTCCCATTTCCCAATGAGGAATCTCCAACAGTTGAAGTAAACCTGCTGGTCGTTGATGTTCTGCTTTGACTCTCTGGCAAGTCAAACACTGTGCCACAAACTCCGCAATCTCTCTCTTCATGTTATTCTACCAATAGTGTTGCTTAAAATCCCGACACATCTTTGTTCTGTCGGGGTGAATAGTGTATCTTGAATTATGGGCTTCTTTAAGAATCTTCTTTTTCAACTCTGGATCATTAGGAACACAAATCCGATTCCTAAACCTCCAAATACCATCATCATGAAACTTGAAATCTATGTTGCTTTCTTTTATCTTCTGAAACTGTTGGTCCTTCTGTTGAGCCTCTCGCAATTCAGACAACAAGGTCGATTGAACTTGTGTAGTGGCAAATAGTAAACCTTTTTGAGTCAATTGTGGTTTCCACAGAAATGCTTCATCTAACAACTCCTGCACCTTAACTTCCAGTTTTGCCATGCTCGCATTCTGACTTAAGGCATCTGCAACTACATTTGCTTTACCGGGCACATAATTGATTGTGCAGTTATAATCATCCAAAAGCTCTATCCAGCGTCTTCGCCTCAGGGGTACTGACCATGTATTGAGCATAACGGGACAGTCGGTCAAAACGAGCCTCGTACTGGGCCACCGTCATGTTACCCTGGTTCAAGTGCATGAATTCCTCAATCCGCCTCTGCCTGAAAACTGCAGGTACGTATTTCTCCTTGAATGCCTTAACGAAATTACCCCACAAGCGAGGTGTATGATTAGTTTCCCAAAGTGCCTCCACAGTGTGCCACCAATGCTCAGCATCCCCGTGCAACAGAAACACAGCGAACTCCACCTTTTCTTCATCAGTATAGTCAAGTGGCCTGAAAATCCTCTCGATCTCAGACAGCCAAGCCTCTGCCTTTTCATCATCAGCTTCCCCGTGGAATTTGGACGAGCGAAAGTCAAGGAACTCCCGCATTCTGCTATTTCTCCCATGGTTACCATCATTCTTGTTGTTGTTGTTGTTGTTGTTGTTTACTTCATGTGCATCTTGACGTTCCATCACTCGTGATACGCGATCCACGGCATTCGCCATCATGTTAAACATAGCCATGCCGGGATTAGTTTGATAAGCATCTCCGGCCTCTTGGGGCTTACCGCTTCTATTAGTATTGCGAGTACTAGGGCCAGCCATCTATAGGTACAAATTACGATGCACAATTTATTGGAATACGACAAACAAGAATTTAATGCATAAGATAAGCAACATATAATTTTATATAGATACACAATTTCTAGAAACAGTTAAGACATGTTAATCACATAAGCACATAGAACATAGAAGGCACAATTAACATTATCACACATAAACAAGTCATCCTAATAACCTTAGGGCTTCTACCCATGGTCCGAGAGTTAAACCCGGCTTAAGCAATCTAAGCTCTAATACCATTAAGATAAGGTGTCACGCCCCAACCCGACCTATAAAGGTTAGACTAGGGTGTGATCTAAACATTCAAGTCATATAACGTACTTAATCGTTCATGAAAGTTTAACACTTAACGTTTAGCCTAAACCCCACAAATTCTCTGAAAAACTGGCAGCATAACGGCTGTAATTGGGCTCTTTAGTTTGACCTACTTTTCTAAATGTCTCAAAACCTTCAACCTCAATTTCATTTTCAACAAAGATTACTATTTATTACCAATTGAAACGCCCACTAGTTATCTCGAAGTCTCGTTTGATTAACAACCTAGCATGATACTATGTCTCATTTATTTATTAATCCTTGTTACAAAGGTACCTGATGATCATAGCCTACCAATGAGTACCTGCTTAAGATTGGATAGATTCATTTTACTTAATCCTTTACCTGATACTTCATAAGCCTGTGGTAGATACTAACCAGTAGCGATAGCAAAAATGACGATAAGAGTGTCTATCTAGTTATGATCAGTACAATCC
Organism: Ehretia macrophylla; assembly: GCA_037974665.1. NCBI lineage: Eukaryota > Viridiplantae > Streptophyta > Magnoliopsida > Boraginales > Ehretiaceae > Ehretia > Ehretia macrophylla. Next base: position 56,209,565 of record CM075772.1, on the reverse strand, counting down.
AAAATTTGACCCCAAATTACAACGGGGGTCATTTACAATACAACAACAAGCAACATAAGAAATAGTCTTCAAACAACATATCGTTCACAAAATGGCCATAGTCAAGAAAGGCACGTAGGGCAAGCAATCATTCCAAGGAGTCATCAATAGGCACGTTATCCTCGGGGTACCTGTTCCTGGTCTTCTTCACCTGAGATGATAAAAGAGGGTGAGTCCTTATGAACTCAGCGAGGGGGAACGAGAAATACGTTTTGAAACTCTTTTTCCTGTTCAACTTATGAAAACCCTTTTTGCAAGTATGACATATATCACAAGTAAGTTCATAATGTAATATAAGAGTAAAAGAACACAATTACCCGTCTTTCCTTCCCGAGATCTTCTAGGAACCAAGTGAGAGTACTTATACACATAGTGAAAAGAATATGGTGAGCTTTTGCTCTCAGTTCATTTCCAGTATCAGTTGTTGCGGCCGACTTCAAATCATCCACTTATCACGCCAAATGGGTATACTCCGGATGTACCCCGAAATCCTATGACCCAACTCTCCGAGGAAGTCTAGCCCCCAAGCGAGAGAGAAAATTGGACAATAATAGTCACGGTTGCACCGGCAAGCCCGATGCCGCCCGGTGTGCATGAACGCTACCACGCCAGAATGAAACGTTGCAACCTTGTATGCGATGCACATTTATGACATTTAATATATCACATTAGGATGACAACAAAGTAGGTTGCCTCCGAGCAGTCATAGGATTGCACATTGACAAGTAAACATGTGAGGCATGATATAACAGGTAATTTTATTTGTAAAGCACATGTAACGCATGTAAATCAAGTCATATAACTCATTTCGAAGTTCACGAAATCAAATAGTAAGGTTATACAACATGCAACGACGTTTACGTGGGATCGGGTGCAAGAAATGTCTACTTGTCAATATGTAATCATTGAAATCACATTTAGGGCTATAGGGGCAACTACGGGCAGCCTACTAATCACATAATTAAACACGATATCAATAGGATCAACAGTTAGCGAGTTTTTTTTTCCTAGTCACTAGGGTTTCAATTCATGCTTACCCGTGCGATTAAGCCACAAGTGATCACTTAATTAAACTCAAGCCATGCATTGATTAATTAGAACACCCTCAAGCACTCAATACAGTCCACACAACATCCAAGTGCCACAATCCCAAGCATTTAATACAACAAGAGAAGTTACAATAATTTTCAAAGCATATCACTAAATGAAAACCTCACTGCAATGGTCTGTTTTCTCACAATCATTGAGACAAGCAAACAATCTCCAATTCCAGTGAATAAAGTGCAAAATTAAAGCTTAAGGAGTGAAATAAATCCAGAAACAAACCTCGCATCATTTTCAGTTTGTATTCAAGAGTTATAGCCAAAACCGTACGACTACGCAAAACTGTCCAGATTTGTACACATTTTGATACTTGTTGTTTTTGAGGACTTTAGGGTCAGATTTAGCCTTAGTATATTTCTGACAAAAGTGCCCAGAACTGAAAAATTTAGCAGTATACCAAATTTCATGGAATTGGGACATCATTTACTAAATCAAAACGGGTTCGTTCTACAAGGACAGTGAATCTGCCAAAACCTGCTTCATTTTCCCAGATTCTCCAGATTTGGACACCTTTCAATGTTTTGCCATTTTGGGGACCTTAGAATCAGAAGTAGCTTTGGCCTATTTCTATGAAAAATTCTTAGAACTGGAAAAACTAGTCACCTACAAATTTTCACTTATTTTCAACATCATGTACCTGGTCAAAATCACTTCGCTCCAACAAGTCAAAAGACTGTCCATTTATGCGATTTCACCTATCTTCACATTCTAGCCAAATATCTTGCCATGCATGTTTACAAAAGCTCATGTACACACATATATCACAAGTACAGAGGTAAAAATAGACATTTAAAGGCATGCAAGTGGTTTTGAAAGCTTTTCAAGAGAGTTTTAGCCCTCACCTTAGCAAGACAACAATGAAGATGCACAAAGCTCTTGACGAAGCACAAGGTAGTCTTTTCTCCTTGCTTAGCCAAGAGAAAACTTGAAATTCTCTAACTCCTAGCTTAGTAACCATGTTCTTAGTATGTGCATGTGGCTAGAACAAAAAGAAAACGAAATAGGAGCTACCAAACATACCTAAGCCGAAATGAAGGTCCTATGAGCTTGCATGTGTGTCTTTTGCATTCTAGCTTGCTTGGTCGAGCTTCCTAGTATCTTGAATGCCTTGATGAACCTTAGGATTATGAACTCAAGCTATGGAGAGTAGAATTTCAGCCAAGGCCGAGAGAGAGAGAGAAGAAATGAGAGAGTGAGAGAAAATTAGAGAATGTGAGAAAGAATGAAAGCTTTGAAGTGTTTGATGCATGTGTCGGCCTAGGGCCTTGAAAATTCTGATTTTTGTGTTTTCAAGAGCATAATTTGAATCATCCTAGCATGGGCATTTGATTGTGTTGAGATTGGGGTGCATTGGGTAGGGTTTTAAGCCATATTTTTTTTGTTGCTTGGTGTCATAACTTGTCATAGAATGTCTAAGTTTAATTTTTGAAATTGTAATGCATGCACAAATGCAAGAAGTGGTCGGCCAAGGCTTGCAAAATTCTGAATTTTTGTTATCTTTTGAGCATTATTTAATTGTGTGTTTGGGATGTGCAAAAGAATAAGGAATAAATAATAAGAATGTCTTGCTTTTTGTGAGATTTCGTCTTCTAGTGAGTTGAATTGGCATTTTAATATTAGTTAGTGGAATTTGTAGGATTAATTAATGATCTAGTGCTTCGTGTAAGATGCTTTCTTGATTAGCGTGCGGGCACGCTTTCCTAAGTTTAAGGCACGCACTACAAGGTAAGGCTCGAACTACGAGACGAATGCACGTTTCTTAAATAAATGCATGCAACCCTAAATGAATGCACGTAATTCAATGCAAGGCGCACAGAACGAAACACGACTCTTAAACTAGGTCAAGGCACGCAAAATCTAGGTCAGGGCACACGAAACGAGGTATCGCACGCAAATCGGGGTCGGGCCTCACATTTACCCTCTTTTATCATTACAGGGGAAGAAGATTAGGAACAGGGACCTGAGGATAACGTGTCTATTGATGTCTCCTTGGAGGGATTGGCTGGCCTACGTGCCTTGACTATGGCTATTTGGTGAATGACATGTTGTATTGAAGACTATTTCTTGTGTTACTTACTGTTGCTATTGTAAATGACCCCCGTTGTAATTTGGGTCAAATTTTGGTTTGTACTGATCATAACTAGATAGATACTCTTCTGGTCATTTTGCTATCGCTACTTGGTTTATTATCTATCATAGGCTTATGAGGTATTAGGTAAAGGGTTAAGTAAAATGAATATATCCAATCTTAAGCAGGTATTCATTGGTAAGCTAAGATCAACATGTACTTTTGTAACAAGGATTGACAAACAAACGAGACATAGTTATCATGCTAGGTTGTTAATCAAGCGAGACTTCGAGATAACTAGTAGGCATTTCGATTGATGATAAATAGTAATCTTAGTTGGAAATGAATTTGAGATTGAAAGTTTTAAGGCCTTTAGAAAATTAGGTCAAACTAAATAGCCCAATTACAGCCGTTATGCTATCGGTTTTTTAGTGAATTTTTGGAGTTTTAGGCTAACGTTAAGTGTTAAACCTTAATGAACGATTAAGTACATGAAGTGATATGAATGTTTAGATCACATCCTAGTCTAACCTCTATAGGTCGGGTTGAGGCGTGACACTGCGCCTATTTTCGGAACCCAAAATCGAACGTTTTCATTAGTTTCGGGACACTTTTCTTCATTTGCCCTGTTTTTCCATCCCGGATCGTACGCCATAAGCCGCCAAAAGGATGACAACCCAATCCATCACCTTTCTGTTACCGAATCCCAAGGCACCGTGGGGAAGACAACTTCGTTTCACGTAAAGGCTGGGCCCGCAAACCGAGGACGTGGGGCGTGAGACCAGGTCTCCGTCGCTCCGGTGCCCATTACTTTTGATCCGTAAGGAGTTACGCGGCGCACAACATACCGTGGGAAAGCTCTCTGAGAGCTATACGACGGGGGTAGCAAGCTTGCTCTGCTGCACCCATTTTCGGAGACCAAAATTAAACATTTTCATCAGTTTTGGGACTCCTTTCTTCTTTTGCAGTGTTTTTCCTTCTCGAATCATACGTCGTGAGCCGCGAAAAGGACAACAACCTAATCCATCACATTTCTATTACCGAATAACATGGCACCTTAGGCAAGACAACTTCGTCTCACGTAGAGGATGGGCCCGCAAATCGGGGGCGTGGGGCTTGGGACTAGGTCTCTATCGCTCCGGTGCCCATAAGTTTTGATCCGTAAGGAGTTACGCGACGCACAGCATACCGTTGGAAAGTTCTCCGAGAGCTCTACGATGGGGGCAGCAAGACTGCTCAGTTGCGCCCATTTTCGAAGCCCAAATTCAAACTTTTTCATCTGTTTCTGGACAATTTTCTTCTTTTGCCCTGTTTTTTCGTCCCGGATCGTACGTCGTGAGCCGCGAAAAGGACAACAACCTAATCCATCACATTTCTATTACCGAATAACAACGTACCTTGGGCAAGACAACTACACTTCAAGTAGACGCTGGGCCCGCAAATCGAGGGCGTGGGGCTTTGGACCTGGTCTCTGTCGTTCCAATGCCCATAACTTTTGATCCGTAAGGAGTTACGCTACACACAGCATATCGTTGGAAAGCTCTCCGAGAGTCCTACAACTGGGTCAGCAAGCCTGCCTAGTTGTGCCTATTTTCGGAGCCCAAAATCAAACATTTTCATCATTTTCGGGACACTTTTCTTTTTCCCGGATCATACGTCGTGAGCCGCGAAAAAGACGACAACCTAATCTATCAAATTCCTAATACTGAATCCCATGTCACCTTGGGCATGATAACTTCGATTAACGGATAGGCTGGGCCTGCAAACCAAGGGCGTGGGGCTGGGCACCAGGGCTATGTCACTCTGTGGCCGATAACTTTTGATCCGTAAGGAGTTACGCGGCGCACAGCATACCGTTAGAAAGCTCTCCAAGAACTCTATGACGGGGGTAGCAAGCCTGCTATGCTGCACCTAATTTCGGAGCCCAAATTCGAGCATTTTCATCAGTTTTGGGATACTTTTCTTCTTTTTCGCTGTTTTTCCGTCCCGGATCGTACGTCGGGAGCCGTGAAAAGGATGCCAACTAAATCTTTCACATTTCTATTCCTGAATCCTACAACTGCTTGGGCAAGACAACTTCGCTTCACGTAGAGGCTGGGCCCTCAAACCGAGGGCGTGGGGCTTAGGACTAGATCTCCGTCGCTTCGGTGCCCATAACTTTTGATCCGTAAGGAGTTACACAGCGAACAGCATACCGTTGGAAATCTCTCCGAAAGCTCTACGACGGAGGCAGCAAGCCTGGTCTGCTGCGCCTATTTTTGGAGCCCAAAATCGAAAGTTTTCATCAGTTTCGGGATACTTTTCTTCTTTTGCTTTGTTTTTCCGTCCCAGATCGTACTTCGTGAGCCGCGAAAAGGACGACCACCTAATCCATCACATTTCTATTACCGAATCCCATGGCACCTTGGGCAAGACAACTTCGCTTCACGTAGAGGCCGGGCCCGTAAACCGAAGGCGTGGGGCTTGGACCAGGCCTTCGTCACTCCGGTGCCCATAAATTTTGATCCATAAGGAGTTACGCGGCGCACAGCATACTAGTGGAAAGCTCTCCGAGAGCTCTACGACGAGGACACAAGCCTGCTCGGCTGCGCCTTTTTTTTGGAGCCCAAAATCAAACGTTTTCATCAGTTTCAGGTCACTTTTCTTCTTTTGCTGTGTTTTTTCGTCCCAGATCGTATGTCGTGAGCCGCGTAAAGGACGACAATCTAATCCATCATATTTCTATTACCGAATCCCACGACACCTTAGACAAGACAAATTCACTTCACGTAGAGGATGGCCCCGCAAACCGAGGGCGTGGGTCTTGAGACTAGGTCTCTGTCGCTCCGGTGCCCATAACTTTTGATCCGTAATGAGTTATGCGGCGCACAGCATGCCGTTGGAAAGCTCTACGAGAGCTCTATGACGGGGCAGCAAGCCTGCTCGGCTGCGCCTATTTTCGGAGCCCAAAATCGAACGTTTTCATCAATTTTGGGACCCTTTTCTTCTTTTGCTTTGTTTTTCCGTCCCGGATTGTACTTCGTGAGCCGCGAAAAAGTCGACAACCTAATCCATCACATTTTTATTACTGAATCCCATGGCACCTTGGGCAAGACATCTTCGCTTCACTTAGAGGCAGGGCCTGCAAACCGAAGACGTGGGGCTTGGGACCAGGTCTCCGTGTAAGGAGTTTCCCAGTGCACAGCATATCGTTGGAAAGCTCTCCGAGAGCTCTACGACTGGGGCGGCAATCCTGCTCGGCTGTGCCTAATTTCGAAGGCTAAAATATAATATTTTAATCAGTTTCGGGACACATTTCTTCATTTGCATTATTTTTTTTTTATCCCGGATCATACGTCGTGATCCGCGAAAAGAATGACAACCAAATCCATCACATATCTATTACCGAATCCTACGACACCTTGGGCAAGACTACTTCGCTTCACATAGAGGCTGGGCCCTCAAACCGAGGGCATGGGGCTTGGGACCAGGTCTCCGTCGCTTTGCTGTCCATAACTTTTGATCCGTAAGGAGTTACACGGCGAACAGCGTACCATTGGAAATCTCTCCAAAAGCTCTACGACGTAGGTAGCAAGCCTGCTCGGCTGCGCCTATTTTTGGAGCTCAAAAGCAATTGTTTTCATCAGTTTTAGACCACTTTTCTTCTTTCGCACTATTTTTCCGTCCCGGATCGTACGTCGTGAGCCGTGAAAAGGATGACAACCTAATCCATCACATTTCTATTACCGAATCCCATTGCACCGCGGGCAAGACATTTTCGCTTCACGTAGAGGCCGAGCTTGCAAACCGAGGGTGTAGGGCTTGGGAACAGGTCTCTATCGCTCTAGTGCCTATAACCTTTGATCCGTAAGGAGTTACACGGCGTACATCATACCATTAGAAAGCTCTCCGAGAGCTCTACGACGGGGGCAACAAGTCTGCTCGGCTGTGATTATTTTTGGAGCCAAAAATCGAACATTTTCATTAGTTTCGGGACACTTTTCTTCTTTTGCGTTATTTTTTCGTCCCAGATCGTACGTCGTGAGCCGCGAAAAGGATGACAACCAAATCCATCACATTTCTATTACCGAATCCCACGACACCTTGGGTAAGACAACTTCGCTTCACGTAGAGGCTGGGCCCTCAAACCGAGGGCGTGGGGCTTAGGACTAGATCTCCGTCGCTTCGGTGCCCATAACTTTTGATCCGTAAGGAGTTACACAGCGAACAGCATACCGTTGGAAATCTCTCCGAAAGCTCTACGACGGAGGCAGCAAGCCTGGTCTGCTGCGCCTATTGTTGGAGCCCAAAATCGAACGTTTTCATCAGTTTCGGGACACTTTTCTTCTTTTGCTTTGTTTTTTCGTCCCAGATCGTACTTCGTGAGCTGCGAAAAGGACGACCACCTAATCCATCACATTTCTATTACCGAATCCCATAGCACCTTGGGCAAGACAACTTCGCTTCATGTAAAGGCTGGGCCCGTCAACCGAGGGCGTGGGGCTTGTGACCAGGTCTCTGTTGCTCTGGTGCCCTTAACTTTTGATCCGTAAGGAGTTACGTGGCGCACTGCATACCGTTGGAAAGCTCTCCGATAGCTCTACGACTGAGGCAACAAGTCTGCTCGGCTGCGTCTATTTTTGGAACCCAAAATCAAATATTTTCATCAATTTTGGGACACTTTTCTTCTTTTGCGCTGTTTTTCTGTCCCGGATTGTACGTCGTGAGCAGCGAAAAGGATGACAACCAAATCCATCACATTTCCATTACCGAATCCCACGACACCTTAGGCAAGACAACTTCGCTTCACGTAGAGGCTGGACCCTCAAACCGAGGGTGTGAGGCTTGGGACCAGGTCTCCGTCGCTTCGGTGCCCATAACTTTTGATCCGTAAAGATTTACGCGGCGAACAGCATACCGTTGGAAATCTCTCTGAAAGCTCTACGATGGAGGCAGCAAGCCTGGTTTGCTGCGCCTATTTTCGGAGCCCAAAATCGAACGTTTTCATCAGTTTCAAGACACTTTTCATCTTTTGCTCTATTTTTCCGTCCCAGATCGTACCTCGTGAGCCGCAAAAAGGACGACCACCTAATCCATCATATTTCTATTACCGAATCCCATGGCACCTTGGGCAAGACAACTTCGCTTCACGTAGAGGCCGGCCCTGCAAACCGAGGGCGTTAGGCTTGGGACTAGGTCTCTATTGTTCCGGTGCCCATAACTTTTGATCCGTAAGGAGTTCCACGGCGCACAACATACCGTTGGAAATCTCTCTGAGAGCTCTACAACTGGGGTAGCAAGCATGCTCGACTGCGCATGTTTTTGGAGCCCAAAATTGAACATTTTTATCAGTATCGGGCCACTTTTCTTTCTTTTGCGCTATTTTTTCGTCCCGGATCGTACATCGTGAGACGCGAAACGGACGACAACCTAATCCATCACATTTCTATTGCCGAATCCCATGACACCTTGGGCAAGACAACTTCACTTCACGTATAGGCTGGGCCCTCAAACCAAGGGTGTGGGGCTTGGGACCAGATCTCCGTCGCTCCAGTGCCCATAACTTTTGATTCGTAAGGAGTTACGCAGCGCACAGCAAACCATTGGAAAGCACTCCAAGTGCTCTACGAAGGGAGCAGCAAGCCTGGTCTGCTGCGCCTATTTTTGGAGCCCAAAATCGAACGTTTTCATCAGTTTCGGGATACTTTTCTTCATTTGCTCTGTTTTTCTGTCCCAAATCGTACTTCGTCGGCCGTGAAAAAGACGACCACCTAATCCATCACATTTCTATTACCGAATCCCATGGCACCTTGGGCAAGACAACTTCGCTTCACGTAGAGGCCGGGCCCGCAAACCGAACAGGTGGGGCTTGGGACCAGGTCTCTATCGCTCCGGTACCCATAACTTTTGATCCGGAAGGAGTTACACGGTGCAAAGCATACCGTTGGAAAGCTCTCCGAGAGCTCTACAACGAGGACACAAGCCTACTTGGCCTAGCCTATTTTCGGAGCCCAAAATCAAACATTTTTATCAGTTTCGGGTCACTTTTCTTCTTTGGCTGTGTTTTTTCATCCCGGATTGTATGTTGTGAGCAGCAAAAAGGACGACAACCAAATCCATCACATTTCTATTACCAAATCGCACGACACCTTAGGCAAGACAACTTCGCTTCACGTAAAGACTGGGCCCGGAAACCGAGGGCGTGAGGCTTTGGACCAGGTTTCCGTCGCTCCAGTGCCCATAACTTTTGATCCATAAGGAGTTACGCGGTGAATAACATACCTTTAGAAATATCTACATGAGCTCTATGACGGGGCAACAAGCCTGCTCGGCTGCACCTATTTTCGGAGATCAAAATCGAACGTTTTTATCAGTTTCGGGACACTTTTCTTCTTTTGCACAGTTTTTTTGTCCCGGATCGTACGTCGTGAGCAACGAAAAGGACGACAACCTAATCCATCATATTTCTATTACTGAAGCCCATGGTACCTTGGGCAAAACAACTATGCTTCACGTAGAGACTGGGCCCGCAAACCGAGGGCGTGGGGCTTTGGACCAAGTCTCTGTCGCTCCGGTGCCCATAACTTTTGATCTATAAGGAGATACGCACCGCACAACATACTGTTGGAAAGCTCCCCAAGAGCTCTACGATGGGGCAGCAAGCCTGCTCGGCTGCGCCTATTTTCGGAGCCCAAATCAAACATTTTCATCAGTTTTGAGTCACTTTTCTTCTTTTGCGCTGTTTTTCCGTCCCAGATTGTACGCCGCGAGCCACGAAAAGTATGACAACTTAATCCATCACATTTATATTACCGAATCCAAAGGCACCTTGGGCAAGACAACTTCGCTTCATATAGAGGTTGGGCCCGCAAACCGAGGGCGTGGGGCTTGGGACCCGGTCTCCGTCGCTTCAGTGCCCATAACTTTTGATCCGTAAGGAGTTACGCGGCGCACAGCATACCGTTGGAAAGCTCTCCGACAGATCAACGACGCCAGCAGCAAGCTTGGTTTGCTGCAACTGTTTTTGAAGCCCAAAATCGAACGTTTTCATCAGTTTTGGGAAACTTTTCTTCTTTTGCGCTATTTTTTCGTCCCAGATCGTACGTCGTGAGCCACAAAAAGAATGACAACCTAATCCATCACATTTTTATTACCAATCCCATGGCACCTTGGGCAACACAACTTCGCTTCATGTAGAGGCTGGGCCAGCAAACCGAGGGCGTGGGGCTTGGGACCAGGTCTCCGTCGCTCCTGTGTCCATAACTTTTGATCCGTAAAGAGTTACGTGGCGCACAGCATACCGTTGGAATGTTCACCGAGCGCTCTATGACAGGGGAAGCAAGCCTACTAGGCTGCGCCTATTTTTGGAGCCCAAAATCGAACGTTTACTTCAATTTCGGGACACTTTTTTTCGTTTGCGCTGTTTTTCCGTCCCGCATCGTACATCGTGAGCCGTGAAAAGGACGACAACCTAATCCATCACATTTCTATTTCTGAATCCAATGGCACCTTGGGCAAGAAAGCTTCGCTTTACGTAGAGGCTGGGCCCTCAAACCGAGTACGTAGGGCTTAGGACTAGGTCTCCGTCACACTGATTCCCATAACTCTTGATCTGTGAGGAGTTACGCGGCACACATTATATCGTTGGAAAGCTCACTGAGGGCTCTACGACGGGGGTTGCAAGACTACTCGGCTGCGCCTGTTTTTGGAGAACAAAATCGAATGTTTTCATTAGTTTCGGGACAAATTTTTTCTTTTGCGCTGTTTTTCTGTCCTGGATCGTACGTCGTGAGCAGCGAAAAGGACGACAACCTAATCCATCACATTTCTATTACCGAATCCCACGGCACCTTGTGCAAGACAACATCGCTTCGCGTAGAGGCTGGGCCCGCAGACCGAGGACGTGGGGCTTAGGACCAGGTCTCCGTCGCTCTGGTGCCCATTACTTTTAATCCGTAAGGAGTTACGCGGTGCACAACATACTGTTGGAAAGCTCTCTGAGAGCTCTATGATGGGGGCAACAAGCCTGCTCGGCTGCGCCTATTTTCGAAGACCAAAATTGAACATTTTCATTAGTTTTGGGACACTTTTATACTTTTGCACTGTTTTTTCGTCTCGGATCATACGTCGTGAGCCGCGAAAAGGACGGCAACCTAATCCATCACATTTCTTTTACCGAATGCCATGGTACCTTGAGCAAGACAACTTCGCTTTACATAGATGCTGGGCCCGTAAACCGAGGGCGTGGGGCTTGGGACCAGGTCTCCGTCGCTCCGGTGCCCATAACTTTTGATCCATAAGGAGTTATGCGGCGCAAAGCATACCGTTGGAAAGCTCTTCGAGAGCTCTACGATGGGGACAGAGCCTGTTCGACTGCGCCTATTTTCGGTGCCCAAAATTGAACGTTTTCATCAATTTCGGTACACTTTTCTTCTTTTGTGTTGTTTTTCCGTACCAGATTATACGTCGTGAGCCACGAAAAGGACGACAACCTAATCCATCACAATTCTATTACCGAATCCTACGGTACCTTAGGCAAGACAACTTCACTTCAAGTAGAGGTTGGGCCTGCAAACCGAGGGCGTGGAGCTTGGGACTAGGTCTCCATCGCTCCGATGCCCATAACTTTAGATCTGTAGGGAGTTACGCGGCACACAACATACCGTTGGAAAGCTCTCCGAGAGCTTTACGATGGGGGTAGCAAGCTTGCTTTACTGCGCCAATTTTTCGAGCACAAAATCGAACGTTTTCATCAGTTTTGGGCACTTTTCTTCTTTTGCGCTGTTTTTCCATCCCGGATCGTACATCGTGAGCAGCAAAAAGGACGACAACCTAATCCATCACATTTCTATTACCGAATCCCACAACACCTTGGGCAAGACAACTTCGTTTCACGTAGAGGATGGGCCCACAAACTGAGGGCATGGGGCTTGGGACCAGGTCTCCGTCGCTCCGATGCCCATAACTTTTGATCCGTAAAGAGTTGCGCGACGCACAGCATACTGTTGAAAAGTTCTTCGAAAGCTCTACGACTGGGGTAGCAAGCCTGCTCGGTTGCGTCTATTTTCAGAGCCCAAAATCGTACGTTTTTATCAGTTTTGGGACACTTTTCTTCTTTTGCACTATTTTTTTGTCCCGGATCGTACGTCGTGAGCCACGAAAAGGACGACAACCTTATCCATCACATTTCTATTATCGAATTCCACGGCACCTTGGGCAAGACAACTTCGCTTCACATAGAGGCTGGGCCCGCAAACCGAGGGCGTAGGGCTTGAGACCAGGTCTCCGTGGATCTAGTGCTCATAACTTTTGATCCGTAAAAAGTTACGCGGCGCACACCATATCGTTTAAAAACTATGCGAGAGCTCTACGACGGGGACACCAAGCTTGCTCAGCTGCGCCTATTTTCTTAGTCCAAAATGGAACGTTTTCATCAAATTCGGGATATTTTTCTTCTTTTGTGCTGTTTTTTCGTCCCGGATCGTACGTCGTAAGCCTCGAAAAGGGGGAGAACCTAATCCATCACATTTCTATGACCGTATCCCACAGCACCATGGGCAAGACAACTTCGCTTCACGTAGAGCTGGGCCTGCAAATCGAGGGCGTGGGGCTTGTTACTAGGTATCTGTCACTTCGGTGCCCATAACTTTTGATCCGTATGGAGTTACGTGGCGCACAACATATCATTGGAAAGCAATCTGAGAGCTCTACGACTCGGGCAGCAAGCCTACTCAGCTGCGCTTATTTTCAGAGCCCAAAATCGAATGTTTTCATTAGTTTCGGGATATTTTTTTGCTTTTGCGCTGTTTTTCGATCTCAGATGGTGCGTCGTGAGCCTAGAAAAAGACGACAACCTAATCCATCACATTTCTATTATCGAATCCTACGGCACCTTGGGCAAGACAACTTCGTTTTACGTAGAGGCTGGGCCCATAAATCGAGTACGTAGGGCTTGGGACCAGGTCTCCGTCACTCTGGTACCCATAAGTTTTGATCCGTAAGGAGTTACATGGCACACAACATACCATTGGAAAGATCTCCAAGAGCTCTACAACGGGGGCAACAAGTCTGCTCGGTTGCGCCTGTTTCGGAGCCCAAAATCGAGCGTTTTTATTAGTTTCAGGACACTTTTCTTATTTTGTGCTATTTTTCCGTCCCGGATCATACGTCGTAAGCCGCGAAAAGGATAACAACCTAATCCATTACATTTCTATTACCGAATCACAAGGCACCTTGTGTGAGGCCCGACCTTGATTTGCGTGCGATACCTCATTTCGTGTGCCCTAACCTAGAATTGTGTGCCTTGACCTAGGTTTAAGAATCGTGTCTCGTTTTATGTGCTTTGCATCGAATTACGTGCATTTATTTATGGTTGCGTGATTTACTTGGGAAGCGTGCATTTGTCTCATAGTGCATGTCCTAAACCTAGGAAAACGTGCCTACGCGCTAATCAAGAAAGCATCTTACACGAAGCACTAAACTATAGAATAATCCTACAAACTCCACTAACTATATTTTAATCCTAAGTCAATATACTAAAAGATGAAACGCTAAACACTAGGCATTCTTTATTCCTTATTCTTTATTCTTTTGCAAAAATCCATGCACCTCAAAATTCCACACTATTATAACTTATAAAACCATAATTTGAATATGAAATTTCAGATTTCCAAGCTCCTTGGTCGGCCAAACCAAGCCCTTGTGGCATGTTATGCAATTTTAAAAGCATCTTAGACAAGTTATGACACAAGCTCAAGACACCATGCATTAAAAAAATAACCTAAAACCCTACACAATGCCTCTCATTCTCGGCCCACTCAAATGCCCATGCTAAGACAATTCAAAATGCTCAAAAAAATTACACAAATCAGATTTGTAGAAGCTCAAGGCCTACCATATGCTCAAGCATTTCATTTCTTTCTCTCATTCTCTCATCCTCTCATTTTCTCTCACCCTCTTGGCCTAGGCTGCTTCCTCACTCTCCATAGCTTAAGTTCATCATCCTAAGGTTCACCTAGGCACTCAAGAACTCTAGGAAGCTCGACCAAGCAAGCAAGAAGCAAGAAAAATTGCATGCAAGCTCATAGAACTCTCATTTCGGCCTAGGTATGTTTGATAGCTTCTATTTCATTTCCTTTTGTGCTAGCCACATGCACATACTAAGAAGATGGTAACTAAGCTACGAATTAGAGGATCTCAAGCTATCTCTCGGCCAAGCAAGGAGAAAAGACGTTTTTGTGCATCTTCAAGAGCTTTGTGCATCTTCATCTATTGTCTTGCTAAGGTGAGGGTTAATCTTTTTTAAAAAGCTTTTAGAAACCACATGCATGCCATCATATCTCTATGTTTGCGTCTGTGCTTGTTGTATATGTGTGTGCATGAGCTTATATAACCATGCATGGCAAGATATTTGGCTAGAACTTGAAAATAGATAAAATTGTGTAGCCGGCAGATTTCTAACTTGGTAGAACGAGGTATATTTGGCCTGGTAACGTATGTTGAAAATGTATGAAAATTGGTAGGTGACGAGATTTTCCAGTTTTGAACATTTTTCGTAGAAATAGGACAAGGTTAATTTTGACTCTAAGGTCTCCAAAATGGCAAAACATAAAAAGGTGTCGAAATCTGGAAAATCTGGGAAAATGGAGCAGGTTTTTGGCAGTTCACTATCCTTGTAGAACGAAACAGTTTTGACCTAGTAAATGATATTTAAAATGAATGAAAGACAAGTATTGAAATATGTATGAATCTGGACAGTTTTGCGTAGTCTCACGTTTTTAGCTATAACTCTTGAATCCGAACTCCAAATGATGCGAGGTTTGTTTCTGGATTTAAATCACTCATTAAGCTTTAATTTGAAAGTTTCTTCACTGGATTTGGAGATTATTACTTGTCTAAATGATTCTGGGAAAACAGACTATTGCAGTGAGGTTTTTATTTAGTGATATGCTCTGAAAAATATTGTAACTTCTCTTGGGGTATTAATGCTTGGGATTGTGGCACTTGGATGTTGTGTGGACTGTTTTGGATGATTGAAGATGTTTTAATTAATCGATGCATGGCTTGGGTTTAATTACATGACAACTTGTGGCTTAAATCACACGTGTAAGCGTGAATTGAAACCCTATTGAATATGAAAACTCGCTAAGTATTGATCCTATGGTTATTGTGTCTAATTGTATGATTAGTGGACTGCCTAGTAAATGTTAAGTATGTTTGAAATGTGATTCCCGATGATTACATGTTGATAAGTAGACCTTTCTTGCACCCGGTCCCATGTAGACGTCATTGCATGCTTGTATAAACTTATTACTTGATTACGTGAACCCCGAAATGAGTTATATGACTAGATTTACATGTGTTACATGGCTGCCCGTTTAATATTCATATAACTCCATGTGTTTTACAAGTGAAATTACATGTCAAAGCATGCCTCGTGTGTTTACTTGTCAATGTGCGATCTTATAACTGCTCGGAGGCAACCTACTTTGTTGTCCTCCTAATGTGATATGTTAAATGTTATAAATGTGCATTGCATACAAGGTTGCAACCTTTCATTCTGGCATGGTAGCGTTCACGCACACCGGGCGGCATCGGGCTTGCCGGTGCAACCGTGACTACCATGGTCCAATTCCCTCTCTCGCTTGGGGGCTAGACTTCCTCGGAGAGTTGGGTTGTAGGATTTTAGGGTACATCCGGAGTACACCCATTTGGCGTAATAAGTGGATGATTTGAAGTCGGCCGCAACAATTGTTATTGGAAATGAAATGAGAGCAAAAGCTCACCGTATCCTTTTTACCATGTGTATAAGTACTCTCGCTTGGTTCCTAGAGGACCTCGGGGAGGAAAGCTAGGTAATTGTGTTCTTTTACTTTTATATTACATTATAAAATTACTTGTGTTATATGTCATGTATTCAAAAAGGATTTTTCATAAGTTGAACCGGAAAAAGAGTTTCAAAACGTATTTCTCGTTCCCCCTCGCTGAGTTCATAAGGACTTACCCTCTTTTATCATCACAGGTGAAGAAGATCAAGAACAGGTACCCGAGGATAACGTGCCTATTGATGACTCCTTGGAGTGATTGCCTGCCCTACGTGCCTTACTTGACTGTGGCCATTTTGTGAACGATATGTTTGTTCTGAAGATTATCTCTTATGTTGTTTGTCGATGTTATTGTAAAAGACCCCCGTTGTAATTTGGGGTCTAATTTTGATTTGTACTGATTATAACTAGACAGACACCATATTTGATCGTTTTGCTACTTTGATTAGTAACTACTACAGGCTTATGAAGTATTAGGCAAAGGGTTAAGTAAAATGAATCCATCCAATCTTAAGCAGGTACTCATTTGTAAGCTAAGATCAACAGGTACTTGTGTAACAGGAATTGACACATAAACGAGACATAGTTGCCATGCTAGGTGTTAATCAAACGAGACTTGAGATAAATAGTAGACATATCAATTGGTGATAAATAGTAACCTCAGTTGGAACCGAATTTGGGATTGAATATTTCGAGGTGTTTAGAAAATCAGGTCAAACTAAGAAGCCAATTACAACCGTTATGCTGCCGGTTTTTTGGAGAAATTTTGGAGTTCTAGTCTAACGGATATGCTTAAACTTCGTTAATCAGTTATAGTAGTAAAAGAACGTGAATGCTTAGATCACACCCTAGTCTAACCTCCATAGGTCGGGTTGGGGGCGTGATACCTTATATTAATGGTATCAGAGCTTAGATTGCCTAAGTCGGGTTTAACTCTCGAACCATGGGTAGAAGCCCTAAGGTTATTAGGATGACTTGTTTATATGTGTTAATGTATGACAATGTTAAATGTGCTTTCTTTGTTTCTACATGCTTATGTGATTAATATGTCTTAACTGTTTCGAGAATTGTATGTCTTCGTGAAATTGTAAGTTGCATACCTTATACATTAAATTCTTGTCTTATCATATTCCAATAAATTGAGCATAATAATCTGTGCCTATAGATGGCTGGCCCTAGTACCCGCAATACCAATAGGAGCGATGAGCCTCAAGAAGCCAGAGATGCTCAACAAACTAATCTCGACATGGCCATGTTTAACATGATGATGAATGCCATGGATCGCGTGTTGCGAGTAATGGAGTGTCAAGATGCACGTGAAGCAACCCACAACAACAACAGGAATGGGGGTAACAATGGGAGAAATAGTAGAATGCGGGAGTTCCTTGACTTTCATCCGTCCAAATTCTACGGGGAAGCTGATGATGAAAAGGCAGAGGCTTGGCAGTCTGAGATTGAAAGGATTTTCAGGCCACTTGACTATATTGATGAAGAAAAGATTGAGTTCGCTGTGTTCCTGTTGCACGGGGATGCTAAGCATTAGTGGCACACTGTGAAGGCACTTTGGAAAACTGATCATACACCTCGCTTGTAGGGTAATTTCATCAAGGCATTCAAGGAGAAATATGTACCTGCAGTTTCCAGGTAGAGGCGAATTGAAGAATTCATGCAGTTGAACCAGGGTAACATGACGGTGGCTCAGTATGAGGCTCGCTTTGACAGACTGTCCCGTTATGCTCAATACATGGTCAGTACCCCTAAGGCGAAAACATGAAAATTTACGAATGGATTAAGGCCAGAAATTCAGGATCAGTTGGCTTTGCATGACTTTGCTACCTATTATGCTCTCCTTGTTGCTGCCTCCCGAGTTGAGAAGAGGAAACTTGATAGAGTCGGTTCAAGCCAGCCGAACAAGAAACCATATCAGCCTCCATGACAATAGAGGAAATTTCAGACTCAGAGTCGCAGTCAAGGCCAGAGCCAGAACAGACAGGTCAATAATCGCGGCCCGACTAAAGCACCATCAGCCTCTTCCACTCGTGGATCCACAGGTAGTTCACCTGCTACTCAGTTTGTCAACTGCTCATACTGTGACAAGAAGGGTCACATCGAGGCCCAGTGCTGGAAGAAGTCGGGACGATGTGTACGGTGTAGCAATGATCAGCATCAGATTAAGGATTTCCCTAAATGGCAAAGGGGACAAAATCAGATTAAACCAGTTGGTAGAGGCAAGACTACAGTTCCTAGAGTTCAGGCCCGAGCTTATGCCATTGAGTGCGAGGAGCTTCCAGAGGAGACTACTGTTGTTGAAGGTACATTCTTGATACTGAATCAACCTGTTAGGGTGTTAATTGATCCAGGTGCTACTCATTCATTTATTACTCCCTTATGTGTGCAACGTGTGAAATTACAAGTTGAATGTTTGCCTTACGAAGTAGAAGTTGGTACTTCGATGGGTTCTAAACTTGTTACTAGCTTAGCTTGTAAAGCATGTAAAATCCAAATTAAGGATTGGGAATTCTCAGCCAATCTTATTGTATTACCCTTTCAAGACTATGAAGTCATCTTAGGGATGGATTGGTTGGCAAAGCATCATGCCCAACTAGATTGCCGGACGAAGATTGTAACATTCCAGATACCTGGTCAACCAATATTTGAGGTAATAGGTCGAAGGGACTTCACCGGGGGTTCCATCATTTCATCTACGAAAGCAGTAAAGTCCTTGAGAAAAGGCTATAACGGATACTTAGCTTACCTTATCAATAACCCATCGGACAAAGCTAAGTTAGAGGAGATACCAGTGATTAAGGAAAATACGGATGTGTTTCCAGAAGAATTACCGAGTTTGCCTCCGGATCGAGAGATCGAGTTCGTAATAGAAGTACTGCCTAGCACCCAGCCAATATCTAAAGCTCCCTATTGTATGGCAATAGCCGAGCTACAAGAAATGAAGGACCAATTGCAAGGATTGTTGAAGAAGGGGTTTGTTCAACCAAGTTCTTCTCCGTGGGGCGCACCAGTCCTATTTGTAAAGAAGAAAGACAGAACATTGAGGATATGCATTGATTACCGAGGATTGAACCAAGTAACCATCAAGAATAAATACCCACTTCCACTGATCGACGAGTTGTTTGATCAACTTAAAGGAGCTAAAGTGTATTCAAAACTAGACTTGAGGCAAGGGTATTATCAGTTGCGGATCAAAAAGGACGATGTACCTAAATCGACTTTCAGGACGAGATATGGGCATTATGAATTTGTGGTGATGCCATTTGGGCAAACTAATGCCCCTGCAGCTTTTCTGGACTTGATGCATAGGGTTTTCAACCCTACTTGGACCAATTTGTGGTGATCTTTATTGATGATATTTTGGTATACTCGAAATCAGAGGCTGAGCATGAACAACATCTGCGATTGGTATTGCAGAAACTTCGAGAGCATCAATTGTATGCAAAGTTTAGCAAATACGAATTTTGGTTGCTGCAGATTGCATTCTTGGGACACATCATATCCCAAGAGGGAATAGCGGTGAACCAAGCAAAGATAGAAGCGGTGATGTCTTAGAAGAAGCCGGAAAATGTTACGGAGGTTCGGAGTTTTCTTGGATTAGCCGGCTATTATCAGAGGTACGTGAAGGATTTCTCAAAGATTGCAGGACCGCTTACAAATCTCACTCAGAAGAAAATGAAGTTCGTGTGGGATGACAAGTGCGAGAATAGCTTTCAAGAATTGAAGAAAAGATTGACTACCGCACCTGTTCTTGCATTACCTGAAGGGAGTCAAGGCTTTGTAATCTATAACGATGCTTCAAAAGAAGGACTGGGTTGTGTGTTAATGCAAAATGGTAGAGTAATTGTGTATGCCTCTAGGAAACCGAAACTGTATGAATTGAATTACCCGACGCATGATTTGGAGTTGGCAGCTATTGTGTTTGCACTCAAGAAATGGAGGTACTATCTGTGGGGTAACAAGTTTGAGGTGTTTACTAATCACAAGAGTTTGAAGTACTTGTTCTCACAAAAAGAGTTGAACATGAGGCAAAGACGGTGGATGGAACTTTTGGATGATAATAACTGCACAATCAATTAAGTGCCCGGTAAGGCGAATGTAATTGCAGATGCCTTAAGCCGGAAGGCGAGCATGGCAAAACTGAAAGTTAAGGTGCATGAGTTGTTAGAGGAAGCATTTTTGTGGAATCCACAATTGACTCAAAAAGGGTTACTATTTGCCACTACACAAGTTCAGTCGACCTTGTTGTCTGAATTACGAGAGGCTCAACAGAAGGACCAACAGTTTCAGAAGATTAAGGAAAGCAACACAGATTTCAAGTTTCATGATGATGGTATTTGGAGGTTCAAGAGACGAATTTGTGTTCCTAATAATCCAGAGTTGAAAAAGAAGATTCTCGAAGAAGCCCATAATTCAAGATACACTATTCACCCCGGCGGAACAAAGATGTACCGGGATTTGAAGCAACACTATTGGTGGAATAACATGAAGAGAGAGATTGTAGAGTTTGTGGCACGGTGTTTAACTTGTCAGAGAGTCAAAGCGGAACATCAACGACCGGGAGGTTTACTTCAACCGTTGGAAATTCCCTAATGGAAATGGGAACATATAACTATGGACTTTGTCATGGACCTGCCCAGATCACAAAAGGGTCATGACGCCGTTTGGGTCATAGTAAATAGATTGACCAAGTCAGCGCACTTCTTTCCGATGAACAAGGAGGATAGTCCTGAGAAACTGGGAGATATGTATGTGGCGAATATTTTAAGGTTGCACAGGATGCCTGTTAGTATTGTATCGAATAGGGATCCTCGTTTTACTTCCCGATTTTGGAAGAGATTGCAAGAAGCTTTGGGAGCGAAGTTAGGTTTCAACACGGCTTATCACCCTCAGACTGATGGACAATCTGAGAGAACTATTCAGATCTTGGAGGATATGCTGAGGGTGTGTGTTCTAGACTTCGGAAAAGGTTGGGGGAAATATCTGCCCCTAGCAGAGTTCGCTTATAATAACAGCTATTAGGCCACTATCGGGATGGCCCCATTTGAGTCATTGTATGGGCGCAAGTGTCGATTCCCAATATACTGGGATGAAGTAGGTGAGACGAAGACTTTTGACCCGACCCTTCTACCTGAACTTATGAAAACTGTTGAAAATGTCCACCTCATCTGGAAACAGATGCTTTCTGCCTAAAACAGGCAGAAAAGTTATACAGACCGATGGAAACGGAATTTAGAGTTTGAGGTCGGCGCCAAGGTGTTCTTGAAGTTATCACCTCGGAGGGGACTGATTAAACATGGCAAGGGTGAAAAGTTGAGCCCAAGGTTTGTAGGACCATTTGGGATAATTGAGAAGGTTGGCAAATTGGCGTATCGTCTGGAACTACCCCAAAACCTCTCCAATATTCATGATGTCTTCCATGTCTCAATGCTACGGAAGTATCACCCTGATCCATCACACTTCTTGGAGCTCGAGCAGTTGCAGCTTCGGGAGAACTTGTCTTATAAAGAAAAGCCTATTCGAATTCTAGACGAACAAAATCGGGAATTGCGCAACAAGTCGATACCAATGGTGAAAGTGCTGTGGGATCACCATGGAGGCGAAGAAGCAACGTGGGAAAGGCGAGACCAGATGGAGCAACAGTATCCGACATTATTTCCAAGGTAATATTGAATTTCGGACGAAATTCCTTTAAGGAGCGAAGGATGTGAGGCTCGACCTCGATTTGCGTGCGATACCTCATTTCATGTGCCTTAACTTAGAATTGCGTGCCTTGACCTAGGTTTAAGAGTCATATATCGTTTTATGTGCCTTGCATCGAATTACGTGCATTCATTTAGGATTGCATGCATTTACTTGGGAAACGTTCATTCATCTTGTAGTGCATGCCCTAAACCTAGGAAAACGTGCATGCGCGTTAATCAAGAAAGCATCCTACACGAAGCACTAGACTATAGAATAATCGTACAAACTCCACTAACTATATTTTAATCTTAAGTCAATACACTAAAAGACGAAACGCTAAACACTAGGCATTCTTTATTCCTTATTCTTTATTCTTTTGCAAAAATCCATGCACCTCAAAATTCCACACTATTATAACTTATAAAACCATAATTTGAATCTGAAATTTCAGATTTCCAAGCTCCTTGGTCGGCCAAACCAAGCCCTTGTGGCATGCTATGCAATTTTAAAAGCATCTTAGACAAGTTATGACACAAGCTCAAGACACCATGCAATAAAAAAATGACTTAAAACCCTACCCAATGCCTCTCATTTTCGGCCCACTCAAATGGCCATGATAAGATAATTCAAAATGCTCAAAAAAATGACACAAATCAGATTTGTAGAAGCTCAAGGCCGACCATATGCTCAAGCATTTCATTTCTTTCTCTCATTCTCTCATTCTCTCATCCACTCA
Source organism: Ehretia macrophylla (assembly GCA_037974665.1). Classification (NCBI taxonomy): domain Eukaryota; kingdom Viridiplantae; phylum Streptophyta; class Magnoliopsida; order Boraginales; family Ehretiaceae; genus Ehretia; species Ehretia macrophylla. The sequence goes on along the minus strand of CM075772.1, from coordinate 56,187,121 downwards.
TTTTCTCTCACCCTCTCGGCCTAGGCTGCTTCATCACTCTCCATAGCTTAAGTTCATCATCCTAAGGTTCACCTAGGCACTCAAGAAATCTAGGAAGCTCGACCAAGCAAGCAAGAAGCAAGAAAAATTGCATGCAAGCTCATAGAACTCTTATTTCGGCCTAGGTATGTTTGATAACTTCTATTTCATTTCCTTTTGTTCTAGCCACATGCACATACTAAGAACATGGTAACTAAGCTAGGAATTAGAGAATCTCAAGCTATCTCTCGGCCAAGCAATGAGAAAAGACGTTTTTGTTCATCTTCAAGAGCTTTGTGCATCTTCATCTATTGTCTTGCTAAGGTGAGGGTTAATCTTTCTTAAAAAGCTTTCAAAAACCACAAGCATGCCTTCATATGTCTATATTTGCCTCTGTACTTGTTGTATATGTATGTGCATGAGTTTATATAACCATGCATGGCAAGATATTTGGCTAGAACTTGAAGATAGATAAAATCGCGTAGCTGTCAGATTTCTGACTTGGTAAAGCGAGGTGCATTTGGTAGGTGACTATTTTTTTCCAGTTCTGAACATTTTTCGTAGAAATAGGAGAAGGCCAATTTTGACTCTAAAGTCTCCAAAATGGAAAAATATCGAAAGGTGTCTAAATCTGGAAAATCTGGGAAAATGGAGCAGGTTTTTGGCAGTTCACTGTCCTTGTAGAATGAAACAGTTTGGACATTTTTGTCAGAAATAGACTAAAGTTAAATCTGACCCTAAGAACCTAAAAAATGGCAAGTATTGAAATATGAACGAATCTGGACAGTTTTGCGTAGTCTCACGGTTTTAGCTATAACTCTTGAATCCGAACTCCAAATGATGCAAGGTTTTTTTCTGGATTTAAATCACTCATTAAGCTTTAATTTGACAGTTTGTTCATTGGATTTGGAGATTTTTTTTTCCTAAATAATTGTGGGAAAATAGACCATTGCAGTGAGGTTTTCATTTAGTGATATGCTTTGAAAAATATTGTAACTTCTCTTGGGGTATTGAATGCTTGGAATTGTGGCACTTGGATGTTGTGTGGACTGTTTTGGATGATTGACGATGTTTTAATTAATCGATGCATGGCTTGGGTTTAATTACGTGACAACTTGTGGCTTAAATCGCACGTATAAGCAGGAATTGAAACCCTATTGAATATGAAAACTCGCTAAGTGTTGATCCTATGGTTATTGTGTCTAATTGTATGATTAGTGGACTGCCTAGTAAATGTTAAGTATGTTTGAAATGTGATTCCCGATGATTACATGTTGATAAGTAGACATTTCTTGCACCCGGTCCCATGTAGACGTCATTGCATGCTTGTATAAACTTATTACTTGATTACGTGAACCCCGAAATAAGTTATATGACTAGATTTACATGTGTTATGTGGTTGCCCGTTTAATATTCATATAACTCCATGTGTTTTACAAGTGAAATTACATGTCAAAGCATGCCTCGTGTGTTTACTTGTCAATGTGCGATCTTATAACTGCTCGAAGGCAACCTACTTTGTTGTCCTCCTAATGTGATATGTTAAATGTTATAAATGTGCATTGCATACAAGGTTGCAACCTTTCATTCTGGCATAGTAGCGTTCACGCATACCGGGTGGCATCGGGCTTGCTGGTGCAACCGTGACTTCCATGGTCCAATTCCCTCTCTCGCTTGGGGGCTAGACTTCCTCGGAGAGTTTGGTCGTAGGATTTCGGGGTACATCCGAAGTACACCTATTTGGCATGATAAGTGGATGATTGAAGCCGCCCGCAACAACTGTTATTGGAAATGAATTGAGAGCAAAAGCTCACTGTATCATTTTCACTATGTGTATAAGTACTCTAGCTTGGTTCCTAGAGGACCTCGGGAAAAAAAAGACGGGTAATTGTATTCTTTTACTTTTATATTACATTATAGACTTACTTGTGTTATATGTCATGCATTCAAAAAGGGTTTTTTCATAAGTTGAACCGGAAAAAGAGTTTCAAAACATATTTCTCGTTCCCCCTCGCTGAGTTCATAAGGACTCACCCTCTTTTATCATCACAGGTGAAGAAAATCAGGAACAGGTACCCGAGGATAACGTGCCTATTGATGACTCCTTGGAGTGATTGCCTGCCCTACGTGCCTTACTTGACTGTGACCATTTTGTGAACGATATGTTCATTTTGAAGATTATCTCTTATGTTGTTTGTCGTTGTTATTGTAAATGACCCCCGTTGTAATTTGGGGTCTAATTTTGATTTGTACTGATTATAACTAGACAGACACCATATTTGATCGTTTTGCTATTTTGATTAGTAACTACTACAGGCTTATGAAGTATTAGGCAAAGGGTTAACTAAAATGAATCCATCCAATCTTAAGCAGGTACTCATTTGTAAGCTAAGATCAACAGGTACTTGTGTAACAGGAATTGACACATAAACGAGACATAGTTGCCATGTTAGGTGTTAATCAAACGAGACTTGCGATAAATAGTAGACATATCAATTGGTGATAAATAGTAACCTTAGTTGGAACCGAATTTGGGATTGAATATTTTGAGGTGTTTAGAAAATCAGGTCAAACTAAGGAGCCAATTACAGCCGTTGTGCTACCGGTTTTCCGGAGAAATTTTAGAGTTCTAGTCTAACGGATGAGCTTAATCTTCGTTAATCAATTATAGTCGTAAAAGAACGTGAATGCTTAGATCATACCCTAGTCTAACCTCCATAGGTCGGGTTGGGGGCGTGACACCTTGGGCAAGACAACTTCGCTTCACGTATATGCATGGCCCGCAAAACGAGGGCGTGGGGCTTGGGACCACGTCTCCGTCACTCTAGTGCCCATAACTTTTGATACATAAGGAGTTACGCGGCGCACAACATAACTTTGGAAAGCTCTCTGAGAGCTCTACGACGGGGGTAGCAGGCTTGCTCGGCTACGCCTGTTTTTGGAGCACAAAATTGAACGTTTTCATCTGTTTTGGGACACTTTTCTTCTTTTATGCTGTTTTTCCATCCCGGATAGTACGTCGTTCGCAGCAAAAAGGACGACAACCTAATCCAACACATTTCTATTACCGAATCCCACGGCACCTTGGGCAAGACAACTTCATTTCACATAGACGATGGGCCCGCAAACCGAGGGTGTGGGGCTTAGGACCAGGTCTCCGTCGCTCCGATACCCATAACTTTTGATCCGTAAAGAGTTACACGGCGCACAACATACCGTTGGAAAGCTCTCCAAGAGCTCTACGATGGGAGAAGCAAGCCTGCTAGGTTGCGCCTATTTTGGAGTCCAAAATCAAACGTTTTCATCAGTTTAGGGACACTTTTATTCTTTTGCTCTGTTTTTCTGTCCCAGATCGTACGTCGTGAGCTGCAAAAAGGACGACAACCTAATCCATCACATTTCTATTACCGAATCCCACGACACCTTGGGCAAGACAACTTTGCTTCACGTAGACACTGGGCCCACAAACCGAGGGCGTGGGGCTTGGGACCAGGTCTTCGTCGCTCCGGTGCCCATAACTTTTGATCCGTAAAGAGTTACGTGGCGCACAGCATATCATTGGAAAGCTCTCCGATAGTTCTACGACGGGACCAGCAAGATTGCTGGGCTGTGCCTGTTTTTAGAGCATAAAATTAAACGTTTTCATCAGTTTCGGGATATTTTTCTTTTTTTGCATTGTTTTTTAGTCCTGGATCGTACGTCGTGAGCCACAAAAAGGACGACAATCTAATCCATCACATTTCTATTACCGAATCCAATGGCATTATGTGCAAGACAACTTCGCCTCACGTAGTTGCTTGGCTCGCAAACCGAGGACGTGGGGCTTGGGACCAGGTCTCCATCGCTCCGGTGCCCATAACTTTTGATCCGCAAGGAGTTACGTGGTGCACAACATACCGTTGGAAAGCTCTTCGAGAGCTCTACGACGGGGGCAGCAAGCCTACTCGACTTCGTCTATTTTCGGAGACCAAAATTGAATGTTTTCATAAGTTTCGAGACACTTTTTTTTGCGCTATTTTTCCGTCCCGGATCGTACGTCGTGAGCCGTAAAAAGGACAACAACCTAATCCATCACATTTCTATTACCGAATCCCACGGCACCTTTGGCAAGACAACTTCACTTTACGTAGAGGATGGGCCAACAAACCAAGGGCGTGGGGCTTGAGACCAGCTCTCCGTCACTCCGGTGCCCATAACCTTTGAACCGTAAGGAGTTACGCAGCGCACAGCATACCGTTGGAGAGCTCTCTGAGAGTTCTATGACGGGGGCAGCAAGCCTACTAGGCTGTGCCTATTTTCAAAGCCTAAAATCGATCATTTTCATCAGTTTTGAGATACTTTTCTTCTTTTCTACTATTTTTTCGTCCCGGATCGTACGTCGTGAGCCGCTCAAAGGACGACAACCTAATCCATCACATTTCTATTACCGAATCCCATGGCACCTTGGGCAAGACAACTTCACTTCACGTAGAGGCTGAGCCCGTAAACCGAGGGTGTGGGGCTTGGGACTAGGTCTCCGTCGCTCCGATGCCTATAACTTTTGATCCGTAAAAAGTTACGCGGCGCACAGCATACCGTTGGAAAGCTCTCCGAGGGCTCTACAACGGGGGAAGCAAGCCTACTAGCCTGTGCCTATTTTCGGAGCCCAAAATTGAACATTTTCATCAGTTTCAGGACACTTTTCTTCTTTTGCATTGTTTTTCTATCCCGGATCGTACATCGTAAGTCGTGAAAAGGACGACAACCTAATCCATCACATTTCTATTACTGAATCCCAAGGCACCATGGGCAAGACAACTACGATTCACTTAGAGGCTGGGCTCGCAAAACGAGGACGTGGGGCTTGGGACCAGGTCTCCATCACTCCGGTGCCCATAACTTTTGATCCGTAAGGAGTTACGCGGCAGACGGCATACCGTTGAAAAGCTCTCTGAGAACTCTACAATGGGGGCAGCAAGCCTGCTTGGCTGCGCCTATTTTCGGAGCCCAAAATTGAACTTTTTCATTAGTTTCGGCACATTTTTCTTCTTTTGCGCTATTTTTTAATGCCGGATCGTATGTCGTAAGCCGCAAAAAGGACGACAACCTAATCCATCACATTTCTATTACCGAATCCCAAGACACCATGGGCAAGACAACTACGCTTCACGTAGAGGCTAGGCCTGCAAAACAAGGACGTGGGGCGTGGGACCAAGTCTCTGTCTCTCCGGTGCCCATAACTTTTGATCCGTAAGGAGTTACTCGGCGCACAGCATACCGTTGGAAAGTTCTACGAGAGCTCCACGATGGGGGCACCAAGCCTGCTCGGTTACGCCTATTTTCAGAGACCAAAATTGAACGTTTTTATTAGTTACGAGATACTTTTCTTCTTTTACGCTGTTTATTCATCCTGGATCGTACATCGTGAGCCGCAAAATGGATGACAACCTAATCAATCACATTTCTATTACCGAATCCCATGGCACCTTGGGCAAGAAAACTTCCCTTCCCGTAGAGGCTAGGCCCGCAAACGGAGGGTGTGGGGCTTGGGACCAGGTCTCCGTCACTCCGGTGCTCATAACTTTTGAACCGTAAAGCGTTCCGTGGCGCACAACATACCGTTGGAAAGCTCTCCAAGAGCTCTACGATGGGGGTAGCAAGTTTGCTTAGCTAGGCCTATTTTTGGAGCCCAAAATCTAACGTATTCTTCAATTTTGGGCCACTTTTCTTCATTTGCACTGTTTCTTCGTCGCGGATCGTACGTCGTGAGCCGTAAAAAGGACGACAACCTAATCCATCACATTTCTATTACCGAATCCCATGGCACCTTGGGCAAGACAACTTCACTTCACGTAGACGATGGGCCCATAAACCAACGGCGTGGCCCTTGGGACCAGGTCTCCGTCACTCCGACGCCCATAACTTTTTATCTGTAAAGAGTTACGCGGTGCACATCATATACCGTTGGAAAGCTCTCCGAGAGCTCTACGATGGGGGAAGCAAGCCTACTAGGCTGCGCCTATTTTTGGAGCCCAAAATCGAACATTTTTATTAGTTTCGGGTCACTTTTCTTCTTTTGCATTATTTTTTCGTCTCGAATCGTACGTCGTAATTCGTGAAAAGGACGACAACCGAATCCATCACATTTCTATTACTGAATCCTAAGGCACCATGGGCAAGACAACTACGCTTCACGTAGAGGTTGGGCCCACAAAACGAGGACGTGGGGCTTTGGACCAGGTCTCTATCACTCCAGTGCCTATAACTTTTGATCCGTAAGGAGTTACGCGGCACACAGCATACCATTGGAAAGCTCTCCGAGAGCTCTACGACGGGCGCAGCATGCCTGCTCGGCCTCGCCTATTTTCAGAGCCTAAAATCAGACGTTTTCATTAGTTTTGGGTTACTTTTCTTCTTTTGCACTATTTTTTCATCCCCGATCGTACGTCGTGAGCCACGAAAAGAACGACGACGTAATCCATCTTATTTCTGTTACCAAATCCCACGGCACCTTGGGCAAGACAACTCCGCTTCACGAAGATGCAGGGCCCGCAAACTGAGGACGTGGGGCTTGGGACCACGTATTCGTCAATCCAGTGCGCATAACTTTTGATCCGTAAGGAGTTAGACGGCGCAGAAAACTTAATCCCTCACATTTCTATTACTGAATCCCATGGCACCTTGAGCAAGAGAACTTCGCTTTACATAGATACTGGGTCCGCAAACTGAGGGTATGAGGCTTGGGACCAGGTCTCCGTCACTCCGGTGCCCATAACTTTTGATCCGTAAAGAGTTACGCGGCGCAAAGCAAACCGTTAGAAAGCTCTTCGAGAGCTCTACGACATGGGCATCAAGCCTGCTCGGCAACTCCTGTTTTTGAGTCCAAAATTGAACATTTTCATCAATTTCGGGACACATTTCTTCTTTTGCAATATTTTTTCATCCCGGATCGTACGTCGTGAGCCGCGAAAAGGATGACAACCTAATCCATCACATTTCTATTACCGAATCACACGGCACCTTGGGCAAGAGAACTTCGATTTACGTAGAGGCTGGGCCAGCAAATCGAGTGCGTAGGGCTTGGGATCAGGTCTCCGTCATTCCGGTGCCCATAACTTTTGATTTGTAAGGAGTTACGCAGCATACAACATACCGTTGGAAAGCTCACTAAGAGATTTACAACGGGCGCATCAAGCATGCTCGGCTGCGCCTCTTTTCAGAGCCCAAAATAGAACGTTTTCATTAGTTTCGAGACACTTTTCATCTTTTGCGCTATTTTTTTTGTTCCGGATCGTACGTCGTAAGCCGCTAAAAGGACGACAACCTAATTAATCACATTTCAATTACCGAATCTCAAGGCACCTTGGGCAAGAAAACTTCACTTCACGTAGAGGCTGGGCCCGCAAACCGAGGGCGTGGGGTGTGGGGCTTGGGACCAGTTCTCCGTCACTCCGGTGACCATAACTTTTGATCCGTAAGGAGTTACGCGGTGCATAGCATACCGTTGGAAAGCTCTCTGAGAGCTCTATGACGGGGGCAGCAAGCGTGCCCAGCTGCACCTATTTTTGGAGCATAAAATTGAACGTTTTCCTCAATTTTAGGACACTTTTCCTCTTTTATGCTTTTTTTTTCTATCCCGAATCGTACGTCGTGAGCCGCGAAATGGACGACAGCCTAATCCATCACATTTCTATTACCAAATCCCACAACACTTTGGGGAAGACAACTTCACTTCACGTAGACACTAGGCCCGTAAACCGAGGGTGTGGGGCTTGGGACTCCGTCGCTCTAGTGCCCATAACTTTTGATCCATAAAGAGTTACGCTGTAATACCCGAGCCCGAAATGTGAAATTCCTTGTTTATTATTTTGAAAATTATATTTCCTTAAATTCTTTGTGAATTAACTGTAATTTTCTCGCTGTTGCAACATGCATTGCATTTAAGGAGCGATAGCTAGAGAACGATTTCTAGTCCTCAGCAAATAGTGAAACTAGTATTTAGATGACTTAAATTTTATATTTTAATTGATTCTAGCTGAAAATTTAATTGGTGTTAGTTATTGAGCTTAAAAATGTACAAAATAAATCATTTTGACCAAGTTTTTAAGTTGTTGACCTAGCCCTTTGACCATTTGACCATTTAGCACTTAAATAAGCATTTAACTAAGAAAAATAAAAAAAAACAGCAACTGATTTCAGAGAGCAGGCCGAGAGCTTCTTAGAGAAAAAAAAACCCTTTCACCTTTCAATCATTCAATCTTCGCGTGAGCTCGTGCGGGGTGATTTTTGAGGTGACTAGCATTGTTTTCCTAGCGACTAGGAGTGCCTAAGGTGAGGGAAGCATGTTATTTGCGCATTTAAACGTTATGTATGTTAACTTTGTAAGTTTTGAGAATTATCCGTAGATTGTTATTTAAAGCGATTTGATGCTTATAGAATGTTCCTTGCCAATTGTAGAACATGTATTTATAGCTTTTAATATTTTCTGCGGTTAAATGTTGTGATTGCAAATTAAATTGTCAATTGAATAGTGTTTTGTGAATAGTAAAACCTTGAAACGTTGAAGTTGCGCTGTTATGCTTTCCGTTGATGTAGAATTGTGCTAGGTGTGCTAGAATGCCTAAATGCATGGTTTGTTTGGGTTGCGTAGTGGAAAAAATGAGAATTATGCCTTTGAGAAAGTCGGGGTCGTTTAGGTCGACTTTAGCGTTTTCTCGTTTTGCGTGTTGGCATTGTATCGGGAGGCCATGGAAGCACTTTTGGTGCGATTATGGCGTTGGTTGGGTGTTTGGTTGTTATAGTTGTAGTTCAAACGAGAAAGGAGGAAATCGGGGCTTTGCGCGAGTTCTAGGGTAAAGTAAGGTTTCGGGGTCTTTAGACGTGCCTTATGGTGACCTAGGAGGGTTGGCGAAGTCGGTTTCCAGAACTCGTGGCTCGTTTGGAAATGGTAGGGTTTTGATAGTTGGGGCCGGTTTGTGTTTTTGCTTGTTTTCTTGATTTTATGCCTATAGAATGCTTAGGGTTACTTGAAATACTTGTTTGACTTGATTTGGATTGAATTGCTTATCAATTGCTGCTATTGCGTGCGAGAGTAACCTACTTTGTTATTCTCCCACGTGTGGCTTTATCGCTTGTTTATCGCCTTGTATCGAGTCTTGCATTGCATAGTGTCTCGCGCGTGAGTGATGGGCCTCTCTGGGTAGCCTCGGGTTGCCAGTGTTGGTTGCTCTAGCTCCGCTGCTATTCCTTTTCTCGCTTGGGTTGCCTCCCAGGGAGATTTGGGTCGTAGGTTGATGGATACTTCCGGGGTATTCCAAACTGGTGTTATAAGGTGGTTTGGGCCGGCGCGTCGTCATCGAATTTGTGTTTGAAAGTTGCTCGTGAAAAGAGTATCGTATCCTTTGAATGAGTGTTTGCAGCTTTAAATACTTGCCTTGCTTTATTGTTGGCTTTGGTTGTATCTTTATATGATTTGTATGTATTGCTTGGCTAATTGCATTGCATACTCCTCTCATCTCCGTCCTTGAGACCAATTGTCCTCGCTGAGCAATAGTTTTTGCTCATTCCTCTCTATACTATGTTTTTACAGGAGTAGTTGAAGCAGACCCTCTCGAGGTAATAGAGGAGGAGGAGCGGGTGGAGGTGTTTCCGTGATAGCACTTCTCTGCTTTGCTGGTGGTTGGTTACCAGATTTTGTGCGAACCTTGCTTGTTATGTATATTGCGTGGGGTCGCTTAATTTTGAGGCTTGTAGCCTTGTATGTATTTTCTAGTTTGAGGCCTCTACGGTCTTATGTTGTATAAGTTGAAAGAATGTAAAGTTGTAACTTACACTCTTGTGACTAGTAAGAAAATGCATGCTAATGGAATTGATTAGTGGAATAAATACTTGTGTAGTATGCATATCATTTTTGGTTTGGGAAGTTGGATAATAAGAAATGTATGTTTTTAAAGAAAGTTGGCTTGTTTTGATTATTATATGGCTTTTGCAAGTGTTATATTGATTTTAGGGTTTTCGGATCGTCCGCGGTACAGAGGAGACTCCGTCCGTGTGTCGGGTCCGGGCTTGGCCTTTTGCGGGGTCGGGTCGGGGCGTGACATCTTTAGGTGGTATCAGAGCATGATAGTCTTGCATGAGCCGGGATATGATTCTCGGTCTGTGGGGTAAAGGTGTAAAATGCGAAAGTGTTTATGTATGGTTGCTAAGTGAAAAGAAACTGATATAGTATGACTTTGTGAACTTGGAGTGTTTAAGTGTTTAAGTGAAATAGTTTGGCAAGTTGAACATGTCTTATGTGAATTGTGTGATAGAATATTGGATTGTTATTGACTTGAGTGTTATCTAATCTTATGTGCTATATTTCTGTCTATAAACTGCTTTTAAATGTTGCCAGCTATTGTGAATTGCCACTATGCCGCCACGTCGTGGTACTCAAGGTATAGGATCAGATGAAGAGGCAGTAGAACAAGGTCAGCAGCCGTTGCCTAAGCAGTTTATGGCTACCATGACTACTGCAGTAGACCGGATTACACAGGTACTACATGAACAGAGGCAGGACAAGAATAATCCCCAGGGAAATCAAGCTAATCCTGGTGGACAGGGGTACAGAGTTGAGAATAATCAGTTAGAGAAATTTCTGAGGCACGAGCCGGGAAAGTTCTTCGGAGAGCCGGATGATGAGGCGGCCGAGAGATGGATTAACCGTGTCGAGAAAATTTTCACCGCTTTGAGGTACACAGATGAGGCAAGAATAGATTATGCGTCATTCTTGTTTGAGGGCGATGCAGAGCAGTGGTGGAATACTGTCAGATTGAGGTGGGATTGTGAGGATGTTCCACATTTATGGGATGATTTTGTAAGTGAGTTTCGGGATAAGTATATTCCCGAGATGGCTATGGAAAGGAGGGAAGATGAGTTTGTGGCCCTGAAACAGGGAAATATGACTGTTGCGCAGTACGAGGCTAGGTTTGTTAGCCTGTCGAGGTATATGCCCGAGTTGGTACGGCCGGCTAGGAGGATGATTCATAGGTTTGTCCGTGGGCTGAGAATGGACATACAGTTGCATTTGACTGGGCAGACCTACACTACTTTTCCCGAGGCATTTCAGGTAACCTCGAAGTTTGAGAAACGGAAGGCTGAGATGTTAGCTGAGAGCAGTCAGCCGAGTAAGAAGCAGTACTTGGGCCAGAGCAGCCAGAGTCAGCCGAGGCAGTATCAGACTTCTGCACAGGTTCCTCAGCAACATCCGTATCAGCCACAGCAGCAGATTCAGGCTAGGCCAGCTGTGACTAGACCCCAGCAGGGAGCTACAGTTCCTACTACTACCAGAGCCCCAGCACCTACGGGAAACACTGCAGTTAGGCAAAATCAGCAGTGTAATTATTGTAATCGATCAGGGCATATTGAGGCTAACTGCTGGAGGAAGAGTGGTAAATGTACGGGTTGTGGCAGTGATGACCATAGGGTGAGAGATTGCCCTAAGTATAACAATGTTCAGGGCCGTGGTGGAGGCCAAGGTGTTCAGAATAGGGCTGCAGGTGCACGTCCAGCACAGAGAGTTCAGGCTAGGGTCTTTGCACTAGATGCGGAGGAGCTGCCCGATACTACAGCTATTGTGGAAGGTACCTTTCTTCTCAATACTCAGCCAGTTAAAGTTTTGATTGATCCCGGAGCTACACATTCGTTTATAACTCCTGCATGTGCACGATCTGTGAATGTTTGCATTGATAAATTGCCGCATGAAGTTGAAGTTAGTACTCCTTTGGGTGCAAAATTTGTTACTGAGTCTATTTGCAAATCTTGTGATATATGTATTGAGAACCGAAAATTTCTTGCTAATTTAATTATATTGCCATTCCGTGACTTTGAAATCATTTTGGGAATGGACTGGTTGGGAAAGTATTATGCTCAGTTGGATTGTAGAACAAATATTATTTATCTTCAGGTTCCTGACCTACCGGTACTAGAGATTGTTGGGAACTGCAGGGCTGCCCGAATTCCACTTTTATCAGCGATCAAGACTTCTAAGTTGTTGAATAAGGGTTGTGAAGCTTACTTAGCCTATTTGATCAATTAGCCTACTGATAAGTTGAGTTTGAATGAGGTTCCGATTGTTAGAGACTTCCCTGGTGTATTTCCCGAGGAATTACCGGGTTTACCACCGGATATGGAGATTGAGTTCGTGATTGATCTTGTGCCAGGCACTGCGCCAATTTCTAGGAGTCCTTATAGAATGGCATCGGCTGAACTTCAGGAGTTAAAAAATTAGCTTCAGAACTTGCTTGGTAAAGGGTTTATACAACCTAGTTCTTCGCCGTGGGGTGCGCCTGTGTTGTTTGTGAGAAAGAAAGACGGCACGCTACGGTTATGTATTGCTTACAGGGGACTTAATCAAGTCACGATTAAGAACAAATACCCCTTGCCGTTGATTGAAGAATTGTTTGACCAGTTGCAGGGTGCGAGTGTTTACTCCAAATTTGACTTGAGGCAGGGTTACTATCAACTTAGAATTCGGAGTGACGATATACCGAAGACGGCTTTCAAGACTAGATATGGCCACTATGAGTTTGTTGTGTTGCCATTTGGATTGACGAATGCACCAGCCGCATTCATGGACTTGATGCAGAGGGTCTTTCGGCCTTACCTTGATCAGTTTGTCGTGATCTTTATTGACGACATTTTAGTGTATTCGAAGAACGAGGCTGAACACGAGCAACACTTGAAGATTGTGCTTCAGACTTTGCAGGAAAACAAGCTTTTTGCTAAATTCAGCAAGGGCGAGTTCTGGTTGAATTAGATATCTTTTCTAGGCCATATCATTTCAGATCGAGGAATTTCAGTGGACCCAGCTAAGATTGAAGTTGTTTCATCTTGGAAGAGACCTGAGACGGTGTCAGAGATTCGGAGTTTTCTTGGATTGGCAGGTTACTACCGGAGATTTGTTAAAGACTTCTCCAAAATTTCTGGACCTTTGAGCCAGTTGACTCGGAAGAAAGTTGCTTACAATTGGGATGCCAAGTGTGAATCTAGTTTCCAAGAATTGAAGAAGAGACTAACTACAGCTCCTATACTAGCTTTACCTGAGGGAACAGAGAACTTCGTTGTCTACAGTGATGCATCTAAAGAAGGTTTGGGCTGTGTTTTAATGCAGAATGGTAAGGTGATTGCTTATGCTTCTAGGAAGTTGAAACCTTATGAAGTCAATTACCCTACACATGATCTTGAGTTAGCTGCAGTTGTGTTTGCTTTGAAGAAGTGGCGTCACTACTTGTGGGGTTGCAGATTTGAAATTTTTACTGACCACAAGAGTCTCAAGTATTTGTTTTCACAGAAGGATCTGAATATGAGGCAGCGGAGATGGCTAGAGCTGTTGGGTGGTTATAACTGTTCTATTAACTACGTGCCAGGTAAGGCAAATGTTGTTGCTGATGCTTTGAGCCGAAAGGCTACTGTTGCAAGCTTGATTATCAAGGATTGGGAGACTTTGGAAGAAATTTGTTCATGGAAGCCAGAAGCTACTGAGGTAGGGATTCGATTTGCTAGTTTGCAGATTCAGTCAGGGTTGCTAGCACAGATCAGAGAGGCTCAGAAGACTGATCCTCACATCTTGAAGATTCAAGAAAAGTCAAAAGGGGGAGAGTCGGAGTTTAAATTACATGCAGATGGCATCTTCAGATTCAGGGATAGAGTATGTGTTCCTAATGATCCGACTCTGAAGAATGAGATCCTGTCCGAGGCACATAATTCGAGGTATACGATTCACCCGGGTAGTACTAAAATGTATAGAGATTTGAAACAACACTTCTGGTAGAACAATATGAAGAGGGAGATTGCCGGGTATGTATCCAGATGTTTGACTTGTCAGAGGGTTAAAGTTGAGCATCAGAGGCCAGCCAGACTTCTACAGCCGTTGTCGATTCCGCAATGGAAGTGGGTACATATAACAATGGACCTTGTGACCGATCTTCCTAGATCTCCGAGAGGATGTGATTCTATTTGGGTTGTTGTGGACCGCTTGACTAAAGTTACACATTTTATTCCTGTGAACAAACAGGATAGCCTTGATAAGCTAGCTGAGCTTTATGTTGCTAATATTTTGAAATTGCATGGTGTGCCACAGAGTATAGTGTCATATAGGGATCGCAGATTCAGATCTCGTTTTTGGCAGAAGTTGCAAGAGGCCATGGGAACTAAGTTGAGCTTCAGTACTGCATATCATCCGCAAACTGATGGCCAGTCTGAGAGAACCATCAGGATCTTGGAAGACATGCTTCGAGCATGTGTGCTAGACTTTGGGAAGAATTGCGAGAAGTTTTTGCCTTTAGCAGAGTTCGCCTACAATAATAGTTATCAATCTACTATAGGTATGGCTCCCTATGAGGCGTTGTATGGTCGGAAGTGCAGATCTCCATTATATTGGGAAGAGGTTGGAGAGATGAGAACAGTTGATCCGACTGTGTTACGTGAAATGATTAAGATGGTAGATAATGTTCACCTTATTCGCCAGCGTATGCTTACAACTCAGAGTCGTCAGAAGAGTTATGCAGATAAACACCGTCGGGATCTTAAGTTTGATTTGGGAGATTGGGTGTTTCTTAAGATTTCTCCACGGAAGGGATTGATTCAACACGGTAAGAGCGGGAAGCTTAGTCCCAAGTATGTGGGTCCGTATGAGATCACCGAAAAGGTAGGACCTTTGGCTTATCGATTAGCTTTGCCTCCGGGCTTGTCGAGACTGCACGATGTGTTCCACGTGTCTATGTTGAAGAAGTATCATCCAGACCCTTCACATGTACTTGAACCAGAGCCTTTGCAGATTGAAGAAAAGTTGTCTTATGGCGAGAAATCGATTAGAATTGTGGATTGGAAAATTCAGGAGCTTCGCAGAAAGAGTATTCCGTTAGTAAAGGTTTTGTGGAATCATCATGGGTTTGAGGAAGCAACTTGGGAAAGAGAGGACCAGGTTCGGGATCAGTATCCGGAGTTGTTTGTTGACTAGGTAGGAATTGCGTGGGTGCAATTGTTTTAAGGGGGAGAGGGTGTAATACCCGAGCCCGGAATGTGAAATTCCTTGTTTATTATTTTGAAAATTATATTTCCTTAAATTCTTTGTGAATTAACTGTTACTTTCTCGCTGTCGCAACGTGCATTGCATTTAAGGAGCGATAGCTAGAGAACGATTTCTAGTCCTCAGCAAATAGTGAAACTAGTATTTAGATGACTTAAATTTTATATTTTAATTGATGCTAGCTGAAAATTTAATTGGTGTTAGTTATTGAGCTTAAAAATGCACAAAATAAATCATTTTGACCAAGTTTTTAAGTTGTTGACCTAGGCCTTTGACCATTTGACCATTTAGCACTTAAATAAGCATTTAACTAAGAAAAATAAAAAATAACAGCAGCTGATTTCAGAGAGCAGGCCGAGAGCTTCTTAGAGAAAAAAAAAAACCCTTTCACCTTTCAATCGTTCAATCTTCGCGTGAGCTCGTGCGGGGTGATTTTCGAGGTGACTAGCGTTGTTTTCCTAGCGACTAGGAGTGCCTAAGGTGAGGGAAACATGTTATTTGCGCATTTAAACGTTATGTATGTTAACTTTGTAAGTTTTGAGAATTATCCGTAGATTGTTATTTAAAGCGATTTGATGCTTATAGAATGTTCCTTGGCAATTGTAGAACGTGTATTTATAGCTTTTAACATTTTCTGCGGTTAAATGTCGTGATTGCAAATTAAATTGTCAATTGAATAGTGTTTTGTGAATAGTAAAACCTTGAAACGTTGAAGTTGCGCTGTTATGCTTTCCGTTGATGTAGAATTGTGCTAGGTGTGCTAGAATGCCTAAATGCATGGTTTGTTTGGGTTGCGTAGTGGAAAAAACGAGAATTATGCCTTTGAGAAAGTCGGGGTCGTTTAGGTTGACTTTAGCGTTTTCTCGTTTTGCGTGTTGGCATTGTATCGGGAGGCCATGGAAGCACTTTTGGTGTGATTATGGCATTGGTTGGGTGTTTGGTTGTTATAGTTGTAGTTCAAACGAGAAAGGAGGAAATCGGGGCTTTGCGCGAGTTCTAGGGTAAAGTAAGGTTTCGGGGTCTTTAGACGTGCCTTATGGTGACCTAGGAGGGTTGGCGAAGTCGGTTTCCAGAACTCGTGGCTCGTTTGGAAATGGTAGGGTTTTGATAGTTGGGGCCGGTTTGTGTTTTTGCTTGTTTTCTTGATTTTATGCCTATAGAATGCTTAGGGTTACTTGAAATACTTGTTTGACTTGATTTGGATTGAATTGCTTATCAATTGCTACTATTGCGTGCGAGAGTAACCTACTTTGTTATTCTCCCACGTGTGGCTTTATCGCTTGTTTATCGCCTTGTATCGAGTCTTGCATTGCATAGTGTCTCGCGCGTGAGTGATGGGCCTCTCTGGGTAGCCTCGGGTTGCCAGTGTTGGTTGCTCTAGCTCCGCTGCTATTCCCTTTCTCGCTTGGGTTGCCTCCCAGGGAGATTTAGGTCGTAGGTTGATGGATACTTCCGGGGTATTCCAAACTGGTGTTATAAGGTGGTTTGGGCCGGCGCGTCGTCATCGAATTCGTGTTTGAAAGTTGCTCGTGAAAAGAGTATCGTATCCTTTGAATGAGTGTTTGCAGCTTTAAATACTTGCCTTGCTTTATTGTTGGCTTTGGTTGTATCTTTATATGATTTGTATGTATTGCTTGGCTAATTGCATTGCATACTCCTCTCATCTCCGTCCTTGAGACCAATTGCCCTCGCTGAGCAATAGTTTTTGCTCATTCCTCTCTATACTATGTTTTTACAGGAGTAGTTGAAGCAGACCCTCTCGAGGTAATAGAGGAAGAGGAGCAGGTGGAGGTGTTTCCGTGATAGCACTTCTCTGCTTTGTTGGTGGTTGGTTACCAGATTTTGTGCGAACCTTGCTTGTTATGTATATTGCGTGGAGGTCGCTTAATTTTGAGGCTTGTAGCCTTGTATGTATTTTCTAGTTTGAGGCCTCTACGGTCTTATGTTGTATAAGTTGAAAGAATGTAAAGTTGTAACTTACACTCTTGTGACTAGTGAGAAAATGCATGCTAATGGAATTGATTAGTGGCATAAATACTTGTGTAGTATGCATATCATTTTTGGTTTGGAAAGTTGGATAATAAGAAATGTATGTTTTTAAAGAAAGTTGGCATGTTTTGATTATTATATGGCTTTTGCAAGTGTTATATTGATTTTAGGGTTTTCGGATCGTCCGCGGTACAGAGGAGACTCTGTCCGTGTGTCGAGTCCGGGCTTGGCCTTTTGCGGGGTCGGGTCGGGGCCTGACATACGCGGCGCACAACATATCATTGGAAAGCTCTTCGAGAGCTTTACGACGGGGGCAACAAGCTTGCTCGGCTGCGCCTATTTTTGAGCACAAAATTGAACGTTTTCAACAGTTTCGGGATACTTTTCGTCTTTTGCACTATTTTTCCGTTTCGGATCGTATGCCGTAAGCCATGAAAAGGACGACAACCTAATCCATCACATTTCTATTACCGAATCCCAAGGCACCATGGGCAAGACAAATACGCTTCACGTAGAGGCTGGGCCCGCAATCCGACGACGTAGGGCTTGGGGCCAGGTCTCCGTCGCTCCGGTGCCCATAACTTTTGATCCATAAGGAGTTACGCGACACATAGCATACCATTGGAAAGCTATCCGAGAGCTTTACGTCAGGGGCAACAAGCCTACTCAGCTGCACCTATTTTCGTAGATCAAAATTAAACGTTTTAATCAGTTTCGGGACACTTTTCTTCTTTTGCGCTATTTTTTCATCCCAGATCATACGTCGTAAGCCGCTAAAAGGTCGACAACCTAATCCATCACATTTTTATTACCGAATCCCAAGGCACCTTAGGCAAGACAACTTCGCTTCACATAGATGCAGGGCCCGTAAACCGAGGGCGTGGGGCTTGGGACCACATCTCCGTCACTCTGGTGCCTATAACTTTTGATCCGTAAGGAGTTACGCGGTGCACATCATACCATTGGAAAGCTCTCCGAGAGCTCTACGATGGGGGCAGCAAGCCTGCTCGGCTGCGCCCCTTTTCGGAGCCCAAGATTGAACATTTTCATCAATTTCAGGATACTTTTCTTCTTTTGTACTTTTTTTCTATCCTGAATCGTACGTCGTGAGCCGCGAAAATGACGACAACCCAATCCATCACATTTCTTTTACCAAATCCCACAGCACATTGGGGAAGACAATATCACTTCACGTAGACACTGGCCCCGCAAACCGAGGGCGTGGTGCTTGGGACCAGGTCTCCGTCACTACGGTGCCCATAACTTTTGATTCGTAAAGAGTTACGTGGTGCACAGCATATCGTTGGAAAGATCTTCGAGTGCTCTACGACAGGGGCAGCAAGCTTGCTCGGCTGCGCCTATTTTTGGATGACAAATTTGAATGTTTTCAACAGTTTCGGGATATTTTTCATCTTTTGCGCTGTTTTTCCGTTCTGGATCGTACGTCGTAAGTCGTGAAAAGGACGACAACCTAATCCATCACATTTCTATTATCGAATCCCAAGGCACCATGGGCAAGACAACTATGTTTCACTTAGAGGCTGGGCCCGCAAATAGAGTGCGTAGGGCTTGGGACCACGTCTTTATCGCTCAGGTGCCTATAACTTTTGATCCGTAAGAAGTTATGTGGAGCAGAACATAACGTTGGAAAGCTCTTCGAGAGCTCTACAATAGAGGCAGCAGTCCTGCTTGGCTGTGCCTATTTTCAGATATCAAAATCGAATGTTTTCATTAGTTTCGGGATACTTTTCTTCTTTTGCGCTGTTTTTCCGTCTTGGATCGTACGTCGTAAGCCGCTAAACGGTCGACAACCTAATCCATCACATTTTTATTACTAAATCCCAAGGCACCTTGGGCAAGACAACATCGTTTCACGTAGATGCAAGGCCCGCAAACCGAGGGCGTAGGGCTTGGGACCACGTCTTCGTCACTCTAGTGCCCATACATAAGAAGTTACGCGGCGCATAGCATACCGTTGGAAAGCACTCCGAGAGCTCTACGATAGAGGCAACAAGCCTGCTCGACTGCTCCTATTTTCAGAGGCCAAAATCGAACGTTTTCATCAGTTTCGGGACACTTTTCTTCTTTTGCTCTATTTTTCCATCCCGGATCGTACTTCGTGAGTCGCGAAAAGGACGACAACCTAATCCATCACATTTCTGTTACACAATCCCACGGCACCACAGGCAAGACAACTTTGCTTCACATAGAGGCTGGGGCGGCAATCCGAGGACGTGGGGCTTAGGGCCAGTCTCCGTCGCTTCGGTGCCCATAACTTTTGATCCGTAAGGAGTTACGCGGCGCACAACATACCGTTGGAAAGCTCTCCGACAGGTCTACGACAGAGGCAACAAACTTGCTCAGTTGTGCCTATTTTTAGAGACCAGAATTGAACGTTTTCATCAATTTCGGGATACTTTTTTTCTTTTGCGCTGTTTTTCCATCTCGGATCGTACGTCGTAAGCCGCGAAAAGGACGACAACCAAATCCATCACATTTATATTACCAAATCCTATGGCATCTTGGGCAAGACAACTTCGCTTCACGTAGACGCTGGGCTTGCAAAACGAGGGCGTGGGGCTTGAGAACAGATCTCCGTCGCTCTGGTGTCCATAACTTTTGATCCGTAAAGAGTTACGTGGTGCACAACATATCGTTGGAAAGCTCTCCAAGAGCTCTACGACAAAGGCAGCAAGCCTGCTCGGCAATACCTATTTTTGGAGACCAAAATTGAACATTTTCATCAGTTTTGGGACACTTTTCTTTCTTTCCGCTGTTTTTTCGTCCCTTATCGTACGTCGTGAGCGGCAAAAAGGACGACAACCAAATCCATCATATATCTATTACCGAATCCCATGGCACCTTGGGCAAGACAACTTCGCTTAACATAGATGCTGGGCCCGCAAACTGAGGGTGTGGGTCTTGGGACCAATCTCCGTCGCTTCGACGCCCATAACTTTTAATCTGTAAAGAGTTACGTGGCGCACAACATACCTTTCGAAAGCTCTCATAGAGCTCTACGACGGGGGAAGCAAGACTACTCGGCTACGCCTATTTTCAGAGCCCAAAATCGAACATTTTCATTAGTTTTGGGACATTTTTCTTCTTTTGCGCTGTTTTTCTGTCCCGGATCGTACGTCGTGAGTTGCGAAGAGGATGACAACCTAATCCATCACATTTCTATTACCGAATCCCATGGCACCTTGGGCAAGAAAACTTCACTTCACGTAGAGGCTGGGCCCGCAAACCGAGGGCGTAGGGCTTGTGACCAAGTCTCCGTCATTCCGGTGCCCATAACTTTTGATCCGTAAGGAGTTACGCGGCGCACAACATACAGTAGGAAAGCTCTCCGAGAGCTCTACGATGAGGGCAGTAAGCCTTCTCGGCTGAGCCTATTTTCGTAGCCCAATATCAAATGTTTTTATCAGTTTCAGGTCACTTTTATTCTTTTGCACTGTTTTTCCGTCCCGAATTATACCTCGTGAGCCGCGAAAGGACAACAACATAATCCATCATATTTCTATTACCGAATCCCACGGTACCTTGGGCAAGATAACTTCACTTCATATAGACGATGGACCTGCAAACCAAGGGTGTGGGCTTGGGACCAGATCTCCGTCGCTCAGGTGCCCATAACTTTTGATCCGTAAAAAATTACGCGGCGCACAGCATACCGTTGGAAAGCTCTCCGAGAGCTCTACGAAGAGAGAAGCAAGCCTACTAGGTTGTGCCTATTTTTGGAGCCCAAAATTGAACGTTTTCATTAGTTTTAGGACACTTTTCTTCTTTTGCATTCTTTTTTCGTTCCGTGTCGTACGTCGTGAGCCGCAAAAAGGACGACAACCTAATCCATCACATTTCTATTACTGAATCCCATGGTACCTTGGGCAAGACAACTTCACTTTACGTAGAGACTGGGCCCACAAATCAAGTGCGTAGGGCTTGGGGACCAGGTCTCCATCACTCCGGTGCCCATAACTTTTGATCTGCAAGGAGTTACCCGGTGTACGGTATACCGTTGAAAAGCTCTCGGAGAGCTCTACGATAGGCGCAGCAAGCCTGCTAGGCTGCGACTATTTTCAGAGCCCAAAATCGAACGTTTTCATCAGTTTCGGGACACTTTTCTTCTTTTGCGCTATTTTTTCATCTCGGATCGTACGTCGTAAGCCGCGAAAAGGACGACAGCCTAATCCATCACATTTCTATTACCGAATCCCAAGACATCTTAGGCAAGACAACTTCGCTTCACGTAGATGCAGGGCCTGCAAACCGAGGGTATGAGGCTTGTGACCAGGTATCCGTCGCTCCGATGCCCATAACTTTTGATTCGTAAGGAGTTACATGGCGCACAACATACCGTTGGAAAGCTCTTCGAGTTCTCTACGACAGTGACAGCAAGCTTGCTCGGTTGCGCCTATTTTCAGAGCCGAAAATCAAACATTTTCATCAGTTTTGGAACACTTTTCTTCTTTTGCGATTTTTTTAGTCCCGGATTGTACGTCGTCAGCCGCGAAATGAACGACAACCAAATCCATCACATTTCTATTACCGAATCCCACGGCACCTTGGACAAGACAACTTCACTTCACGTAGATGCGGCCCTGCAAACCGAGGGCGTAGGGCTTGGAACCAAGTCTCCGTGGCTCCGGTGCCCTTAACTTTTGATCGGTAAAGAGTTACGCGGTGCACATTATATCATTGGAAAGCTCTTCGAGAGTTCTACGATGGGGGCAGCAAGCTTGCTCGGCTGTGCCTATTTTCGGAGCACAAAATTGAATGTTTTCATTAGTTTTTGGATATTTTTCTTTTTTTTATGTTGCTTTTCAATCCCGGATCGTACGTCGTAAGTCGCGAAAAGGACGACAACCTAATCCAACACATTTCTATTATCGAATCCCAAGGCACCATGGGCAAGACAACTTCTTTTCACGCAGCAGCTGGGCCCGCAAACCGAGGGCGTGGGGCTTGGGACAAGGTCTCTGTCGCTCCGGTGCCCATCACTTTTGATCCGTAAAGAGTTACGCAGCGCACAGCATACCGTTGAAAAGCTCTCCGAGAGCTCTATGACAAGGCAGCAAGCCTGCTCAGCTGCGCTTGTTTTCGGACGCCAAAATCAAACGTTTTCATCAGTTTTGGGATATTTTTCTTCTTTTGTGCTATTTTTCTGTCCTGGATCGTACGTCGTGAGCCGTAAAATGGACGATAACCTAATCCATCACATTTCTATTACCGAATCTCACAGCACCTTGGGCAAGACAACTTCACTTCACGTAGATGCTGGGTTCGTAAACTGAGGGCGTGGGGCTTGGATTTCGGGAAAAGTTAGGAGAAATATATGTCTTTAGCAGAGTTCGCTTATAATAATAGTTATCAGGCCACTATCGTGATGGCCCCATTTGAGGCATTGTATAGACGTAAGTGTCGATCCCCAATTTACTGAGATGAAGTAGGTGAGATGAAGACTTTTGACCAGACCCTTCTACCTGAACTTATGAAGACTGTTGATAATGTTTACCTCATCCGGAAACAGATGATTACCGCCCAAAGCAGGAAGAAAAGTTATGCAAACCAACGGAGACGGAGTCTAGAGTTTGAGGTCGGTGACAAGGTGTTCTTGAAGATATCACATCGGAGGGGACTGATTAAATACGGCAAGGGCGGAAAGTTGAGCCCGAGGTTTGTAGGACCCTTTGAGATAATTGAGAAGGTTGGCAAATTGGCGTATCGCTTGGAACTACTCCAAAACCTCCCCAATATTCACGACGTCTTTCATGTTTCAATGCTACGGAAGTATCATCCTGATCTATCGCATATCTTGGAGCCAGAGCCGTTGCAGCTTCGGGAGAACTTGTCTTATGAAGAGAAGCCCATTTGGATCCTAGACCAGCAAGATCGGGAGTTGCGCAGCAAATCTATACCGATGGTGAAAGTGTTGTAGGATCACCATGGAGTTGAAGAAGCAACGTGGGAAAGGCGAGACCAGATGGAGCAACAGTATCCAGCATTATTTCAAAGGTAATATTGAATTTCGGGACGAAATTATTTTAAGGAGAGGAAGATGTGAGGCCCGGTCTCGATTTGCATGCGATATCTCATTTCGTGCGCCCTAACCTAGATTTGCGTGCCTTGACCTAGGTTTAAGAATTGTGTTTCATTTTGTGTGTCTTGCATTGAATTACTTGCATTCATTTAGGGTCGCGTGCATTTACTTAGGAAACGTGCATTCGTCGCGTAGTTCGTGCCTTACCTCGTAGTGCGTGCCCTAAACCTAAGAAATCGTGCCCACACGTTAATCAAGAAAGCATCTTACACGAAGCACTAGATCATTAATTAATTCTACAAATTCCACTAACTAATATTAAAATGCCAATTCAACTCACTAGAAGACGAAAGTGCACCAAAAGCTAAGCATTCTTTTTTCTTTATTCCTTATTCTTTTGCACATCCCAAACACACAATATTATATTGCTCAACCAAGACAAAAATTCAAAATTTTGCAATGCCTTGGCCAACCACTTTCTTGCATTTGTGCTTGCCTTGCATGATTCAAAATTAAACCTAGACATTCTATGACATGTTATGACACAAAACAATAAAAAAAATTGACTCAAAACCTTACCCAATGCACACCAATCTCGACACACACTCCATGCCCATGATAGGTAATTCAAACATGCTCCTTGAAGACACAAAAATCTGAAATTTCAAGGCCCTAGGCCGACACAAGCATCAAACCCATCAAGCTTTTCATTTTTCTTTCATTCTTTCCTTCTTTCTCTCATTTTCTCTCACTCTCTCATTTCTTCTCTCTCTCTCTCGGCCCTAGCTGAAATCCTACTCTCCATAGCTTAAGTTCATCACTCAATGGTTCATCAAGTCATGCAAGCTACTTAGGAGCTCGACCAAGCAAAGCTAGGAGCAAAGAAATGCACATGCAAGCTCATAGCACATTCATTTCGGCTTAGGTAAGTTTGTTTGTTTCCATTTCATTTTCTTTTGTTCTAGCCACTTTCACATACTAAGAACATGGTTACTAAGCTAGGAATTAGAGAAATCTCAAGTGGTCTCTCGGCTAAGCAAGGAAAAAGGTCGACATTGTGCTTCATCAAGAGTCTTGTGCATCTTCTTGTTGTCTTGCTAAGGTGAGGGCTAAAACTTCTTTGAAAAGCTTTCAAAAACCACATGGATGCCTTTAAATGTCAATTTTTACCTCTGTACTTGTGATATATGTGTACATGAGCTTTTGTAAACATGCATGGCAAGATATTTGGCTAGAATGTGAAGATAGGTGAACTCGCGTATTTGGCAGCTTTCTATTCTGTTGGAACAAAGTAATTTTGACTAGGTAGATGATGTTGAAAATGCATGAAATTTGTTAGGTGACTATTTTTTCCAGTTTTGAGCATTTTTCGTAGAAATAGGCCAAAGCTAATTTTGACTCTAAGGTCCCCAAAATGGAAAAATATTGAAAGGTGTCCAAATCTGAAAAATCTGGGAAAATGAAGCAGGTTTTGGCAGATTCACTGTCCTTGTAAAACGAACCAGTTTTGACTTAGTAAATGATATCCAAAATTCATGAAATTTTCGTCAGAAATAGACTAAGGCTAAATTTGACCCTAAGGTCCTAAAAAATGACAAGTATTGAAATGTGTGCAAATCTGGACAGTTTTGCGTAGTCTCACGGTTTTGGCTATAACTCTTGAACCCGAACTCCAAATGATGCAAGGTTTGTTTCTGGATTTAGTTCACTCCTTAAGCTTTAATTTGAAATTTTGTTCACTGGAATTGGAGTTTTTTTGCTTGTCTCAATGATTGTGAGAAAACAGACCATTGCAGTGAGGTTTTCAATTAGGGATTTGCTTTGAAAATTATTGTAACTTCTCTTGTTGTATTAAATGCTTGGGATTGTGACACTTGGATGTTGTGTGGACTGTTTTGAATGCTTGAGGGTGTTTTAATTAATCAATGCATGGCTTGAGTTTAATTACGTGACAACTTAGGGCTTAATCGCACGGGTGAGCATGAAATGAAACCCTAATGACTAGGAAAAACTCGCTAAGTGTTGATCCTATGGATATCGTGTTTAATTATGTAATTAGTAGGCTGCCCGTAGTTTCCCTCATAGCCCTAAACATGATTTCGATGATTACATGTTGACAAGTAGGCCTTTCTTGCACCCGGTCCCACGTAGATGTCGTTGCATGTTGTATAATCTTATTATTTGATTACGTGAACTTCGAAATGAGTTATATGACTTGATTTACATGCGTTACATGGCTGCCCATTTAATATTCATATAACTCCATGTACTTTTCAAGTGAAATTACTTGTCATATCGTGACTCGCGTGTTTACTCGTTAATGTACAATCTTATGACTTCTCGGAGGCAACCTACTTTGTTGTCCTCCTAATGTGATATATTAAATGTCATAAATGTGCATTGCATACAAGGTTGCAACCTTTCATTCTGGCGTGGTAGCGTTCACGCACACCGGGCGGCATCGGGCTTGCCGGTGCAACCGTGACTACCATTGTCCAATTCTCTCTCTCGCTTGGGGGCTAGACTTCCTCGGAGAGTTGGGTCGTAGGATTTCGGGGTACATCCGGAGTACACCCATTTGGCGTGATAAGGGGATGATTTGAAGTCGGCCGCAACAACTGATACCGGAAATGAACTGAGAGCAAAAGCTCACCGTATCCTTTTCACTATGTGTATAAGTACTCTCGCTTGGTTCCTAGAGGACCTCGGGGAGGAGAGACGGGTAATTGTGTTCTTTTATTTCTATATTACATTATGTACTTACTTGTGATATATGTCATGCTTGCAAAGGGTTTTCATAAGTTGAACCGGAAAATGAGTTTCAAAATTTATTTCTCGTTCCCCCTCGCTGAGTTCATAAGGACTCACCCTCTTTTATCATCTCAGGTGAAGAAGACCAGGAACAGGTACCCGAGGACAACGTGCCTAATGATGATTCCTTGGAATGATTGCTTGCCCTACGTGCCTTACTTGACTATGGCCATTTTGTGAACGATATGTTGCTTGAAGACTATTTCTTATGTTGCTTGTTATTGTATTGTAAATGACCCCCGTTGTAATTTGGGGTCTAATTTTGGCTTGTACTGATCATAACTAGTTAGACACTCTTGTGGTCGTTTTGCTATCGCTACTGGCTAGTATCTATCATAGGATTATGAAGTATCAGGTAAGGATTAAGTAAAATGAATCTATCCAATCCTAAGCAGGTACTCATTGTTAAGCTAAGATCAACAGGTACTTTTGTAACAAGGATTAACAAACAAACGAGACTTAGTTATCATGCTAGGCTGTTAATCAAACGAGACTTCGAGACAACTAGTAGGCATTTCAATTGATGATAAATAGTAATCTTGGTTGGAAATGAATTTGAGATTGAAAGTTTTGAGGCCTTTTGAAAATTAGGTCAAACTAAGGAGCCCAATTACTGCCGTTATGCTGCCGGTTTTCCAGAGAATTTGTGGAGTTTAGGCTAAACGTTAAGTGTTAAACCTTCTTGAATGATTAAGTACGTGAAAGGACTTGAATGTTTGGATCACTCCTTAGTCTAACCTCTATAGGTCGGGTTGGAGCGTGACACCTCATCTTAATGGTATCAGAGCTTAGATTGCTTAAGCCGGGTTTAACTCTCGGACCATGGTAGAAGCCCTAAGGTAATTAGGATGACTTGTTTATGTGTGATAATGTTAATTGTGCCTTCTATGTTCTATGTGCTTATGTGATTAACATGTCTTAATTGATTCTAGAATTGTGTATCTATATTATGTTGCATATCCTATACATTAAATTCTTGTTTGTCGTATTCCAATAAATTGTGCATCGTAATCTATGCCTATAGATGGCTGGCCCTTGTACGCGCACTACTAATAGGAGCGGTGAGCCCCAAGAGACCGAAGATGCTCATCAAACTAATCCCGGCATGGCTATGTTTAATATGATCGCGAATGCCATGGATCGCGTGTCGCGAGTGATAGTACGTCAAGATGCATGTGAAGCAAACAACAACAACAGGAATGATGGTAACCATGGGAGAAATAGCAGAATGCGGGAGTTCCTTGACTTTCGCCCGTCCAAATTCCACGGGGAAGCTGATGACGAAAAAGCAGAGGCTTGGCTGTCTGAGATCGAGAGGATTTTCAGGCCACTTGACTATACTGATGAAGAAAAGGTGGAGTTCATTGTGTTTCTGTTGCACGAGGATGCTGAGCATTGGTGGCACACTGTGGAGGCACTTTGGGAAACGGATCAGACACCTCGCTTGTGAGGTAATTTCGTTAAGGCATTCAAGGTAAAATATGTACTTGCAGTTTACAGGCAGAGGCAGATTGAGGAATTCATGCACTTGAACCAGGGTAACATGACGGTGGCCTAGTACGAGGCTCATTTTGACTGACTGTCCCGTTATGCTCAATACATGGTCAGTACTCCTGAGGCGAAGATGTGGAAATTTACGACTGGATTGAGGCCAAAAATTCAGGACCAGTTGGCTTCGCATGACTTTGATACCTATTCTTCTCTCTTTGCTACTGCTTCCCTAGTTGAGAAGAGGAAACTTGATAGAGCCGGTTCGAGCCAGCCGAACAAGAAACCGTATCAGCCTCCAGGTCAACAGAGGAAATTCCAGAGTCAGAGTCGTAGTCAGGGCCAGAGCCAGAACAGACCAGTTAATAACCGTGGCCCGACTAAAGCACCATCAGCCTCTTCCACCCGCGGATCCACAGGTAGTTCACCTGCTACTCAGTCTATCAACTATTCTTATTGTGACAAGAAGGGTCACACCGAGGCCCAGTGCTGGAAGAAGTCAGGACGATGTGTGTGGTGTGGTAGTGATTAGCATCAGATCAAGGATTGCCCTAAATGGCAAGGAGGACAAAATCAGGTTAAACTAACTGGTAGAGGCAAGACTCCAGTTCCTAGAGTTCAGGCCCGAGCTTACACTATTGAGTGCGAGAAGCTTCCTGAGGAGACTGCTGTTGTTGAAGGTACATTCTTGATACTGAATCAACCTGTTAGGGTGCTAATTGATCCAGGTGCTACTCATTCATTTATTACTCCTTTATGTGTGCAACATGTAAAACTACGAGTTGTATGTTTGCCTTACGAAGTAGAAGTTGGTACTCCAATGGGTTCTAAACTTGTTACTCACTCAGCTTGTAAAACATGTAAAATCCAAATTAAAGATACCTGGTCAACCAATATTAGAGGTAATGGGTCGAAAAGACTTCACCGAGAGTTCCATCATTTCATCTACGAAAGCAGTGAAGTCCTTGAGAAAAGGATGTAGTAGATACTTAGCTTACCTCATCAACAAGCCGTTGGACAAAGCTAAGTTGGAGGAGATGCCAGTGATTAAAGATTATGCGGATGTGTTTCCAGAAGAATTGCCCGGTTTACCCCCAAATCGGGAGATCGAATTCATTATAGAATTACTTCCTAACACCCAGCCAATATCTAAAGCTCCCTATCGTATGACACCAGTCGAGCTACAAGAATTGAAGGGCCAATTGCAAGGATTGTTGAAGAAGGGGCTTGTTTAACCAAGTTCTTCACCGTAGGGTGCGCCAGTCCTATTTGTAAAGAAGAAAGACAGAAGGTTGAGGCTATGCATCGATTACCGAGGATTGAACTAAGTGACCGTTAAGAATAAATACCCACTTCCACTGATCGATGAGTTGTTTGATCAACTTCAGGGAGCCAAAGTGTATTCGAAGCTCGACTTGAGGCAAGGGTACTATCAGTTGCGGATCAAAAATGAGGATGTGCCTAAAACAACTTTCAGGACGAGATATGGGCATTATGAATATGTAGTGATGCCATTTGGGCTAACTAATACCCCTACAGCTTTTATGGACTTGATGCACAGGGTGTTTCAACCCTACTTGGACCAATTTGTGGTGATCTTCATTGATGATATTTTGGTATACTCGAAATCCGAGGCTGATCATGAACAACATCTGTGATTGGTACTGTAGAAACTTCAAGAGCATCAATTGTATGGAAAGTTTAGCAAATGTGAATTTTGGTTGCAGCAGATTGCATTTCTGAGGCACATCATATCCCAAGAGGGAATAGCGGTGGATCCAGCAAAGATAGAAGCGGTGATGTCTTGGAAGAAGCCGGAAAACGTTACAGAGGTTCGGAGTTTTCTTGGTCTAGCCGGCTATTATCGGAGATTCGTGAATGATTTCTCAAAGATCGTATGACCGCTTACAAAGCTCACTCAAAAGAAAACAAAGTTTGTATGGAATGACAAGTGTGAGAACAGTTTCCAAGAATTGAAGAAAAGATTGACTACCGCACCTGTCCTTGCATTGCCTGAAGGGAGTCAAGGTTTTGTAATCTATAGCGATGCTTCGAAGGAAGGACTAGGTTGTGTGTTGATGCAAAATGGTAGAGTGATTGCGTATGCTTCTAGGAAACCGAAGCCGTATGAATTGATCTACCCGACGCATGATTTGGAGTTAGCGGCTATTGTGTTTGCACTCAAGAAATGGAGGCACTATCTGTGGGGCAACAAGTTTGAGGTGTTTACTGATCACAAGAGCTTGAAATACTTGTTCTCACAAAAAGAGTTGAACATGAGGCAAAGGCGGTGGATGGAGCTTTTGGATGATTGTAACTGGACAATCAATTATGTGCCCGGTAAAGCAAATGTAGTTGCAGATGCCTTAAGTCGGAAAGCGAGCATGGAAAAACTGGAAGTTAAGATGCAGGAGTTGTTAGAGGAAGCATTCTTGTGGAAACCACAATTGACTCAAAAAGGGTTACTTTTTGCCACTACACAGGTTCAATCGACCTTGTTGTCTGAATTACGAGAGGCTCAACAGAAGGACCAACAATTTCAGAAGATTAAAGAAAGCAACACAGATTTCAAGTTTCATGATGATGGTATTTGGAGGTTTAGGAATCGGATTTGTGTTCCTAATAAGCCAGAGTTGATAAAGAAGATTCTTGAAGAAGCCCATAACTCAAGATACACTATTCACCCCAGCGGAACAAAGATGTACCGGGATTTGAAGCAACACTATTGGTGGAATAACATGAAGAGAGAGATTGCGGAGTTTGTGGCACGGTGTTTGACTTGCCAGAGAGTCAAAGAGAACATCAACGACCAAGAGGTTTACTTCAGCCGTTGGAAATTCCTCAATGGAAATGGGAACATATAACTATGGACTTTGTTATGGACCTACCCAGGTCACAAAAGGGTCATGACGCCGTTTGGGTCATAGTGGATAGATTGACTAAGTCAGCACACTTCTTACCGATGAACAAGGAAGATAGTCCTGAGAAATTGGGAGATATGTATGTGGCAGAGATTGTAAGATTGCACGGGATGCCTGTGAGTATTGTATCAGATAGGGATCCTCGTTTTATTTCCCGATTTTGGAAGAGATTGCAAGAAGCTTTGGGAACGAAGTTGAGTTTCAACACGGCTTATCACCCTCAGACAGATGGACAATCTGAGAGAACTATTCAGATTCTGGAGGATATGCTGAGGGCGTGTGTTTTAGATTTCGGGAAAAGTTGGGAGAAATATCTGCCTTTAGCGGAGTTTGCTTATAATAATAGTTATCAAGCCACTATCGGGATGGACCCATTTGAGGCATTGTATGGACGTAAGTGTCGATCCCCAATTTACTGGGATGAAGTAGGTGAGACGAAGAATTTTGACCCGACCCTTCTACCTAAACTTATGAAGATTGTTGATAATGTTCACCTCATCCGGAAACGGATGCTTACCGACCAAAGCAGGCAGAAAAGTTATGCAGACCGACGGAGACGAAGCCTAGAGTTTGAGGTCGGCGACAAGGTGTTCTTGAAGATATCACCTTGGAGGGGACTAATTAAACAAGGCAAGGGTGGGAAGTTGAGCCCAAGGTTTGTGGGACCCTTTGAGATAATTGAGAAGGTTGGCAAATTGGCGTATCGCATGGAACTACCCCAAAACCTCTCCAATATTCACGACGTCTTTCATGTTTCAATGCTACGGAAGTATCATCCTGATCCATCGCATATCTTGGAGCCAAAGCCGTTGCAGCTTCAGGAGAACTTGTCTTATGAAGAGAAGCCTATTCGGATCCTAGACCAGCAAGATCGGGAGTTGCACAACAAATCTATACCGATGATGAAAGTATTGTGGGATCATCATGGAGTTGAAGAAGCAACGTGGGAAAGACGAGACCAGATGGAGCAACATTCTTTTAAGGAGACGAGACCAGATTGAATTTCGGGACAAAATTCTTTTAAGGAGGGGAAGATGTGAGGCCCGAGCTCGATTTATGTGCGATACCTCGTTTCGTGTGCCCTAACCTAGATTTGCGTGCTTTGACCTAGGTTTAAGAATTGCGTTTCATTTTGTGTGCCTTGCATTGAATTACGTACATTCATTTAGGGTTGCGTGCGTTTACTTGGAAAACGTGCATTCGTCTCGTAGTTCGTGCCTTACCTCGTAATGCATGTCCCAAACCTAGGAAAGCGTGCCCACACGTTAATCAAGTAAGCATCTTACACGAAGCACTAGATCATTAATTAATCCTACAGATTCCACTAACTAATATTAAAATGCCAATTCAACTCACTAGAAGACGAAATTGCACCAAAAGCTAAGCATTCTTTATTCTTTATTCCTTAATCTTTTGCACATCCCAAACACACAATATTATATTGTTCAACCAAGACAAAAATTCAGAATTTTGCAATGCCTTAGCCCACCAATTTCTTGCATTTGTGCTTGCCTTGCATGATTCAAAATTAAACCTAGACATTCTATGACATGTGATGACACAAAACAATAAAAAAAAATTGACTCAAAACCTTACCCAATGCACACCAATCTCGACACACACTCCATGCCCATGCTAGGTGATTCAAACATGCTCCTTGAAGACACAAAAATCTGAAATTTCAAGGCCCTAGGCCGACACAAGCATCAAACCCATCAAGCTTTTCATTTTTCTTTCATTCTTTCCTTCTTTCTCTCATTTTCTCTCACTCTCTCATTTCTTCTCTCTCTCTCTCGGCCCTAGCTGAAATCCTACTCTCCATAGCTTAAGTTCATCACTCAATGGTTCATCAAGTCATGCAAGCTACTTAGGAGCTCGACCAAGCAAAGCTAGGAGCAAAGAAATGCACATGCAAGCTCATAGCACATTCATTTCGGCTTAGGTAAGTTTGTTAGCTTCCATTTCATTTTCTTTTGTTCTAGCCACTTGCACATACTAAGAACATGGTTACTAAGCTAGGAATTAGAGAAATCTCAAGTGGTCTCTCGGCTAAGCAAGGAAAAAGGTCGACATTGTGCTTCATCAAGAGTCTTGTGCATCTTCTTGTTGTCTTGCTAAGGTGAGGGCTAAAACTTCTTTGAAAAGCTTTCAAAAACCGCATGCAGACCTTTAGATGTATCTTTTTACCTCTGTACTTGTGATATATGTGTGTACATGAGCTTTTGTAAACATGCATGGCAAGATATTTGGCTAGAATGTGAAGATAGGTGAACTCGCGTATTTGGCAGCTTTCTGTTCTGTTGGAACGAGGTGATTTTTACTAGGTAAATGATGTTGAAAATGCGTGAAATTTGCTAGGTGACTATTTTTTCCTGTTTTGAGCATTTTTCATAGAAATAGGCCAAAGCTAATTTTGACTCTAAGGTCCTCAAAATGGCAAAACATTGAAAGGTGTCCAAATCTGGAAAATCTGGGAAAATGAAGCAGGTTTTGGCAGATTCACTGTCCTTGTAGAACGAACCAGTTTTGACTTAGTAAATGATATCCAAAATATATAAAATTTGGTATTATGCTATATTTTTCAGTTCTGGACATTTTTGTCAGAGCTAAATCTGACCCTAAGGTCCACAAAAAGGACAAGTATTGAAATGTGTGCAAATCTGGATAGTTTTGCGTAGTCTCACGGTTTTGGCTATAACTCTTGAACCCGAACTCCAAATGATACTAGGTTTGTTTCTGGATTTAGTTCACTCCTTAGGATTTAATTTGACATTTTGTTCACTGGAATTGGAGATTATTTTCTTGTCTCAATGATTGTGAGAAAACAGACCATTGCAGTGAGGTTTTCACTTAGGGATTTGCTTAGAAAATTATTGTAACTTCTCTTGTTGTATTAAATGCTTGGGATTGTGACACTTGGATGTTGTGTGGACTGTTTTGAATGCTTGAGGGTGTTTTAATTAATCAATGCATGGCATGAGTTTAATTAGGTGACAACTTAGGGCTTAATCGAACGGGTGAGCATGAAATGAAACCCTAATGACTAGGAAAAACTCGCTAAGTGTTGATCCTATGGATATCGTGTCTAATTATGTAATTAGTAGGCTGCCCGTAGTTGTCCTCATAGCCCTAAACATTATTTTGATGATTACATGTTGACAAGTAGGCCTTTCTTGCACCCAGTCCCACATAGATGTCATTGCATGTTGTATGATCTTATTATTTGATTACGTGAACTTCGAAATGAGTTATATGACTTGATTTACATGCGTTACATGGCTTCCTGTTTAATATTCATATAACTCCACGAACTTTTCAAGTGAAATTACTTGTCATATTGTGCCTCGCGTGTTTACTTGTCAATGTGCAATCTTATGACTGCTCGGAGGCAACCTACTTTGTTGTCCTCCTAATGTGATATATTAAATGTCATAAATGTGCATTGCATACAAGGTTGCAACCTTTTATTCTGGCGTGGTAGCGTTCACGCACACCGGGCGGCATCGGGCTTGCCGGTGCAACCGTGACTACTATTGTCCAATTCTCTCTCTCGCTTGGGGGCTAGACTTCCTCGGAGGGGTGGGTCATAGGATTTTGGTGTACATCCGGAGTACACCCATTGGCGTGATAAGGGAATGATTTGAAGTTGGCCGCAACAACTGATACCGGAAATGAACTGAGAGCAAAAGCTCACCATATCATTTTCACTATGTGTATAAGTACTCTCGCTTGGTTCCTAGAGGACCTCGGGGAGGAGAGATAGGTAATTGTGTTATTTTATTTCTATATTACATTATGTACTTACTTGTGATATATGTCATGCTTGCAAAGGGTTTTCATAAGTTAACCGGAAAAAGAGTTTCAAAACGTATTTCTCGTTCCCCCTTGCTGAGTTCATAAGGACTCACCCTCTTTTATCATCTCAGGTAAAGAAGACCAGAAACAGGTACCCGAGGACAACGTGCCTATTGATGACTCCTTGCCCTACGTGCCTTACTTGACTATGGCCATTTTGTGAACGATATGTTTGCTTGAAGACTATTTCTTATGTTGCTTGTTGTCATATTGTAAATGACCCCCGTTGTAATTTGCGGTCTAATTTTGGCCTGTACTGATCATAACTAGTTAGACACTCTTGTAGTCATTTTGCTATCGCTACTGGCTAGTATCCATCATAGGATTATGAAGTATTAGGTAAGGATTAGGTAAAATGAATCTATCCAATCTTAAGAAGGTACTCATTGTTAAGCTAAGATCAACAGATACTTTTGTAACAAGGATTAACAAACAAACGTGACTTAGTTATCATGCTAGGCTGTTAATCAAACGAGACTTCGAGACTACTAGTAGGCGTTTCAATTGATGATAAATAGTAAACTTGGTTGGAAATGAATTTGAGATTGAAAGTTTTGAGGCCTTTTAAAAATTAGGTCAAACTAAGGAGCCCAATTACAGCCGTTATGCTACCGGTTTTCCGGAGAATTTGTGGAGTTTAGGCTAAAGGTTAAGTGTTAAACCTTCTTGAACAATTAAGTACGTGAAACGACTTGAATGTTTAGATCACTCCCTAGTCTAACCTCTATAGGTCGGGTTGGGGCGTGACAAGTTACGCGGCGCACAACATAACGTTGGAAAGCTCCCTGAGAGCTCTACGACAGTGGCAGCAAGCCTGCTCGGCCGCGCCTATTTTTGGAACCCAAAATTCAATGTTTTCCTCAGTTTTGGGACACTTTTCTTTTTTTGCACTTTTTTTCTATCCCGGATCATAAGCCCTGTGCCGCGAAAAGGACGACAACCTAATCCATGACATTTCTATTACCGAATCCCACGGGACCTTGGGCAAGGCAATTTCACTTCACGTAGAGGCTGGGCCCGCAAACCGAGGGCGTGGGGCTTTTGACCAGGTCTCTATCGCTCTGGTGCCCATAACTTTTGATCGTAAGGTGTTACGCGGTGCACAGCATACCATTGGAAAGCACTCCGAGAGCTCTACGACGGAGGCGGCAAGCCTGCTCGATTGCGCCTATTTTTGGAGCCCAAAATTGAACGTTTTCATATATTTTGGGAAACTTTTCTACTTTTGCGCTATTTTTCTGTCCCGGATCGTACGTCGTGAGCCGCGAAATGGACGACAACCTAATCCATCACCTTTCTATTATCGAATCCCACGACACCTTGGGCAAGACAACTTCGCTTCACGTAGAGGCTGGGCCTACAAACCGAGGGCGTAGGGCTTGGGACCTGGACTCCGTCGCTCCTTTGCCCATAACTTTCAATCTGTAAGGAGTTACGCGATGCACGGCATAGCGTTGGAAAGATCTCCGAGAGCTCTACGATGGGGCAGCAAGCCTGCTTGGCTGTGCCTATTTTTGGAGCCCAAAATCGAACATTTTCATCAGTTTCGAGGCATTTTTTTCTTTTACAGTGTTTTTCGATCCCAGATGGTACGTCGTGAGCCACGAAAACAACGACAACCTATTCCATCACATTTCTATTACCGAATCCCATGGCACCTTGGGCAAGACAACTTCACTTCACGTAGAGGCTGGGCCTGCGAACCGAGGGCGTGGAGCTTGTGACAAGGTATCCATCGCTCTAGTGCCCATAAGTTTTGATCCGTAAGGAGTTACGCGGTACACAGCATACCATTAGAAAGCTCTCCGAGAGCTCTACGGTAGGGGTAGTAAGCCTGCTCGATTGCGCCTATTCTCGGAGCCCAATATTGAACGTTTTCATCAGTTTCAGGACACTTTTCTTCTTTTGCTATGTTTTTCCGTCCCGGATAGTACGTCGTGAGCAGTGAAATGGATGACAACCTAATCCATCACATCTCTATTACCGAATCCCATGGCACCTTGGGCAAGACAACTTCGCTTCACGTAGGGACAGGGCCAGCAAATCGAGGGCGTGGGGCCTGTGACCAGGTCTCCGTCGCTCCGGAGCCTATAACTTTTGATCCGTAAGTAGTTACACAACGCACTACGTACCGTTGGAAGGCTTTGCGAGAGCTCTACGATAGGGGCAGTACGCTTGCTCGACTGCCCCTATTTTTGGAGCCCAAAATCAAATGGTTTCATCAGTTTCAGGTCACTTTTCTTCTTTTGTGCTATTTTTTCGTCCCGGATCGTACGTCGTGAGCCGTGAAAAGGACGACAACCTAATCCATCACATTTCTATTATCGAATCCCATGGCACCTTGGGCAAGACAAATTTGATTCATGTAGAGGCTGGGCCCGCAAACAGAGGTCGTTGGGCTTGGGACCAGTTCTCCGTTGCTCCGGTGCCCATAACTTTTGATTCGTAGGGAGTTATACGGTGCACAACATACCGTTGGAAAGGTCTTCGAGAGCTCTACGTCAGGGGCAGCAAGCTTGCTAGGCTGCGCCTGTCTTCAGAGACCAAAATTGAATATTTTCATCAGTTCTAGGATACTTTTCTTCATTTGCGCTATTTTTCCGACCCGGATCGTACGTCGTGAGCCGCAAAAAGTACGACAACCTAATCCATCACATTTCTATTACCGAATCCCACCACACCTTAGGCAAGACAACTTCACTTCACATAGACGATGGGCCCGCAAACCGAGGACGTGGGGCCTGGGACTAGGTCTCCGTCGTTCCGGTGCCCATAACTTTTGATCCGTAAAGAGTTACGCAGCGCACAGCATACTGTTGGAAAGCTCTCCGAGAGCTCCACGACGGGGGCAGCAAGCCTATTTGGCTGCGCCTATTTTCGTAGCCCAAAATCAAACATTTTCATCAGTTTTGGGACACTTTTCTTCTTTTGTGCCGTTTTTCCATCCCGGATCGTACGTCGTCAACTGCGAAATGGACGACAACCTAATCCATCACATTTCTATTATTGAATCCGACGGCACCTTGGGCAAGGCAACTTCACTTAACGTAGAGGCTAGGCCCACAAATCGAGTGTGTGGGGCTTGGGGCCTGGTCTCCGTCACTTCGGTGCCCATAACTTTTGATCCGTAAGGAGTAACGCGGCGTACAACATACCGTTGGAAAGCTCTTCGAGAGCTCTACGACGGGTGCAGCTAGCCTGCTATGCTGCACCTATTTTCGAAGCCTAAAATCGAACGTTTTCATTAGTTTTAAGACACTTTTCTTGTTTGCGTTGTTTTTTCGTCCCATTTCTATTACTGAATCCCAAGGCACCTCGGGCAAGACAACTTCGCTTCACGTAGATGCAGGACCCGCAAACCGAGGGCGTGGGGCTTAGGACTACGTCTCCGTTATTCCAGTGCCTATAACTTTTGATCCGTAAGGAGTTACGCGGCGCATAGCATACCGTTGGAAAGCTTTCAGAGAGCTCTACGACGGGGGCAGCAAGCCTGCTCAGCTACGCCTGTTTTTGGGGCACAAAATTGAACATTTTCCTCAGTTTTAGGACACTTTTCTTCTTTTGCGCTTTTTTTTCTGTCCCGGATCGTACGTAGTGAGTCGCGAAATGGACAACAATCTAATACATCACATTTTTATTACCGAATCCCACGGCACCTTGGGCAAGCCAACTTCACTTCACGTAGACGCTGAGCCCGCAAACCGAGGACGTGGGGCTTGGGACCAGGTCTCCGTCGCTCCGGTGCCCGTACTATTGATCTGTAAAGAGTTACGCGGCGCATAGCATACCGTTGGAAAGCTCTCGGAGAGCTCTATGATGTGGGTAACAAGCCTGCTCAGCAGCACCTATTTTCAGAGCTTAAAATTGAACATTTTCATCAGTTTTGGGACACTTTTCAACTTTTGTGTTGTTTTTCCGTCCCAGATCGTACGTCGTGAGCCGAGAAAAGGACGACAACCAAATCCATCACATTTCTATTACCGAATACCATGGAATTTTGGCCAAGACAACTTCACTTCACGTAGAGGCTGGGCCCACAAATCGAGGGCGTGGGGCTTGGGACCAAGTCTCCGTCACTCTGGTGCCCATAACTTTTTATCCGTAAAGCGTTACGCGGCGTACAGAATACCGTTGGAAAGCTCTCCAAGAGCTCTACGACGGGGGAAACAAGCCTACTAGGTTGTGCCTATTTTCAGAGCCCAAAATCCAATGTTTTTATCAATTTTGGGATACTTTTCTTCTTTTGCGCTATTTTTTCGTCCCGGATCGTACGCCGTGAGCCGAGAAAAGGCGACAACCTAAACCATCACATTTCTATTACTTAATCCCACAGCATCTTAGGCAAGACAACTTCACTTCACGCAGACGATGGGCCCGTAAGCCAAGGGCGTGAGGCTTGGGACCAAGTCTCTGTCGCTCCGGTGCCCATAACTTTTGATCCGTAAAGCGTTACGCAGCGCACAACATACCGTTGGAAATCTCTCCGAGAGCTCTACGACGGGGGATGCAAGACAACTATTCTGCGCCTATTTTCGGAGCCCAAAATTGAACATTTTCATCAATTTTGGGACACTTTTCTTCTTTTGCGCTATTTTTTCGTCCTGTATCGTACGTCGTGAGCCGCTAAGAGGATAACAACCTAATCCATCACATTTCTATTACCGAATCCCATGGCACCTTGGGCAAGACAACTTCGCTTTACGTAGAGGCTGGGCCCGCAAATCGAGTGCGTAGGGCTTGGGACTAGGTCTCCGTCACTCTGGTGCCCATAACTTTTGATCCGTAAGGAGTTACGCGGCGCACAACATACCGTTGGAAAGCTCTCTGAGAGCTCTACGACGGGGACATTAAGCCTGCTCGGTTGCACCTATTTTGGAGCCCAAAATCGAACGTTTTCATTAGTTTTGGGACACTTTTCTACTTTTGCGCTGTTTTTCCGTCCCGGATCGTACGTCGTAAGCCGCTAACAGAAGGACAACCTAATCCACCACATTTCTATTACCGAATCCCAAGGCACCTTAGGCAAGACAACTTCGCTTCACGTAGATGCAGGGCCCGCAAACCGAGGGCGTGGGGCTTGGGACCACGTCTCCGTCACTCCGGTGCCCAAAACTTTTGATCCTTAAGGAGTTATGCGGCGCACAACATACCATTGGAAAGCTCTCCGAGAGCTCTACGACAGGGGCAGCAAGCCTGCTTAGCTGCGCCCGTTTTTGGAGACCAAAATTGAACGTTTTCATCAGTTTGGGGATGCTTTTCTTCTTTTGCGCTTTTTTTCTGTCCCAGATGGTACGTAGTGAGCCGCGAAAAGGACGACAATCTAATACATCACATTTCTATTACCGAATCTCAAGGCACCATGGGCAAGACATCTTCACTTCACGTAGAGTCTGGGTCCGCAAACCGAGGGCATGGGGCTTGGGACCAGGTCTCCGTCGCTCCAGTGCACATAACTTTTGATCCGTAAGGAGTTACGCGGCGCACAACATACCGTTGGAAAGCTCTCCGAGGGCTCTACGATGGGGGTAGCAAGCCCGCTCGGGTGCGTCTCTTTTCAGAGCCCAAAATTGAATGTTTTCATCAATTTTGGGATACTTTTCTTCTTTTACGCTGTTTTTTCTTCCCGGATCGTCCGTCGCGAGCCGCGAAAAGGACGACAACCTAATCCATCACATTTCTGTTACCGAATCCCACAGCACCATGGGTAAGACAACTTCTGTCACACCCCAACCCGGCCTATAAAGGTTAGACTAGGGTGTGATATAACATTCAAGTCATATCACATACTTAACCGTTTATGAAGGTTTACTACTTCACATATTGGCCTAAACTCCACAAATTCTCTGAAAAACAGGTAGCATAACGGTTCTATTTGGACTTCTTAGTTTGACCTAATTCTCTAAACGCCTCAAAATTTACAATCTCAAATTCATTTCCAACTAAGATTACTATTTATCATCAATTGAAAAGCCTACTCATTATCTTGAAGTCTCATTTGATTAATAACCTAGCATGATGCTATGTCTCGTTTGTTTTTTAATCCTCGTTACAAAAGTACTTGTTGATCTTAGCTTAACAATGGGTACCTGCTTAAGATTGGATAGGTTCATTTTACTTGGTCCTTACCTGATACTTCATAATCCTATGATAGATACTAGCCAATGACAATAGCAAAATGACCGTAGTAGTGTCTGTCTAGTTATTATCAGTACAAGCCAAAATTAGACTCCAAATTACAACGGGGGTCTTTTACATTACAAACATTAAGCAACATGAAAAGAAATAGTCTTCAAGTGGCATAGTGTTCACAAATGGCCATAATCAAGCAAGCACATAGGACAGGCAATTATTCCAAGGAATCATCATTAGGCATGTCGTCCTCGGGTACCTGTTCTTGGCCTTCTTCACCTGAGATAATAAAAGAGGGTAAGTCCTTATGAACTCAACGAGGGGGAACGAGAAATAGGTTTTAAAACTCATTTTCCGGTTCAACTTATGAAAACCCTTTTTGCAAGCATGAATATATCAAAAATAAGTACATAACAATAATATAAAAGTAAAGGAACACAATTATCGGTCTTTTCTCCCCGAGGTCCTCTAGGAACCAAGCAAGAGTACTTATACACATAGTAAAAAGGATACGTTTAGCTTTTGCTCTCAGTTCATTTCTAGTATCAATTGTTGCGGCCGACTTCAAATCATCCCCTTATCACGCCAAGTAGGTGTACTACGGATGCACCCCAAAATCCTACGACCCAACTCTCCGAGGAAGTCTAGCCCCCAAGCGAGAGAGGGAATTGGACAATGGTAGTCACGGTTGCACCGGTAAGCCCGATGCCACCCGGTGTGTGTGAACGCTACCATGCCAGAATGAATGGGTGTAACCTTGTATGCAATGCACATTTATGACATTTAATATATCACATTAGGAGGGCAACAAAGTAGGTTGCCTCCGAGCAGTCAGAAGAGTGCACATTGACAAGTAAACGAGCGAGGCACGATAAGACAAGTAATTTCACTTGAAAGACACATGGAGTTATATGAACATTAAACAGGCAGCCATATAATGCACGTAAATCAAGTCATATAACTCATTTCAAAGTTCATGTAATCAAAAAACAAGATTATTCAACATGCAACGACATCTACATGGGACTGGGTGCAAGAAAAGCCTACTTATCAACATGAAATCATCGAAATCATATTTAGGGCTACAAGGGCCACTACGGGCAGCCTACTAAACACATAATCCAACACAACATCCAAAGGATCAACACTTAGCAAATTCACCTAGTTACTAGGGTTCCAATTCGTGCTTACCCGTGCGATTAAGCCCCAAGTCATCTCAAAATCAAACTCAAGCCATGCATCGATTAATTCAAACACCCTCAAGTATTCAAAACAGTCCACACAACATCCCAATGCCATAATCCCAAGCATTAACACAACAAGAGAAGCTACAATAATTTTTCTAAGCATATCACTAAGTGAAACCCTCACTGCAATGGGCTGTTTTCTTACAATCATTAAAACAAGAAAACAATCTCCAAATCCAGTGAATAAGATGTCATATTAAAGTTTAAGAAGTGAACTAAATTCAGAAACAAACCTCGCATCATTTGGAGTTCGGATTCAATAGTTATAACCAAAACAGTGAGATTGCACAAAACTGTCTAGATTTGCACACATTTTAATACTTGTCGTTTTTGAAGTCCTTAGGATCATATTTAGCCTTAGCCCATTTCTGACAAAAATGTCCAGAACTGAAAACTCTAGTAGAACACCAAATTTCATGCATTTTGGATATCATTTACTAAGTCAAAACCGGTTCATTCCACAAAGTCAGTGAATCTGCCAAAACCTACTTCATTTTTCCAGATTTTCCAGATTTGGACACATTTTAATGATTTTCCATTTTGAGGACCTTAGAGTCAAAAGTAGCTTTGGCCTATTTTAGCGAAACATGTTCAGAACTGGAAAAAATAGTTACCTACCAATTTTCACGCATTTTCAACATCATTTACCTAGCCAAAATCACCTCGTACCAACAAGACAGAAAGCTGTCACATGCACGATTTCATCTGACACCACATTCTAGCCCAAAATCTTGCCATGCATGCTTGTAAAAGCTTATGAACACACATATATCTCAAGTACAGAAGCAAAGATAAACATTTAAGAGCATGCATGTGGTTTTTTGAAAGATTTTCAAGAATTGTTAGCCCTCACCTTAGCAAAACAACAAGAAGATGTACAAGACTCTTGGTGAAGCACAAAGTTAATCTTCTTCCTTGCGTAGCCGAGACACCACTCGATTTTCTCTATTTTTCCTAGCTTAGTGGCCAAGTTCTTAGTAGATGCATGTGGTTAGAACAAGAAGAAAAGAAATGGAAGCTAGCAAACTTACCTAAGCCGAAATGGATGTTCAATAAGCTTGCATGTGTGTTTCTTGCAACCTAGCTTGCTTAGTCGAGCTCCCTATCTTCTTGCTTGCCTTGATGAATCATGGAGTGATGAAGATAAGATATGGAGTATAGGAACTCAGCCAAAGCCGAGAGAGAGAGAGAAGAATGAAAGCGAGAGAGAAGAATGAGAGGAATTGAGAGAAATGAAGGAAAAATGAAAGCTTTTGCAAATGTTGAAGCATGTGTCGGCCTTGGGCATACAAATTTCAGATTTGTGTCTTCAAGAAGCATGATTTTTGAATCACCTAGCATGGGCAAGGAGCTTATGTCGAGATTGGGAGCTTTGAGGAGGGTTTTGAGCTAATTTTTTATTGCTTTGTGTCATTACATTGTCATAGAATGTTTGGGGAATAATTTGAATTATGCAAAGCAATCACAAGGCACACAAGGTGGTCGGCCAAGGCTTGAAAAATCTGAATCTTTGTCATCTTTTGAGCATTATTTAATTGTGTGTTTGGAAAGTGCAA
Source organism: Ehretia macrophylla (assembly GCA_037974665.1). Lineage (NCBI taxonomy): Eukaryota > Viridiplantae > Streptophyta > Magnoliopsida > Boraginales > Ehretiaceae > Ehretia > Ehretia macrophylla. Next base: position 56,144,021 of record CM075772.1, on the reverse strand, counting down.
AAGAATAAGGAATAAAGAATGAGAATGTCTAGCTTTTGGTGCAATTTCGTCTTCTAGTGGGTTGAATTAGTAATTTAATATTAGTTAGTGGGATTTGTAGGATTAATTAATGACCTAGTGCTTCGTGTAAGATGCTTTCTTGATTAACGTGTGGGCACGCTTTCCTAGGTTTAGGGCACGCACTACGAGGTAAGGCACGAACTACAAGATGAATGCACGTTTTCCAAGTAAACGCACGCAACCCTAAATGAATGCACGTAATTCAATGCAAGGCACACAAAACGAAACACAATTCTTAAACCTAGGTCAAGGCACGCAAATCTAGGTTAGGGCACACGAAACGAGGTATCGCACGCAAATCGAGGTCGGGCCTCACAACTTCGCTTCACGTAGATGCTGGGCTCGCAAACCAAGGGCCTAGCGCTTGGGACCAGGTCTCCGTCGCTCCGGTACCCATATCTTTTGATCCGTAAGGAGTTACGTGGCGCACAGCATATCGTTGAAAAGCTCTCCAAGAGCTCTACGATGGGGGCAACAAGCCTGCTTGGCTGCGCCTATTTTCGATGACGAAAATTGATCGTTTTCATTAGTTTCGGGATACTTTTCTTCTTTTGCGCTGTTTTTGGGCCCCGGATCGCACGTCGTCAGCTGCGAAAACGACGACAACCTAATCTATCATATTTCTATTATCGAATCCCATGGCACCTTGGGCAAGACAACTTCGCTTTACGTAGAGACTGGGCCCGTAAACCGAGGGCGTGGGGCTTGGGACCAAGTCCCCGTCGCTCCGGTGCCCATAACTTTTGATTTGTAAAGAGTTACGCTGCGCACAACATACCGTTGGAAAGCTCCCCGAGAGATCTACGACAGGGGTAGCAAGGCTACTCGGCTGCACCTATTTTCATAGTTAAAAATCGAACATTTTCATCAGTTTCGGGACACTTTTCTTCTTTTGCGTTGTTTTTCCATCTCGGATCGTACGTCATGAGCCGGGAAAAGGATGACAACCTAATCCATCACATTTCTATTACCAAATCCTACGGTACCTTGGGCAAGACAACTTCACTTCACGTAGACGATGGGCCCGCAAACCAAGGGCGTAGGGCTTGGGACCAGATCTCCGTCACTCCGGTGCCCATAACTTTTGATTTGTAAAGCGTTACGCGGCGCACAGCATACCATTGGAAAGCTCTCCGAGAGCTCTATGATGGGGGTAGCAAGCCTGCTTGACTGCGCCTATTTTCGGAGCCCAAAATTGAACGTTTTCATCAGTTTCGGGATACTTTTCTTCTTTTACACTATTTTTTGGCCCCGAATCGTACGTTGTAAGCCACGAAAAGGATGACAACCTAATCCATCACACTTCTATTACCGAATCCCATGGCACCTTGGGCAAGACAACTTAGCTTCATGAAGATGCAGGGCCCGCAAACCGAGGGCGTGGGGCTTGGGACTACGTCTTCGTCTCTCCGGTGCCCATAACTTTTGATTCGTGAGGAGTTACACGGCGTACAGCATACCGTTGGAAAGCTCTCTAAGAGCTCTACGACGGGGGCAGCGAGCCTGCTCGGCTGCGCCTATTTTTGGAGCCCAAAATTGAACATTTTAATCAGTTTTGGGACACTTTTCTTCTTTTGCGATGTTTTTTTTGTCCCGGATCGTACGTCGTGAGCCACGAAAAGGACAACAACCTAATCCATCACACTTCTATGACCGAATCCCACGGCACCTTGGGCAAGACAACTTCACTTCCAGTAGAGGCTGGGACCGCAAACCGAGGGCATGGGGCTTGGGACTAAGTCTTTGTCGCTCCGGTGCCCATAACATTTTATCCGTAAGGAGTTACACGGCGCACAACATACCGTTGGAAAGCTCACCGAGAGCTCTACGATGAGGGCAGTAAGCCTGCTTAGTTGCACCTATTTTTGGAGCCCTAAATTGAACGTTTTCATCAGTTTCGGGACATTTTTCTTCTTTTGCTTAGTTTTTCCATCCCGGATAGTACATCGAGAGCCGCGAAAAGAACGACAACCTAATCCATCACATTTCTATTACCGAATCCTTCGGCACCTTGGGCAAGACAACTTTGCCTCACATAGAGGCCGGGCCCACAAACTGAGGGTGTGGGGCCTGGGACCAGGTCTTCGTCGCTCCGGTGCCCATAACTTTTGATCCGTAAAGACTTACGCGTCGCACAACATATCATTGGAAAGCTCTCTGAGAGCTCTACGACGAGGGCAGCAAGCCTGGTTAGCAATGCCTATTGTCGGAGCCCAAAATTGAACATTTTCATTAGTTTTGGGACACTTTTCTTCTTTTGCGCTGTTTTTTCGTCCCATATCGTACGTCATGAGCAGCAAAAAGGACGACAACGAAATCCATCACATATCTATTACCAAATCCCATGGCACCTTGGGCAAGACAACTTCGCTTAACATAGATGCTGGGCCCACAAACTGAGGGCGTGGGGCTTGGGACTAGGTCTCTGTCACTCCGGTTCCCATAACTTTTGATTTGTAAAGAGTTACGTGGCACATAGCAAATTGTTGGAAAGCTCTCCGAGAGCTTTGCGATGGGGGTAGCAAGTTTGTTCGGCTGCGCCATTTTTTGGAGATCAAAATTGAACATTTTCATCAGTTTCGGGACACTTTTCTTCTTTTGTGCTATTTTTCCCTCCCGGATCGTACGTCGTCAGCCAGGAAAAGGATGACAACCTAATCCATCACATTTTTATTACCGAATCCCATAACTCCTTGGGCAAGACAACTTCGCTTCATGTAGAGGCTGGGCCCGCAAACCGAAGACGTGGGGCTTGGGACTTGGTTTCCGTTGCTCCGGTGCCCATAATTTTTGATCCGTAAGGAGTTACGCGGCGTACAGCATACCTTTGGAAACCTCTCCGAAAGCTTTACGATCGGGGCAGCAAGCCTGCTCAGCTGTGCCTATTTTTGTAGCACAAAATTAAACATTTTCCTCAGTTTTGGGACACTTTTCTTCTTTTGCATTTTTTTTCTGTCCTAGATCATACGTAGTGATCCGTGAAATGGACGACAATCTAATCCATCACATTTCTATTACTGAATCCCACGGCACTTTGGGCAAGACAACTTCACTTCACGTAGAGGCTGGGCTCGCAAACCGAGGGCGTGGGGCTTCGGACCAAGTCTCCGTCGCTCCGGTGCCCATAACTATTGATCCGTAAAGAGTTACGAGGCGCACAACATATAATTGGAAAGCTCTTCGAGAGCTCTACGACGGGGGTAGCAAGCCTGCTTCGGTGCGCCATTTTTCGGAGCACAAAATTGAACATTTTCATCATATTTGGGATACTTTTCTTCTTCTACGTTGTTTTTTTGTCCCGGATCGTACGTCGTAAGCCACGAAATGGACGACAACCTAATCCATCACATTTCTATTACCGAATCCCAAGGCACCATGGGTAAGGAAACTTTGCTTCACGTAGAGGCTGGGCCCGCAAATCGAAGACGTGGGGCTTAGGACCAGGTCTCCATTGCTCCGGTGCCCATAACTTTTGATCCGTAAGGAGTTACGCGGTGCACAGCATACCGTTGGAAAGCTCTCTGAGAGCTCTACAATGGGGGCAACAAGCCTGCTCAGCTGCGCCTATTTTCGGAGACCAAAATTGATCATTTTCATCAGTTTCGTGACACTTTTCTTCATTTGTGCTGTTTTTCTGCCCGGGATCGTACGTCGTGAGCCGCGAAAAGGACGGCATCCTAATCTATCACATTTCTATTACCGAATCCCATGGCACCTTGGGCAAGACAATTACGCTTTACGTAGAGACTGGTCCCGCAAACTAAGGGAGTGGGGCTTGGGACCAGGTCTCCGTCACTCCGGTGCCCATAACTTTTGATTTGAAAAGCGTTACGTGGCGCACAACATACCGTTGGAAAGCTCTCCGAGAGAACTACGACATGCGTAGCAAGCCTGCTCAGTTGCGCCTATTTTCAGCGCTGAAAATTGAACTTTTTCATCAATTTCGGGACACTTTTCTTCTTTGGCATTATTTTTCCGTCCCGGATCGTACGTCGTGAGCCGCGAAAAGGATGACAACCTAATCTATCACATTTCTATTACCAAATCCCATGGCACCTTGGGCAAGGCAACTTCACTTTATGTAGACGATGGGCCCGCAAACCAAGGGCGTGGGGTTTGGGACCAATCTCAGTCGCTCCGGTGCCCATAACTATTGATCCGTAAAGAGTTACGCGGCGCACAACATACCGGTGGAAAGCTCTCCGAGAGCTCTACGACAGGGGAAGCAAGCCTTCTATGGTGCGCCTATTTTCGGAGCCCAAAAACGAACATTTTCACCAGTTTCGGGACACTTTTCTTCTTTTGCACTGTTTTTCCGTCACGGATCGTACGTCGTGAGACGCAAAAAGGATGGCAACCTAATCCATCACATTTTTATTACCGAATCCCATGGCACCTTGGGCAAGACAATTACGCTTTACGTAGAGACTGGTCCCGCAAACTAAGGGCGTGGGGCTTGGGACCAGGTCTCCGTCACTCCGGTGCCCATAACTTTTAATTTGTAAAGCGTTACGTGGCGCACAACATACCGTTGAAAAGCTCCCCGAGAGCTCTACGACGGGGGCAGCAAGTCTGTTCGCTTGTGCCAATTTTTGGAACCCAAAATTGAACATTTTCATCAGTTTCGGGACACTTTTCTTCTTTTGCACTATTTTTCCTTCTCGGATCGTACGTCGTCAGCCAGGGAAAGGATGACAACCTAATCCATCACATTTTTATTACCGAATCCCATGACTCCTTGGGCAAGACAACTTCACTTCACGTAGAGGTTGGGCCCGCAAACCGAAGACGTGGGGCTTGGGACCTGGTCTCCGTTGCTCCAGTGCCCATAATTTTTGATCCGTAAGGAGTTACGCGGTGCACAGCACACCATTGGAAAGCTCTCCGAAAACCCTACGACGAGGGTAGCAAGCCTACTCAGCTTTGCCTGTTTTTGGAGCACAAAATTGAACATTTTCTTCAGATTTAGGATACTTTTCTTCTTTTGCGCTTTTTTTTCTGTCCTAGATCATACGTAGTAAGCCGCGAAATGGACGACAATCTAATCCATCACATTTTTATTACCGAATTCCACGAAACTTTGGGCAAGACAACTTCACTTCACGTAGACGCTGGGCCCGCAAACCGAGGGCGTGGGGCTTGGGACCAAGTCTCCGTCGCTCCGGTGCCCATAACTATTGATCCGTAAAGAGTTACGAGGCGCACAGCATATCATTGGAAAGCTCTTCGAGAGCTCTACGACGGGGGAAGCAAGCATGCTTGGGTGTGCCTCTTTTCGGAGCACAAAATTGAACATTTTCATCATATTTGGGATACTTTTCTTCTTCTGCGTTGTTTTTTCATCCCGGATCGTACGTCGTAAGCCGCGAAAAGGAGGACAACCTAATCTATCACATTTCTATTACCGAATCCCAAGGCACCATGGGCAAGGCAAATTGCTTCACGTAGAGGCTGGGCCAGCAAACAGAAGACGTAGGGCTTGGGACCAACTCTCCGTTGTTCCGGAACACATAACTTTTGATCCGTAAGGAGTTATGCGGTGCAAAGCATACCGTTGGAAAGCTTTCCGAGAGCTCTACAATGGGGGCAACAAGCCTGCTCAGCTGTACCTATTTTTGGAGCCCAAAATCGAATGTTTTCGTCAATTTCGGTATACTTTTCTTCTTTTGCGTTGTTTTTCCGTCCTGGATCGTACGTCGTGAGCCGCGAAAAGGACGAGAACCTAATCCATCATATTTCTATTACCAAATCCCATGGCACCTTAGGCAAGACAACTTCGCTTTGCGTAGAGACTGGTCCCGCAAACTAAGGGAGTGGGGCTTGGGACCAGGTCTCCGTCACTCCGGTGCCCATAACTTTTGATTTGAAAAGCGTTACGTGGCGCATAGCATACTGTTGGAAAGCTCTCCAAGAGATCTAAGACAGGGGTGGCAAGCCTGCTCGGCTGCGCCTATTTTCAGAGACCAAAATTGAATGTTTTCATCAGTTTTAGGATACTTTTCTTCTTTTGTGTTATTTTTCCGTCCTGGATCGTACGTCGTGAGCAGCGAAAAGGACGACAACCTAATCCATCACATTTCTATTACCAAATCCCACGGCACCTTGGGCAAGACAACTTCACTTCATGTAGACAATGGGCCCGCAAACCAAGGGCGTGGGGCTTGGGACCAATCTTCGTCGCTCCAATGCCCATAACTTTTGATCCGTAAGGAGTTTCGTGGTGCACAGCATACCGTTAGAAAGCTCTCCGAGAGCTCTACGACGTGGGAAGCAAGCCTTCTAGGCTGCACCTCCTTTTAGAGCCTAAAATCGAACTTTTTCATCAGTTTTGGGATACTTTTCTTCTTTTGCGCTGTTTTTTGGTCACGGATCATACGTCGTGTGCCGCGAAAAGGACGACAACCTAATCCATCACATTTCTATTACCGAATCCCATGGCACCTTAGGCAAGGCAACTTCACTTCATGTAGATGCAGGGCCTGCAAGCCGAGGGCGTGGGGCTTGGGACTACGTCTCCGTCACTCCGGTGACCATAACTTTTGATACGTAAGGAGTTACGCGACGCACAACATACTGTTGGAAAGCTCTCTGAGAGCTCTACGACGGGGCAAGAAGCCTGCTTGAATGCGCCTATTTTTGGAGCCCAAAATTGAATGTTTTCATCAATTTTGGGACACTTTTCTTCTTTTGCACTTTTTTTTGGCCCGGATCGTACTTCGTGAGCCGCAAAAAGGAAGACATCCTAATCCATCACATTTCTATTACCAAATCCCACGACACCTTGGGTAAGACAACTTCATTTCACGTAGACGCTGGGCCCACAAACCGAGGGCGTGGGGCTTGGGACCAGATCTCCGTCGTTTCGGTGCTCATAACTGTTGATCCGTAAAAAGTTACGCGGCGAACAACATATCGTTGGAAAGCTATTCGAGAGCTCTACGATGGGGACAGTAAGTCTGCTTAGCAGCACCTGTTTGGGAGCTCAAAATTGAACATTTTCATATGTTTCGGTACACTTTTCTTCTTTTGCACTGTTTTTCCGTCCCGGATCGTACGTCGTGAGCCGCGAAAAGGAAGACAACCTAATCCATTACATTTCTATTACCGAATCCCATGGCACCTTGGGCAAGACAACTTCACTTCACGCTAACGCTGGGCCAGCAAACCAAGGGCGTAGGGCTTGGGACCAGGTCTCTGTCGCTCCGGTGCCCATAACTTTTGATCCGAAAAGAGTTACGCGGCGCACAACATATCGTTGGGAAGCTCTCCGAGAGCTCTATGACGAGGGCAGCAAGCCTGGTCGGCAATGCCTATTTTCGAAGTCCAAAATTGAATGTTTTCATCAATTTTCGGACACTTTTCTTCTTTTGCGCAATTTTTTCGTCCCGTATCGTACGTCGTGAACCGCAAAAAGGACGACAACTTAATCCATCGCATTTCTATTACCGAATCCCATGACACTTTGGGCAAGACAACTTCACTTCACGTAGAGGCTGGGCCCGCAAATCGAGGGCGTGGGGCTTGGGACCATGTCTGTGTCACACCTGTTCCCATACCTTTTGATCCGTAAGGAGTTACACGGCGCACGGCATACCGTTGGAATGCTCTCCGAGAGCTCTACGATATGGGCAGCAAGCCTGCTCGGCTGCGCCTTATTTTGGCCTGCAAAATCGAACGTTTTAATCAGTTACGAGACACTTTTCTTCTTTTGCGCTATTTTTTCGTCACGGTTCGTACATCGTGACCCACGAAAAGGATGACAACCTAATCTATCACATTTCTATTACCGAATCCCACGGCACCTTGGGCAAGACAACTTCACTTCACATAGAGGCTGGGACCGCAAACCGAGGGCGTGGGGCTTGAGACTAGTTCTCCGTTGCTCCGGTACCCATAACTTTTGATTCGTAAAAAGTTAGACGGCGCACAGCATATCATTGGAAAGCTCTCCGAGAGCTATACAATAGGGGCAGTAAGCCTGCTCAGCTGTACCTATTTTTGGAGCCCAAAATTGAACGTTTTCATCAGTTTCTAGACAGTTTTCTTCTTTTGCACTGTTTTTCCGTCTTGGATCGTGCGTCGTGAACCGAGAAAAGGACGACAACCTAATCAATCACATTTCTATTACCGAATCCCATGCCACCTTGGGCAAGACAACATCGTTTCACGTAGAGGCTGGGCCCGCGAACCGAGGGCGTAGGGCTTGGGACTAGGTCTCCGTCGCTCCGATGCCCATAACTTTTGATCAGTAAAGAGTTAGGCGGCGCACAACATATTGTTGGAAAGCTTTCCAAGAGTTCTACGACGGGGGCAGCAAGCTTGCTCGGCTGTGCCTATTTTTGGGATCCAAAATCGAACATTTTCATTAGTTTTTGGACACTTTTCTTATCACGCCCCAACCCGACCTATAGAGGTTAGACTAGGGTATGATCTAAACATTCATATCATTTCACGTACTTAATCATTCATTAAGGTTTAACGCATAATGTTAGCCTAGAACTCCAAAAGATTCTCTGAAAAACCGACAGCATAACGGCTGTAATTGGCTCTTTAGTTTGACCTAATTCTCTAAACGCCTCAAAACTTTCGATCCCAAATTCATTTCCAACTAAGATTACTATTTATCGCCAATTGAAATGCCTATTAATTATTTCGAAGTCTCATTTGATTAACAACCGAGCATAGGAACTATGTCTCGTTTATGTGTCAATCCTTGTTTCAAAAGCACCAATTGATCTTAGCCTACCAATGAGTACCTGCTTAAGATTGAATAGATTCATTTTATTTAATCATTTACCTGATACTTCATAAGCCTGTGATAGATACTAACCAGTAGCGATAGTAAAAACGACCATAGGAGTGTCTATCTAGTTACGATCAGTACAACCCAAAATTCGACCCCAAATTACAACGGGGGTCATTTACAATACAATAACAAGCAACATAAGAAATAGTCTTCAAGCAACATATCGTTCACAAAATAGCCATAGTCACGTAAGGCACGTAGGGCAAACAATCATTCCAAGGAGTCATCAATAGGCATGTTATCCTCGGGTATATGTTCCTGGTCTTCTTCACTTGAGATGATAAAAGAGGGTGAGTCCTTATGAACTCAACGAGGGGAAATGAGAAATACGTTTTGAAACTCTTTTTCCGGTTAACTTATGAAAAATTGCTTTTTGAAAACATGTCATGTATTACAAGTAATAAGGTACGCAAAGTATAACAATCAAATTGAGCAACAGATACAAGTACCAATCATTTCAAGGATATGGTGAAGATTTGCTCTCAATATCGATTTTGATACGATTGTTGCAACCGACTTCAATAATCCACTTATCGCTCCCATTTGGGTATACTCCGGATGTACCCTAAAAATCTACGACCTAACTCTCTGAGGGTGGAATGCCAAGCGAGAGTGGGAATTGGACCATGGTAGTCACGGTAGCACCGGTAAGCCCGATGCTGCCCGGCGTGCGTGAAACGCTACCATGCCACAATGAAAGGTTGCAACCTTCTATGCAATGCACATTTATAACATTTAACATATCACATTAGGAGGACAACAAAGTAGGTTTCCTCCGAGCAGTTATAAGATTGCACGTTGACAAGTAAACACACGAGGCATGTTTGACATGTAATTTTACTTGTAAAACGCATGGAGTTATATGAATATTAAACAGACAGTCATGTAACACTAGTGAATCAACTCATATAACTCATTTCGGGGTTCACGCAATCAAATAATAAGGTTGTACAGCATGCAACGACATCTACGTGGGACCGGGTGCAAGAAAGGTCTACTTATCAACATGTAATTGTCGGAATCACATTTAGGGTTATGAAGACAACCACGAGCAGCCCACTAATTACACAATTAGACATGATAACCATAGGATCGATACTTATCGAGTTCTTCATACTCACTAGGGTTTCAATTCATGCTTACACGTACGATTAAGTCACGAGTTGACAAGTAATTAAACCAAAGCCATGCATCAATTAATTAAACATCCTCAAGGATTCAAAACAGTCCACACAACATCCAAGTGCCACATTCCCAAGCTTTTAATACAACAAGAGAAGTTACAATAATTTTCAAAGCATATCACTAGATGAAAACCTCATTGCAATGGTCTTTCTTCGCATAAGAATTTAGACAAGCAAACAATCTCCAAATCTAGTGAACAAAATGTCAAATTAAAGCTTAAGAAGTGAACTAAATCCAGAAACAAACCTCGCATCATTTGGAGTTCGGGTTCAAGAGTGATAGGCAAAACCGCAAGATTACGCAAAACTGTCCAAATTGGTACACATTTCAATACTTGTTGTTTTTGAGAACATTAGGGTCAGATTTAGCCTTAGTCTATTTCTGACAAAAAATGTCCAGAACTGAAAAATATAGCAGTCTACCAAATTTCATGCATTTTGGATGTCATTTACTAAGTCCAAACTGGTTCGTTCTACAAGGACAGTGAACTGCCAAAAACCTGCTTCATTTTCCCAGATTTTTCAGAATTGAACACCTTTCGATGTTTTGCCATTTTGGAGACCTTAGATTCAAAATTGGCCTTGGCATATTTCTACAAAAAATGCTCAAAACTGGCAAAACTAGTCACCTACCAATTGTCACTCATTTTCAACATCATTTACCTGGTCAAATTCATTTTTCTCCAACAAGTCAAAGAACTGCCATATACACGATTTCACCTATCTTCCAATTCTAGCCAAATATCTTGCCATGCATGTTTAAAAAAGCTCATGTACACACATATATCACAAGTACAGAGGTAAAAATAAACATATGAAGGCATGCATATGGATTTCGAAAGCTTTTAGAAAGGATTAACCCTCACCTTAGCAACTTTGTCAACAAAGGATGCTCAAACTCTTGGAGATGCACAAATGGTGTTCTTTCCTTGTTTGGCCGAGGGATATTGCTTGAGATTCTCTAATTCCTAGCTAAGTTACCATGTTCTTAGTAGGTGCATGTGGTTAAAACAAAAAGGAAATGAAATGGAAGCTATCAACATACCTAAGCCGAAATGAAGGTTCTATGAGCTTGCATGTGTGTCTTTTTGCATTCTAGCTTGCTTGGTCGAGTTCCTTAGTAGCTTGAATGTCTTGATGAACCTTAGGATGATGAGCTTAAGCTATGGAGAGTGACATTGCAGCTAAGGCCGAGAGATAGAGAGGAAATGAGAGAGTGAGAGAATGAGAGAAAGAGAAATGAAATACTTGTGAGGTATAAAGTGTTGTGTGTGAGTGTGTCGGCCTAGGGCCTTGAAAATTCTGATTTTTGTGTCTTCAAGAGCATGTTTTGAATCACCTTAGCATGGGCAATTGAGTGTGTCGAGAATGTGGAGCTTTGGTTTCATTTTTTTATGCATTTTTTTGAAGTGATTTGTCATAGTTTGTCTTGGAATGATTTTTGAAATTGCAAAGCTAGTTCAAATGCAAGAAGTGGTCGGCCAAGGCTTGCAAAATTCTGAATTTGGTTGTGTTTTAAGCATTATTTTATTGTATGCTTGGAATATGCATAAGAATAAAGAATAAAGAATGTTTAGCTTTTGGTGCAATTTCGTCTTCTAGTGAGTTGAATTAGCATTTTAATATTGGTTAGTGGAATTTGTAGGATTAATTAATGATCTAGTGCTTCGTGTAAGATGTTTTCTTGATTAGCGTGCGGGCACGCTTTCTTAGGTTTAGGGCACGCACTACGAGGTAAGGCACGAACTACGAGATGAATTCATATTTCCCAAGTAAATGCACGCAATCCTAAATGTATGCACGTAATTCAATGCAAGGCACACAAAACGAAACACGACTCTTAAACCTAGGTCAAGGCACGCAAATCTAGTTTAGGACACACAAAACGAGGTATCGCATGAAAATTGAGGTCGGGCTTCACATCCTCCCCTCTTTAAAAGAATTTTGTCTCAAAATTCAGTATTACCTTTGAAATAATGCTGGATACTGTTGCTCCATCTGGTCTCGCCTTTCCCACGTTGCTTCTTCAACTCCATGGTGATCCCACAACACTTTCACCATTGGTATGGATTTGTTGCACAACTCCCGATCTTGCTGGTCTAGGATCCGAATGGGCTTCTCTTCATAAGACAAGTTCTCCCGAAGCTGCAACGGTTCTGGCTCCAAGATATGCAATGGATCAGGGTGATACTTTCGTAGCATTGAAACATGAAAGACGTCGTGAATATTGGAGAGGTTTTGGGGTAGTTCCAGGCGATACGCCAATTTGCCAACCTTCTCAACAATCTCAAATGGTCCTACAAACCTCGGGCTCAACTTTCTACCTTTCCCGTGTTTAATCAATCCCCTCCGAGGTGATATCTTCAAGAATACCTTATTGCCGACCTCAAACTCTAAACTCCGTCTCCGTCTGTTTGCATAACTTTTTTGCCTGCTTTGGGCGGCAAGCATCCATTTCCGGATGAGGTGGACATTATCAACAGTCTTCATAAGTTCAGGTAGAAGGGTCGGGTCAAAAGTCTTCGTCTCACCTACTTCATCCCAGTAAATTGGGGATCGACACTTACGTCCATACAATGCCTCAAATGGGGCCATCCCGATAGTGGCCTGATAACTGTTATTATAAGCGAACTCCGCTAGAGACAGATATTTCTCCCAACCTTTTCCGAAGTCTAAAACACACGCCCTCAGCATATCCTCTAGAATCTGAATAGTTCTCTCAGATTGTCCATCAGTCTGAGGGTGATAAGCCGTGCTGAAACTCAACTTCGTTCCCAAAGCTTCTTGCAATCTCTTCCAAAATCGGGAAGTAAAACGAGGATCCCTATCCGATACAATACTCACAGGCATCCCGTGCAACCTTACAATATCCGCCACATACATATCTCCCAATTTCTCAGGACTATCCTCCTTGTTCATCGGTAAGAAGTGTGCTGACTTAGTCAATCTATCCACTATGACCCAAACGGCGTCATGACCCTTTCGTGACTTGGGCAGGTCCATGACAAAGTCCATAGTTATGTGTTCCCATTTCCATTGAGGAATTTCCAACGGCTGAAGTAAACCTGCTGGTCGTTGATGTTCTGCTTTGACTCTCTGGCAAGTCAAACACCGTGCCACAAATTCCACGATTTCCCTCTTCATGTTATTCCACCAATAGTGTTGGTTCAAATCCCGGTACATCTTTGTTCCGCCAGTATGAATAGTGTATCTTGAATTATGGGCTTCTTCAAGAATCTTCTTTTTCAACTCTGGATCATTAGGAACACAAATTCAATTCCTGAACCTCCAAATACCATCATCATGAAACTTAAAATCTGTGTTGCTTTCTTTAATCTTCTGAAACTGTTGGTCCTTCTATTGAGCCTCTCGTAATTCAGACAACAAGGTCGATTGGACTTGTGTAGTGGTCAATAGTAACCCTTTTTGAGTCAATTGTGGTTTCCAAAAAAATGCTTCTTCTAACAACTCCTGCACCTTAACTTCCAATTTTGCCATGCTCGCTTTCCGACTTAAGGCATCTGCAACTACAGTTGGTTTAGCGGGCAGATAATTGATTGTGCAGTTATAATCATGCAAATGCTCCATCCACCGTCTTTGCCGCATGTTCAAGTCCTTTTGTGAGAACAAGTATTTCAAGCTCTTGTGATCAGTAAATATTTCTTGAGTGCAAAGACGATAGCCACTAACTCCAAATCATGCGTCGGCTAGTTCAATTTATACGGCTTTGGTTTCCCAAAAGCATACGCAATCACTCTACCATTTTGCATCAACACACATCCCAGTCCTTCCTTCGAAGCATCGCTATAGATTACAAAACCTTGACTCCCTTCAGGCAATGCAAGAACAGGTGCTGTAGTCAATCTTTTCTTCAATTCTTGGAAGTTGTTCTCACACTTGTCATCCCACACGAACTTTGTTTTCTTTTGAGTGAGCTTTGTAAGCGGTCCTGCAATCTTTGAGAAATCCTTCACGAACCTCCGATAATAGCTGGCTAGACCAAGAAAACACCGAACCTCTGTAACATTTTCTGGCTTCTTCCAAGACATCACTGCTTCTATCTTTGCTGGGTCCACTGCTATTCCCTCTTGGGATATGATGTGCCCCAAAAATGCAATCTGCTGCAACCAAAATTCGCATTTGCTAAACTTTGCATATAATTGATGCTCTCGAAGTTTCTGCAATACCAATCGCAGATGTTGTTCATGCTCAGCCTCGGATTTCGAGTATACCAAAATATCATCAATAAAGATCACCACAAATTGGTCCAAGTAGGGTTGAAACACCCTGTGCATCAAGTCCATAAAAGTTGCAGGGGCCTTAGTTAGCCCAAAGGGCATCACCACATATTCATAATGCCCATATCTCGTCCTGAAAGCCATTTTAGGCACGTCCTCCTTTTGGATCTGCAACTGATAGTACCCTTACCTCAAGTCGAGTTTTGAATACACTTTGGCTCCCTGAAGTTTATTAAACAACTCGTCGATCAGTGGAAGTGGGTATTTATTCTTAATGCTCACTTGGTTCAATCCTCGATAATCGATGCATAGCCTCAACGTTCCGTCTTTCTTCTTTACAAATAGGACTGGCGCGCCCCACGAAGAAAAACTTGGTTGAACAAACCCCTTCTTCAACAATCCTTGCAATTGGTCCTTCAATTCTTGTAGCTCGGTTGGTGCCATACGATAGGGAGCTTTAGATATCAGTTGGGTGCCAGGCAGTAATTCTATAATGAACTTAATCTCCCGATTTGGGGGTAAACCGGGCAATTCTTCTGGAAACACATCCGCATAGTCTTTGATCACTGGCATCTCCTTCAACTTACCTTTGTCCGACGACTTGTTGATGAGATAAGCTAAGTATCCACTACACCCTTTTTCTCAAGCCCTTCACTACTTTCGTAGATGAAATGATGGAACTCCCGGTAAAATCTCTTGGACCCATTACCTCCAATATTGGTTGACCAGGTATCTAGAATGTTACAATCTTCGTCCGGCAATCTAGTTGGGCATGATTCTTTGCCAACCTGTCCATCCCTAAGATGACTTCATAGTCTCGAAAGGGTAAATACAATAAGATTGGCTGAGAATTCTCTATCCTTAATTTGGATTTTACATGCTTTACAAGCTGAGTGAGTAACAAGTTTAGAACCTATCGGAGTACCAACTTCTACTTCGTAAGGCAAACATACAACTCGTAGTTTCACACGTTGCACACATAAGGGAGTAATAAATGAATGAGTAGCACCTGGGTAAATTAGCACCCTAACAGGTTGATTCAGTATCAAGAATGTACCTTCAACAACAGCGGTCTCCTCAGGAAGCTCCTTGTACTCAATAGCGTAAGCTCGGGCCTGAACTCTAGGAACTGGAGTCTTGCCTCTACCAGCTGGTTTAATCTGATTTTGTCCCCCTTGCCATTTAGGACAATCCTTGACCTGGTGTTGATCGTTGCCACAGCCTACGCATCGTCCCGATTTCCTCCAACACTGGGCCTCGGTGTGACCCTTCCTGTTACAGTAAGAACAAGTGACAGTCTGAGTAGTAGGTGAACTACCTGTGGATCCACGAGTAGAAGAGGCTGATGGTTCTTTAATCGGGCCATGGTTATTAACTGGTCTGTTCTGGCTCTGACCCTGACTGCGACTCTGGGTCTCGAATTTCCTCTGTTGACCTAGAGGCTGATATGGTTTCTTGTTCGGCTGGCTCGAACCGGCTCTATCAAGTTTCCTCTTCTCAACTCGGGAGGCAGTCGCAAAGAGAGTAGAATAGGTAGTGAAGTCATGCGAAGCCAACTGGTCCTGAATTTCTGGCCTCAACCCATTCGTAAATTTCCACATCTTCGCCTCAGGGGTACTGACCATGTATTGAGCATAATGGGACAGTCGGTCAAAATGAGCCTCATACTGGGCTACCGTCATGTTACCCTGGTTCAAGTGCATGAATTCCTCAATCCACCTCTGCCTGGAGACTACAGGTACGTATTTCTCCTTGAATGCCTTAATGAAATTACCCCACAAGCGAGGTGTATGATCAGTTTCCCAAGTGCCTCCACAGTGTGCCACCAATGCTCAGTATCCGTGTGCAACAGAAACACAGCAAACTCTATCTTTTCCTCATCAGTGTAGTTAAGTGGCCTGAAAATCCTTTCAATCTCAGACAGCCAAGCCTCTGCCTTTTCATCATCAGCTTCCCCGTAGAATTTGGACGGGTGAAAGTCAAGGAACTCTTGCATTTTGCTATTTCTCCCATTGTTACCATTATTCCTGTTGTTGTTGTTGTTGTTTGCTTCACGTGCATCTTGACGTTCCATCACTCGTGACACGCGATCTATGGCATTCACCATCATATTAAACATAGCCATGCCGGGATTAGTTTGATGAGCATCTCCGGTCTCTTGGGGTTTACCGCTCCTATTAGTATTGCGGGTACTAGGGCCAACCATCTATAGGTACAGATTATTATGCATAATTTATTAGAATACGACAAACAAGAATTTAATGTAAAAGGTATGCAACATACAATACAATTTTATATAGACACACAATTCTCAAAACAGTTAAGACATGTTAATCACATAAGCACATAGAAACAGAGAAGGCACAATTGATATTGTCACATAATAACACACATAAACAAGTCATCCCGATAATCTTAGGGCTTCTACCCATGGTTGAAGAGTTAAACCTGGCTTAAGAAATCTAAGCTCTGATACCATTTCTCTAAGGTGTCACGCCCCAACCCGGCCTATAGAGGTTAGACTAGAGTGTGATCTAAACATTCATATCATTTCACGTACTTAATCGTTCATTAAGGTTTAACGCTTAACATTAGCCTAGACCTCCAAAAGATTCTCCGAGAAACTGGCAGTATAACGGTTGTAATTGGCTCTTTAGTTTGACCTAATTCTCTAAACGCCTCGAAACTTTCAATCTCAAATTCATTTCCAACTAAGATTACTATTTATCACCAATTGAAATGCCTATTAATTATTTCGAAGTCTTGTTTGATTAACAACCTAGCGTAGCAACTATGTCTCGTTTATATGTCAATCCTTGTTACAAAAGCACCAATTGATCTTAGCCTACCAATGAGTACCTGCTTAAGATTGGATAGATTCATTTTACTTAATCATTTATCTAATACTTCATAAGCCTGTGATAGATACTAACCAGTAGCGATAGTAAAAACGACCATAGGAGTGTCTATCTAGTTATGATCAGTACAACCCAAAATTTGACCCCAAATTACAACGGGGGTCATTTACAATACAACAACAAGCAACATAAGAAATAGTCTTCAAGCAACATATCGTTCACAAAATGGCCATAGTCAAGTAAGGCACGTAGGGCAAGCAATCATTCCAAGGAGTCATCATTAGGCATGTTGTCCTCGGGTACCTGTTCCTGGTCTTCTTCACCTGAGATGATAAAAGAGGGTGAGTCCTTATGAACTCAGCGAGGGGGAACGAGAAATACATTTTGAAACTCTTTTTTCGGTTAAGTTATGAAAAACCCCTTTTTGAAAACATGTCACATATTACAAGTAATAAGGTACGCAAAGTATAACATTCAAATTGAGCAACAGATACAATTACCAATCATTTAAAGGATATGTGAGCATTTGCTCTCAATATAGATTTCGATACGATTGTTGCGACCGACTTCAATAATCCACTTATCGCTCCCATTTGGGTGTACTCCGGATGTACCCCGAAAATCTACGATCCAACTCTCCGAGGGTGGAATGCCAAGCGAGAGAGGGAATTGGACCATGGTAGTCACGGTAGCACTGGTAAGCCCGATGCCGCCCGGCGTGCGTGAAACGCTACCATGCCACAATGAAATGTTGCAACCTTGTATGCAATGCATATTTATAACATTTAACATATCACATTAGGAGGACAACAAAGTAGGTTGCCTCCGAGCAGTTATAAGATCGCACGTTGACAAGTAAACACACGAGGCATGTTTGACATGTAATTTTACTTGTAAAACGCATGGAGTTATATGAATACTAAATGGATAGTCATGTAACACAAGTGAATCAATCATATAACTCATTTCGAGGTTCACGCAATCAAATAATAAGGTTGTACAACATGCAACGACATCTACGTGAGACCGGGTGCAAGAAAAGTCCACTTATCAACATGTAATTGTCGGAATCACATTTAGGGCAATAAAGTCAACTACGGGCAGCCCACTAATCACATAATTAGACACGATAACCATAGGATCAATACTTCGCAAGTTTTTTCTATAGTCACTAGGGTTTCAATTCATGCTTACACGTACGATTAGGCCACGAGTTGATCAATATTTAAACGAAAGCCATGCATCAATTAATTAAACATCCTCAAGCATTCAAAACAGTCCACACAACATCCAAGTGCCACAATCCCAAGCATTTAATACAACAAGAGAAGTTACAATAATTTTCAAAGCACATCACTAGATGAAAACCTCACTGCAATGGTCTGTCTTCCCACAATAATTTAGACAAGAAAACAATATTCAATTCCAGTGAACAAAATGTCAAATTAAAGCTTAAGAAGTGATCTAAATCCAGAAACAAACCTCGTATCATTTGGAGTTCGGGTTCAAGAGTTATAGCGAAAACCGTAAGACTACGCAAAACCGTCCAGATTGGTACACATTTTAATACTTGTCGTTTTTTAGAACATTAGGGTCAGATTTAGCCTTAGTCTATTTCTAAGAAAAATGTCCACAACTGAAAAATATAGCAGCCTACCAAATTGCATGCACTTTGGATATCATTTACTAAGTCAAAACCGGTTTGTTCTACAAGGACAGTGACCTGCCAAAAACCTGCTCCATTTTCCCAGATTTTCCAGATTTCGACACCCTTCGATGTTTTGCCATTTTGGAGACCTTAGAGTCAAAATTGGCCTTGTCCTATTTTTACAAAAAAATCTCAGAACTGGCAAAACTAGTCACCTACGAATTTTCACACATTTTCAACATCATTTACCTGGTCAAATTCATTTCGCTCCAACAAGTCAGAGAACTGCCATATATGCGATTTCACCTATCTTCCAATTCTAGCCAAATATCTTGCCTTGCATGTTACAAAAGCTCATGTACACACATATATCACAAGAACAGAGGTAAAAATAAGCATATGAAGGCATGCATGTGGATTTCGAAAGCTTTTAGAAAGGATTAACCCTCACCTTAGCAACTTTGTCAACAAAGGATGCTCAAACTCTTGGAGATGCACAAATGGTGTTCTTTCCTTGTTTGGCCGAGGGATATTGCTTGAGATTCTCTAATTCCTAGCTAAGTTACCATGTTCTTAGTAGGTGCATGTGGTTAGAACAAAAAGGAAATGAAATAGAAGCTATCAACATTCCTAAGCCGAAATGAAGGTTCTATGAGCTTGCATGTGTGTCTTTTTGCATTCTAGCTTGCTTGGTCGAGTTCCTTAGTGTCTTGTATGTCTTGAAGAACCTTAGGATGATGAGCTTAAGCTATGGAGAGTGAGATTCCAGCCAAGGCCAAGAGAGAGAGAGAGGAAATGAGAGAGTGAGAGAATGAGAGAAAGAAAAATGAAATGCTTGTGAGGTATGAAGTGTTGTGTGTGAGTGTGTCGGCCTATGGCATTGAAAATTCTGATTTTTGTGTCTTCAAGAGCATGTTTTGAATCACCTTAGCATGGGCAATTGAGTGTGTCGAGAATGTGGAGCTTTGGTTTCATTTTTTTATGCATTTTTTTGAAGTGATTTGTCATAGTTTGTCTTGGAATGATTTTTGAAATTGCAAAGCTAGTTCAAATGCAAGAAGTGGTCGGCCAAGGCTTGCAAAATTCTGAATTTGGTTGTGTTTTAAGCATTATTTTATTGTATGCTTGGAATATGCATAAGAATAAAGAATAAAGAATGTTTAGCTTTTGGTGCAATTTCATCTTCTAGTGAGTTGATTTAGCATTTTAATATTAGTTAGTTGAGTTTATAAGATTAATTAATGATCTAGTGCTTCGTGTAAGATGCTTTCTTGATTAGCGTACAGGCAAACTTTCCTAGGTTTAGGGCACGCACTACGAGGTAAGGCACGAACTACGAGATGAATGTACATTTCCCAAGTAAATGCACACAACCCTAAATGAATGCACGTAATTCAATGCAACGCACATAAAACGAGACACGACTCTTAAACCTAGGTCAAGGCACGCAAATCTAGGTTAGGACACATAAAATGAGGTATCGTACGCAAATCGAGGTCGGCCCTCACATTTCTTCTTTTGCGCTATTTTTTCGTCCCGGATCGTACGTCGTAAGCCGCGAAAAGGACGACTACCTATTCCATCACATTTCTATTACCTAATCCCAAGGCACCTTGGCCAAGACAACTTCGCTTCACATAGAGGTTGGGCCCGCAAACCGAGGGCGTGGGGCTTGGGACTAGGTCTCCGTCACTCCGGTGCCCATAACTTTTGATCCGTAAGGAGTTACGTGGCGCACAGCATACCGTTGGAAAGCTCTCCGAGAGCTCTATGACGGGGGCAGCAAGCATGCTTGGCTGCGCTTGTTTTCGGACCCCAAAATCGAACGTTTTCTTCAGTTTTGGAACACTTTTCTTCTTTTGCGCTGTTTTTCCGTCCCGAATTGTACGTCGTGAGCCGCGAAAAAGACGACAACATAATCCATCACATTTCTATTACCGAATCTAATGGCACCTTGGGTAAGACAACTTCACTTCACGTAGACGCTGGGCCCCGCAAACTGAGGGCGTGGGGTTTTGGACCAGGTCTCCGTCATTCCAGTGCCTATAACTTTTGATCCGTAAAGAGTTACGCGACGAACAGCATACTCTTAGAAATCTCTCTGAGAGCTCTACGATGGGGGTAGCAAGTCGGCTCAGCTATACCCATTTTTGGAGCCCAAAATCAAATGTTTTCATCAGTTTCGTGATACTTTTCTTCTTTTGCTGTTTTTCCATCCCGGATCGTACGTCGTGTGCTGAGAAAAGGACGACAACCCAATCCATCACATTTCTTTTACTGAATCCCACGACACATTGGGCAAGACAACTTCGCTTCACGTAGATGCTGGGCCCGCAAACCGAGGGCGTGGAGCTTGGGACCAGATCTCCGTCGCTCCGGTGCCCATAACTTTTGATCCGTAAGGAGTTACACAGTGCACAACTTACCATTGGAAAGCTCTCCGAGAGCTCTACGATTAGGGCAGCAAGCCTGCACGGCTGCGCCTGTTTTTGGATCCCAAATCGAACGTTTTAATCAGTTTCAAGACACTTTTCTTCTTTTGCACTTTTTTTTCGTCCCGAATCCATCACATTTCTATTACCGAATCCCACGACACCTTGGGCAAAACAACTTCGCTTCACATAGAGATAGGACCCGCAAACAGAGGGCGTGGGGCTTGTGACCAGGTATCCATCGCTCCGATGCCCATACCTTTTAATCGGTAAGGAGTTACGCGGTGCACAGCATACCGTTGGAAAGCTCTCCGAGAGCTCTACGAAAAAGGCACCAAGCATGCTCGACTGCGCCTATTTTTGGAGCCCCAAATCAAACATTTTCATCAGTTTTGGGATACTTTTCTTCTTTTGCGCTGTTTTTTCGTCCTGTATCGTACGTCGTGAGCCGCAAAAAGGACGACAACCTAATCCATCACATTTCTTTTACCGAATCCCATGGCACATTGGGCAAGAAAACTTCACTTTACGTAGAGGCTGGGCCTGCAAACAGTGGGAGTGGGGCTTGTGACCAGGTATCCGTCACTCTGTTGCCAATAACTTTTGATCCGTAAAGAGTTACGAGGTGCACAGCATACCGTTGGAAAGCTCTCCGAAAGCTCTACAATGGGAGAAGCAAGCTTGCTCGGCTGTGTCTATTTTCAAAGCCCAAAATTGAACATTTTAATCATTTTCGGGACACTTTTTTTCTTTTGTGCTATTTTTTCGTCCCGAATCGTACGCCGTGAGCCGCGAAAAGGACAACAACCTAATCAATCACATTTCTATTACCGAATCCCACATCACCTTGGGCAAGACAACTTCGCTTCACGTAGAGGCTGGGCCCACAAACCGAGAGTGTAGGGCTTGTGACCAGGTATCCGTCGCTCCAGTACCCATAACTTTTGATCCGTAAAGAGTTATGCGGCGCACAGCATACCGTTGGAAAGCTCTCCGAGAGTTCTACGATGGGGGCAGTAAGCCTGCTCAACTGCGCCTATTTTTGGAACCCAAAATCGAACGTTTTCATCAGTTTCGGGACGCATTTCTTTTTTTGCTCTATTTTTTCGTCCCAGATCGTACGTCGTGAGCAGCGAAAAGAGCGACAACCTAATCCATCACTTTTCTATTACGAATCTCACGGCACGTTGGGCAAGATAACTTCGCTTCACGTAGAGGCAGGGCCCGCAAACCGAGAGCATAGAGCTTAGGACCAGTTCTCCGTCGCTCCGGTGCTCATAACTTTTGATCCGTAAGGAGTTACGCAGTGCACAACATGCCATTGAAAAGTTCTTCGAGAGCTCTACGACGGGGGAAGCAAGCCTGCTCGGCTGCGCCTGTATTCGGAGCCCAAAATAGAATGTTTTCATTAGTTTCGGGAAACTTTTCTACTTTCACTCTGTTTTTCTGTCCCGGATCGTAATTCGTGAGCTGCGAAAATGATGACAACCTAATCCATCCCATTTCTATTACCGAATCAAAAGGCACCTTGGGCAAGACAACTTCGCTTCACGTAAAGCCTTGGACCGCAAACTGAGGGCATGGGGCTTGGGACCAGTTCTCTTTCGCTCCGGTGTCCATAACTTTTGATCTGTAAGGAGTTACGCGGCGCACAATATACCGTTTGAAAGCACTCTGAGAGCTCTACGACGTGGGCAGCAAGCCTGCACGGCTGTGCCTATTTTTGGAGCCCAATTCGAACATTTTCATCAGTTTTGGGATACTTTTCTTCTTTTGCGCTATTTTTTCATCCCGGATCGTACTTCGTGAGCCGCGAAAAGGACGACAACCTAATCCACCACATTTCTATTACGAATCCCATGGCACCTTGGGTAAGATAACTTCGCTTCACGTAGAGGCAGGTCCCGCAAACCGAGGGCGTGGAGCTTGGGACCAGTTCTCCGTCGCTCCGGTGCCCATAACTTTTGATCTGTAAGGAGTTACGCGGCGGACAGCACGCCGTTGGAAAGCTCTCCGAGAGCTCAACAACGGGGGCAGCAAGCCTGCTCGGTTGCGACTATTTTCAGAGCCCAAAATCGAACGTTTTCATCAGTTTTGGGACACGTTTCTTCTTTTGCGCTGTTTTTTCGTCCCGGATCGTACGTCGTGAGCAGCAAAAAGGACGACAACCTAATCTATCACATTTCTACTAAAGAATCCCACGGCACCTCTGCAAGACAACTTCGCTTCACGTCGAGACTGGGCCCGCAAACCGAGGGCGTGGGGCTTGGGACCAAGTCTCCGTCACTTCGGTGCCCATAACTTTTGATCTGTAAGGAGTTACGCGGCGCACAACATACAATTAGAAAGCTCTCCGAGAGCTCTACGATTGGGGCAGCTAGCCTCATCGGCTGCGCCTGTTTTTGAATTCCAAATTCGAACATTTTAATCAGTTTCAGGAAACTTTTCTTCTTTTGCGCTGTTTTTCCATCCCGAATCGTACGACATGAGCCGCAAAAAGGACGACAACCAAATCCATCCCATTTCTATTATCGAATCCCAAGGCACCTTGGGCAAGACAACTTCGCTTCACGAAGAGGCTGGGCCCACAAATCAAGGGCGTGGGGCTTAGGACCAGTTCTCCGTCGCTCTGGTGCCCATAACTTTTGATCTGTAAAGAGTTACGCGGCGAACAGCATACCGTTGGAAATCTCTCCGAGAGCTCTACGATGGACGCAGCAAGCCTACTGGGCTGCGCCTATTTTTAGAACCCAAAATCGAACGTTTTCATCAGTTTCGGGATACGTTTCTTCTTTTGCTCTGTTTTTCTATCTCGGATCGTACTACGTAAGCCCCGAAAAGGACGACAACCTAATCTATCACATTTCTATTATGAATCCCACGGCACCTTAGGCAAGATAACTTAGCTTCATGTAGAGGCAAGCCCACAAACCGAGGGCGTGGAGCTTGGGACCAGTTCTTCGTTGATCCGGTGCCCATAACTTTTGAACCGTAAGGAGTTACTCGGCGGACAGCATACCTTTGGAAAGCTCTCTGAGAGCTCAATGACGGGGGCAGCAAGCCTGCTTGGCTGCGGCTATTTGGGGAGCCCAAAATTGAACGTTTTTATCAGTTTTAGGATACTTTTCATCTTTCCCGCTGATTTTTCGTCCCAGATCGTACGTCGTGAGCAGCAAAAAGGACGACAACCTAATCTATCACATTTCTACTACCGAATCCCACGGAACCTCTGGCAAGACAACTTTGCTTCACGTCGAGACTGGGTCCGCAAACCGAGGGCGTGGGGCTTAGGACCAAATTTCCGTCACTCCAGTGCCCATAACTTTTGATCCGTAAGGAGTTACGCGGCGCACAGCATACCGTTGGAAAGCTCTCCGAGAGCTCTACGACGGGGGTAACAATGCTGCTTGGCTGTGCCTATTTTTGGAGCCCAAAACCGAACGTTTTCATTAGTTTCGAGACACATTTCTTCTTTTGTGTTGTTTTTCCGTCCCGAATAGTACTATGTCAGCCGCAAAAAGGACGACAACCTAATCCATCACATTTCTATTACGAATCCCACGGCCCCTTGGGCAAGATAACTAAGATTCACATAGAGGCAGGGCCCGCAAACCGAGGGCGTGGAGCTTGGGACCAATTCTCCGTCACTCCGGTGCCCATAACTTTTGATCCGTAAGGAGTTACGTGGCGTACAACATAGCATTGGAAAGCTCTCCGAGAGCTCTACGATAAGGGCAGCAAGCTTGCTCAGCTGCGCCTATTTTTGAAGCCCAAAATCGAACATTTTAATCAGTTTCAGGAAACTTTTCTTCCTTTGCGCTGTTTTTCCGTCCTGAATCGTACGACGTGAGCCGCAACAAGGACGACAACCTAATCCATCCCATTTCTATTATCGAATCCCAAGGCACCTTGGGCAAGACAACTTCGCTTCACGTAGAGGCTGGGCCCGTAAACCGAGGGCGTGGGGCTTGGGACCAATTCTCCGTCGCTCCGGTGCCCATATCTTTTGATCCGTAAAGAGTTATGCGGCGAACAGCATACCGTTGAAAATCTCTCCGAGAGCTCTATGACGGGCGCAGCAAGCCTACTCGGCTAAGATTATTTTCAGAACCCAAAATCGAATCTTACGTCGTGAGCCGCAAAAAGGACGACAACCTAATCCATCACATTTCTGTTACCGAATCCTACGGTACCTTGGGCAAGACAACTTCGTTTCACGTAGAGACTGGGCCCGCATACTGAGGGTGTGGGGCTTGGGACCAGGTCTTCGTCGCTCCAGTGCCCATAACTTTTGATCCGTAAGGAGTTACGCGGCAGATAGCATACAGTTGGAAAGCTCTCCGAGAGCTCTACGATGGGGGCCCGCAAGCCTGCTCGGCTACGCCTATTTTTGGAGCCCAATATCTAATGTTTTCCTTAGTTTTGGGACACTTTTCTTCTTTTGCGCTTTTTTTCTGTCCCGGATCCTACGTCGTTATCAGAGAAAAGCACGACAACCTAATCATCGAACGTTTTCATCAGTTTCGGGACACGTTTCTTCTTTTGCGCTATTTTTCTGTCCGAGATCGTACTACGTGAGCTGCGAAAAGGACGACAACCTAATCCATCACATTTCTATTACGAATCCCACGGCCCCTTGGGCAAGATAACTAAGATTCACATAGAGGCAGGGCCCGCAAACCGAGGGCGTGGAGCTTGGGACCAATTCTCCGTCACTCCGGTGCCCATAACTTTCGATCCGTAAGGAGTTACGCGGCACATAACATGCCGTTGGAAAGCTATCCGAGAGCTCTACGACGGGGGCAACAAGCCTGCTCGGCTGCGCCTATTTTCAGAGCCCAAAATCAAACGTTTTCATCAGTTTTTGGGATACTTTTCTTCTTTTGCACTATTTTTTCGTCCCGGATTGTACGTCATGAGTAGCAAAAATGATGACAAACTAATTCATCACATTTATATTATCGAATCCCATGACACCTTGGGCAAGACAACTTCGTTTCACACAGAGGCTGGGCCTGCAAACCGAGGGCGTGAGGCTTGGGACTTGGTCTCCGTCGCTCCGGTGCCCATAACTTTTGATTTGTAAGGAGTTACGATGCGCACAACATACCGTTGGAAAGCTCTCCGAGAGCTCTACGACGGGGGTAGCAAGCATGCTTGGCTGTGGCTGTTTTTTGAGCCCAAAATCGAACATTTTCATCAGTTTCAGGATATTTTTCTTCTTTTGTGCTATTTTTCTGTCCCAGATCGTACTCCGTGAGCCACAAAAAGGACAACAACCTAATCCATCACATTTCTATTACGAATACCATGGCACCTTGGGTAAGAAAACTTCGCTTCACGTAGAGGCAGGGCCCGTAAACCGAGGGTATGGGGCTTATGACCAGGGCTCCGTCGCTCCGGTGCCCATAACTTTTGATCCGTAAGGAGTTACGCGGCACACAGCATGCCATTGGAAAGCTCTTCGAGAGCTCTACAACAGGGGCATCTAGCTTGCTCGGCTGCGCCTATTTTCGGAGCCCAAAATCGAACGTTTTCATCAGTTTCGGGCCACTTTTCTTCTTTTGCACAGTTTTTTTCATCCCGGATCGTACATCTTGAGCCGCAAAAAGGACGACAACCTAATCTATCACATTTCTATTACAGAATCCCATGACACCTTAGGCAAGACAACTTCGCTTCACGTAGAGGCCGGGCCCACAAACTGAGGGCGTAGGGCTTGGGGCTAGCTCTCCGTCGCTCTTGTGACCATAACTTTTGATCCGTAAGGAGTTACGCAACGCCCAACATACCGTTGGAAAGCTCTCCGAGAGCTCTACGATGGGGGCAGCTAGCCTGCTCGGCTGTGCCTATTTTTGGAGCCCAAAATCGAACATTTTAATCAGTTTCAGGACACTTTTCTTTTTTTGTGCTATTTTTTCATCCCCGATCGTACGACGTGAGCCGCAACAAGGACGACAACCTAATCCATCCCATTTCTATTATCGAATCCCAAGGCACCTTGGGCAAGACAACTTCGCTTCACGTAGAGGCTGGGCCCGTAAACCGAGGGCGTGGGGCTTGGGACCAATTCTCCGTCGCTCCGGTGCCCATATCTTTTGATCCGTAAAGAGTTATGCGGCGAACAGCATACCGTTGAAAATCTCTCCGAGAGCTCTATGACGGGCGCAGCAAGCCTACTCGGCTAAGCTTTTTTTCGGAACCCAAAATCGAATCGTACGTCATGAGCCGTAAAAAGGATGACAACGTAATCCATCACATTTCTATTGCCGAATCCCACGGCACCTTGGGCAAGACAACTTCATTTCACGTAGAGACTGGGCCTGCAAACTGAGGGCGTGGAGCTTGGGACCAGGTCTCCGTAACTCCG
Source organism: Ehretia macrophylla (assembly GCA_037974665.1). Taxonomy (NCBI): domain Eukaryota; kingdom Viridiplantae; phylum Streptophyta; class Magnoliopsida; order Boraginales; family Ehretiaceae; genus Ehretia; species Ehretia macrophylla. The sequence goes on along the minus strand of CM075772.1, from coordinate 56,116,425 downwards.
GTGCCCATAACTTTTGATCCGTAAGGAGTTACGGGGTGCACAACATACAGTTGGAAAGCTTTCCGAGAGCTCTACGACGGGGGCTGCAAGCCTGCTCGGCTGCACCTATTTTTGGAGCCCAATATCGAATGTTTTCATCAGTTTTGGAACACTTTTCTTCTTTTGCGCTGTTTTTTCGTCCCGGATTGTACATCGTGATCAGAGAAAAGGATGACAACCTAATCATCGAACGTTTTCGTCAGTTTCGGGACACGTTTCTTCTTTTGCGCTGTTTTTCCGTCCGAGATCATACTACGTGAGCCGCGAAAAGGACGACAACCTAATCCATCACATTTCTATTACGAATCCCACGGCACCTTAGGCAAGATATCTTAGCTTCATGGAGAGGCAAGGCCTGCAAACCGAGGGCGTGGGGTTTAGGACCAGGTCTCTGTCGCTCCACTACCCATAACTTTTGATCCGTAAAGAGTTACACGGCACACAGAATACCGTTAGAAAGCTCTCCGAGAGCTCTACGACGGGGGCAGCAAGCCTGCTCGGCTGCGCCTTATTTTGGAGCCCAAAATCGAACGTTTTCATCAGTTTTTGTGATACTTTTCTTCTTTTGCACTGTTTTTTCGTCCGGGATTGTACTTCGTGAGTAGCAAAAAGGATGACAACCTAATCCATCACATTTCTACTACCGAATCACATGGTACCTCTGGCAAGGCAACTTCGCTTCACATAAAGGCTGGGACGGCAAACCAAGAGCGTGGGGCTTGGGACCAGGTCTCCGTCGCTCCGGTGCCCATAACTTTTGATTGGTAAGGAGTTACGCGGCGCACAACATACTGTTGGAAAGCTCTCCGAGAGCTCTACTACGGGGGCAGCAAGACAGCTTGGCTGCGCCAGTCTTCGGAGCCCAAAGTTGAATGTTTTCCTCAGTTTTGGGATCCCTTTCTTCTTTTACGCTGTTTTTCCATCTTGGATCGTGCTTTGTTAGCCGCGAAAAGGATGACAACCTAATCCATTAGATTTCTATTACAAATCCCACAGCACCTTGGGCAAGATAACTTCGCTTCACGTAGAGCCAGGGCCCGCAAACCGAGGGCGTGGGGCTTGGGACTAGGTCTCCATCGCTCCGGTGCCCATAACTTTTGATCCGTAAGGAGTTTATGCGGCGCACAGCATACCGTTGGAAAGCTCTGTATGAGCTCTACGATGGGGGCAGCAAGCCTACTCGGTTGTGCCTGTTTTTAGAGCCAAAATTAAACGTTTTCATTAGTTTCGAGACACTTTTCTTCTTTTGTGATGTTTTTCCGTCCCTGATCGTACGTCGTGAGCCGCGAAAAAGGATGACAACCTAATCCATCACATTTCTATTACTGAATCCCAAGGCACCTTGGACAAGACAATTTCACCTCACGTAGAGGCTAGGCTTGCAAACAGAGGACGTAGGGCTTTGGACCAGGTCTCCGTCGCTCCAGTGCCCATAACTTTTGATCTGAAATAAGTTACACAGCGCATAGCATATCGTTGGAAAGTTCTTCGAGAGCTCTACGATGGGGGCAACAAACCTGCTCAACTGTGCCTATTTTCGAAGCCCAAAATCAAATGTTTCCATTAGTTTAGGGATATTTTTCTTCTTTGGAGCTGTTTTTCATCCCGGATCGTACGTCGTGAGCAGCGAAAAGGACGGCATCCTAATCTATCACATTTCTATTATGAATCTCACGGAACCTTGGGCAAGACAACTTCGCTTCACGTAGAGGCTGGGCCCACAAACCGAGGTCTTAGGGTTTGTGACCAGGTCTCCGTCTCTCCGGTGCCCTTAACTTTTGATCCGTAAGGAGTTACGCGACACACAACATGTCACGCCCCAACTCGGCCTATAAAGGTTAGACTAGGGTGTGATCTAAACATTCAAGTCCTTACACATTCTTAATCATTTTAGGAGGTTTAACACTTAACGTTTTATTCTAGACTTCAAAAATTTTCCAGAAATCCGGCAGCATAACGGCTGTAATTGGGCTATTTGTTTTGACCTAAATTTTCTAACAGCCTCAAAACTTTCAATTCAAGTTCATTCTCGACTAGAATTTACTACTTAATCATCAATTGAATTGCCTATTGGTTATTTCGACGTCCCATTTGATTTATAACCTAGCATAATACTATGCCTCGTTAGTCCATTTATTCTCGTTTCAAAATATGCCTGTTTATCGTAGCTTATTAGCGAGTACCTGTTGAGATTGGATAAGTTCATTTACCTATTCCTTAACCAAGCATCATAACCTGCGATAGATACTAGCGGTAGTAAAAGCAAAACGATCAAAGTAGTGTCATGTCTAGTAGCGGTCTACCTAAAATAAGTACAAATCAAAATTAGACCCCAAATTACAACGGGGGTCTTATACATTAGCAACAGCAAGCAACATAAGATAAATGGTCTTCAAGCAGCACAAAATACACAAGTAATCACGTTCATGCAAAACAACAATAACAGGCAATCACTCCAGGGGTTCATCATTAGGTACATTATCCTCATGTTCCTGTACCTATTCTTCTTCACCTGAAATGATAAAAGAGGGTGAGCCCTTATGAAGTCAGCGAGGGGGAAACGAGAAATAAATTTTGAAACTCATTTTCCGGTTCACTTTGTGAAAACCCCTTTTTTAAAACATGTCACATATTACAAATAATATGGTAAGCAGTTATAAGAAACAAATCGAGAAACGGATACAATTACCAATCATTTCAAGGATACGGTGAGCATTTGCTCTCAATTTCAATTTCAAATTATTTGGTGCGGCCGACTTCAATAATCCACTTATCACTCCCAAATAGGTGTACTCCGGATGTACCCCGAAACCTACGACCCAACTCTCCGAGGGTGAAATGCCAAGCGAGAGAGGGAATTGGACCATGGTAGTCACGGTAACACCGGCAAGCCCGATGCCGCCCGGCGTGCGTGAAACACTACCACGCCACACGAAAGGTTGCAACCTCGTATGCAATGCACATTTATAACATTTATCATATCACATTAGGAGGACAACAAAGTAGGTTGCCTCCGAGCAGTTATAAGATCGCATGTTGACAAGTAGTCAAACGAAGCACGATAAGGCAAGTAATTTCACATGAAGGCAAATAGAGTCATATGAACATTAATCGGGCAGCCATGTAACACATATAAAACAGGCCATATAACACATTAAGAAGCTCACGGGATCAAGTGATAAGTTTATGCAACATGCGAGGATATCAAAGGGGTTTGGGTGCAAGAAAAGCTTATTTGTCAACATGCAATGGCCTACTCACATTTGGAACTATAAAACATTTTACGGGCAGACCACGCAACGTACATTTTCCACACAATAACCCCCGGTTAACACTTAACAAGAATACCTAGTCATTAGGGTTCGCTTTTCATGCAAAATCGTGCGATCAAAACCCTAAATCAACTCAATCATCATTCCAAAGTCATGCATCGTCTCATTCAACATCCTCAACATTCAATAAAGTCCACACAATATTCCAATACTACCATTCCAAGCAATTAGTACCACAAAAGAGGTTCAACAAGTTTTCCCAAGCACATAGTCAATTGAAACCCTAACTGCAATAAGCTGTTTTCTCACAATCAACTGGGCAGGAAAATGAACTCCAAATTCAGTGAATAATATATCAAATTAAAGCTTAATAAGTTAAATAAAATCAGAAACAAACCTTGCATCAATTGGAGTTCTGGATCGTTAGTTATAGCCAAAATGGTGGAACTGCTCAAAACTGTCCAGATTTGCCTATCTTTCGATATTGCATGATTTTGAGGTCCTTAGGTTCATTTTTAGCCTAAGCCTATTTCTGGCAAAAATGTCCACAACTCAAAAATCTAGCAGTACACAAATTTTGACGCATTTTTGATGTCGTTTGCTATGTCAAAATCATCTCGTTCCACACGGGCAGTAAATCTGCCAAACTGCTTCCTTTTTCTCAAAACTTTCCAGATTTAGCTATATTACGTGATTTTGCCATTTTGAGGGCCTTAGAGCCAAAATTTGACTTTGCTTATTTGTGCGAAAAATGTTCAAAATTGGCCAAACTAGTCACCTAGGGATTTTCACGCAATTTCAACATCATTTGCTTAACCAAAAATTGCCTCGAACAGACGGGTCAGAAGCAGTCTCAAATTTCGACTTTGTCTAGTATCATTTTCAAGCCAAGTTATTGCCATGCATGATTGTTTAAACTCATGAACGACCACATAGCTCAAGCACAGAAGCAAATACACACATTCATGGTCATGCATGTGAAGTTTTAAAGAGTTTTCCAAAAGTTTTGAACCCTCACCTTATCAAAACAACCAGGTAGATGCAGAATGTTCTTGAAAATGCACCAATGAAGCTTCTTTCTTGTTTTGGCCGAGAGAGATAGCTTGTTTTCCTTTAATTCCCAACTGAGTTAGCTAGTGAGGAGGGTGTGCATGTGGTTGTAACCAAAAGAAATGGAAGAAATCTTAGCAAAGCATACCTAAGACCGAAATGGACAGATTTGTGAGCTTGTATGAGTTCTTCTTGCTTCTAGTTGCTTGGCCGAATTTCTTTTGCTTGTGGCTTGCTTGGCTGACTATGATATAATGAAGAGAAGCTATAGAAGTGGTAATGTGCAGCTAAAGTCGAGAGAAGAGAGAAATGAGAGGAAGAGAGAGAGAACCGAAAAAGAAATGAAGAAAGACAACAAATGAAGGCCTTGCAATTTTTTTGAGGTTGTGGTCGGTCCTTGGGCAGTCCAAATTCTGCATTCTTGTCTTCAATATGCTATTTTCAAATTGCTAGGATGGGCATGCAAAGGCTGGTCGGGTATGGTGAGAAATTGAGAGGAATTGAGCAATTATTTTAATGGCTTATGCTAAGTGTTTGACTAAGATTATGAATAAAATATACAATTGCTAAAACAATGCTCCTAGTGGTCGGCCAAAGCTATTGAATTGGCTGAAATTGTGTCATCTTAAGCATTATTCTAATTGTATTTTGAAGTGCAAAAAGAATAATGGAAAAAAAATAAAAATAAAGAATGTTTTGTTTTTGGTGCATTTTTGTCTTCTAGTGAAAGGAATTTGGATTATTATATTGTTAGTGGATTTTGTAGGATTGTTTAATAGCCTAATTCTTCGTGTAAGATGCTTTCTTGATTAGCGTGAAGACACGCTTTCCTAGGTTTAGGGAACGCACTTCGAGGTGGGACACGAACTACAAGACGAACACACGTTTTTCAAGTAAACGCACGTAACCCTATATGAATGCATGAAATTCAATGCAAGGCACACAAACTAAATACAATTCTCAAACCTAGGTCATGGCACGCAAATCTAGTTTAGGGCACGCAAAACGAGGTATCGCACGCAATTAGAGGTCGGGCCTCACATCCTCCCCTCCTTAAAAGAATTTCGTCCCGAAATTCAATATTACCTTGAAATAATGCTGGATATTGCTGCTCCATCTGGTCTCGCCTTTCCCACGTTGCTTCTTCAACTCCATGATGATCCCACAGCACTTTCACCATCGGTATAGTTCTGTTGCGCAACTCCCGATCCTGCTGGTCTAGGATCCGAATGGGCTTCTCCTCGTAAGACAAGTTTTCCCGAAGCTGCAACGGCTCTGGCTCCAAGATATGCGACGGGTCAGGATGATACTTCCGCAGCATCGACACATGAAAGACATCATGAATATTGGAGAGGTTCTGGGGTAGTGCTAGGCGATACGCCAACTTGCCAACCTTCTCAACTATCTCAAACGGTCCTACAAATCTCGGGCTCAACTTTCCACCCTTGCCATGTTTAATCAGTCCCCTCCGGGGTGATATCTTCAAGAACACCCTGTCGCCAACCTCAAACTCGAGACTCCGTCTCCGTCGGTCTGCATAACTCTTCTGCCTGCTCTGGGCGGTAAGCATCCGTTTCCGGATGAGGTGGATGTTAACAACAGTTTTCATCAGTTCAGGTAAAAGGGTCGGGTCAAAAGTCCTCGTATCACCTACTTCATCCCAGTAAATTGGTGATCGACATTTCCGTCCATACAGCGCCTCAAATGGGGCCATCCCGATCGTGGCCTGATAACTATTGTTGTAGGCGAACTCTGCTAGAGATAGATATTTCTCCCAACCTTTGCCGAAGTCCAACACACATGCCCTCAGCTTATCCTCCAAAATCTGAATAGTTCTCTCCGATTGACCATCCGTCTGAGGGTGATAAGCCGTGCTAAAACTCAATTTCGTCCCCAAAGCTTCCTGCAATCTCTTCCAAAATCGAGAAGTAAAACGAGGATCCCTATCTGATACAATACTCACAGGCATCCCGTGCAGTCTTACAACCTCCGCCACATACATATCTCCCAATTCCTCGGGACTATCCTCCTTGTTCATCGGTAAAAAGTGTGCCGACTTAGTCAATCTATCCACTATAACCCAAACGGCGTTATGACCCTTTCGTGATCTAGGCAGGTCCATAACAAAATCCATAGTGATATGTTCCCATTTCCATTGGGGAATCTCCAATGGCTGAAGTAAACCTGCGGGTCGTTGATGTTCTGCTTTAATTCTCTGGCAAGTCAAACACCGTGCTACAAACTCCGCAATTTCCCTTTTCATGTTATTCCACCAATAGTGTTGCTTCAAATCCCGATACATCTTTGTTCCGCCAGGGTGAATAGTATATCTAGAATTATGCGCTTCCTCAAGAATCTTCTTTTTCAGCTCTGGCTCATTAGGAACACAAATCCGATTCCTAAACCTCCAAACACCATCATCATGAGACTTGAAATCTACATTGTTTTCCTTAATCTTTTGAAATTGCTGGTCCTTCTGTTGAGCCTCTCGTAACTCAGACAACAAGGTCGACTGGACTTGGGTAGTGGCAAAAAGTAACCCCTTCTGAGTCAATTGTGGTTTCCATAGAAACACTTCCTCCAGCAACTCCTGCACCTTGACTTCCAGTTTCGCCATGCTTGCTTTTCTGCTTAAGGCATCTGCAACTACGTTCGCCTTACCGGGCACATAATTAATTGAGCATTTATAATCATCCAAAAGCTCCATCCACCGCCTTTGCCTCATATTCAACTCCTTTTGAGAAAACAAGTATTTCAAGCTCTTATGATCGGTAAATACCTCAAACTTGTTACCCCACAGATAATGCCTCCATTTCTTGAGTGCAAACACAATAGCCGCTAACTCCAAATCATGCGTCAGGTAATTCATCTCATACGGTTTTGGTTTCCTAGAGGCATAAGCAATCACTCTTCCATTTTGCATCAACACACATCCCAATCCATCTTTCGAAGCATCGCTATAGATTACAAAACCTTGACTCCCTTCAGGCAATGCAAGAACTGGTGCGGTGGTCAATCTTTTCTTCAACTCTTGGAAGCTGTTCTCACACTTATCATCCCACACGAACTTGGTTTTCTTTTGAGTGAGCTTTGTAAGCGGTCCTGCAATCTTAGAGAAATCCTTCACGAACCTCCGATAATAGCCGGCTAGACCAAGAAAACTACGAACTTCCGTGACATTTTCCGGCTTCTTCCAAGACATCACTGCATCGATCTTTGCTTGATCTACCGCTATTCCCTCTTGGGATATGATATGCCCCAAAAATGCAATATGCTGCAACCAAAATTCACATTTGCTAAACTTTGCATACAATTGATGCTCTCGAAGTTTCTGCAGTACCAACCGCAGATGTTGCTCATGCTCCGCTTCCGATTTCGAGTATACCAAAATATCATCAATGAAGATCACTACAAATTGGTCCAAGTAGGGTTGAAACACCCTATGCATCAAATCCATAAAGGCTGCAGGGGCATTAGTTAGTCCAAAAGGCATCACCACATATTCATAGTGCCCATATCTCGTCCTGAAAGCTGTTTTAGGCACATCTTCCTTCTTGATCCGCAACTGATAATATCCTTGCCTCAAGTCGAGTTTCGAATACACTTTAGCTCCTTGCAGTTGATCAAATAACTCGTCAATCAGGGGAAGTGGGTATTTATTCTTGACAGTCACTTGGTTCAATCCTCGGTAGTCAATGCATAGCCTCAACGTTCCATCTTTCTTCTTAACAAATAGAACTGGCGCACCCCACGGTGAAGAACTCGGTTGCACAAACCCCTTCTTCAACAATCCTTGCAATTGGTCCTTTAATTCTTGTAACTCGGCCGGTGCCATACGATAGGGAGCTTTTGATATCGGCTGGGTGCCAGGTAGCAACTCAATAACAAACTCGATCTCCCAATTTGGGGGCAAACCGGGTAATTCTTCAGGGAACACATCTGCATAGTCTTTGATTACGGGCATCTCCTCCAACTTAGCTTTATCCGACGGCTTGTTGATAAGGTAAGCCAAGTATCCTCTGCATCATTTCCTCAAGGACTTCACTGCTTTTGTAGATGAAATGATGGAACTCCCGGTGAAATCTCTTCGGCCCAAAACCTCTAGTATCGGTTGATCAGGTACCCGGAACGTTATAATCTTCGCCCGGCAATCCAATTGAACATGATGTTTTGCCAGCCAGTCCATCCCTAAAATGACCTCGTAATCTCGAAAAGGTAATACAATAAGATTGGCTGAGAATTCCCTATCCTTAATTTGGATTCTACATGCTTTACAAGCTGAACTAGTTACAAGTTTAGAACCCATTGGAGTTCCAACTTCCACTTCATATGGCAAACATACAACTTTCAATTTCACACGTTCCACACATAAGGGAGTAATAAATGAATGAGTAGCACCCGGATCAATTAACACCTTAACAGGTTGATTTAGTATGAAGAATGTACCTTCAACAACAGCGGTCTCATCTGGAATTTCCTCGCACTCGATAGCATAAGCTCGAGCCTGGACTCTAGGAACTGGAGTCTTGCCTCTACCAGCTGGTTTAACCTGATTTTGTCCCCCTTGCCATTTAGGGCAATCCTTAACCCGGTGCTGATCGCTGCCACAACCTATACATCGTCCCAATTTCCTCCAACACTGGGCCTCAGTGTGACCCTTCCTGCTACAGTGAGAACAAGTAACAGTCTGAGAAGCAGGTGAACTACTTGTGGATCCGCGGGTGGAAGAGGCTGATGGCGCTTTAGTCGGGCCACGGTTATTCCCTGGTCTGTTCTGGCTCTGGCCCTGACTGCGACTCTGACTCTGAAACTTCCTCTGCTGACTTGGAGGCTGGTAAGGTTTCTTGCTCGGCTGACTCGAACCGGCTCCATCTAGTTTCCTCTTCTCAACTCGAGAGGCAGCAGCAAAGAGAGCAGAATAAGTATCGAAGTCGTGAGAAGCTAACTGGTCCTGAATCTCTGGCCTCAAACCAATAGTAAATTTCCACATTTTTGCCTCCGGAGTACAAACCATATACTGAGCATAACGGGACAGTCGGTCAAAACGAGCATCGTATTGGGCCACCGTCATATTACCCTGGGTCAAGTGCATGAACTCCTCGATCCCTCTTTGCCTAGAAACTGCAGGTACATATTTTTCCTTAAATGCCTTAACAAAATTACCCCACAAGCGAGGTGTCTGATCAGTCTCCCATAGTGCCTCTACAGTGTGCCACCAATGCTCGGCATCCCCGTGCAACAGAAATACAGCAAACTCCAATTTCTCTTCATCTGTATAATCAAGTGGCCTAAAAATCTTCTCGATCTCGGACAGCCAAGCCTCTGCTTTCTCATCATCAGCTTCCCCGTAGAATTTAGACGGGCGAAAGTCAAGGAATTCCCTCATTCTGCTGTGTCTCCCATGGTTACCCTCATTCCTGTTGTTGATGTTGTTGTCGGCCTCACGAGCATCCTGACGCTCCATCACACGTGACACATGATCCATGGCAGTTGCCATCATATTAAACATAGCTATACCGGGATTAGTCTGATAAGCATCCCCGGTCTCTTGAGGTTCACCGCTCCTATTAGTAGTACGGGTACTAGGGCCAGCCATCTATAGGCACAATTTATTGAAATATGATAATTAAGAATCTAATGCATAAGATATGCAACATATTATAGATACAATTCTAAAAACATTTAAGGCATATAAGTCACTTAAGCACATAGAGAATAGAGCATAGAAGGCACATTTAACACATAAACAAGTCATCCTAATTATCTTAGGGCTCAACCCATGGTCCGAGAGTTAAACCCGGCTTAAGCAATCTAAGCTCTGATACCATTCTTCTAAGGTGTCACGCCCCAACCCGGCCTATAAAGGTTAGACTAGGGTGTGATCTAAACATTCAAGTCCTTTCACATTCTTAATCATTTTAGGAGGTTTAACACTTAACGTTTTATTCTAGACTTCAAAATTTTTCCAGAAATCCGGCAGCATAACGGTTGTAATTGGGCTATTTGTTTTGACCTAAATTTTCTAACAGCCTCAAAACTTTCAATTCAAGTTCATTCTCGACTAGAATTTACTACTTAATCATCAATTGAATTGCCTATTGGTTATTTTGACGTCCCGTTTGATTTATAACCTAGCATAATACTATGCCTCGTTAGTCCATTTATTCTCGTTTCAAAATATGCCTGTTTATCGTAGCTTATTAGCGAGTACCTGTTGAGATTGGATAAGTTCATTTACCTATTCCTTAACCAAGCATCATAACCTGCGATAGATACTAGCGGTAGTAAAAGCAAAACGATCAAAGTAGTGTCATGTCTAGTAGAGGTCTACCTAAAATAAGTACAAATCAAAATTAGACCCCAAATTACAACGGGGGTCTTATACATTAGCAACAGCAAGCAACATAAGATAAATGGTCTTCAAGCAGCACAAAATACACAAGTAATCACGTTCATGCAAAACAACAATAACAGGCAATCACTCCAGGGGTTCATCATTAGGTACATTATCCTCATGTTCCTGTACCTGTTCTTCTTCACCTGAAATGATAAAAGAGGGTGAGTCCTTATGAACTCAGCGAGGGGGAAACGAGAAATAAATTTTGAAACTCATTTTCCGGTTCACTTTGTGAAAACCCCTTTTTTAAAACATGTCACATATTACAAATAATATGGTAAGCAGTTATAAGAAACAAATCGAGAAACGGATACAATTACCAATCATTTCAAGGATACGGTGAGCATTTGCTCTCAATTTCAATTTCGAATTATTTGGTGCGGCCGACTTCAATAATCCACTTATCACTCCCAAATAGGTGTACTCCGGATGTACCCCGAAACCTACGACCCAACTCTCCGAGGGTGAAATGCCAAGCGAGAGAGGGAATTGGACCATGGTAGTCACGGTAACACCGGCAAGCCCGATGCCGCCCGGCGTGCGTGAAACACTACCACGCCACACGAAAGGTTGCAACCTCGTATGCAATGCACATTTATAACATTCATCATATCACATTAGGAGGACAACAAAGTAGGTTGCCTCTGAGCAGTTATAAGATCGCATGTTGACAAGTAGTCAAACGAAGCACGATAAGGCAAGTAATTTCACATGAAGGCAAATAGAGTCATATGAACATTAATCGGGCAGCCATGTAACACATATAAAACAGGCCATATAACACATTAAGAAGCTCACGGGATCAAGTGATAAGTTTATGCAACAGGCGAGGATATCAAAGGGGTTTGGGTGCAAGAAAAGCTTATTTGTCAACATGCAATGGCCTACTCACATTTGGAACTATAAAACATTTTACGGGCAGCCCACGCAACGTACATTTTCCACACAATAACCCCCGGTTAACACTTAACAAGAATTCCTAGTCATTAGGGTTCGCTTTTCATGCAAAATCGTGCGATCAAAACCCTAAATCAACTCAATCATCATTCCAAAGTCATGCATCGTCTCATTCAACATCCTCAACATTCAATACAGTCCACACAATATTCCAATACTACCATTCCAAGCAATTAGTACCACAAAAGAGGTTCAACAAGTTTTCCCAAGCACATAGTCAATTGAAACCCTAACTGCAATAAGCTGTTTTCTCACAATCAACTGGGCAGGAAAATGAACTACAAATTCAGTGAATAATATATCAAATTAAATCTTAAGAAGTTAAATAAATTCAGAAACAAACCTTGCATCAATTGGAGTTCTGGATCGTTAGTTATAGCCAAAATGGTGGAACTGCTCAAAACTGTCCAGATTTGCCTATCTTTCGATATTGCATGATTTTGAGGTCCTTAGGTTCATTTTTAGCCTAAGCCTATTTCTGGAAAAAATGTCCACAACTCAAAAATCTAGCAGCACAAAAATTTTCACGCATTTTGGATGTCGTTTGTTATGTCAAAATCATCTCGTTCCACACGGGCAGTAAATTTGTCAAACTGCTTCCTTTTTCTCAAAACTTTCCAGATTTAGCTATATTACGTGATTTTGCCATTTTGAGGGCCTTAGAGCCAAAATTTGACTTTGCTTATTTGTGCGAAAAATGTTCAAAATTGGCCAAACTAGTCACCTAGGGATTTTCACGCAATTTCAACATCATTTGCTTAACCAAAAATTGCCTCGAACAGACGGGTCAGAAGCAGTCTCAAATTTCGACTTTGTCTAGTATCATTTTCAAGCCAAGTTATTGCCATGCATGGTTGTTTAAACTCATGAACGACCACATAGCTCAAGCACAGAAGCAAATACACACATTCATGGTCATGCATGTGAAGTTTTAAAGAGTTTTCCAAAAGTTTTGAACCCTCACCTTATCAAAACAACCAGGTAGATGCAGAATGTTCTTGAAAATGCACCAATGAAGCTTCTTTCTTGTTTTGGCCGAGAGAGATAGCTTGTTTTCCTTTAATTCCCAACTGAGTTAGCTAGTGAGGAGGGTGTGCATGTGGTTGTAACCAAAAGAAATGGAAGAAATCTTATCAAAGCATACCTAAGACCGAAATGGACAGATTTGTGAGCTTGTATGAGTTCTTCTTGCTTCTAGTTGCTTGGCCGAATTTCTTTTGCTTGTGGCTTGCTTGGCTGACTATGATATAATGAAGAGAAGCTATAGAAGTGGTAATGTGAAGCTAAAGTCGAGAGAAGAAAGAAACGATAGGAAGAGAGAGAGAACCAAAAAAGAAATGAAGAAAGACAACAAATGAAGGCCTTGCAATTTTTTTGAGGTTGTGGTCGGTCCTTGGGCAGTCCAAATTCTGCATTCTTGTCTTCAATATGCTATTTTCAAATTGCTAGGATGGGCATGCAAAGGCTGGTCGGGTATGGTGAGAAATTGAGAGGAATTGAGCAATTATTTTAATGGCTTATGCTAAGTGTTTGACTAAGATTATGAATAAAATATACAATTGCTAAAACAATGCTCCTAGTGGTCGGCCAAAGCTATTGAATTGGCTGAAATTGTGTCATCTTAAGCATTATTCTAATTGTATTTTGAAGTGCAAAAAGAATAATGGAAAAAAAAAATAATAAAGAATGTTTTGTTTTTTATGCATTTTTGTCTTCTAGTGAAAGGAATTTGGATTATTATATTGTTAGTGGATTTTGTAGGATTTTTTAATAGCCTAGTACTTCGTGTAAGATGCTTTCTTGATTAGCGTGAAGACACGCTTTCCTAGGTTTAGGGCACGCACTTCGAGGTGGGACACGAACTACAAGACGAACACACGTTTTTCAAGTAAACGCACGTAACCCTATATGAATGCACGAAATTCAATGCAAGGCACACAAACTAAATACAATTCTCAAACCTAGGTCATGGCACGCAAATCTAGTTTAGGGCACGCAAAACGAGGTATCGCACGCAATTCGGGGTCGGGCCTCACACGCGGCGCACAGCATGCCGTTGGAAAGTTGTCCGAGAGCTCTAGGACAGGGGCAGCAAGCCTGCTCGGCTGTGCCTGTTCTTGGAGCCCAAAATCGAAAGTTTTCATCAGTTTCGGGATACTTTTCTTCTTTTGCTCTGTTTTTTTGTCCCGGATCGTACTTCGTGAGCCGCGAAAAGGACGACAACCTAATCCATCACATTTCTATTACAAAATCCCAAGGCACCTTGGGCAAGACAACTTCGCTTCACGTAGAGCCTTGGACTGCAAATTGAGGGCGTGGGGCTTGTGACCAGTTCTCCGTCGCTCCGATGCCCATAACTTTTGATCCGTAAGGAGTTATGCGGCGCACAACATACTGTTGGAAAGCTCTCTGAGAGCTCTACGATGCAGGAATCGGTCCTGCTCGGCTGCGCATATTTTCAGAGCCTAAAATCGAACGTTTTAATCAGTTTGGGGACACTTTTCTTCTTTTGCTCTGTTTTTTCGTCCCGGATCGTACGTCGTGAGTAGCGAAAAGGACAACAACCTAATCCATCACATTTCTATTACCTAATCCCATAGCACCTTGGGCAAGACAACTTCGCTTTACGTAAAGGCTGGGCCCGCAAACCGAGGACGTGGGGCTTGGGATCAGGTCTTTATCGCTCCGGTGCCCATAACTTTGGATCCGTAAGGAGTTACACAGTGATACCGTTGGAAAGCTTTCCGAGAGCTCTACGATGGGGGCAGCTAGTCTGCTCGGTTGCGCCTATTTTCGGAGCCCAAAATTGAACATTTTTATCAGTTTCAGGAAGCTTTTCTTCTTTTGCGCTATTTTTTCGTCCCGAATCGTATGACGTGAGCCGCAAAAAGGATGACAACCTAATCCATCCCATTTATATTATCGAATCGCAAGGCACCTTGGGCAAGACAACTTCGCTTCACGTAAAGGCTGGGCCAACAAACCGAGGGCGTGGGGCTTGAGACCAGTTTTTCGTCGCTCCAGTGCCCATAACTTTTTATCCGTAAGGAGTTACACGGCGGACAGCATGCCGTTGGAAAGCTCTCTGAGAGCTCAACGACGGGGGTAACAAGTCTGCTCAGCTGCGCCTCTTTTCTGAGCCCAAAATCCAACGTTTTCATTTGTATCGGAATACTTTTCTTCTTTTGCGCTGTTTTTCCTTCCCGGAGCGTATGTCGTGAGCTGCGAAAAGGACGACAACCTAATCCATCACATTTCTATTACCGAATCCCAAGGCACATTGGGCATCACAACTTCACTTCACGTAGAGCCTTGGACTGCAAATTGAGGGCGTGGGGCTTGAGACCAATTCTTCGTCGCTCCGGTGCCCATAACTTTTGATCCGTAAGGAGTTATACGGCGCACAGCATACAGTTGGAAACCTTTCCGAAAGCTCTACGACAGGGACTGCAAGCCTGCTAGGCTGCGCATATTTTCAGAGCCCAAAATTGAACTTTTTCATCAGTTTTGGGAAACTTTTCTTCTTTTGCGCTGTTTTTTCATCCCGGATCGTACGTCGTGAGCAGCAAAGAGGACAATAACCTAATCTATCACATTTCTACTACCGAATCCCACGTCACCTCTGGCAAGACAACTTCGATTCACATCGAGACTAGGCCCGTAAACCGAGGGCGTGGGGCTTGAGACCAGGTCTCCGTCACTCCGGTGCCCATAACTTTTGATCCGTAAGGAGTTACGCAGCGATACCGTTGGAAAGCTTTCCGAGAGCTCTACGATGGGGGTAGCTAGCTTGCTCGCCTGTCCCTGTTTTCGAAGCCCAAAATCGAACATTTTAATCAGTTTCAGGAAGCTTTTCTTCTTTTGAGCTATTTTTCTATCCCGGATCGTACGCCGTGAGCCGCAAAAAGGATGACAACCTAATGCATCACATTTCTATTACCGAATCCCAAGGCACCTTGGGCAAGACAACTTCGCTTCACGTAGAGGTTGGGCCCACAAACCGAGGGCGTGGGGCTTGAGACCAGATCTCTGTCGCTCCGGTGCCTATAACTTTTGATCCGTAAGGAGTTACACGGCGGACAACATGCCGTTGGAAAGCTCTCCGAGAGCTCAACGACGGGGGCAACAAGTCTGCTCAGCTGCGACTATTTTCGGAGTCCAAAATCGAACGTTTTCATCAATTTCGGGATACTTTTCTTCTTTTGCTCTATTTTTCTATCCCGGATCGTACTTCGTGAGCCGCAAAAAGGACGACAACCTAATCCATCACATTTCTATTACCGAATCCCATGGCACCTTGGGCAAGACAACTTCGTTCACGTAGAGGCTAGAACCGCAAACTGAGGGCGTGGGGCTTGGGACTAGTTCTCCGTCGCTCCGGTACCCATAACTTTTGATCCGTAAGGAGTTACTTGGCGCACAACATACCGTTGGAAAGCTCTCCGAGAGCTCTACGACGGGGGAAGAAAGCTTGCACGGCTACACCTATTTTTGGAGCTCAAAATTGAACGTTTTCATCAGTTTTAGGACACTTTCCTTCTTTTGCGCTTTTTTCTGTCCCGGATCGTACGTCGTGAGCCTTGAAAAGGACGATAACCTAATCCATCACATTTTAACTATCGAATCCCATCACACCTCTAGCAAGGAAACTTTGCTTCACGTAGAGACTGGGCCCGCAAACCGATGGCGTAAGGTTTGGGACCAGGTCTCCGTCACTCTGGTGCCCATAACTTTTGATCTGTAAGGAGTTACGCGGCGCACAACATACCGTTGGAAAGATTTTTGAGAGCTCTACGATGGGGGCAGCTAGCCTGCTCGGCTGCGCCTATTTTCGAAGACCAAAATTGAACGTTTTAATCAGTTTCAGGACACTTTTCTTCTTTTGCGCTGTTTTTCCATCCTGAATCGTACGACGTGAGCTGCAAAAAGGACGACAACCTAATCTATCCCATTTCTATTACCGAATCCCAAGGCACCCTAGGCAAGACAACTTCGCTTCAGGTAGAGGCTGGGCCCGCAAACCGAGGGCGTAGGGCTTAGAACCAGTTCTCCATCGCTCCGGTGCCTATAACTTTAGATCCATAAGGAGTTACGCAGAGCACAACATACCGTTGGAAAGCTCTCTGAGAGTTCTACGACGGGGGCAGCAAGCATGCTCGGCTGTGCCTGTTTTTGGAGCCCAAAATTGAACGTTTTCATCAGTTTCGGGATACTTTTCTTCTTTTGCGCTATTTTTTCATCCCGAATCGTACTACGTGAGCCGCGAAAAGGACGACAACCTAATCCATCACATTTCTATTACGAATCCCATGGCACCTTGGGCAACAAAACTTCGCTTCATGTAGAGGCAGGGCCCGCAAATTGAGGGCGTAGGGCTTGGGACCAAGTCTCCATCTGTGAGGCCCGACTTCAATTTGCGTGCGATACCTCGTTTCGTATGCCCTAACCTAGATTTGCGTGCCTCGACCTAGGTTTAAGAATCGTATTTCATTTTGTGTGCCTTGCATTGAATTACGTGTATTCATTTAGGGTTGCGCGCATTTACTAGAGAAACGTGCATTTATCTCGTAGTAAGCATCTTATACGAAGCACTAAATCATTGATTAATCCTACAAATTCCACTAACTAATATTAAATTACTAATTCAACCAACTAGAAGAAGAAATTGCACCAAAAGCTAGACATTCTTATTCTTTATTCCTTATTCTTTTGCACTTTCCAAACACACAATTAAATAATGCTCAAAAGATGACAAAGATTCAGCATTTTTCATGCCTTGGCCGACCACCTTGTGAGCATTTGTGCTTGCTTGCTTAATTCAAATTAATTCCTAGACATTCTATGACAATTCTATAACACAAATGCATAAAAAATTAGCTCAAAACCCTCCCCAAAGCTCCACCATTTCGACACAAGCTCAAAACCCTCCCCAAAATAGAGAAAAGCTAGTTGGGATTTCGGCTAAGCAAGAAGAAGAAGAGATTTGAGCTTCAACAAGGCTTCTGTGCATCTTTGTGGTTGATTGCTAAGGTAAAGGCTAAAACCTTTTGAAACTCTTCAAAAATCCACATGCATGCTCATAAATGTGTGTATTTGCTTCTGTACTTGAGTTATATGGTCGTTCATAAGCTTAAACAACCATGCATGGCAAGATCTTGGCTTGAAATTGATGCTAGGTGAAGTCGGATTGTTGACAGCTCTCTGACCAGTCTGTTTCGAGGTACGTTTTTCGAGGCAAATGATGTTGAAAATGAATGAAAAATGGTAGGTGACTAGTTTGGACAGTTTGGAACATTTTTCTCAGAAATAGGCCGAAGCTAATTTTGAATCTAAAGTCCTCAAAATTGTAAATCTTTAAAATGTGTCCAAATCTGGAAATCTGAAAAAAAGAAGCAGGTTTTGGCAGATGCACTGACCTTGTAGAACGAACCATATTTGACTTAGTAACTGCTGTCCAAAATGCACGAAATTTCGTTTTCTGCTAGATTTTTCAGTTCTGGACAATTTTGTCAGAAATGGACTAAGGCTAAAACTGAACCTAAGGACCTCAAAAACGTCAATTTCTGAAAAGTGTGCAAATCTGGACAGTTTTGTGCTATATCACTGTTTCGGCTATAACTAATGATTCCAAACTCCAATCGATGCAAGGTTTGTTTCTGATTTTAGTTAACGCCTTAAGATTTAATTTGACATCTTATTCACTAGATTTGGAGATTTTTTGATTATCCTATTGATTGTGAGAAAACAGCCTATTGCAATAAGGGTTTCACTTAGTGTTATGCTTAGAAAAATTGTTGTGGCGTCTCTTGTTGAATTAAATGCTTAGGATTGTAGCTTTAGGATATTGTGTGGACTGTTTTGAATGTTTGAAGATGTTGAATTAAATGATGCATGACTTGAGATTGACCTTGAGTTGGTTTGAGGCTCAAATTGCACAAATATGCACGAAATGAAAACCCTAATGACTAGGTAGTCTTGCTAAGTGTTGATCATTTCGACATTGTGTGGAAATTATATGCTTAGTGGGCTGCCCGTAAATGTCTTATAAGCTTAAATGTAATTTTGATCATTGCATGTTGTCAAATAGGCTTTTCTTGCATCCGAACCCACGTAGGTGTTGTTTCATGTTGAATAATCGTATCAATTTATTACGTGGACTTCGAAATGAGTTATATGGCTCGACTTGCATGTGTTACATGGCTGCCCGTTTAATGTTCATATGGCTCTATATGCCTTTCAAGTGAAATTACTTGTCTTATCGTGCCTCATTTGATTACTTGACAACGTGCGATCTTATAATTGCTCGGAGGTGACCTACTTTGTTGTCCTCCTAATGTGATATGTTAAATGTTGTAAATGTGCATTGCATACGAGGTTGCAACCTTTCAGTGTGGCATGGTAGTGTTTCACGCACGCCGAGCGGCATCGGGCTTGCCGGTGTTGCCGTGACTACCATGGTCTAATTCCCTCTCTCGCTTGGCATTTCACCCTCGGAGAGTTGGGTTGTAGGTTTCGGGGTACATCCAGAGTAGACCCAATTGGGAGCGATAAATGGATTATTGAAGTCGGCCGCAACAATTGTATTGATATTGAGAGCAAATGCTCACCGTATCCTTGAAATGATTGGTAAATGTATCTGTTACTTGATTTGTTTCATATATTTGCATACCTTATTATTTGTAATACGTGACATGTTTTCAAAAAAGAGTTTCAATAATTGAAACGGAAAATGAGTTTCAAAACGTATTTCTCATTTTCCCCTCGCTGAGTTTATAAGGACTCACCCTTTTTTTCATCACAGGTGAAGAAGAACAGGTACAGTTACCTGAGGACGGTGTGCGTAATGATGAACCCCTGGAGTGATTGCCTGTCATTGTTTGCTTTGCTTGAATGTGGCTACTTGTGAACTTTATGTTACTTGAAGACTATTTCTTTTATGTTGCTCAATGTTGTGATGTAAAAGACCCCCGTTGTAATTTGGGGTCTAATTTTGGTTTGTACTTATATTAAGTAGATTGATGCTAGACATGACACTACTATGATCGTTTTTGCTTTTATTATCTGCTAGTATCTATCATTGGTTATGATGCTCTAGTTAAGGACTAAGTAAATGAACTTATCCAATCTTAATAGGTATTCGCTATTAAGCTAAGATCAAGAGGTACTTTCGTAACGAGGATAAATAAACAAACGAGCCATAGTATCGTGCTAGGTTATAAATAAAAGGGATGTCGAAATAACCAATAGGCAATTCAATTGATGGTAAAATAGTAATCTTAGTTGGAAATGAAATTGAGATGGTAAATTTTGAGGCGTTTAGAGAACTAGGTCAAACCAAAGAGCCCAATTACAGCCGTTATGCTGCCGGTTTTCTGAAAAATTTTAGAGTCTAGGATAAAACGTTAAGTGCTAAACCTCCTTGAACGATTAAGTACGTGAAAGGACTTGAATGTTATATCACACCCTAGTCTAACCTTTATAGGCCGGGTTGGGGCGTGACACCCAAACAGAATGGTATCAGAGCTTAGATTGCTTAAGCCGGGTTTAACTCTCGGACCGTGGGTAGAGCCCTAAGATAATTAGGATGACTTGTTTATGTGTTGTTGTGTGATAAATGTGCCTTCTATGTTCTATGTGCTTAAGTGATTTACATGTCTTAAATGTTTCTGGAATTGTATCCATATTATGTTGCATATCTTATGCATTAGATTCTTAATTGTCATATTTCAATCAATTGTGCATCGTAATCTATGCCTATAGATGACTGGCCCTAGTACCCGTACTACTAATAGGAGCGGTGAACCTCAAGAGACCGGAGATGCCTATCAAACTAATCCCGGTATAGCTATGTTTAATATGATGGCAAATGCCATGGATTGTGTATCATGTATGATGGAGCGTCAGGATGCACGTGAAGCCAACAACAACAACATCAACAATAGGAATGAGGGTAACCATGGGAGACATAGTAGAATGAGGGAATTCCTTGACTTTCGCCCGTCTAAATTCTACGGGGAAGCTGATGATGAGAAAGCAGAGGCCTGGCTATCCAAGATCGAAAAGAGTTTCAGGCCACTTGATTAGACAGATGAAGAGAAGGTAGAGTTTGATGTATTTCTGTTACACGGGGATGCCGAGCATTAGTGGCACACTGTAGAGGCACTGTGGGAGACTGATCAGACACCTCGCTTGTAGGTTAATTTCGTTAAGGCATTTAAGAAGAAATATGTACCTGCAGTTTCCAGGCAGAGGCGGCTCGAGGAGTTTAAGCACTTGACCTAGCGTAACATGACGGTGGCCCAGTACGAGGCTCGTTTTGACCGACTGTCCCGTTATGCTCAATATATGGTTTGTACTCCGGAGGCGAAAATGTGGAAACTTACTGTTGGATTGAGGCCAGAGATTCTGGACAAGTTAGCTTCTCATGACTTTGATACTTATTCTGCTCTCTTTGCTGCTGCCTCTCGAGTTGAGAAGAGGAAACTAGATGGAGCCGGTTCGAGTCAGCCGAACAAGAAACCATACCAGTCTCCAGGTCAGCAGAGGAAATTCCAGGGTCAGGGTCGTAATCAAGGCCAGAGCCAGAGCTAGAACAGACCAATGAATAACCGTGGCCCGACGAAAGCGCCATCAGCCTCTTCCACCCGTGGGTCCACAGGTAGTTCACCTGCTTCTCAGACTGCCATTGTTCGCACTGTAACATGAAGGGTCACACCGAGGCCCAGTGTTGGAGAAAATTGGGACGATGTATAGGTTGTGGCAGCGATCAGCACCGGGTTAAGCATTGCCCTAAATGGCAAGGGGGACAGAATCAGGGTAAACCAGCCGGTAGAGGCAAGACTCCAGTTCCTAGAGTCCAGGCTCGAGCCTATGCTATTGAGTGCGAGGAGATTCCAGATGAGACCGCTGTTGTTAAAGGTACATTCTTCATACTGAATCAACTTGTTAAGGTGTTAATTGATCCGGGTGCTGCTCATTCATTTATTATTCACTTATGTGTGGAACGTGTGAAACTGAAACTTGTATGTTTGCCATATGAAGTAGAAGTTGGTACTCCAATGGGTTCTAAACTTGTAACTAGTTCAGCTTGTAAAGCATGTAAGGATAGGGAATTCTCAGCCAATCTTATTGTATTACCTTTTCGAGATTATGAGGTCATTTTAGGGATGGACTGGCTGGCAAAACACCATGTCCAACTGGATTTCTGGTCAAAGATTATAACGTTCCGGGTACCTGATCAACCCATACTGGAGGTTATGGGCCAAAGAGATTTCACCGGGAGTTCCATCATTTCATCTACGAAAGCAGTAAAGTCCTTGAGGAAAGGGTGCAGTAGATACTTGGCTTACCTTATCAACAAGCCGTCGGACAAACCTAAATTGGAGGAGATGCCTGTGATCAAAGACTATGTAGATGTGTTCCCAGAAGAATTACCCGGTTTTCCCCCGAATCGGGAGATCGAGTTTGTTATTGAGCTACTGCTTGGCGCCCAGCCGATATTTAAAGCTCCCTATCGTATGGCACCGGCCGAGCTACAAGAATTGAAGGACCAATTGCAAGGATTGTTGAAGAAGTGGTTTGTTCAACCAAGTTCTTCACCATGGGATGCACCAGTTCTATTTGTGAAGAAGAAAGACGGAACGTTGAGGCTATGTATTAACTACCGAGGATTGAACCAAGTGACTGTCAAGAATAAATACCCACTTTCCCTGATCGACGAGTTATTTGATCAACTGCAAGGAGCCACAGTGTATTCAAAACTCGAGTTTAGGCAAGGGTTTTATCAGTTGCGGATCAAAAAGGAAGATGTGCCTACAACAGATTTCAGGACAAGATATGGGCCTTATGAATATGTGGTGATGCCTTTTGGACTAACTAATGCCCCTGCGGCTTTTATGGATTTGATGCATAGGGTGTTTCAACCCTACTTGGACCAATTTGTGGTGATCTTCATTGATGATATTTTGGTATACTCGAAATCGGAGGCGGAGCATGAGCAACATCTGCGGTTGGTACTGCAAAAACTTCTAGAGCATCAATTGTATGGAAAGGTTAGCAAGTGTGAATTTTGGTTGCAGCAGATTGCATTTTTGGGGCATATCAGTGGATCCAGCAAAGATTGATGCAGTGATGTCTTGGAAGAAGCCGGAAAACGTTACGGAGGCTCAGAGTTTTCTTGGTCTAGCCGGCTATTACCGGAGATTCGTGAAAGATTTCTCTAAGATTGCAGGAATGCTTACAAAGCTCACTCAAAAGAAAACCAAGTTCGTGTGGGATGATAACTGTGAGAGCAGCTTCCAAGAGTTGAAGAAAAGATTGACTACCGCACCTGTTCTTGCATTGCTTGAAGGGAGTCAAGGTTTTGTAATCTATAGCGATGCTTCGAAAGAAGGATTGGGTTATGTGTTGATGCAAAATAGAAGAGTGATTGCATATGCCTCTAGGAAACCAAAGCCGTATGAAGTGAACTACCCGACGCATGATTTGGAGTTAGCGGCTATTGTGTTTGCACTCAAGAAATGGAGGCATTATCTGTGGGGTAACAAGTTTGAGGTATTTACTGATCATAAGAGCTTGAAATACTTGTTCTCTAAAAAAGAGTTAAATATGAGGCAAAGGCAGTGGATGGAGCTTTTGGATGATTATAACTGCTCAATCAATTATGTGCCCGGTAAAGCGAATGTAGTTGCAGATGCCTTAAGCAGAAAAGCAAGCATGGCGAAACTGGAAGTCAAGGTGCAGGTGTTGTTGGAGGAAGCATTTCTATGGAAACAACAATTGACTCAGAAAGGGTTACTTTTTGCCACTACCCAAGTTCAATCGACTTTGTTGTCTGAGTTACGAGAGGCTCAACAGAAGGACCAACAATTTCAGAAGATTAAGGAAAGCAACGCAGATATCAAGTTTCATGATGATGGTATTTGGAGGTTTAGGAACAGGATTTGTGTTCCCTATGACCCAGAGCTGAAAAAGAAGATTCTTGAGGAAGCCCATAATTCAAGATATACTATTCACCCCGGCGGAACAAAGATGTATCAGGATTTGAAGCAACATTATTGGTGGAATAACATGAAAAGAGAAATTGCAGAATTTGTAGCACGGTGTTTGACTTGCCAGAGAGTCAAAGCAGAACATCAACGACCTGCAGGTTTACTTCAGCCGTTGGAGATTCCTCAATGGAAATGGGAACATATCACTATGGATTTTGTTATGGACCTGCCTAGATCACGAAAGGGTCATGACGCCGTTTGGGTTATAGTGGATAGGTTGTCTAAGTCGGCGCACATCTTACCGATGAACAATGAGGATAGTCCTAAGAAATTGGGAGATATGTATGTAGCGGAGATTGTAAGATTACACGGGATGCCTGTGAGTATTGTATCGGATAGGGATCCTCGTTTTACTTCCCCATTTTGGAAAAGATTGCAGGAAGCTTTGGGAACGAAGTTTTGTTTTAGCACGGCTTATCACCCTCAGACGGACGGTCAATCGGAGAGAACTATTCAGATTCTGGAGGATATGCTGAGGGCCTGTGTTTTAGACTTCGGGAAAGGTTGGGAGAAATATCTATCTCTAGCGGAGTTCGCCTACAACAATAGTTACCAGGCTACTATCGGGATGGCCCCATTTGAGGCGATGTATGGACGTAAGTGTCGAACCCCAATTTACTGGGACGAAGTAGGTGAGACGAAGACTTTTAACCCGACCCTTTTACCTGAACTGATGAAGACTGTTGATAATATCCACCTCATCCGGAAACGGATGCTTACCGCCCAGAGCAGGCAGAAGAGTTATGCAGACCGACGGACACGGAGTCTTGAGTTTGAGGTTGGTGACAAGGTGTTCTTGAAGATATCACCTCGGAGAGGACTGATTGAACATGGCAAGGGTGGAAAGTTGAGCCCGAGATTTGTAGGACCATTCGAGATAATCGAGAAGGTTGGCAAATTGGCGTATCGCCTAGAATTACCCCAGAACCTCTCCAATATTCACGACGTCTTTCATGTTTCGATGCTGTGGAAGTATCATCATGATCCGTCGCATATCTTGGAGCCAGAGCCATTGCAGCTTCGGGAGAACTTGTCTTATGAGAAAAAGCCCATTCGGATCCCAGACCAGCAGGATCGAGAGTTACGCAACAGAACTATACCTATGGTGAAAGTACTGTGGGATCATCATGGAGTCGAAGAAGCAACGTGGAAAAGGCGAGACCAGATGGAGCAGCAGTATCCAGCTTTATTTCAAGGTAACATTGAATTTCGGGACGAAATTCTTTTAAGGAGGGGAGGATGTGAGGCCTGACCCCGATTTGTGTGCGATACGTCGTTTCGTGTGTCCTAATCTAGATTTGCGTGCCTTGACCTAGGTTTAAGAATTGTGTTCATTTTATGTGCCATGCATTGAATTACGTGCATTCATTTTATGTGCCATGCATTGAAACTCTTCAAAAATCCACATGCATGCTCATAAATGTGTGTATTTGCTTCTGTACATGAGTTATATGGCCGTTCATAAGCTTAAACAACCATGCATGGCAAGATCTTGGCTTGAAATTGATGCTAGGTGAAGTCGGATTGTTGACAGCTCTCTGACTAGTCTGTTTCGAGGTACGTTTTTCGAGGCAAATGATGTTGAAAATGAATGAAAAATGGTAGGTGACTATTTTGGACAGTTTTGAACATTTTTCCCAGAAATAGGCCTAAGCTAATTTTGACGCTAAGGTCCTCAAAATTGCAAATCTTTAAAATATGTCCAAATCTGGAAATCTGGAAAAATGAAGCAGGTTTTGGCAGATGCACTGACCTTGTAGAACGAACCATATTTGACTTAGCAACTGTTGTCCAAAATGCACGAAATTTCGTTTTCTGCTAGATTTTTCAGTTCTGGACAATTTTGTCAGAAATGCACTAAGGCTAAAACTGACCCTAAGGACCTCAAAAACGTCAATTTCTGAAAAGTGTGCAAATCTGGACAGTTTTGTGCTATCTCATTGTTTCGGCTATAACTAATGATTCCGAACTCCAATCGATGCAAGGTTTGTTTTTGATTTTAGTTAATGCCTTAAGATCTAATTTGACATCTTATTCACTGGATTTGGAGATTGTTTGATTATCCTATTTATTGTGAGAAAAAAAGCCTATTGCAGTAAGGGTTTCACTTAGTGTTATGCTTAGAAAAATTGTTGTGGCTTCTCTTGTTGAATTAAATGTTTAGGATTGTAGCTTCAGGATGTTGTGTTGACTGTTTTGAATGTTTGAAGATGTTGAATTAAATGATGCATGGCTTGAGATGGACTTTGAGTTGGTTTGAGGCTCAAATTGCACAAATATGCACAAAATGGAAACCCTAATGACTAGGTAGTCTTGCTAAGTGTTGATCATTTGGATATTGTGTGGAAATTATATGCTTAGTGGGCTGCCCGTAAATGTCTTATAAGTTTAAATGTAATTTTGATCATTGCATGTTGTCAAATAGGCTTTTCTTGCATCCGAACCCACGTAGGTGTTGTTGCATGTTGAATAATTGTATCACTTGATTACGTGGACTTCGAAATGAGTTATATGGCTCGACTTGCATGTGTTACATGGCTGCCCGTTTAATGTTCATATGGCTCTATATTCCTTTCAAGTGAAATTACTTGTCTTATCGTGCCTCGTTTGATTACTTGACAACGTGCGATCTTATAACTGCTCGGAGGCGACCTACTTTGTTGTCCTCCTAATGTGATATGTTAAATGTTGTAAATGTGCATTGCATACGAGGTTACAACCTTTCAGTGTGCCATGGTAGTGTTTCACGCACGCCGGGCGGCATCGGGCTTGCCGGTGTTACTGTGACTACCATGGTCCAATTCCCTCTCTCGCTTGGCATTTCACCCTTGGAGAGTTGGGTCATAGGTTTTGGGGTACATCCAGAGTACACCCAATTGGGAGCGATAAGTGGATTATTGAAGTCAGCCACAACAATTGTATCAAAATTAAAATTTAAAGCAACTGCTCACCGTATCCTTGAAATGATTGGTAAATGTATCTGTTACTCGATTTGTTACATATATTTGCGTACCTTATTATTTGTAATACGTGACATGTTTTCAAAAAGAGTTTTCATAATTGAATCGGAAAATGAGTTTCAAAACATATTTCTCGTTTTCCCCTCGCTGAGTTCATAAGGACTCACCCTCTTTTTCATCACAGGTGAAGAAGAACAGGTACAGGTACCCGAGGATGGTGTGCCTAATGATGAACCCCTGGAGTGGTTGCATGTCATTGTTTGCTTTGCTTGAATGTGGGTACTTATGAACTTTATGTTACTTGAAGACTATTTCCTTTATGTTGCTCAATGTTGTGATGTAAAAGACTCCCGTTGTAATTTGGGGTCTAATTTTGATTTGTACTTATATTAAGTAGACTGACGCTAGACATGACACTACTATGATCATTTTTGCTTTTATTATCCGGTAGTCTCTTTCATAGGTTATGATGCTCTAGTTAAGGAGTAAGTAAATGAACTTATCCAATCTTAACAGGTACTCGCTATTAAGCTAAGATCAATAGGTACTTTCGTAACGAGGATAAATAAACAAATGAGACATAGTATCGTGCTAGGTTATAAATCAACAGGATGTCGAAATAACCAATAGGCAATTCAATTTATGGTAAAATAGTAATCTTAGTTGGAAATGTAGGAGAAATGGTAAATTTTGATGTGTTTAGAGAACTAGGTCAAACTAAAGAGACCAATTACAGCCGTGATGATGCCTGGTTTTTCGGAAAATTTTGGAGTCTAGGATAAAACGTTAAGTGCTAAACCTCCTGGAACGATTAAGTACGTGAAAGGACTTGAATGTTTAGATCATACCCTAGTCTAACCTTTATAGGCCAGGTTGGGGCGTGACATCCAAACAGAATGGTATCAGAGCTTAGATTGCTTAAGCCGGGTTTAACTCTCGGACCGTGGGTAGAGCCCTAAGATAATTAGGATGACTTGTTTATGTGTTATTGTGTGATAAATGTGGCTTCTATGTTCTATGTGCTTAAGTGATTTACATGCCTTAAATGTTTCTGGAATTGTATCCATATTATGTTGCATATCTTATGCATTAGATTCTTAATTTTCATATTTCAATAAATTGTGCATCGTAATCTGTGCCTATAAATGGCTGGCCCTAGTACCCGTACTACTAATAGGAGCGATGAACCTCAAGAGACCGGAGATGCCTATCAAACTAATCCCGGTATAGCTATGTTTAATATGATGGCAAATGCCATGGATCGTGTATCACGTGTGATGGAGCGTCAGGATGCTCGTGAAGCCAACAACAACAACATCAACAACAGGAATGAGGGTAACCATGGGAGACATAGTAGAATGAGGGAATTCCTTGACTTTCGCCCGTCTAAATTCTACGGGAAAGCTGATGATGAGAAAGCAGAGGCTTGGCTGTCCGTGATCGAGAAGATTTTTAGGCCACTTGATTATACAGATGAAGAGAAGGTGGAGTTTGCTGTATTTCTGTTGCACAGGGATGCCGAGCATTGGTGGCACACTGTAGAGGCATTGTGGGAGACTTATCAGACACCTCGCTTGTGGGGTAGTTTCGTTAAGGCATTTAAGGAGAAATATGTGCCTGCAATTTCCAGGCAGAGGCGGATCGAGGAGTTCATGCACTTGACCCAGGGTAATATGACGGTGGCCTAGTACGAGGCTCATTTTGACCGACTGTCCCATTATGCTCAATATATGGTTTGTACTCTGGAGGTGAAAATGTGGAAATTTACTATTGGATTGAGGCCAGAGATTCAAGACCAGTTAGCTTCTCATGACTTCGATACTTATTCTGCTCTCTTTGCTGTTGCCTCTCAAGTTGAGAAGAGGAAACTAGATGGAGCCGGTTCGAGTCAACCGAACAAGAAACCATACCAGCCTCCAGGTCAGTAGAGGAAATTCCAGAGTTAGGGTCGTAATCAGGGCCAGAGCCAGAACATACCAGTGAATAACCGTGGCCCGATGAAAGCGCCATCAGCCTCTTCCACCCGCGGGTCCACAGGTAGTCCACCTGCTTCTCAGACTGCCATTTGTTCGCACTGTAACAGGAAGGGTCACACCGAGGCCCAGTGTTGGAGAAAAGTGGGGCGATGTATAGGTTGTGGCAGCGATCAGCATCGGGTTAAGGATTGCCCTAAATGGCAAGGGGGACAGAATCAGGATAAACCAGCCAGTAGAGGCAAGACTCCAGATCCTAGAGTCCAGGCTCGAGCATATACTATTGAGTACGAGGAGATTCCAGATGAGACCGCTGTTGTTGAAGGTACATTCTTCATACTGAATCAACCTATTAAGGTGTTAATTGATCTGGGTGCTACTCATTCATTTATTACTCCCTTATGTGTGGAACGTGTGAAACTGAAAGTTGTATGTTTGCCATATGAAGTAGAAGTTGGTACTCCAATGGGTTCTAAACTTGTAACTAGTTCAGCTTGTAAAGCATGTAAAATCCAAATTAAGGATAGGGAATTCTCAGCCAATCTTATTGTATTACCTTTTCGAGATTATGAGGTCATTTTAGGGATGGACTGGCTGGGAAAACACCATGTCCAACTAGATTGCCGGGCAAAGATTATAATGTTCCGGGTACCTGATCAACCCATACTGGAGGTTATAGGCCGAAGAGATTTCACCGGGAGTTCCATCATTTCATCTACGAAAGCAGTAAAGTCCTTGAGGAAAGGGTGCAGCGGATACTTGGCTTACCTTATCAACAAGCCGTCGGACAAAGCTAAATTGGAGGAGATGCCTATGATCAAAGACTACGCAGATGTGTTCCTAGAAAAATTACCCAGTTTACCCCCGAATCGGGAGATCGAGTTTGTTATTGAGCTACTGCTTGGCGCCCAGCCGATATTTAAAGCTCCCTATCGTATGGCACCGCCCGAGCTACAAGAATTGAAGGACCAATTGCAAGGATTGTTGAAGAAGGGGTTTGTTCAACCAAGTTCTTCACCGTGGGGTGCACCAGTTCTATTTGTGAAGAAGAAAGACGGAACGTTAAGGCTATGTATTGACTACCGAGGATTGAACCAAGTGACTGTCAAGAATAAATACCCACTTCCCCTGATCGATGAGTTATTTGATCAACTGCAAGGAGCCAAAGTGTATTCGAAACTTGACTTGAGGCAAGGGTATTATCAGTTGCGGATCAAAAAGGAAGATGTGCCTAAAACGGCTTTCAGGACAAGATATGGGCATTATGAATATGTGGTGATGCCTTTTGGACTAACTAATGCCCTTGCGGCTTTTATGGATTTGATGCATAGGGTGTTTCAACCCTACTTGGACCAATTTGTGGTGATCTTCATTGATGATATTTTGGTATACTCGAAATCAGAGGCGGAGCATTAGCAACATTTGCAGTTGGTACTGCAGAAACTTCGAGAGCATCAATTGTATGCAAAGTTTAGCAAGTGTGAATTTTGGTTGCAGCAGATTGCATTTTTGGGGCATATCATATCCCAAGAGGGAATAGCGGTGGATCCAGCAAAGATTGATGCAGTGATGTCTTGGAAGAAGCCGGAAAATATTACGGAGGTTCGGAGTTTTCTTGGTCTAGCCGGCTATTACTGGAGATTCGTGAAAGATTTCTCTAAGATTGTAGGACCGCTTACAAAGCTCACTCAAAAGAAAACCAAGTTCGTGTGGGATGATAAGTGTGAGAGCAGCTTCGAAGAGTTGAAGAAAAGATTGACTACCGCACCTGTTCTTGCATTGCCTGAAGGGAGTCAAGGTTTTGTAATCTATAGCGATGCTTCGAAAGAAGGATTGGGTTGTGTATTGATGCAAAATGGAAGAGTGATTGCATATGCCTCTAGGAAACCAAAGCAGTATGAAGTGAACTACCCGACGCATGATTTGGAGTTAGCGGCTATTGTGTTTGCACTCAAGAAATGGAGGCATTATCTGTGGGGTAACAAGTTTGAGGTATTTACTGATCATAAGAGCTTGAAATACTTGTTCTCTAAAAAAGAGTTAAATATGAGGCAAAGGCAGTGGATGGAGCTTTTGGATGATTATAACTGCTCAATCAATTATGTGCCCGGTAAAGCGAATGTAGTTGCAGATGCCTTAAGCAGAAAAGCAAGCATGGCGAAACTGGAAGTCAAGGTGCAGGTGTTGTTGGAGGAAGCATTTCTATGGAAACCAGAATTGACTCAGAAAGGGTTATTTTTTATCACTACCCAAGTTCAATCGACTTTGTTGTCTGAGTTACGAGAGGCTCAACAGAAGGACCAACAATTTCAGAAGATTAAGGAAAGCAACGCAGATATCAAGTTTCATGATGATGGTATTTGGAGGTTTAGGAACAGGATTTGTGTTCCCTATGACCCAGAGCTGAAAAAGAAGATTCTTGAGGAAGCCCATAATTCAAGATATACTATTCACCCCTGTGGAACAAAGATGTATTGGGATTTGAAGCAACACTATTGGTGGAATAACATGAAAAGAGAAATTGCGGAATTTGTAGCACGGTGTTTGACTTGCCAGAGAGTCAAAGTAAAACATCAACGACCTGCAAGTTTACTTCAGCCGTTAAAGATTCCTCAATGGAAATGTTAACATATCACTATGGATTTTGTTATGGACCTGCCTAGATCACGAAAGGGTCATGACGCCGTTTAGGTCATAGTGGATAGGTTGACTAAGTCGGTGCACTTCTTACCGATGAACAAGGAGGATAGTCCTGAGAAATTGGGAGATATGTATATAGCGGAGATTGTAAGATTGCACGGGATGCCTGTGAGTATTGTATCGGATAGGGATCCTCGTTTTACTTCCCGATTTTGGAAGAGATTGCAAGAAGCTTTGGGAACGAAGTTGAGTTTTAGCACAGCTTATCACCCTCAGACGGACAGTCAATCGGAAAGAACTATTCAGATTCTGGAGGATATGGTGAGGGCGTGTGTTTTGGACTTCGGGAAAGGTTGGGAGAAGTATCTATCTCTAGCGGAGTTTGCCTACAACAATAGTTATCAGGCTACTATCGGGATGGCCCCCATTTGAGGCGCTGTATGGACGTAAGTGTCGATCCCCAATTTACTGGGAGGAAGTAGGTGAGATGAAGATTTTTGACCTGCCCCTTTTACCTAAACTCATGAAGACTGTTGACAATATCTACCTCATCCGGAAACGGATGCTTACCGCCCAGAGCAGGCAGAAGAGTTATGCAGACCGACGGAGACGAAGTCTCGAGTTTGAGGTTGGCGACAAGGTGTTCTTGAAGATATCACCTCAGAGGGGACTGATTAAACATGGCAAGGATGGACAGTTGAGCCCGAGATTTGTAGGACCATTCGAGATAATCGAGAAGGTTGGCAAGTTGGCGTATCGCCTAGCACTACCCCAGAACCTCTCCAATATTCACGACGTCTTTCATGTTTCGATGCTGCGGAAGTATCATCCTGACCCGTCGCATATCTTGGAGCCAGAGCCATTGCAGCTTCGGGAGAACTTGTCTTACGAGGAAAAGCCCATTCGGATCCTAGACCAACAGGATCGGGAGTTACGCAACAGAACTATACCTATGGTGAAAGTACTGTGGGATCATCATGGAGTTGAAGAAGCAACGTGGGAAAGGCGAGACCAGATGGAACAGCAGTATCCAGCTTTATTTCAAGGTAATATTGAATTTCGGGACGAAATTCTTTTAAGGAGGGGAGGATGTGAGGCCCGACCCCGATTTGCGTGCGATACCTCATTTTGTGTGTCCTAACCAAGATTTGTGTGCCTTGACCTAGGTTTAAGAATTGTGTTCATTTTATGTGCCATGCATTGAATTACGTGCATTCAATTAGGATTGCGTGCATTTACTTGAAAAACATGTGTTCATCTCGTAGTTCGTGTCCTACCTCGTAGTGTGTGCCCTAGATCTAGGAAAGCGTGCCTTCATGCTAATCAAGATCGCATCTTACACGAAGCACTAGACTATTAAACAATCCTACAAAATCTACTATCAATATTATAATCCTAATTCTACTCACTAGAAGACAAAAATTTACCAAACACTAAACATTCTTCATTCTTTATTCCTTATTCTTTTTGCATTTTCAAGACACAATTAAATAATGATCAAAAGTTGACAAAATTCAGCATCTTTAGTAGCCTTGGCCGACCACTAGTTGGTGTTTATGCATGCTTATTCAATTCAACTTAATTCCTAGACACATTATGACATTCTATGACACAAATGCTTAAAATTGCTCAAATTCCCCTCAATCTCTTCACCTTGCTCGACCAAATGACCATGCCCATGCTAACATTTCAAAATTCCATCGTGAAGACACAAAAAATCAGAATTTATTAGCCCAAGGCCAACCACATGCTTGGATGAATGCAAAAGACTTTATTCTTGTCATGTTTTGTCATTTCTTCATTTCTCTGTCATTCTTCTCTCTTTCCCTCTCATTCTCCTCTCTCATTCTCGGCCTTGGCTGAGTTCCCTACCTCCATAGGTTATCTTCATCACACCTTAGTAGCACAAGTCAAGCAACCATCAAAGAACGTCGAGCAAGCTAGCTAGAGTTCGAAAATCACACATGCATGTACATTGAAGACTTCTATTCGGCCTAGGTAAGCTTCTTGGCATCCATTTCTTTTCTTCAAGTCCTAACTACATGCATGTACTAAGAGCTTGGGTACTAAGCTAGGAAAAAAAAAATCTAGTTGGTATTTCGGCTAAGCAAGAAGAAGAGATTTGAGCTTCAACAAGGCTTTTGTGCATCTTTGTGGTTGATTGCTAAGGTGAGGGCTAAAACCTTTTGAAAATTCTTCAAAAATCCACATGCATGCTCATAAATGTGTGTATTTGCTTCTGTACTTGAGTTATATGGTCGTTCATAAGCTTAAACAACCATGCATGGCAAGATCTTGGCTTGAAATTGATGCTAGGTGAAGTCGGATTGTTGACAGCTCTCTGACCAGTCTGTTTCGAGGTAAGTTTAGCTAGGCAAATGATGTTGAAAATGCTTGAAAATTGGTAGGTGACTAGTTTGGACAGTTTTGAACATTGTTTCCAGAAATAGGCCGAAGCTAATTTTGACTATAAGGTCCTCAAAATAGCAAATCTTTAAAATGTGTCCAAATCTGGAAATCTGGAAAAATGAAGCAGGTTTTGGCAGATGCACTGACCTTGTGGAACGAACCATATTTGACTTAGTAAATGTTGTCCAAAATGCATTAAATTTGTTGAACTACTAGATTTTTCAGTTCTGGACAATTTTGTTAGAAAGGGACTAAGGCTAAAACTGAACCTAAGGACCTAAAAAACGTCAATTTCTGAAAAGTGTGCAAATCTGGACAGTTTTGTGCTATCTCAATGTTTCGGCTATAACTAATGATTCCGAACTCCAATCGATGCAAGGTTTGTTACTGATTTTAGTTAACTTCTTAAGATTTAATTTGACATCTTATTCACTGGATTTGGAGATTGTTTGATTATCCTATTGATTGTGAGAAAACAGCCTATTGCAGTAAGGGTTTCACTTAGTGTTATGCTTAGAAAAATTGTTGTGGCTTCTCTTGTTGAATTAAATGCTTAGAATTGTAGCTTCGGGATGTTGTGTGGACTGTTTTGAATGTTTGAAGATGTTGAATTAAATGATGCATGGCTTGAGATTGACTTTGAGTTGGTTTGAGGCTCAAATTGCACAAATATGCACGAAATGGAAACCCTAATGACTAGGTAGTCTTGCTAAGTGTTGATCATTTGGATATTGTGTGGAAATTATATGCTTAGTGGGCTGCCCGTAAATGTCTTATAAGCTTAAATGTAATTTTGATCATTGCATGTTGTCAAATAGGCTTTTCTTGCATCCGAACCCACGTAGGTGTTGTTGCATGTTGAATAATTGTATCACTTGATTACGTGGACTTCGAAATGAGTTATATGGCTCGACTTGCATGTGTTACATGGCTGCCCGTTTAATATTCATATGGCTCTATATGCCTTTCAAGTGAAATTACTTGTCTTATCGTGCCTCGTTTGATTACTTGACAACGTGCGATCTTATAACTGCTCGGAGGTGACCTACTTTGTTGTCCTCCTAATGTGATATGTTAATTGTTGTAAATGTGCATTGCATACGAGGTTGCAACCTTTCAGTGTGGCATGGTAGTGTTTCACGCACGCTGGGCGGCATCGGGCTTGCCGGTGTTTCCGTGACTACCATGGTCCAATTCCCTCTCTCGCTTGGCATTTCACCCTCGGAGAATTGGGTCGTAGGGTTGGGGGTACATGCTGAGTACACCCAATTGGGAGCGATAAGTGGATTATTGAAGTCGGCCACAACAATTGTATCGAAATTGAAATTGAGAGCAATTGCTCACCGTATCCTTGAAATGATCGGTAAATGTATCTGTTACTCGATTTGTTACATATATTTGCGTACCTTATTATTTGTAATACGTGACATGTTTTCAAAAAGAGTTTCCATAATTCAACCGGAAAATGAGTTTCAAAACATATTTCTCGTTTTCCCCTCGCTGAGTTCATAAGGACTCACCCTCTTTTTCATCACAGGTGAAGAAGAACAGGTACAGGTACCCGAGGATGGTGTGCCTAATGATGAACCCCTGGAGTGGTTGCATGTCATTGTTTGCTTTGCTTGAATGTGGGTACTTATGAACTTTATGTTACTTGAAGACTATTTCCTTTATGTTGCTCAATGTTGTGATGTAAAAGACTCCCGTTGTAATTTGGGGTCTAATTTTGATTTGTACTTATATTAAGTAGACTGACGCTAGACATGACACTACTATGATCATTTTTGCTTTTATTATCCGCTAGTATCTATCATAGGTTATGATGCTCTAGTTAAGGACTAAGTAAATGAACTTATCCAATCTTAACAGGTACTCGCTATTAAGCTAAGATCAACAGGTACTTTCGTAACAAGGATAAATAAACAAATGAGACAAAGTATCGTGCTAGGTTATAAATCAACGGGATGTCAAAATAACCAATAGGCAATTCAATTGATGGTAAAATAGTAATCTTAGTTGGAAATGAAATTGAGATGATAAATTTTGAGAAGTTTTGAGAACTAGGTCAAACCAAAGAGCCCAATTACAGCCGTTATGCTGCCAGTTTTTCAGAAAATTTTAGAGTCTAGGATAAAATGTTAAGTGCTAAACCTCCTTGAACGATTAAGTATGTGAAAGGACTTGAATGTTAGATCACACCCTAGTCTAACCTTTATAGGCCGGGTTGGGACGTGACAGAGGCCCAGTACTGGAAGAAGTCAGGACGATGTGTGCGGTGGGGCAATGATCAGCATCAGATCAAGGATTGCCCTAAATGGCAAATAGGATAAAATCCGGTTAAACCAGCTAGTAGAGGGAAGACTCCAGTTCCTAGAGTTCAGGTTCGAGTTTATGCTATTGAGTGCGAGGAGCTTTCAGAGGAGACTGCCGTTGTTGAAGGTACATTCTTCATACTGAATCAACCTGTTAGGGTGCTAATTGATCCGGGTGCTACTCATTCATTTATTACTCCCTTATGTGTGCAACGTGTGAAACTACGAGTTGTATGTTTGCCTTACGAAGTAGAAGTTGGTACTCCGATGGGTTCTAAACTTGTTACTAGCTCAGCTTGTAAAGCATGTAAAATCCAAATTAAGGATAGGGAATTCTCAGCCAATCTTATTGTATTACCTTTTCGAGACTATGAGGTCATCTTAGAGATGGACTGGTTGTCAAAGCATCATGCCCAACTAGATTTTCAGATGAAGATTGTAATGTTCCAGGTACCTGGTCAACCAATACTGGAGGTAATGGGTCGAAGAGATTTCACCTGGAGTTCCATCATTTCGTCTACGAAAGCAGTGAATTCCTTGAGAAAAGGGTGTAGTGGATACTTAGCTTACCTCATCAACAAGCCGTCAGACAAAGCTAAGTTGGAAGAGATGCCAATGATCAAAGACTATGCGGATGTGTTTCCAGAAGAATTGCCCGATTTACCCCCAAATCGGGAGATCGAGTTCATTATAGAGTTATTGCCTGGCACCCAACCAATATCTAAAGCTCCCTATCGTATGGCACCGACCGAGCTACAAAAATTGAAGGACCAATTGCAAGGATTGTTGAAGAAGGGGTTTGTTCAATCGAGGTCTTCTCCATGGGGTGCGCTAGTCCTATTTGTAA
The DNA here is from genome assembly GCA_037974665.1 of Ehretia macrophylla. NCBI lineage: Eukaryota > Viridiplantae > Streptophyta > Magnoliopsida > Boraginales > Ehretiaceae > Ehretia > Ehretia macrophylla. Next base: position 56,079,519 of record CM075772.1, on the reverse strand, counting down.
AGAAGAAAGACGGAACGCTGAGGCTATGCATCGATTACCGAGGATTGAACCAAGTGACTGTCAAGAATAAATACCCACTTCCACTGATCGACGAGTTGTTTGATCAACTTCAAGGAGCCAAAGTGTATTCGAAACTCGACTTGAGGCAAGGGTACTATCAGTTGCGGACCAAAAAGGAGGATGTGCCTAAAACGGCTTTCAGGGCGAGATATGGGCATTATGAGTATGTGGTGATGCCATTTGGACTAACTAATGCCCCTGCAGCTTTTATGGACTTGATGCACAGGGTGTTTCAACCCTACTTGGACCAATTTGTGGTGATCTTCATTGATGATATTTTGGTATACTCGAAATCCGAGGCTGAGCATGAACAACATCTGCGGTTGGTACTGCAGAAACTTTGAGAGCATCAATTGTATGCAAAGTTTAGCAAGTGCGAATTTTGGTTGCAGCAGATTGCATTTTTGGGGTACATCATATCCCAAGAGGGCATAGTTGTGGATCCAGCAAAGATAGAAGCGGTGATGTCTTGGAAGAAGCTGGAAAATGTTACGGAGGTTCGGAGTTTTCTTAGTCTAGCCGGCTATTATCGAAGGTTCGTGAAGGATTTCTCAAAGATCGCAAGACCGCTTACAAAGCTCACTCAAAAGAAAACAAAGTTTGTATGGGATGATAAGTGTGAGAATAGCTTCCAAGAATTGAAGAAAAGATTGACTATTGTACCTATTCTTGCATTGCCTGAAGGGAGTCAAGGTTTTGTAATCTATAGCGATGCTTCGAAGGAAGGACTAGGTTGTGTTTTGATGTAAAATGGTAGAGTGATTGCGTATGCTTCTAGGAAACTGAAGCTGTATGAATTGAACTACCCGACGCATGATTTGGAGTTAAAGGCTATTGTGTTTGTACTCAAGAAATGGAGGCACTATCTGTGGGGTAATAAGTTCGAGGTGTTTATTGATCACAAGAGCTTGAAATACTTGTTCTCACAAAAAGAGTTGAATATGAGGCAAAGGCAGTGGATGGAGCTTTTGGATGATTATAACTGCACAATCAATTATGTGCCCGGTAAAGCAAATGTAGTTGCAGATGCCTTAAGTAGGAAAGCGAGCATGGAAAAACTGGAAGTTAAGGTGTAGGAGTTGTTGGAGGAAGCATTTTTGTGGAAACCACAATTGACTCGAAAAGGGTTACTTTTTGCCACTACACAAATTCAATCGACCTTGTTGTCTGAATTACAAGAAGCTCAATAGAAGGACCAACAGCTTCAGAAGATTAAAGAAAGCAACACAGATTTCAAGTTTCATGATGATGGTGTTTGGAGGTTTAGGAATCGGATTTGTGTTCCTAATGAGCCAGAGCTGAAAAAGAAGATTCTTGAAGAAGCCCATAATTCAAGATACACTATTCACCCCGGCGGAACAAAGATGTACCGGGATTTGAAGCAATACTATTAGTGGAATAACATGAAGAGAGAGATTGCGGAGTTTGTGGCACGGTGTTTGACTTGCCAGAGAATCAAAGAGGAACATCAATGACCAGCAGATTTACTTCAGTCGTTGGAGATTCGTCAATGGAAATGGGAACATATAACTATGGACTTTGTTATGGACATGCCTAGGTCACAAAAAGGTCATGACGCCGTTTGGGTCATAGTGGATAGATTGACCAAGTCAACGCATTTCTAGCCGATGAACAAGGAGGATAGTCTTGAGAAATTGGGAGATATGTATGCGGCGGAGATTATAAGATTGCACGGGATGCCTATGAGTATTGTATCGGATAGGGATCCTCGTTTTACTTCCCCATTTTGGAAGAGATTGCAAGAAGCTTTGGGAACAAAGTTGAGTTTCAGCACGGCTTATCACCCTCATACTAATGGACAATCGGAGAGAACTATTCAGATTCTGGAGGATATGCTGAGGGCGTGTGTTTTAGACTTCGGGAAAGGTTCGGAGAAATACCTGTCTTTAGCGGAGTTCGCGTATCATAATAGTTATCAGGCCACTATCGGAATGGCCCCATTTGAAGTGTTGTATGGACGTAAGTGTCGATCCCAATTTACTGGGATGAAATAGGTAAGGCGAAGACTTTTGACCCGACCCTTCTACCTGAACTTATGAAGACTGTTGATAATATCCACCTCATCCGGAAACAGATGCTTACCGCCCAAAGCAGGCAGAAAAGTTATGCAGACCGACGGAGACGGAGCCTAGAGTTTGAGGTCGGCGACAAGGTGTTCTTGAAGATATCACCCCGGAGGGGACTGATTAAACACGGCAAGGGTGGAAATTTGAGCCTGAGGTTTGTAGGACCATTTGAAATAATTGAGAAGGTTAGCAAGTTGGCGTATCGCCTGGCACTACCCCAAAACCTCTCCAATATTCACGACGTCTTTCATGTTTCGATGCTGCGAAAGTATCACCCTGATCCATCGCATATCTTGGAGCCAGAGTTGTTGCAACTCAGGAGAACTTGTCTTATGAAGAGAAGCCTATTCGGATCCTAGACCAGCAAGATCGAGAGTTGCGCAACAAGTCTATACTGATGGTGAAAGTGTTGTGGGATCATCATGAAGTTGAAGAAGCAAAGGGAAAGGCCAGACCAGATGGAGCAATAGTATCCGGCTTTATTTCAAAGGTAATATTGAATTTCAGGATGAAATTCTTTTAAGGAGGTGAAGATGTGAGGTCCGACCTCGATTTGCATGCGATACCTTGTTTCGTGTGCCCTAACCTAGATTTACGTGCCTTGACCTAGGTTTAATAATTGTGTTTCATTTTGTGTGCCTTGCATTGAATTACGTGCATTCATTTAGGGTTGCGTGCATTTACTTGGGAAACGTGCATTTATCTCGTAGTGCGTGCCCAAAACCTAGGAAAGCGTGCCCTCACGCTAATTAAGAAAACATCTTACACGAAGCACTAAATCATTGATTAATCCTACAAATTCTACTAACTAATATTAAATTACTAATTCAACCCACTATAAGACGAAATTGCACCAAAAGCTAGACATTCTTATTCTTTATTCCTTATTCTTTTGCACTTTCCAAACACAATTAAATAATGCTCAAAAGATAACAAAGATTCAGATTTTTCAAGCCTTGGCCGACCACCTTGTGAGCATTTGTGCTTGCTTGCTTAATTCAAATTAATTCCTAGACATTCTATGACAATTCTATGACACAAATGCATAAAAATTAGCTCAAAACCCTCCCCAAGGCTCCACCATTTCGACACAAGCTCCTTGCCCATGCTAGGTAATTCAAAATGCTTCTTGAAGACACAAAACTCTGAAAATTATATGCCCAAGGCCAACACATGCTTCAACATTTTGCAAGGCTTTTATTTTTCTTTCATTTCCTCTCATTCTTCTCTCTCCCTCTCATTTTTTTCTCTCTCTCTCGGCCCTAGCTGAATATTGTAGACTCCATAGCTACGTTCTTCATCCTAAGGCTCTTCAAGACTCCCGAGAAACCAAGGAACTCGACCAAGCAAAGCTAGGAGCAAAGAAATGCACATGCAAGCCTTTAGCACTTCCATTTCAGTTGCTAGCTTCCATTTCTTTTCTTCTTGTTCTAACCACATGCACCTACTAAGAACTTGGTTATTAAGCTAGGAAATTTGAGAAAATCGAGTGGTGTCTCGGCTAAGCAAGGAAAAAGGTCAACTTTGTGCTTCACGAAGAGTCTTGTGCATCTTCTTGTGGTTTTACTAAGGTGAAGGGCTAAACTTCTTGAAAATATTTCAAAAAAAACCACATGAATGCCCTTAAATGTCTATCTTTACTTCTGTACTTGAGATAAATGTGTGTTCATGAGCTTTTATAAACATGCATGGCAAGATTTTGGGCTAGAATGTGATGATAGATGAAATTGTGCATGTGACAGCTTTCTGTCTTGTTGGTGCGAGGTGATTTTGGCTAGATAAATGATGTTAAAAATGGATGAAAATTGGTAGGTAACTAGTTTTTCTAGTTCTTAACATTTTTTACAGAAATATACCAAAGCTAATTTTGACTCTGAGGTCCTCAAAATGGCTAATCATAAAAATGTGTCCAAATCTGGAAAGTCTGGAAAAATGAAGCAGGTTTTGGCAGATTCACTGACCTTGTAGAACGTACCAGTATTGACTTAGTAAATGATATCCAAAATGTATGAAATTTTGTGTGAAGCTATATTGTTCAGTTCTGGAAATTTTGTCAGAAATGGACTAAGGCTAAATCTGACCCTAAGGCCCTCAAAAACGACAAGTATTGACATGTGTGCAAATCTGGACAGTTTTGTACAGTTTCATTGTTTTGGCTATAACTATCGAACCCGAACTCCAAATGATGCGAGGTTTGTTTCTGAATTTAGTTCACTCCTTAAGCTTTAATTTGACATCTTATTCACTGGAATTGGAGATTATTTTCTTGTTTTAATGATTGTGAGAAAACAGTCCATTGCAGTGAGGGTTTCACTTAGTGATATGCTTAGAAAAAATATTGTAGCTTATCTTGTTGTATTAAATGCTTGAGATTGTGGCATTTGGATGGTGTGTGGACTGTTCTGAATGCTTAAGGGTGTTTGAATTAGTCAATGCATGGCTTGAGTTTAATTACGAGATGACTTGGGGCTTAGTTGCACGGGTAAGCACGAATTGAAACCCTAGTGACTAGGTAAATTTGCTAAGTTGTTGATCTTATGGATATCGTGTTTGATTATGAAATTAGTAGGCTGCCCATATTTGCCCTCGTAGCCCTAAACAGATTTCGATGATTACATGTTGACAAGTAGGCCTTTCTTGTACCCGGTTCCACGTAGACGTCATTGCATGTTGAATAATCTTATTATTTGATTACGTGAACTTTGAAAGGAGTTATATGACTTGATTTACATGCGTTACATGGCTGCCTGTTTAATAATCATAAGGACTAAGTAAAATGAACCTATCCAATCTTAAGCAGGTACTCATTGTTAAGCTAAGATCAACATGTACTTTTCTAACGAGGATTAACAAACAAACGAGGCATAGTATCGTGCTAGGTTATTAATCAAATGAGACTTCGAGATAACTAGTAGACATTTCGATTGATGGTAAATACTAATCTTAGGTGTAAATGAAATTTGAGGCGGTTAGAGAACTAAGTCAAACTAAAGAGCCCAATTACAATCGTTATGCTGCCGGTTTTTCGGAAAAATTGTGGAGTCTAGGCTAAACGTTAAGTGTTAAACTTTCATGAACGATTGAGTACGAGACATGACTTGAATGTTTAGATCACACCCTAGTCTAACCTTTATAGGCCGGGTTGGGGCATGACACCTTATAGAAGAAGAATGGTATCAGAGCTTAGATTGCTTAAGCCGGGTTTAACTCTCGGACCATGGGTAGAGCCCTAAGGTAATTAGGATGACTTGTCTATATGTTATTGTGTGATAATGTTAAATGTGCCTTCTATGTTCTATGTGCTTAAGTGATTAACATGTCTTAATTGTTTCTGGAATTGTGTATCTATATTATGTTGCATATCTTATGCATTAAATTCTTGTTTGTCGTATTTCACTAAATTGTGCATCGCAATCTGTGCCTATAGATGGCTGGCCCTAGTACTCGCACTACTAATAGGAGCGGTGAGCCCCAAGAGACCGGAGATGCTTATCAAACTAATCCGGACATAGCCATGTTTAATATGATGGTGAATGCCATGGATCTCGTATCGCGAGTGATGGAACGTCAAGATGCACGTGAAACAAACAACAACAACAACAACAGGAATGATGGTAACCATGGGAGACATAGCAGAATGAGGGAGTTCCTTGACTTTCGTCCGTCCTAATTCCACGGGGAAGCTGATGATGAGAAAGTAGAGGCTTGGCTGTCTGAAATCGAGAAGATTTTTAGGCCACTTGATTATACTGATGAAGAAAAGGTGGAGTTTGCTGTGTTTCTGTTACACGGGGATGCTGAGCATTGGTGGCACACTGTGGAAGCACTGTGGGAAACTGATCATTCCCCTCGCTTGTAGGGTAATTTCGTTAAGGCATTATAGGAGAAATATGTACCTGCAGTTTCCAGGTAGAGAAGGATTGAGGAATTCATGCACCTGAACCAGGGTAACATCACAGTGGCCCAGTACGAGGCTCGCTTTGACCGACTGTCCCGTTATGCTCAATACATGGTCAGTACTCCTGAGGCGAAGATGTGGAAATTTATGACTGGATTGAGGCCAGAGATTCAGGACCAGTTGGCTTCGCATGACTTCGATACCTATTCTGCTCTTTTTGCTGCTGCTTCCGGAGTTGAGAAGAGGAAACTTGATAGAGCCGGTTCGAGTTAGCCGAACAAAAACCATACCAGCCTTCAGGTCAACAGAGGAAATTCCAGAGCCAGAGTCGTAGTCAGGGCCAGAGCCAGAACAAACCAGTGAATAACCGTGGCCCGACTAAAGCGCCATCAGCCTCTTCCACCGGCGGATCCACAGTAGTTCACCTGCTACTCAATCTATCAACTGTTCTTACTATGACAAGAAGGGGCATACCGAGGCCTAGTATTGGAAGAAGTCAGGACGATGTGTGCGGTGTGGCAGTGATCAGCATCAGATCAAGGATTGCCCTAAATGGCAAGCAGGACAAAATAAAGTTAAACCAGCTGATAGAGGCAAGACTCTAGTTCTTAGAGTTCAGGCTCGAGCTTATGCTATTGAGTGCTAGGAGCTGCTAGAGGAGACCGCTGTTGTTGAAGGTATATTCTTCATACTGAATCAACCTGTTAGGGTGCTAATTGATCTAGGTGCTACTCATTCATTTATTATTTCCTTATGTGTGCAACATGTGAAGCTACAAGTTGTATGTTTACCTTACGAAGTAGAAGTTGGTAGTCTGATGGGTTCTAAACTTGTTACTAGCTTAGCTTGTAAAGCATGTAAAATCCAAATTAAAGATAGGGAATTCTCGGCCAATCTTATTGTATTACCTTTTCGAGACTATGAGGTCATCTTAGGGATGGACTGGTTGGCAAAGCATCATGCCCAACTAGATTGCCGGATGAAGATTGTAACGTTCCGGATACCTGGTCAACCAATACTGGAGGTAATGGGTCGAAGAGATTTCACCGGGAGTTCCATCATTTCATCTACGAAAGCAGTGAAGTCCTTGAGAAAAGGGTGTAGTGGATACTTAGCTTACCTCATCAACAAGTCGTCGGACAAAGCTAAGTTGGAGGAGATGCAGTGATCAAAGACTATGCAGATGTGTTTCCAGAAGAATTGTCCGGTTTACCCTCAAATCGGGAGATCGAGTTCATTATAGAGTTACTGCCTGGCACCCAGCCGATATCTAAAGCTCCCTATCGTATGGCACCGGCCAAGCTACAATAATTGAAGGACCAATTACAAGGATTGTTGAAGAAAGGGTTTGTTCAACCAAGTTCTTCTCCGTGGGGTGCGCTAGTCCTATTTGTAAAGAAGAAAGGCGAAACGTTGAGGCTATGCATTGATTGCCGAGGATTGAACCTAGTGACTGTCAAGAATAAATACCCACTTCCACTGATCGACGAGTTGTTTGATCAACTTCAAGGAGCCAAAGTGTATTCGAAACTCGCCTTGAGGCAATGGTACTATCAGTTGCGGATCAAAAAGGAGGATGTGCCTAAAACGGCTTTTAGGACAAGATATGGGCATTATGAATATGTGATGATGCCATTTGGACTACCCAATGCCCCTGCAGCTTTTATGGACTTGATGCACAGGGTGTTTCAACCCTACTTGGACCAATTTGTGGTGATCTTCATTGATGGTATTTTGATATACTCGAAATCTGAGTCTGAGCATGAACAACATTTGCGATTGGTACTACAGAAACTTCGAGAGCATCAATTGTATGCAAAGTTTAGCAAGTACGAATTTTGGTTGCAGCAGTTTGCATTTTTAGGGCATATCATATCCCAAGAGGGAATAACAATGGATCCAGTAAAGATAGAAGCGGTGATGTCTTGGAAGAAGCCGGAAAATGTTACGGAGGTTCGGAGTTTTCTTGGTCTAGCCGGCTATTATCGAAGGTTCGTGAAGGATTTCTCTAAGATTGCAGAACCGCTTACAAAGCTCACTCAAAAGAAAACAAAGTTTGTGTGGGATGACAAGTGTGAGAACAGCTTTCAAGAATTGAAGAAAAGATTGACTACTGCACCTATTCTTGCATTGCATGAAGGGAGTCAAGGTTTTATAATCTATAGCGATGCTTCGAAGGAAGGATTGGGTTGTGTGTTGATGCAAAATGGTAGAGTGATTGCGTATGCTTCTAGGAAACCGAAGCCGTATGAATTGAACTACCCGATGCATGATTTGGAGTTAGTGGCTATTGTGTTTGCGCTCAAGAAATGGAGGCACTATCTGTGGGGTAACAAGTTCGAGGTGTTTACTGATCACAAGAGCTTGAAATACTTGTTCTCACAAAAAGAGTTGAATATGAGGCAAAGACGGTGGATGGAGCTTTTGGATGATTATAACTGCACAATCAATTATGTGCCCGGTAAAGCGAATGTAGTTGCAGATGCCTTAAGTAGGAAAGCGAGCATGGCAAAACTGGAAGTCAAGGTGCAAGAGTTGTTGGAGGAAGCATTTTTGTGGAAACCACAATTGACTCGAAAATGGTTACTATTTGCCACTACACAGGATCAATCGACCTTGTTATCTGAATTACGATAGGCTCAATAGAAGGACCAACAATTTCAGAAGATTAAAGAAAGCAACGCAGATTTCAAGTTTCATGATGATGGTATTTGGAGGTTTAGGAATTGGATTTGTGTTCCTAATGAGCCAGAGCTAAAAAAGAAGATTCTTGAAGAAGCCCATAATTCAAGATACACTATTCACCCCGGCGGAACAAAGATGTACCGGGATTTGAAGCAACACTATTGGTGGAATAACATGAAGAGAGAGATTGCGGAGTTTGTGGCACGGTGTTTGACTTGCCAGAGAGTCAAAGCGGAACATCAACGACCAGTAGGTTTACTACGACCGTTGGAGATTCCTCAATGGAAATGGGAACATATAACTATGGACTTTGTTATGGACCAGCCCAGGTCACAAAAAGGTCATGATGCCGTTTGGGTCATAGTGGATAGATTGACTAAGTCAGCGCATTTCTTACCGATGAACAAGGAGGATTTTCCTGAGAAATTGGGAGATATGTATGTGGCGGAGATTGTTAGATTGCACGGGATGCCTATGAGTATTGTATCGGATAGGAATCCTCGTTTTACTTCCCAATTTTGGAAGAGATTGCAAGAAGCTTTGGGAACGAAGTTGAGTTTCAGCACGGCATATCACCCTCAGATTGATGGACAATCGGAGAGAACTATTCAGATTCTGGAAGATATGCTGAGGGCGTGTGTTTTAGACTTGGGGAAAGGTTGGGAGAAATACCTGTCTCTAGCGGAGTTCGCTTATAATAATAGTTATCAGGCCACTATTGGGATGGCCCCATTTGAGGCATTGTATAGACGTAAGTGTCGATCCCCAATTTATTGGGATGAAGTAGGTGAGACGAAGACTTTTGACCCGGCCCTTCTACCTGAACTTATGAAGACTGTTGATAATATCCACCTCATCCGAAAACGGATATTTACCGCCCAGAGCAGGCAGAAAAGTTACGCAAACCGACGGAGATGGAGCCTAGAGTTTGAGGTCGGCGACAAGGTGTTCTTGAAGATATCACCCCGGAGGGGACTGATTAAACACGACATGGGAGAAAAGTTGAGCCCGAGGTTTGTAGGACTATTTGAGATAATTGCGAAGGTTGGCAAGTTGGCATACCGCTTGGAACTACCCCAAAACCTCTCCAATATTCACGACGTCTTTCATGTTTCAATGCTACGGAAGTATCACCCTGATCCATCGCATATCTTGGAGCCAGAGCCATTGCAGTTTTGGGAGAACTTGTCTTATGAGAAGAAGCCCATTCGAATCCTAGACCAGCAAGATCGGGAGTTGCGCAAAAAATCTATACCGATGGTGAAAGTGTTGTGGGATCATCATGGAGTTGAAGAAGCAACGTGGGAAAGGCGAGACCAGATGGAGCAACAATATCCAGCTTTATTTCAAAGGTAATATTGAATTTCGGGGTGAAATTCTTTTAAGGAGGGGAGGATGTGAGGCCTAACCTAGATTTGCGTGCCTTGACCTAGGTTTAAGAGTCATGTTTCATTTTGTGTGCCTTGTATTGAATTACGTGCATACATTTAGGGTTGCGTGCATTTACTTGGGAAACGTGCATTCATCTTGTAGTTCTTGCCTTATCTCGTAGTGCGTGTCCTAAATCAAGGAAAGCGTGCCCTCACGCTAATCAAGAAAGCATCTTACACGAAGCACTAGATAATTAATTAATCCTACAAACTCCACTAAATAATATTAAAATGCTAAGTCAATGCACTAGAAGACAAAATTGCACCAAAAGCTAGACATACTTATTCTTTATTCTTTATTCTTTTGCATATTCCAAACACACAATAAAATAAGCCTTGAACAAGACAAAAAAATTCAGATTTTGCACAAGCCTTGGCCAACCACTAGGAGCTTTGAGCATGCAATCCAATTTCAAAATTTATTCCCCAAACATTCTATGACAATTTAATGACACAATGCATAAAATAAAAATAAAAAAAAACCCAAAACCCTACCCAATGCACCCAAAATGTGAGGCCCGACCCCGAATAACATGGCATACCTCGATTTGCATGCCATAGACCCTTAATTATATGACCGACCTTGGATTACGTGTCTTGTCTTGGTTTTCGTGCATACCTTGTCATACGTTCCTTGACCTAGAATAGTGTGCCCTAATCCCCGACTGACGTGCGATACCTAGATATACGTGCCATGTCTTGGTTTTCGTGCATGCCTCGTCATTCGTGCCTTGACCTAGAATTATGTGCCCTAATCCTCGACTTACGTGCCCCGACTTTGAATTACGTGCATTGTCTCATTTTGTGTGCCCTGACCTTGAATTACGTGTCCTAACCTAGGTTTAAGAGTCGTACCTCGATTTACGTGTACTGTATTGAATTACGTGCCTTGTATTGGTTTACGTACATTTACCTAGGGTTGCGTGCATTTGCATTGGAATCTGTATATTTATCTTGAAGTACGTGCATTAGTCTTGAAGTTCGTGTCTTACCTCGTAGTTCGTGTCTATCTCGTAATTCGTGCCCTAGACCTAGGAATCCGTGCCACCATGTTAATCAAGAAAGAATCCTACACAAAGAACTAGACTATAAAATAATCCTACAAACACCACTAACTATTATTATAATCCTAATTCAAATCTCTACAAAATCCACTAACACCTAAATATTATATTTTAAACTCACTACAAGACAAAATCTCACAAACCTCTAAACATATCCTATATTCTATTCTACCTAAAATCCCTAAATACCCAACATTCTCTTACACACATGCTAAAACAATTCAAAAGATGCTCAAAAGATGACACAAAATCTGATTTTTGCATGCCCAAGGCCAACATTTGCATCAACAATTGCAAAAGCTTCTATTTTCTCTCATTTCTCTCACTCTCCTCACATTTCTCTCTCTTCTTCTCATCCTTCTCTCCATCTTGGTTTTGGGCTGAGTTTCTTCATCCCTTAGCTCATCTTCATCATCTTATGGTGCATCAAGACAAACAACAAGCAAAGGAATTCAACCAAGCTAGCTAGGATGCAAGAATCACACATGCATGCTCTTTGAGTCACCATTTTCGGCCTACGTAAGTTTCCTAGCTTCCATTTCTTTTCTTCTTGTTCTAACCTCATGCATGTACTAAGAGCTTGGTCACTAAGCTAGGAAAAATAAGGAAAATCTAGTTGGAACCTTGGCTAGGCAAAGGAGAAGAAGAAAATTGTGCTTCAACAAGTTTTTGTGCATCTTCTTGGTTGATTGATAAGGTGAGGGCTAAAACCTTTTGAAAATCCTTCAAAAATCCACATGCATGCTCATAAAAGTATGTCTTTGCTTCTGTACTTGAGTTATATGTTCGTTCATAAGCTTTTGCAACCATGCATGGCAAGATCTTGGCTGGAAAGTGATGATAGGTGAAGTCGGATTGTTGACAGCTCTCTGACCAGTTTGTTTTGAAGTAAGTTTAGCTAGGAAAAGAATGTTTAAAATGCATGAAAATTGGTAGGTGACTAATTTGGCCAGTTTTGAACATTTTTCACAGAAATAGGACAAAGCTAATTTTGAATATAAGGTCTTCAAAATGGCAAATCTTTAAAATGTGTCCAAATCTGGAAATCTGGAAAATGAAGCAGGTTTTGGCAGATGCACTGATCTTGTAGAATGAACCCGATTTGACTTAGTAAATGATGTGCAAAATGCATGAAATTTCATGTGCTACTATATTTTTCAGTTCTGAACATTTTTGTCAAAATGGACTAAGTCTGAATCTGACCCTAAGGACCTCAAAAACGTCACTTATCGAAATGTGTGCAAATCTGGACAGTTTTGTGCTATCCCACTGTTTCGGCTATATCTAATGATCCCGAACTCCAATTGATGCAAGGTTTGTTTCTGATTTTAATTAACTTCTTAAGCTTTAATTTGGAATCTTATTCACTAGAATCGGAGATTGTTTGCTTGTAGCACCAATAAATCCATGAGAGATTAGACATGAAACAGTGCACATTATACGGTTGTCTAACAGCAGTCTCTTGGGTCATCATGACTCTAATTCATCTCTATCTTAACTCTATGGAATCTTACTCTCTTCATTTACATGTTTAACTAGCTAAGAGCATCAAGTCTCAATGACCTTAGGTCCTAGGGTTCACCATGAATCACCATGCATACTCACTATTAGCTATTTAGGATTACTAATCATATCCTAACGACTCCACTTTGCAACCAGATGCTTTAATCTCATTTCCACGGTTTATATACTAGGTCCATCGGTCTTACTTCGCATAATCACAACTAAATCCGAGGGCAACAATTTGATACCTTGATTCTTAATACTACCAATATCCAACCTAGGACCCTAGCAACATTACTCATCAAATACATAATTTAATACCTTACACTTCCATTCGACCTAACATTTAGGTGTAGTCTTCCGAACACGAGTTCTAGTTATGCAAATTCCTCGATTCCAATATCCCCATATCTTGTTATACTAAAGATTCATCAACCTTGTTAAACTTAGTCTCCAGAGTTGCCTACATGTCTTGAGGTTATCCATTGTTAAGTTACTTAAACACACTATTCACGCTTTAGTAATCTAACCCCTATCGTCAATTTTCACGAGTTCATCTCTTAATTTCTAGGTCACAATCTTACCATTGAGTGAACTTGAAACTCGTTAATATACACCTTATTAGGTTCAACGATGCTTAATTCCAATCAAGTAAGGATTCGATCATATAAATAGTCTATTATACCATTTCAAGATATAAGAATTTGATTCAAAAGCAACTCCTAAGTCAAACTTCCATTATAAGCATATGAACATATATATACTACTCCACATGTCCAATAGTATATTCTTATATCTAAGGAAAGTTGTATGTCCTTAACATTTACTCTTGAACCACAATTAGGAGAACGATTTAACAGAATCAAGAACTTTATAGCTATAAAATTGATAACTTAATCACAGGCATAAGTATTCCAAAGATAAGGAGATAATTTTACCTCAACAATTATACATGTGCTATGCATTATATATATATGCATATCCAATAATACATACGATCCATCGAATACCTGTAAAGATGCAAGAAATCTATAACTGAGCCTTTTCGTTCGTCCTGCACAAATTCACTTCCCTGAAAGTCCTAATCCTAACTATCTATGTGTATAAACAGTCATTCACGGTTATATAACATGCACATGTATCAAAGAAGGAGTATAACAGCATGCATGCATTATCGAGGTCACTAACGTGTCGGTGTGCATGACACATAATACATATGGTCTACAAAGGCACATAATATTCGATGTTCAAAACAATTAAAGCACATTAGCACACATTAACACATATAAACAAGATATCATAATTACTTTAGGGCTTCTACCTACGGTCCGAGAGTTGAACCCGACTAATGCCTAGTTAGTAAACTAAGCTCTGATACCATTCTAATTCTAAGGTGTCACGCCCCAACCCGGCCTATAAAGGTTAGACTAGGGTGTGATCTAAACATTCAAGTCATGTCTCGTACTTAACCGTTCATGAAGATTTAACACTTAACGTTTTGGCCTAAACTCCAAAATTTTCTGGAAACCCGACAACATACCGGCTGTAATTGGGCTCTTTGGTTTGACCTGATTCTCTAAATGCCTCAAAATTTATCATCTCAAATTCATTTCCAACTATGATTACTATTTATCATCAATTGAAATGCCTACTGGTTTTCTTGATGTCTCGTTTGATTAATAACCTAGCATGATAACTATGTCCCGTTTATTTGTCAATTTCCTATCATGCAAGTACCTATTATCTTTTAGTTTGCAAATGAGCACCTAAGTGAAATTAGATAGAATTAACTTAGTTGATTGTTCATCTAGTAGTTTGAATGCCTACGATAACTACTAATTAAGAAAACGAAAGCAAACAACCAAATAAAAAGTTCGTCCGATTATAGATAGTACAATCCCAGAATTAGACCCAAATTACAACGGGGTCATTTATATCAATGAACAACGAGCAACATAAAAGAAATAGTCTTCAAGTAGCATGGTTCACAAATGGCCATAATCACGCAAAGCACATTGGACAGGAAATCACTCAAAGGAATCATCGTTAGGCACACCGTCCTTGGGTACCTGTTCTGGATCATCTTCACCTAAGATGATAAAAGAGGGTGAGTCCCTATGAACTCAGCGAGGGGGAACGAGAAATAGGTTTTGAAACTCATTTTCTGGTTCAACTTATGAAATATTTTTGCAAGCATGAATATAACAATAATACAAGTACAGGAACAAAAATACCGGTCTTTCCTCCCCGAGGTTCTCTAGGAACCAACCAAGAGTACTTATACAGATAGTAAAAAAGATACAGTGAGCTTTTGCTCTCAGATCAGTTCCAGAATCAGTTGTTGCGGTCGACTTCAAATCATCCCCAAACACGCCAGGTGGGTGTACTCCGGATGTACCCCGAAATCCTACGACCCAACTCTTTGAGGAAGTCTAGCCCCCAAGCGAGAGAGGGAATGGGACCATGGTAGTCACGGGTGCACCGGCAAACCCGATGCTGCCTGGTGTGCGTGATCACTACCATGCCAACAGGAAAGGTTGAAACCTTGTATGCAGTGCACATTTATGACATTAACATATCACATTAGGAGGACAACAAAGTAGGTTGCCTCCGGATAGTCATAAGATTGCACATTGACAAGCAAACAGACAGGGCACGATAAGACAAGTAATTTCACTTGAAAGGCATATAGAGTTATATGAACATTAAACGGGCAGCCATGTAACACATGTAAATCAAGCCATATAACTCATTTCGAAGTCCACGTAATCAGGTGATAGAATTATTCAACATGCAACAACATTTACGTGGGCTCGAATGCTAGAAAAGCCCATTTGTCAACATGCAATGATCAAAATCACATTTAGGACTATAAAGGTATTTACGGGAAGCCTACTAAGCATATAATTCCACACAATATCCAAATGATCAACACTTAGCAAGCCTACCTAGTCATTAGGGTTTCCGTTTCATGCTTAACCGTGTGATTAAACCCTAAGTCAACTCAAAGTCAATCTCAAGTCATGCATCATTTAATTCAAATATCCTCAAGTTCTCAAACAGTCCACACAAAATCCCAACACCACAATTCCAAGCAATTAACACCACAAGAGAGGTTACAACAATTTTTCCAAGCATATAACTAAGTGAAACCCTCACTGCAATAGGCTGTTTTCTCACCCAAAATCTCGACACATGCATATGCCCATGCTAGGATGATTCAAATTGTGCTTCTTGAAGACACAAATCTGAATTTGCAAAGCTCAAGGCCGACATATGCTTCAAACTTTGCAAAGCTTTTATTTTTCCTACATTTTCTCTCTCCCTCTCATTCTTCTCTCTCTCTCTCGGCCTTGGCTGAGTTTCTACACTCCATAGCTTATCTTCATCACTCCATGGTTCATCAAGGCATGCAAGAAGCTAGGGAGCTCGACTAAGCAAGCTAGGTTGCAAGAAACACACATGCAAGCTCTTTGAACCTCCATTTCGGCTTAGGTGAGTTTGCTAGCTTCCATTTCTTTTCTTCTTGTTCTAACCACATGCACCTACTAAGAACTTGGTTACTAAGCTAGGAAATTAGAGAAAATCAAGTGGTCTCTCGGCTAAGCAAGGAAAAAGATCAACTTTGTGCTTCATCAAGAGTCTTGTGCATCTTCTTGTTGTTTTGCTAAGGTGAGGGCTAAAACTTCTTGAAAATATTTCAAAAAAACCACATGCATGCCCTTAAATGTCTATCTTTACTTCTGTACTTGAGATATATGTGTGTTCATGAGCTTTTATAAACATGCATGGCAAGATTTTTGGCTAGAATGTGATGATAGATGAAATCGTGTATGTGACAGCCCTCTATCTTATTGGTGCGAGGTGATTTTGGCTAGGCAAATGATGTTGAAAATGTGTGAAAATTGGTAGGTCACTAGTGTTTCCAGTTATGAACATTTTTCACAGAAATAGGCCAAAGCTGATTTTGACTCTAAGATCCTCCAAATGGCAAACTATTAAAATGTGTCCAAATCTGGAAAGTCTGGAAAAATGAAGCAGGTTTTGGCAGATTCACTGATCTTGTAGAACGAACGAGTTTTGACTTAGTAAATGATATCAAAAATCCATGAAATTTGGTGTATTGCTAGATTTTGTAGTTCTGGACATTTTTGTAGGAAATGGACTAAGGCTAAATCTGACCCTAAGGCCCTCAAAAACGACAAGTATTGAAATGTGTGCAATCTGGACAGTTTTGTGTAGTCTCACTGTTTTGGCGATAACTATTGAACCCGAACTCCAAATGATGCGAGGTTTGTTTCTGAATTTAGTTCACTCCTTAAGATTTAATTTGACATCTTATTCACTAAAATTGGAGATTGTTTGCTTGTCTTAATGATTGTGAAAAAATAGTCCATTGCAGTGAGGGTTTCACTTAGTGATATGCTTAGAAAAATTATTGTAGCTTCTCTTGTTGAATTAAATGCTTGAGATTGTGGCATTTGGATGTTGTGTGGACTGTTCTGAATGCTTAAGGGTGTTTGAATTAATCAATGCGTGGCTTGAGTTTAATTACGAGATGACTTGGGGCTTAATTGCACGGGTAAGCACGAATTGAAACCCTAGTGACTAGGTAAATTTGCTAAGTTGTTGATCTTATGGATATCGTGTTTGATTATGAAATTAGTAGGCTGCCCATATTTTCCCTCGTAGCCCTAAACAGATTTCGATGATTACATGTTGACAAGTAGGCCTTTCTTGTACCCGGTTCCACGTAGACATCATTGCCTGTTGAATAATCTTATTATTTGATTACGTGAACTTTGAAATGAGTTATATGACTTGATTTACATGCGTTACATGGCTGCCCGTTTAATAATCATATAACTCCATGTGCTTTATAAGTGAAATTGCCTGTCATATCGTGCCTCGCTTGTTTACTTGTCAATGTGCAATCTTATGACTGCTCGGAGGTATCCTACTTTGTTGTCCTCCTAATTATATATTACATGTCATAAATGTGCATTGCATACAAGGTTGCAACCTTTCATTATGGCGTGGTAGCGTTCACGCACACCGGGTGGTATCGGGCTTGCCGGTGCAACCATGACTACCATTGTCCAATCCTCTCTCTCACTTGGGGGCTAGACTTCCTCAGAGAGTTAGGTCGTAGGATTTCGGGGTACATCCGGAGTACACCCATTTGGCGTGATAAGGGGATGATTTGAAGTCGGCCGCAACAACTGATATTAGAAATGAACTGAGAGCAAAAGCTCACCGTATCCTTTTTACTATGTGTATAAGTACTCTCCCTTGGTTCCTGGAGGACCTCGGGGAGGAAAGACGGGTAATTGTATTCCTTTACTTTTATATTATGTTATGTACTTACTTGTGATATATTTATGCTTGCAAAAAGGGTTTTCATAAGTTGAACCGGAAAATGAGTTTCAAACCTATTTCTCGTTCCCCCTCGCTGAGTTCATAAGGACTCACCCTCTTTTATCATCTCAGTTGAAGAAGATCAGAGACAGGTACCCGAGGATAATGTGCCTAACGATGATTCCTTAGAATGATTGCTTGCCCTACATGCCTTACGTACCATGGCCATTTTGTGAACAATATGTTGTTTGAAGACTTTCTTTTATGTTGCTTGTTGTTGTAATGTAAAAGTCCCCCGTTGTAATTTGGGGTCTAATTTTGGTTTGTACTGATAATAACTAGATATACACTACTATGGTCGTTTTTGCTATCGTTATTGGCTAGTATCTATCATAGGGTTATGAAGTATCAAGTAAGGACTAAGTAAAATGAATCTATCCAATCTTAAGGAGGTACTCATTGTTAAGCTAAGATCAACAGGTACTTTTGTAATCAGGATTAACAAACAAACGAGACATAGTATCATGCTAGGCTATTAATCAAACGAGACTTCGAGATAACTAGTAAGCGTTTTGATTGATGGTAAATAGTAATCTTAGTTGGAAATGAAATTTAAGGCGGTTAGAGAACTAGGTCAAACTAAAGAGCCCAATTACAGTCGATATGCTGCCGGTTTTCTGGAAAAATTGTGGAGTCTAGGCTAAACGTTAAGTGTTAAACTTTCATGAACAATTGAGTACGAGACATGACTTGAATGTTTAGATCACACCCTAGTCTAACCTTTATAGGCCGGGTTGGAGCTTGACAGTT
This sequence comes from Ehretia macrophylla, assembly GCA_037974665.1. Classification (NCBI taxonomy): domain Eukaryota; kingdom Viridiplantae; phylum Streptophyta; class Magnoliopsida; order Boraginales; family Ehretiaceae; genus Ehretia; species Ehretia macrophylla. The sequence goes on along the minus strand of CM075772.1, from coordinate 56,060,624 downwards.
GCGCCTGTTTTCGAAGCCCAAAATCGAACGTTTTAATCAGTTTCAAGACACTTTTCTTCTTTTGCGCTATTTTTCCATCCCGAATCGTATGTCGTGAGCCGTAAAAAGGACGACAACCTAATCCATCACATTTCGATTACCGAATCCTAAAGCACCATGGGCAAGACAATTTCATTTCACGTAGAGGCTGGGCCTGCAAACCGAGGGCGTGGGGCCTGTGACCAGTTCTCTGTCGCTCTAGAGCCGATAACTTTTGATCTGTAAGGAGTTATGCGGTGCACAACATACCATTGGAAAGCTCTTCGAGAGCTCTACGACGCGGGCAGCAAGCTTTCTCAGCAGCGCCTATTTTTGGAGCCCAAAATATAACTTTTTCATGAGTTTTGGGAAACTTTTCTTCTTTTGTGCTGTTTTTCTATCCCGTATTGTACGTCGTGAGCCGCGAAAAGGAGGACAACCTAATCCATCACATTTCTATTATGAATCCCACGGCACCTTGGGCAAGACAACTTCACTTCACGTAGAGGCAGGGCCCGTAAAGCAAGGGCGTGGGGCTTGGGACCAGGTCTCTGTCACTCTGGTGCCCATAACTTTTGATCTGTCATGAGTTATGCGACGCACATCATATCATTGGAAAGCTCTCTGAGAGCTCTACGACGGGGGTAGCAAGCCTGCTTAGCAGCACCCATTTTCGGAGAACAAAATTGAACGTTTTCATCAATTTTGCGACACTTTTCTTCTTTTGCGCTGTTTGTCCGTCCCGAATCGTACGTCGTGAGCCGCGAAAAGGATGACAACCTAATCCATCACATTTCTATTACCGAATCCCACGACACTTTGGGCAAGACAACTTCACTTCACGTAGATGCTGGGCCCGTAAACTGAGGGCGTGGGGCTTGGGACCAGGTCTCCGTCGCTCCGGTGCCCATAACGTTTGATCCGTAAGGAGTTACGCGGCGCACAGTATACCGTTGAAAAGCTCTCCGAGAGCTCCACGACGGGGAAAACAAGTCTGCTCGGCTGCGACTATTTTTGGAGACCAAAATGGAACATTTTCTTCAGTTTTAGGACACTTTTCTTCTTTTGCGTTGTTTTTCGGTCCCAGATCGTTCGTCGTGAGCCGCAAAAAGGACGACAACCTAATCCGTCACATTTCTATTGCCGAATCCCATGGAAACTTGGGCAAGACAACTTCGCTTCACGTAGACACTGGGCCCGCAAACTGATGGCGTGGTGCTTGGGACCAGGTCTCCGTCGCTTTGGTGCCCATAACTTTTGATCCGTAAAGAGTTACACGGCGAACAGCATACCGTTGCAAACCTCTCCGAGAGTTCTATGACGGGGGCAGCAAGCCTGCTAGGTTGCGCCTATTTTCGGAACCCAAAATCCGATGTTTTCATCAGTTTTGAGATATTTTTCTTCTTTTGTTTTGTTTTTCCATCCCAGATCGTACTTCGTTAGCTGCGAAAAGGACGATGACGTAGTCTATCACATTTCTATTACGAATCCCATGGCACCTTGGGCAAGAGAACTTCACTTCACGTAAAGGTAGGGCCGGCAAATCGAGGACGTGGAGCTTGAGACTAGGTCTCCCTCGCCCTGGTGCCCATACCTTTTGATCCGTAAGGAGTTACACGGCGCACAGAATACCGTTGGAAAGCTCTTTGAGAGCTCTACGATGGGAGCAGCAAGCCTGCTCGGCTACGCCTATTTTTGGAGCCCAAAATCAAACGTTTTCATCAATTTTGGGACACTTTTCTTCTTTTGCGCAGTTTTTCTGTCTCGAATCGTACGTCTTGAGCCGCGAAAAGGACGACAACTTAATCGATCACATTTATATTACCGAATCTCGCGGCACCCTTGGCAAGACAACTTCACTTCACGTAGATACTAGGCCTCCAAACCAAGGGCGTAGGGCTTGGGACTAGGTCTACGTCATTCCGGTGCCCATAACTTTTGATCCATAAAGAGTTACGCGGCGCACAACATATCGTTGGAAAGCTCTCCGAGAGCTCTACGATGGGGGCAACAAGCCTGCTCAGCAGCGCCTGTTTTCAGAGTACAAAATTGAACATTTTCATCAGTTTTGGGATACTTTACTTCTTTTGCGCGATTTTTCCATCGCAGATCGTTCGTCGTGAGCCGCGAAAAAGACGACAACCTAATCCATCACATTTCTGTTACCGAATCTCACAGCACATTGGGCAAGACAACTTCACTTAACGAAGGGGTTAGGCCCGCAAACCGAGGGCGTAGGGCTTAGGACTAGGTCTCTGTCACTCCGTTGCCCATAACTTTTGATCCGTAAAGTGTTACGCGGCACACAACATATCGTTGGAATGCTCACTGAGAGCTACACTATAGAGGTAGCAAACTTGCTTGACAGCGCTTGTTTTCAGAGCCCAAAATTGAACGTTTTCATCAGTTTTGGGACAGTTTACTTATTTTGCACTGTTTTTTTGTCCCGGATCGTACATCGTGAGCCGCGAAAACGACGACAACCTAATCCATCACATATCTATTACCGAATCCCATGGAACCTTGGGCAAGAAAACTTCACTTAATGTAGAGGCTGGGCCCGTAAATCGAGGGCATGGGCTTGGGACCAAGTCTCTGTTGTTCCGGTGCCCATAACTTTTGATTCGTAAGGAGTTACGCGACGCACAACATACCGTTGGAAAGCTCTCATGGAGCTCTACGACGGGGGCAGCAAGCCTGCTCGACTGTGCCTTTTTTCGGAGCCCAAAATTGAATGTTTTCATCAGTTTTGTGACACTTTTTTTCTTTTGCTCTGTTTTTTTGTCCCGGATTGTACTTCGTGAGCCGCGAAAAGGACGACTACCTAATCCATCACTTTTCTATTACCGAATCCTACAGTACCTTGGGCAAGACAACTTCACTTCACGTAGTAGCAAGGCCCGCAACAGAGGGTGTGGGGCTCAGGACCAGGTCTCCGCCGCTCCGGTGCCCATAACTTTTGATCCGTAAAGAGTTACTCGGCGCACACCATACCATTGGAAAGCTCTCCGAGAGATCTACGACGGAGGTAGCAAGTCTACTCAGCTGTGCCTATTTTCAGAGCTGAAAATCAAAAAAATTTCATCAGTTTCGGGATACTTTTCTTCTTTTGCGCTGTTTTTTTGTCCTGGATCGTACGTCGTAAGTTGCAAAAAGGACGACAACCTATCCATCACATTTCTATTACCGAATCCCACGACACCTTGGGCAAGACAACTCTACTTCACGTAGATGCTGGGCCCACAAACCGAGGGCGTGGGGCTTGGGACCAAGTCTCCGTCGTTCCGGTGCCCATAACTTTTGATCCGTAACGGGTTACGCAGTGCACAATATACCGTTGGAAAGCTCTCCGAGATCTCTACGACGAGGGTAGCACGTCTGCTCGACTGCTCCTATTTTCGTAGCCCAAAATCGAACATTTTTATTAGTTTTAGGACAGTTTTCTTTTTTTGCACTGTTTTTCCGTCTCGGATCGTACGTCGTGAGCTGCGAAAAGGACAAGAACCTAATCCATCATATTTCTATTACCGAATCCCATGGCACTTTAGGCAAGACAACTTCGCTTCACATAGAGGCTGGGCCCGCAAACCGAGGGCGTGGGGCTTGGGACCAGGTCTCCGTCGCTTCGGTGCCATAACTTTTTATCCGTAAGGAGTTACGCTGCGAACAGCATACCGTTGGAAATCCCTCCGAGTGCTCTACGACGGGGGCAGCAAGCCTGCTCGCCTGCACCTGTTTTCAGAACTCAAAATTGAACGTTTTCATCAGTTTCGGGATACTTTTCTTCTTTTGCGCTATTTTTTCGTCCAGTATCGTACGTCGTGAGCCGCGAAAAGGACGACAACCTAATCCATCACATTTCTATTACCGAATTACACACCACCTTGGGCAGGACATGTGAGGCCCAACCCCGAATAACGTGCTTTATCTTGATTTACGTGCCTTAGACCCAGAATTGTATGACCGACTTTGGATTACGTGTCCTATCTTGGTTTTCGTGCATATCTCGTCATACGTGCCTTAACCTAAAATTGTGTGCCCTAATCCTCGACTTACGTGCCCTGACTTCAGTTTACATGCGATACCTCAATTTGTGTGCACTGACCTTGAACTACGTGCCCTGAGCTAGGTTTAAGAGTCGTATCTCGATTTATATATATTGCATTGAATTACGTGCCTTGCATTGATTTACGTGCATTCACTTAGGGTTGCGTGTATTTGCATTAGAATCTGTGCATTTATCTTGAAGTACGTGCCTTACCTCTTAGTTCATGTCTACCTCGTGATTCGTGCCCTGTATTGATTTTTGTGTGTGTCTCGTAGTACGTGCCTTATCGTAGTGCGTGCCATAGACCTAGGGAAGCGTGCCCGCACGCTAATCAACAAAGAATCCTACACAAAGCACTAGACTATTAAATAATCCTACACAATCCACTAACCAATATTATATTCTTAATTCAAATTCTCTACAAAACCCACTAACTAATAAAATATTCTATCACACTCAACTAACCAATAAACTATTATAAACCTACACCTATTATAATCCAAAATACACTAACTTGAATCTGAAATTTCAGATTTTCCCTTGCATTACACGGCCAAGACAAGGCAATTTGATCAACTTTGCACAATTAAATTAAAGCCTAGACATCCTATGACACATGCACTAAGCACAATACATAAAAAACTCCTAAACACCCTACCCTAAGCTACCTTTCTCGGCCTACACACCATACCCATACACCTCACAATTCAAAATACTCAAAAGATGACACAATTTTCAGATTTAGAGGCCCTAAGGCCGACATACACACACACACAACTCATCACATTTCATTTTCCTCTCAAAATCCTCTCAAGCTCTCATTCTCTCCCCTTCTCTCTCATTTTTGACCATGGCTTCTCTTGAGCTTCCAAGACCTCAAGCTCACTCTCTAGGACACTCCACGCATCGGCCATAGCAAGGTAATCAAGCAAGGATAGCTCAAAGTCATACACAAAGCTCAAAACAAGGATTTTGTGCACATTTGCTAAGTCTTCAAAGAGGTGAGGGTTAAACTCTTCTAAAAGCTTTCAAAATTCACACGCATGCCTTCATATGACTATATTTACCTCTGTAGTTGTTGTATATGTGTGTACATGAGCTTATATGACCATGCATGGCTAGATTTTTTGCTAGAACTTGAAGATAGGTAAAAACGTGTTGCTGGCAGTTTTCTGATCTTCTAGTACGATGTGCTTTTGGCTTAGTAAATGATGTTGAAAATGCGTGAAAATTGGTAGGTGACTAGTTTTGCCAGTTCTGAGAATTTTTTTGTAGAAATAGGCCAAGGCCAATTCTGAATCTAAGGCAACCAAAATGGTAAAACATCGTGGGGTGTCTAAATCTAGAAGAATTGGAAAAATGAAATAGGTTTCTGGCAGATCACTGACTCTGTAGAAGGAAGCATGTTTGACCTCGTAAATGTTCATGAAAATGCATGAAAATTGGTAAGTTATTATATTTTGCAGTTTTGGACATGTTTGTCAGAAATAGACCAAAGACAATTATGACTCTAAGACCCTCAAAATTGGCAAAAATCGTAATATGTCTAAAAATGGACAGTTTTGCGTAGTCTCACGGTTTTGGCCACAACTCCTAAGTCCGAACTCCAAATGATGCGAGGTTTGTTCCTAGATTTAAATCAGTCATTAAAATTTAATTCGACATTTTGTTCACTAAAATTGGAGAATTTTTGCTTGTCTAATCAAATGTGGGAAAATAGACCATTGCAGTGAGGTTTTTGTTTAGTGATATGCTTTGAAACATGTTGTAACTTCTCTTGTGGTATTGAATGCTTGGAATTGTGGCACTTAGATGTTGTGTGGACTGTTGTGGCTGGATGAGGTTGCTAAATTTGATTGATGTATGACTTGGGATCATTAATTGATGAATGGTTTCCTTAACCGCATGTTTAAGCACAGAATTGAGGCCCTAATGCTTATGACTATTTGCTAAGAGATGATCTTATGGTTAAACGTGTCAAATTGTGTGGTTAATAGGCTGCCCGTAGTTGTCCATATGGCTCTAAATGTGATTCCCAGTGAATACATGTTGATAAATAGACTTTTCTTGCACCCGGTCTCTTGTAAACGTCGTTGCATGTTTGTATAATCTTATGACTTGATACGTGAACCCCGAAATGAGTTATATGACTTGATTTATATGTTTTACTCAGCTGCACGTTTAATATTCATATAACTTTATGTGTTTTACAAAGTGAAATTTCATGTTAAGCATGCTTCGTTCGTTTACTTGGCAATATGTGATATTGAAATTGCTCGGAGGCAACCTACTTTGTTGACCTTCTAATGTGAATTGTTAAAAGACATTCTATGGCTTATTGAACATGATTACCTGGCTGCCCGTGAAAGTTTAATTGCTTTCAAATTGATATATAAAATGATTACATGTTCTTACAATGCCTTATATGCCAATATGTCAAAATATGATCATATACTTGCTCGGAGGCAACCTACTTTGTTGTCCTCCTAATGTGAATCGTTAAATGGTTTAAATGTACATTGTATACAAGGTTGCAACCTTTCATTGTGGCATGGTAGCGTTTCACGAACGCCGGGCGGCATAGGGCTTGCCGGTGCTTCCATGACTACCATGGTCTAATTCTCTCTCTCGCTTGGCATTCCACCCTCGGAGAGTTGGGTCGTAAGATTTCGGGGTACATCCGGAGTACACCTAATTGGGAGCGATAAGTGGATGATTGAAGTCGGCCGCAAAAATTGATATTGAAAAAGAATTGAGAGCGAAAGCTCACCATATCCTTTTCACTATGTGTTTAAGTACTCTCGCTTGGTTCCTAGAGGACCTCGGGGAGGAAAGACGGGTAAATGTGTTCCTTTATATTTATGTATTGTTATGAACTTACTTATTTTATTTGACATGTCTTCAAAGGAGTTTCATAAGATTAACCGGAAAAGAGTTTTTAAAATGTTATCTCTCGTTCCCCCTTGCTGAGTTCATAAGGACTCACCCTCTTTTTGTCACAGGTGAAGCAGATTTGGAATAGGTACACGAGGAGAATGTGCTTGTTGATGATTCCTTGGAGTGACTAAGTGTTTTTGTGCTTTGCCTAAAAGTAGTTGCTATTTGGAAGTTGTGTTTGATTGCAACTGTTCATTTTGTTGATGTAAATGACCCTGTTGTAATTTGGGTCTAATTTTTGGCTTGTACTAATTATAACCGGACAAACTCTTTATTGGTTGTTTGCTTTTATTATCTTGGTTAGTAGTTATCGTAGGCGTTTAAACCACTAGGTGAAGAATCAAACAAGTTAACTCTATCTAATTTCACTTAGGTACTCATTGTAAGCTAAAGGATAATATGTACTTGCATAATAGGAACTGGCAAATAAACGGGACATAGTTATCATGCTAGGCTTGTCAATCAAACGAGACTATTGAGATAAATTAGTGGGCATATCTATTGATAACAAAATAGGAAATTTTAATTGGAATTGAATCAATGATTAAAGGTTTTGAGGCGTTTTAGAAAATAGGTCAAACCAAAGGTGTTAAATACAACCGTTATGCTACCAGTTTTTTGAAAAATCTTTTGGAGTTCTAGGCCAACGTTAACCATTAAATCATAACAAAAAGGCTAAGAATGTGAAATAGTATAAATGAATTAGGTCATACCCTAGTCTAGCTTCCTTAGGTCAGGTTGGGGCGTGACAAGACAACTTCATTTCACGTAGACGCTGGGCCCGCAAACCAAAGGCCTGGGGCTTGGGACCAGGTCTCCGTCACTCTGGTGCCCATAACATTTGATCCGTAACGAGTTACGCGGCGCACAGCATACCGTTGGAAAGTTCTTCGAGAGCCCTACGACCGGTGCAGCAAGCCTGCTCGGCTGCACCTATTTTCGGAGTCTAAAATTGAACTTTTTCAGCAATTTCGGGACACTTTTCTTCTTTTGCGCTGTTTTTTCATCCCGGATCGTACGTCGTGAGCCACGAAAAGGACGACAATAATACATACGATCCATCGAGTACCTCAACAATTATACCTGTGCTATGCATTTTATATATATGTATATCCAATAATACATACGATCCATCGAGTACCTGTGAAGATGCAAGAAATCTCTAACCAATACTTTTCGTTCTTCCTGCATGAATTCACTTCCCTGAAAGTTCTAGTCCTAACTATCTATGTGTATATACAATTAGTCATGATTATGCACATGTATCAAGGAAGGAGTATAAAAGCATGCATACATTATTGAGGACGTGTCGGTGTGCATGATACAGAATACATATGGTCCACAAAGGCACATAATATTCAATACTTAAAGCAATTAAAGCACATTAGCACATATTAACACATATAAACAAGACATCATAATTATCTTAGGGCTTCTACCCATGGTCCGAGAGTTGAACCCGACTAACGCCTAGTTAGTAAACTAAGCTCTGATACCATTCTAATATAGGGTATCACGCCCCAACCCAACCTATGGAGGCTAGACTAAGGTGTGACCTAAATCATTATCGTTATTTCACACACTTAGCCTTTTGTTATGATTTAATGCTTAACGTTGGCCTAGAACTCCAAAAGTTTTTCTGGAAAATCGGCAGCATGACGGCTATATTTAGGACTTTGGTTTGACCTATTTTCTAAAATGCCTCAAAGCCTTTAATCATTGATTCAATTCCAATTAAAATTTCCTATTTTGTTATCAATAGATATGCCTACTAATTTATCTCGATAGTCTCGTTTGATTGACAAGCCTAGCATGATAACTATGTCCCGTTTATTTGCCAGTTCCTATTATGCAAGTACCTATTATCCTTTAGCTTACAATGAGTACCTAAGTGAAATTAGATAGAGTTAAGTTTTTTGATTCTTCACCTAGTTGTTTAAATGCCTACGGTAACTACTAACCAAGATAATGAAAGCAAACAACCAATAAAGAGTTCATCCGGTTATAATCAGTACAAGCCAAAATTAGACCCAAATTACAACGGGGTCATTTACATAAACAAAATGAACAGTTGCAATCAAACGCAACATCCAAATAGTAACTATTTTCAGGCAAAGCACAAAAGCACGTAGTCACTCCAAGGAATCATCAACAAGCACATTCTCCTCGAGTACCTATTCCAAATCTGCTTCACCTGTGACAAAAAGAGGGTGAGTCCTTATGAACACAACGATGGGGAATGAGAGATAACGTTTTAAAAACTCTTTTTCGGTTAATCTTATGAAAACTCCTTTGTAGACATGTCAAATAAAAAAAGTAAATTCATAACAATACATAAATATAAAGGAACATATTTACCCGTCTTTCCTCCCCGAGGTCCTCTAGGAACCAAGCGAGATTACTTAAACACGTAGTGAAAAGGATACGGTGAGCTTTCGCTCTCAAGTTCAATCAGTGAGCATTTGCTCTCAAGATCATTTTCGATAACAATTGTTGTGGCCGGCTTCAATCATCCACTTATCACTCCCAATTGGGTGTACTCTGGATGTACCCCGAAATCCTATGACCCAACTCTCCGAGGGTGGAATGCCAAGCGAGAGAGGGAATTGGACCATGGTAGTCACGGGAGCACCGACAAGCTCAATGCCGCCCGGCATTCGTGAAACGCTACCATGCCACAATGAAAGGTTGCAACCTTGTATACAGTGAACATTTATAACATTTAACATATCACATTAGGAGGACAACAAAGTAGGTTGGCTCCGGGCAGTTATAAGATCGTACGTTAACAAGTAAACACACGAGGCATGCTTTGACATATAATTTCACTTGTAAAACACATGGAGTTATATGAATATTAAACGGGCAGCCATGTAACAAATATAAATCAAGTCATATAGCTCATTTCAGGGTTCACGTAATCAAGTAATAAGATTATACAAGCATGCAATGATGTTTACATAAGACCGGGTGCAAGAAAAGTCTACTTATTAACATGTAATCATCGGGAATCATTTTTAGGGCTATAAGGACAATTACGGGTAGCCTATTAATCTTCCTCAACGTCATTTATAATTCACAAAAGAATGGTTTATGACTCGGGAACCTACGGGACCATTCGGGTTTACTAGGCCGTGCTCGGGGTCGGTTCCGTTTGCTAAGCACCACAAGCAACTCTTAAACCATTTCAAGCATACTTAACATTTATTAGGCAGCCCACTAATCACACAATTAAACACAATAACCATAGGATCATCACTTAGCGAGTTTTCATAGTCAATAGGGTTTCAATTCATGCTTACACGTGCGATTAAGCCGCAAGTTGTCACGTAATTAAACCCAAGCCATGCATCGATTAATTAAAACATCCTCAATCATCCAAAATAGGCCACACAACATCCAAGTGCCACAATCCCAAGCATTCAATACCACAAGAGAAGTTACAACATTTTTCAAAGCATATCACTAAATAAAAACCTCACTGCAATGGTCTGTTTTACCACAATCATTTAGACAAGAAAAAAATCTCCAATTCCAGTGAACAAAATGTCAAATTAAAGCGTAATGAGTGATTTAAATCCAGAAACAAACCTCACCTCATTTGGAGTTCGGACATAGGAGTTATGGCCAAAACCGTGAGACTACGCAAAACTGTCCAGTTTTAGACACATTACGAGTTTTTCTATTTTTGAGGGTCTTAGAGTAAGAATTGGTTTTAGTCTATTTCTGGAACAAATGTCCACAACTTCAAAATCTAGCAACATACCAATTTTCATTCAATTTCACCAACATTTACTAGGTAAAAAATGCTTCGTTCTACAGAATCAGAAATCTGCCAGAACCCTATTTCATTTTCCCAGATTTTCCAGATTTAGACACCTCGCGATGTTTTGCCATTTTGGAGGCCTTAGAGTCAAAGTTGGCCTTGGACTATTTCTATGCAAAATTCTCAGAACTGGCAAAACTAGTCACCTACCAATTTTTACGCATTTTCAACATCATTTACTAGGCCAAATGCACTTCGCTCTACCAAGTCAGAAATCTTCCAGCTACACGATTATTACCTATCTTCAAGTTCTAGCCAAATATCTTGCCATGCATGGTTACATAAGCTCATGTACACACATATACAACAAGTACAGAGGTAAATATAGACATATGAAGACATGCATGTGGTTTTTGAAAGCTTTTAAAATAGTTTTAGCCCTCCCCTCTTTGAAGATTTAGCAAATAAGCATAAAATCCTTGTTTTTGAGCTTTGTGTATGACTTTGAGCTATCCTTGCTTGATTACTTTGCTATGGCCGATGCTTGGAGTGTCCTAGAGAGTGAGCTTGAGGTCTTGGAAGCTCAAGAGATGCCATGGTAGAAAATGAGAGAGAAGGAGAGAGAATGAGAGCTTGAGAGAGTTTTAAGAGAAAGAAATGGTATGTTTGTGCATGTGGTCGGCTATAGGCTTGCAAAAACTGAATGTGTCATCTTTTGGCGATGTTTGAATTGTTTGGCATGCTTGGTGATGTGGCCGAGAATGTGGAGCATGGTGGTTAATAAAATAATGCTTTGGTGTATGGAAAAGATATGACAATGTGTAAGATTGTGTCTTAGCATGCATGAATAAGTTATGCTGTTCAAATTTTTGCTCAAGGACAAGGTATGGTCGGCCAAGTGATGTTAAATTCTGAATTTTTTTGTCTTGTTTTAGGAATAATTTATTGTAGGTGCATGGGTTTTGCAAAAGAGTAGGAATAAAAAATAAGAATAAAGAATGTTTGAATATTAAAATATTGAGTTGAATTTGACTTAGGATTAAAATAAGAGTTAGTGGATTTTGTAGAGATTTGAATTAGGATTATAATAATAGTTAGTGGTATTTGTAGGATTATTTTATAGTCTAGTACTTTGTGTAGGATTCTTTACTGATTAACGTGCGGGCACGCTTTCCTATGTCTATGGCATGCACTACGAGGTAAGGCACGCAATTCAATACAAATGCACGAATTCCAAGATAAATGCACGCAACCCTAAGTGAATGCACGTAAACCAATGCAAGGCACGTAATTCAATGCAATGCACGTAAATCAAGGCATGGCACTTAAATCTAGGTTAAGACATGCAATTCAAGGTCAGGGCACACGAAACAAGGTAACGTACATAATTCGAAGTCAGGGCACGTAAGTCGAGGATTAGGGCACATATTTTTAGGTCAAGGCACGTATGATGAGGCATGCACGAAAACCAAGACAGGGCATGTAATCCAAGGTCAATCATATAATTCTAGGTCTAAGGCATGCAAATCGAGGTAAAACATATTAATCGGGGTCGGACCTCACAGGCTGGGCCCGCAAACCGAGGGCGTGGGGCTTTGGACCAGGTCTTCGTCGCTCCGGTGCCCATAACTTCTGATCCGTAAGGAGTTATGCGGCGAACAGCATACCGTTAGAAAGCTCTCCGACAGTTCTACGATGGGGGCCGCAAGCCTGCTCGACTGCGCCCATTTTTGAGCCCAAAATCGAAAATTTTCATTAGTTTCGGGATACTTTTCTTCTTTTGCGCTGTTTTTACGTCCCGGATCGTACGTCGTAGCCACGAAAAGGACGACAACCTAATCCATCACATTTTTATTACCGAATAACACAACACCTTGGGCAAGACAACTACGCCTCACGTAGAGGCCGGGCCCGCAAACCTAGGGCGTGGGGCTTGGGACCAGGTCTCCGTCGCTCCGGTGCCCATAACTTTTGATCCGTAAAGAGTTACTCGTCGCACAGCATATCGTTGGAAAGCACTCTGAGAGCTCTACGAAGTGGATAGCAAGCCTGCTCAGCTGCGCCTATTTTCGTAGCCCAAAATCGAACGTTTTAATTAGTTTCGGTATACTTTCTTTTTTTGAGCAATTTTTCCGTCTTGGATCGTACGTCGTGAGCCGTGAAAAGGACGACAACCTAATTCATAAATTTTCTATTACCGAATCCCACAGCACCTTGGGCATGACAACTTCGCTTCACGTAGACTCTGGGCCCGCAAACCGAGGGCGTGGGGCTTGGGCCCAGGTCTACGTCACTCCGGTGCCCATAACTTTTGATCCGTAAGGATTTACGCGGCGCACAGCATACCGTTGAAAAGCTCTCCGAGAGCTCTACAATAGGGGCTGCAAGCCTGCTTGGTTGCGCCTGTTATCGGAGCCCAAAATCAAACGTTTTCATCAATTTCGCGACACCTTTCTTCTTTTGCGCTATTTTTCCGTGTTAGATCATACGTCATGAGCTGCGAAAAGGACGACAATCTAATCCATCACATTTCTATTACCGAATGCCAAGACACTATGGGCAAGACAACTCCGCTTCACGTAGAGGCTGGGCCCACAACCGGAGGGCATGGGGCTTGGGACACCGTCTCCGTCACTCCGGTGCCCATAACTATTGATCCGTAAGTAGTTACGCAGTGCACAGCATACCGTTGGAAAGCTCTCTGATAGCTCTACGATGGGGTAGCAGGTCTGCTCGGCCGTGCCTATTATCAGAGTCCAAAATTGAACATTTTCATCAGTGTCAAGATAATTTTCTTCTTCTACACTGTTTTTCAGTCCCGGATCGTACGTCGTGAGCCGTGAAAAGGACGACAACCTAATCCATCACATTTCTATTACGAATCCCACGGCACCTTGGGCAAGTCAACTTCACTTCACGTAGAGGCTGGGCCCGAAAACCGAGGGCGTGGGGCTTGGGACCAGGTCTCCGTCGCTCCGATGCCCATAACATTTGATCCGTAAAGAGGTACGCGGCGCACAGCATACCGTTGGAAAGCTCTCCGAGAGTTCTACAATGGGGGCAACAAGCATCCTCATTTGTGCCTATTTTAGGAGCCCAAAATCGAACGTTTTCATCAGATTCGGGACATTTTTCTTCTTATGCGTTGTTTTTAAGTCCCGGATCGTATGTCGTGAACCGCGAAAAAGATGACAACCTAATCCATCACATTTCTATTACTGAATCCCACGGCACCTTAGGCAACACAACTTCGATTCACGTAGAGGCTGGGCCCGTAAATCGAGGGCGTGGGGCTTGAGACCAGGTCTCTGTCACTCCGGTGCCCATAACTTTTGATTCCTAAAGAGTTACGCGGCGTACAACATACCGTTGGAAAGCTCTTCGAGAGCTCTACGATGGAGGTAGCTAGATTGCTGGGCTGCACTTGTTTTCGGAGCCCAAAATCGAACGTTTTCATCAGTTTCTGGATTATTTTCTTCTTTTGCGCTGTTTTTTCGTCCCGGATCGTACGTCGTGAGTTACGAAAAGGACAACAATCTAATCCATCACATTTCTATTACTGAATCCCAAGGCACCTTGGGCAAGACAACTTCGGGGCTTGAGACCAGGTCTCCGTCGCTCCGGTGACCATAACTTTCAATCCGTAAGGAGTTACACAGCGCATAGCATACAGTTGGAAAGCTCTCCAAGAGCTCTACGAAGTGCCAGCAAGACTGCTCGGTTGCACCTATTTTGACAGCCCGAAATTGAACTTTTCCATCCGTTTTGGGACACTTTTCTTCTTTTATGCTATTTTTCCGTCCTAGATCGTACATCGTGAGCCGCAAAAAGGACGTCAACCTAATGCATCACATTTCTATTACCGAATCCCATGGCACCTTAGGCAAGACAACTTCGCTTCACGTAGAGGCTGGGCCCGCAAGCCGAGGGAGTGGGGCTTGGGACCAGGTCTCCGTCACTCCGGTGCCCATAACTTTTGATCCGTAATGAGTTACGCGGCTTACAGCACACTGTTGGAAAGTTCTCTGAGCGCTCTACGATGGGGGCAGCTAGCCCGCTCGACTGCGCCTTTTTTCAGAGCCCAAAATTGAACGTTTTCATCAGTTTCGGGACACTTTTCCTCTTTTGCGCTGTTTTTTCATCCCGGATCGTACGTCATGAGCCACAAAAATGATGACAACCTAATCCATAAGATTTCTATTACCGAATCTCACGGTACCTTGGGCAAGACAACTTCCCTTCACGTAGAGGCTGGGCCCGCAAATCGAGGGCGTGGGGCTCGGGACCAGGTCTCCAGCACTCCGGTGCCCATAACTTTTGATCCGTAAAGAGTTACGCGGTGCACAGCATACCGTTGGAAAGCTCTCTGAGAGCTCTACGATGGGGGTAGCAAGCCTGCTTGAATGCACCTGTTTTTTTTAGCCCAAAATTGAACGTTTTCATCAATTTTGGGACACTTTTCTTCTTTTGTGCTTTTTTTCTGTCCCGGATCGTACGTCGTGAGCCGCGAAAAGGAATACAATCTAATCCATCACATTTCTACTACCGAATCCCATGGCACATTGGGCAAGACAACTTCACTTCACGTAGACGCTGGGCCCGAAAACCGAGGGCGTGGGGCATGGGACTTGGTCTCCGTCTCTCTGGTGCCCATAACTTTTGATCTGTAAAGAGTTACGCAGCGCACAACATATTGTTGGAAAGCTTTCCGAGAGCTCTAAGACGGGGGCAACAAGCCAGCTTTGCAGCGGCTGTTTTCGGTGCCCAAAGTTGAACATTTTCATCAGTTTCGGGATACTTTTCTTCTTTTGCGCTGTTTTTTCGTCCCAGATCGTACGTCATGAGCCGCGAAAAGGACGACAACCTAATCTATCACATTTCTATTACCGAATCCCATGGCAACTTGGGTAAGGCGACTTCACTTCACGTAGACGTTGGGCCTGCAAACTGAGGGGGTGGTGCTTGGGACCAGGTCTCTGGCGCTCCGGTGCCCATAAATTTTGATCCGTAAAGAGTTACACGGCACACAGCATACCATTGAAAAGCTCTCTGAGAGCTCTACGACGGGGGTAGCAAGCTTGCTCGGCTGCGCTTGTTTTAGGAGCCCAAAATCAAACATCTTCATCAGTTTCGGAACACATTTCTTCTTTTGCGCTGTTTTTCCGCCCCGGATCGTACGTCGTGAGCTACGAAAAGAACGACAACCTAATCCATCATATTTCTATTACCGAATCCCATAGTACCTTGGGTAGGTCAACTTTGCTTAACGTAGAGGTTGGGCCCGCAAACCGAGGGCGTGGGGCTTAGGACCAAGTCTCTATCACTCCGGTGCCTATAATTTTTTATCCGTAAAGAGTTACGCGGCGCACAGCATACTGTTGGAAAGCTCTCTGAGAGCTCTACGACAGGGGCCGCAAGCTTGCTTGGCTGCGCCTATCTTCAAAGCCCAAAATTGAAAATTTTATCTATTTCGGGACACTTTTCTTTTTTGGCTATTTTTCCTTCCCGGATCATACTTCGTGAGCCGTGAAAAGGACGACAACTTAATCCATCACATTACTATTACCGAATCCCACAGCACCTTGGGCATGACAACTTGGCTTAACGTAGAGGTTGGGCCCGGACACCGAGGGCGTGGGGCCTGGGACCAGGTCTCCGTCGCTCCGATACCGATAACTTTTGATTTGTAAGGAGTTACGCGGTGCACAACTATCATTGGAATGTTCTCCGAGAGCTCTACGATGAGGATAGCAAACCTGCTCGGTTTTTTCTTATTTTCGGAGTCCAAAATTGAACGTTTCCATCTATTTCGGGAAACGTTTCTTATTTTGCGCTATTTCTCCATCCCGGATCGTACGTTGTGAGCCGCGAACAGCACAACAACCTAATCCATCACATTTCTATTACCGAATCCCATGACACCTTGGGCAAGACAACTTCGCTTCACATAGAGGCTGGGCCCGCAAACCGAGGGCGTAGGGCTTAAGACCAGGTCTCTGTCACATCGGTGCCCATAATTTTTGATCTGTAAGGAGTTACGCGGTGCAAAACGTACCGTTGAAAAGCTCTCTGAGAGCTCTACGACGGGGGTAGCAAGCCTGATTGGCTATGCGTATTTTCAGAGCCCAAAATTGAATGTTTTCATCAATTTCTAGACACTTTTCTTCTTTTGCGCTGTTTTTCAGTCCCAGATCGTACATTGTGAGCCGCGAAAAGGACGACAAACTAATCCATCAAATTTCTATTATCGAATCGCATGGTACCTTGAGCAGGACAACTTCACTTCACGTAGAGGCTGGGCCCGCAAACCGAGGGCGTGGGGGTTGGGACCAGGTCTTCGTCACTGCAGTGCACATAACTTTTGATCCGTATAGAGTTACGTGGCGCACAGTATACCGTTGGAAAACTCTCTGAGAGCTCTATGACAGGAGCAGCAAGCCTGCTCGGCTGCGCTTGCTTTTGAATCCCAAAATTGAACATTTTCATCAATTTTAGGACACTTTTCGTCTTTTGCGCTTTTTTTTGTCCTGGATCGTACATCGTGAGCCGCAAAAAAGATGACAACCTTATCCATCACATTTTTATTACTGAATCCCAAGGCACCTTGGGTAAGACAACTTCGCTTCACGTAGCGGTCGGGTTCGCAAACCGATAGCATGGGGCTTGTGTCTAGGTCTCCGTCGCTCTGGTGCCCATAACTTTTGATCCGTAAGGAGTTACGCGGCGCACATCATACCGTTGGAAAGCTCTTCGAGAACTCTATGAAGAGGGCAGCAAGCTTGCTCGGCTACGCCTATTTTCATAGCCCAAAATTGAACGTTTTTATCATTTTCGGGACACTTTTCTTCTTTTGCGATGTTTTTTTGTCCCGGATCGTACATCGTGAGCAACGAAAAGGACGACAACCTAATCCATCACATTTCTATTACTGAATCTCACAGCACCTTGGGCAAGACAACATCACTTCACGTAAAGGCTGGGCCGGCAAACCGAGGGCGTAGGGCTTGTGACGAGGTATCCGTCACTCCGGTGCCCATAACTTTTGATCCGTAAGGAGATATGCAGCCCACAACATACCGTTGGAAAGCTCTCCAAGAGCTCTACGACGGTGGTAGCAAACCTGCTCGGCTACGTTGTGTTTGGAGACCAAAATAGAAAGTTTTCATCAGTTTTGGGACACTTTTATTCTTTTGCGCTTTTTTTCTCTCTCGGATCGTTCGTCGTGAGCCGCAAAAAGGACGACAACCTAATCCATCACATTTCTATTTCTAAATCCCACGATACCTTGGGCAAGACAATTTTACTTCTCGTAGACGCTGGGCCCGCAAACCGAGGGCATGGGGCTTAGGACCAGGTCTCCGTCGCTTTAGTGCCCATAACTTTTGATCCGTAAAGAGCTATGCGGCGCACAGCATATCGTTTGAAAGCTCTGCAAGATCTCTACAACGGGGGCAACAAGCCTACTCAACTACGCCTATTTTCGGAGTCCAAAATCAAACATTTTTATCAGTTTTGGTAAACTTTTCTTCTTTTGCGCTGTTTCTCCGTCCCGGATCGTACGTCATGAGCCACGAAAATGACAACAACCTAATCCATCAAATTTCTATTAACGAATCCCACGGCACCTTGGGCAAGACAACTTCACTTCACGTAGAGGCTGGGTCCGCAAACCGAGGGTGTGGGGCATATGACCAGGTATCCGTCGCTCCGGTGCCCATAACTTTTGATCCGTAAGGAGTTAGCAGTGCACAACATCCTGTTGGAAAGCTCCCTGAGAGCTCTACGATGTGAGCAACAAGCCTGCTCAGCTACGCCTATTTTCGGAGCCCAAAATCAAATATTTTCATCAGTTTTTGGATACTTTTCTTCTTTTGCGTTGTTTTTCTGTCCCGTATCGTACGTCGCGAGCCGCGAAAAGGAGGACCACCTAATCCATCGCATTTCTATTACCGAATCCCACGGCACCTTGGGCAAGACAACTTCATTTCACGTAGAGGCTAGGCACACAAACCGAGGGCGTTGGACTTAGAACCAGGTCTCTATCGCTCCGGTGCCCATAAATTTTGATACGTAAAGAGTTACGTGGCGTACAACATACCATTGGAAAGTTCTCCAAGAGCTCTACGATGGGGGCAGCAATCCTGCTAGGCTGTACCTGATTTTGGAGCCCAAAATCGAACGTTTTCATCAGTTTTGGGACACTTTTCTTCTTTTGCGCTGTTTTCTGTCCCGGATCGTACGTCGTGAGCCGCGACAAGGACGATAACCTAATCCATCACATTTCTATTACCGAATCCCACGGCACCTTGGGCAAGACAACTTCACTTCACGTAGAGGCTGAGCCCGCAAACAGAGTGCGTGGGGCTTGCGACCAGGTATCCGTCGCTCTAGTGCCCATAACTTTTGATCCGTAAGGAGTTATGCGGCGAACAGCATACCGCGGGATATCTCTTCGAGAACTCTACAACGGGGGCTGCAAGCCAGCTTTGCTGCGCCAATTTTCGTAGCCCAAAATCGAACGTTTTTATTAGTTTCGGGATATTTTTCTTCTTTTGCACTATTTTTCCGTCCCGGATCGTACGTCGTGAGCCGCGAAAAGGATGACAACCTAGTCCATCACATTTCTATTACCGAATCCTACAGCACCTTGGGCAAGACATCTTTGCTTCACAAAGAGGCTGGGTCCGCAAACCGAGGGCGTGGGGATTGGGACCAGTTCTCTGTCGCTCCGGTGCCCATAACTTTTGATCTGTAATGAGTTATGTTGCGCACAGCATACCGTCGGAAAGTTCTCTGAGAGCTCTACGACGCGGGCAATAAGTCTATTTGGTTGTGTCTATTTTTGAAGCCCAAAATTAAAAGTTTTCATCAATTTCGGGACTCTTTTCTACTTTTGTATTGTTTTTCCGTCCCGTATCGTATGTCATAAGCTGCGAAAAGGATGACAACCTAATCCATCACATTTCTATTACCAAATCCCAAGGCACCTTGGGCAAGACTACTTCGCTTCACGTAGAGGCTGGGCCCACAAACCGAGGGCGTGGGGCTTGGGACCAGTTCTCCGTCACTTTGGTGCCCAGAACTTTTGATCTGTAAGGTGTTACGCGGCGCACAGCATGCCGTTGGACAGCTCTCCGAGAGCTCTACAATAGGGGCAGCAGCTTGCTCGGCTGCGCCTATTTTCGGATCCCAAAATTGAATGTTTTCATTAGTTTCGGATCACTTTTCTTCTTTTGCGCTGTTTTTCCATCCCGGATCGTACGTCGTAAGCCGTGAAAAGGACGACAACCTATTCCATCATATTTCTATTATCGAATCCCAAGGTACCTTGGGCAAGACAACTTCGCTTCACGTAGAGGCTTGGCCTGCAAATCGAGGGCATAGGGCTTGGGACCAATTCTTCGTCGCTCTGGTGCCCATAACTTTTGATCCGTAAGGGGTTACGCGGCGCACAGCATACCGTTGGAAAGCTTTCCGAGAGCTCTACGATGGGGGCAGTAATCCTGCTCGGCTGCGCCTAATTTCAGAGCCTAAAATCGAATATTTTCATCAGTTTCGGGACCCTTTTCTTCTTTTGCGTTGTTTTTTCACACCGGATCGTACGTCGTGAACCGCGAAAAGGACGACAACCTAATCCATCACATTACTATTACCGAATCCCACAGCACCTTGGGTAAGACAACTTCGCTTCATGTAGAGGCTAGGCTCGCAAACTGAGGGCGTGGGGCTTGGTACCAGGTCTCCGTCGCTCCGGTGCCTATAACTTTTGATCCGTAAGAAGTTACGTGGCGCAAAGCATACCGTTGGAAAGCTCTCAGAGGCTCTACGGCGGGGACAACAAGCTTGCTCGGTTGCGCCTATTTTGGATCCCAAAATTGAATATTTTTTCATTTTCGGGACACTTTTCTTCTTTTGGCTATTTTTTCGTCCCGGGTTGTACGTCGTGAGCCGGGAAAAGGACGACAACTTAATCCATCATATTACTATTACCGAATCCCACGGCACCTTGGGCAAGATAAATTCTCTTAACGTGGAGGCTGGGCCTGCAAATTGAGGGCGTGGGGCTTGGGACACGGTCTCCGTCACTCTGGTGCTTATAACTTTTGATCCGTAAAGAGTTACGCGGCACACAGCATATCGTTGGAAAGCTCTCTGAGAGCTCTATGACAGGGGCAACAAACGTACTTGGCTGCGACTATTTTCAGAGTCCAAAATCGAACGTTTTAATCTGTTTCGGGAAACATTTTTTCTTTTGCGCTGTTTTTCCGTCCCGGATCGTACGTCGTGAACCACGAAAAGGATGATAACCTAATCCATCACATTTCTATTACCAAATCCCAAGACATCTTGGCCAAGACAACTTTGCTTCACGTAGAGCCTGGGCCCACAAACAGAGGGCGTGGGGCTTGGGACTAGGTCTCTGTCGCACTGATGCCCATAAATTTTGATCCGTCAGGAGTTACGTGGCGCACAGCATACCGTTGGAAAGCTCTTCGAGAGCTCTACGTCGTGGATAGCAAGCCTGATCAACTGCACCTATTTTCAGGGACCAAAATTGAATATTTTCATCAGTTTTGGGACACTTTTATTTTTTTGCGCTGTTTTTCCTTGCCGGATCGTATGTCGTGAGTCGCGAAAAGGACGACAACCTAATGCATCACATTACTATTACCAAATCCCATGGCACCTTGGGCAAGACAACTTCGCTTCATGTAGAGGCTGGTACCGCAAACCGAGGGCGTATGACTTAGGACCAGGTCTCCGTTGTCACGCCCCCAACCCGACCTATAAAGGTTAGACTAGGGTGTGATCTAAACATTCAAGTCATATCACGTACTTAATCGTTCATGAAAGTTTAACACTTAACGTTTAGCCTAAACTCCACAAATTCTCCAGAAAACCGGTAGCATAACGGCAGTAATTGGGCTCTTTAGTTTGACCTAATTTTCTAAACGCCTCAAAATTTCCAATCTCAATTTCATTTTCAACTAAGATTACTATTTATCACCAATCGAAACGCCTACTAGTTATCTCAAAATCTCGTTTGATTAACAACCTAGCATGATACTATGTCTTGTTCGTTTGTTAATCCTTGTTACAAAGCCCCTGTTGATCTTAGCCTACCAATGAGTACCTGCTTAAGATTGGATAGATTCATTTTACTTAATCCTTGCCTGATACTTCATAGGCCTGTGATAGATAGTAACCAGTAGCGATAGCAAAAACGACCATAGTAGTGTCTATCTAGTTATGATCAGTACAAGCCAAAATTAGATGTCAAATTACAACGGGGGTCATATACAATACAACAACAAGCAACATAAGAAATAGTCTTCAAGCAATATATCATTCACAAAATGGCCATAGTAACGTAAGGCACGTAGGGCCACCAAAATTTTGCTTTGGTGCAAGCAAAAGGTATGACAATGTGAAGTCTTTGTCTAAGCATGCTTGGTTAAAATAATTTTTGTTCAAACTTTGCTCAAAGCCCTTGGTTTGGCCGACCCTATGAGCATCAAGATCTGAATTTTTTTTATTTGTTCAAGGCTTATTTTATTGTGTGTTTGGGAAGTGCAAAAGAATAAAGAATAAAGAATAAGAATGTCTGGCTTTTTGTGAGATTTCTTCTAGTGAGTTGACTTAGCATTTTAATATTAGTTAGTGGAGTTTGTAGGATTAATTAATGATCTAGTGCTTCGTGTAAGATGTTTTCTTGATTAACGTGTGGGCACGCTTTCCTAGGTCTAGGGAACACACTACGAGATAAGGCTCGAACTACGAGACGAATGCACGTTTCTCAAGTAAATGCACGCAACCGTAAATGAATGCACGTAATTCAATGCAAGGCACACAGAACGAAACACGACTCTTAAACCTAAGTCAAGGCACGCAAATCTAGGTTAGGGAACACAAAATGAGGTATTGCACGCAAATCGAAGTCAGGGCACGTAAGTCGAGGATTAGGGCACATAAATCTAGGTCAAAACACGAATGACGAGGCATGCACGAAAACCAAGACATGGTACATAATCCAAGGTCAGTCGTATAATTCTTGGTCTATGGCACGCAAATCGAAGTAACACACGTTATACGGGGTCGGGCCTCACATTCGTCACTCCGGTGCCTATAACTTTTGATCTGTAAAGAGTTATGCGGTGCACAGTATACCATTGGAAAGCTCTCTGAGAGCTCTACGACGGGGCAACAAGCCTGCTCGGCTGCGCCTATTTTTGGAGCCCAAAATCGAACGTTTTCATTAGGTTCGGGTCACTTTTCTTCTTTTGCGCTGTGTTTCAATCCCGGATCGTACATCGTAAGCCACGAAAAGGATGACAACCTATTCCATCCCATTTCTATTACCGAATCTCAAGGCACCTTGGGCAAGACAACTTCACTTCACGTAGAGGCTAGGCCCATAAACCGAGGACGTGGGGCTTGGGACTAGTTCTCCGTTGCTCCGGTGCCCATAACTTTTGATCCGTAAGGAGTTACGTGGCACACAGCATTTCGTTGGAAAGCTCTCTGAGAGCTCTACGATGGGGGCAGCAATCATGCTTGACTGCACCTATTTTCGGAGCCCAAAATCAAACATTTTCATCAGTTTCGGGAAACTTTTCTTCTTTTCCACTGTTTCTCCGTCCTAGATCGTACGTCGTGAGCTGCGAAAAGAACGACAACCTAATTCATCACATTTCTATTACCGAATCCCAAGGCACCTTGGGCAAGACAACTTCGCTTCTCGTAGAGGCTGGGCTCACAAACCGAGGGCGTAGGGCTTGGTACTTGGTTTCCGTTGCTTCGATGCCCATAACTTTTGATCCGCAAGAAGTTACGCGGCGCACAGCATACCGTTGGAAAGCTCTCCGAGAGCTCTACGATGGGGGCAGCTAGCCTGCTCAGTTGCGAATAATTTCAGAGCCCAAAATCAAACGTTTTCATCAGTTTCGGGATACATTTCTTCTTTTGCACTATTTTTTCGTCCCGGACCGTGCGTCGTGAGTTTCGAAAACGACGACAACCAAATCCATCATATTTCTATTACCGAATCCCACCGCACCTTGGGCAAGACAACTTCACTTCACGTAGAGGCTGGACCCGCAAATAGAGGGTGTGGGGCTTGGGACCAAGTCTCCATCACTATGGTGCCCATAACTTTTGATCTGCAAGGAGTTATACGGCGCACAGCATACCGTTGGAAAGCACTCCGAGAGCTCTACGATGGGAGTAGAAAGCCATCTCGGTTGCGCCTGTTTTCGGAGCCCAAAATCGAACGTTTTCATCAGTTTCTCGACACTTTTATTCTTTTGCGCTGTTTTTCCATCACGGATCGTACGTCGTGAGCCGCGAAAAGGGCGACAACCGAATCCATCACATTTCTATTACTGAATCCCATGCCACCTTGGGCAAGACAACTTCGCTTCACGTAGAGGCTGGGCCCGCAAACCGAGGGCGTGGGGCTTGGGACCTGGTCTCTGTCGCTCCGGCGCCCATAACTTTTGATCCGTAATGAGTTACACGGTGCACAACATACCGTGGGAAAGCTCTCCGAGAGCTCTACGACAGGGGCAGCAAGCCTGCTCGGCTACGCCTATTTTTGTACCCC
This sequence comes from Ehretia macrophylla, assembly GCA_037974665.1. Taxonomy (NCBI): domain Eukaryota; kingdom Viridiplantae; phylum Streptophyta; class Magnoliopsida; order Boraginales; family Ehretiaceae; genus Ehretia; species Ehretia macrophylla. Next base: position 56,036,252 of record CM075772.1, on the reverse strand, counting down.
AAAATCGAACATTTTCATCATGTTCGGGATACTTTTCTTCTTTTGCGCTATTTTTCCGTCCCGAATCGTACGTCGTGAGCCGCAAAAAGGACGACAACCTAATCTATCACATTTCTATTACCGAATCCCATGGCACCTTGGGCACGACAACTTCGCTTCATGTAGACTCTGTGCCCGCAAACCGAGGGCATGGTGCTTGGGACTAGTTCTACATCACTCCGGTGCCCATAACTTTTGATCCGTAAGGAGTCACGCGGCGCACAGCATACCGTTGGAAAGATCTTCGAGACCTTTACGACGGGGTCAACAAGCTTGATGGGCTGCGCCTATTTGTGGAGCCCAAAATTGAAAGTTTTCATCAATTTCGGGACACTTTTCTTCTTTTACGCTATTTTTTCATCCCGGATCGTATATCGTGAGCCGCGAAAATGACGACAACCTAATCCATCACATTTCAATTACCGAATCCCATGACACCTTGAGCAAGGGAATTTCACTTCACGTAGAGGCTGGGCCCGCAAACCGAGGGCGTGGGGCTTGGGACCAGGACTTCTTCACTCCGGTGCCCATAACTTTTGATCCGTAAAGAGTTACACGGCGCATAACATACCGTTGAACTGCTCTCCGAGAGCTCTACGATGGGAGCAGCAAGCCTGCTCGGCTGCTGTCACGTCCCAACCCAGCCTATAAAGGTTAGACTAGGGTGTGATCTAAACATTCCAGTCTATCTCGTACTTAACTGTTCATGGATATTTAATACTTAACGTTTTAGCCTAAACTCCAAAAAATTTCCAAAAAACCGGCAGCATAACGGCTGTAATTGGGCTCTTTGGTTTGACCTAATTCTCTAAACGCCTCAAATTTTTCAATCTCAATTTCATTTCGAACTAAGATTACTATTTACCATCAATTGAAATGCCTACTGGTTATCTCGAAGTCTTGATTGGTTAATAACCTAGTATGATACTATGTCTCATCTGTTTGTTAATCCTCATTACAAAAGTACATGTTGATCTTAGCTTAATAGTGAGTACCTGCTTAAGATTGGATAGGTTCATTTTACTTAGTCCTTACCTAATACTTCATAATCCTATGATAGATACTAGCCAATGACAATAGCAAAACGATCATAGTAGTGTCTGTCTAGTTATTATCAGTACAAACCAAAATTAGACCCCAAATTACAACGGGGTCTTTTACATTACAAACATTAAGCAACATGTAAAGAAATAGTCTTCAAGTAGCATATTGTTCACAAATGTCCATAATCAAGCAAAGCACATAGGACAGACAATCATTCCAAGGAATCATCGTTAGGCACGTCGTCCTCAGGTACCTGTTCTTGATCTTCTTCACCTGAGATGATAAAAGAGGGTGAGTCCTTATGAACTCAGCGAGGGGGAACGAGAAATAGGTTTTGAAACTCATTTTCAGGTTCAACTTATGAAAACCCTTTTTGCAAGCATGAATGTATCACAATTTAGTACATAACAATAATATAAAAGTAAAGGAACACAATTACCCGTCTTTCCTCCTCGAGGTCCTCTAGGAACCAAGCGAGAGTACTTATACACATAGTGAAAAGGATACGGTGAGCTTTTGCTCTCAGTTCATTTCCAGTATCAGTTGTTGCGGCCGACTTCAAATCATCCCCTTATCACGCCAAATGGGTGTACTCCGGATGTACCCCGAAATCCTACGACCCAACTCTCTAAGGAAGTCTAGCCCCCAAGCGAGAGAGGGAATTGGACAATGGTAGTCACGGTTGCACCGGCAAGCCCGATGCCGCCCGGTGTGCGTGAACGCTACCACGCCAGAATGAAAGGTTGCAACCTTGTATGCAATGCACATTTATGACATTTAATATATCACATTAGGAGGACAACAAAGTAGGTCGCCTCCGATGAGTCATAAGATTGCACATTTACAAGTAAACAAGCGAGGCACGATAAGACAAGTAATTTCACTTGAAGGCTCATGGAGTTATATGAACAATAAACGGGCAGCCATGTAACACACATAAATCAAGTCATGTAACTCATTTCAAAGTTCACATAATCAAATAATAAGATTATTCATTACGCAACGGCGTCTACGTGGGATCGGGTGCAAGAAAAGCCAACTTATCAACATGAAATCATCAAGATCGCATTTAGGGCTACAATGGCAACTACGGGCAGCCTACTAAACATATAATTAAACACGATATTCATAGGATCAACACTTAGTGAATCTACCTAGTCACTAGGGTTTCCATTTCGTGCTTACCCGTGCGATTAAGCCCCAAGTCAACTCAAAAATCAATCTCAAGCCATGCATCGATTAATTCAAGCATCCTTAAGTATTCAAAACAGTCCACATAACATCCCAATGCCACAATCCCAATCATTTAATACAACAAGAGAAGCTACAATAATTTTTCTAAGCATATCACTAAGTGAAACCCTCACTGCAATGGGCTGTTTTCTCATAATCATTAAGCCAAGCAAACAATCTCCAATTCTAGTGAATAGATTTCAAATTAAAGCTTAAGAAGTGAACTAAATTCAGAAACAAACCCCGCATCATTTGGAGTTCAGGTTCAATAGTTATAGCTAAAACAGTGAGATTGCACAAAACTGTCCAGATTTGCACACATTTCAATACTTGTCGTTTTTGAGGTCTTTAGGGTCAGATTTAGCCTTAGTCCATTTCTGACAAAAATTTCCAGAACTAAAAATCTAGCAGCACACCAAATTTCATGCATTTTGGATATCATTTACTAAGTCAAAACTGGTTCGTTCCACAAAGTCAGTGAATTTGCCAAAACCTGCTTCATTTTTCCAGATTTTCCAGATTTGGACACATTTTAATTATTTGCCATTTTGAGGACCTTAGAGTCAAAATTAGCTTTGGCCTATTTCTGGAAAAAATATTCAGAACTGGCAAAAATAGTTACCTACCAATTTCACGCATTTTCAACATAATTTGCCTAGCCAAAATCATCTCGCACCAACAAGACAGAAAGATGTCACAAACCCGATTTTATCTATCATCACCTTCTAGCCCAAAATCTTGCCATGCATGGTTATAAAAGCTTATATACACACATATATCTCAAGTACAGAAGCAAAGACAAACATTTAAGAGCATGCATGTGGTTTTTTGAAGGATTTTCAAGAAGTTTTTGCCCTCACCTTAGCAAAACAACAAGAAGATGCACAAGACTTTGATGAAGCACAAGGTTGACTCTTTTCCTTGCTTAGCCGAGACACCACTCGATTTTTCTCTATTTTCCTAGCTTAGTAACCAAGTCCTTAGTAGGTGCATGTGGTTAGAACAAGAATAAAAGAAATGGAAGCTAGCAAACTCACCTAAACTGAAATGGAAGTTCAATACGCGTGCATGTGACCTTTCTTGCATCTTAGCTTGCTTAGTCGAGCTTCTTAGCTTCTAGCTTGCCTTGATGAACCATGGAATGATGAAGATGAGCTATGGAGTGTATGAACTCAGCCAAGGCCGAGAGAGAGAGAGAGAAGAATGAGAGGGAGAGAGAGAAATGTGAGGAAATGAGAGAAATGAAGAAAAAATGAAGGCTTTTGCAAATGTTGATGCATATGTTGGCCTTGAGCTTTGCAATTCAGATTTTTGTGTCTTCAAGAAGCATTTTGAAATTCCTAGCATGGGCAAGGAGCTTATGTCGAGATTGGTGGAGCTTTGGGGAGGGTTTTGAGCTAGTTTTTTTATGCATTTGTGTCATAGAATTGTCATAGATTGTCTAGGAATTAAATTGAATTAAGCAAAGCAATCATAAAGCCAAACAAGTGGTCGGCCAAGGCATGTAGAAATCTGATTTTTTTTGTCATCTTTTGGGCATTAATTAATTGTGTGTTGAAAGTGCAAAAGAATAAGGAATGTCTAGCTTTTTGTGAGATTTTGTCTTCTAGTGAGTTGAATTAGTAATTTAATATTAGTTAGTGGGATTTGTAGGATTAATTATTGATCTAGTGCTTCGTGTAAGATGCTTTCTTGATTAGCGTGAGGACACGATTTCCTAGGTCTAGGGCATGCACTACGAGGTAGGGCACGAACTATGAGACGAATGCACGTTTCCCAAGTAAATGCATGCAACCCTAAATGAATGCACGTAATTCAATGCAAGGCACATAAAACAAAACACAATTCTTAAACTTAGGTCAAGGCACACAAATCTAGGTTAGGGCACACGAAACGAGGTATCATACGTAAATCGAGGTCGGGTCTCACAGCTGCCCCAGTTTTCGTAGCCCAAAATCGAACATTTTCATCAATTTCGTTACACTTTTCTTTTTTTGCACTGTTTTTGCGTCCCGGATCGTACGTCGTGAGACGCGAAAAGGATGACAACCTAATCCATCACATTTCTATTACCGAATCCCACGACACCTTGGGCAAGACAACTTCACTTGACGTAGAGGCTGGGCCAGCAGACCAAGGGCGTGGGGCTTGGGACTAGGTCTCCGTCACTCCGGTGCCCATTACTTTTGATCTGTAAGGAGTTACGCGACGCACAGTATACCATTGGAAAGCTCTATAAGAGCGCTATGATGGGGGCAGCAATCCTGCTCAGCTGCGCCTAATTTCGGAGCCCAAAATCGACCGTTTTCATTAGGTTCGGGACACTTTTCTTCTTTTGCGCTATTTTTCCGTCCCGGATCATACGTCGTGAGCCGCGAAAAGGACGACAACCTAATCCATCACATTTCTGTTACCGAATCCCAAGGCACCATGGGCAAGACAACTTCGCTTCGCGTAAAGTCTGGGCCCGCAAACTGAGGGAGTGGGGCTTGGGACCAGGTTTCCGTCGCTCCAGTGCCTATAACTTTTGATCCGTAAGGAGTTACGCGGCACACAGCATACCATTGGAAAGCTCTCCGAGAGCTCTACGACGGGCGCAGCATGCCTGCTCGGCTGCCCCTATTTTTAGAGCCCAAAATCAAACGTTTTCATCAGTTTCGGGAAACTTTTCTCCTTTTCCGTTGTTTCTCCGTCCCGGATCGTACATCGTGAGCCTCAAAAAGGATGACAACCTAATCCATCACATTTCTATTACCGAATCCCAAGGCACCTTGGGCAAAACAACTTTGTTTCACGTAGAGGCTAGGCCTGCAAACCGAGGGCGTGGGGCTTAGGACCAGCTCTCCGTCGCTCTGGTGCCCATAACTTTTGATCCGTAAGGAGTTAGGCGGGGCACAGCATGCCGTGGGAAAGCTCTCTGAGAGCTCTTCGACGGGTGCAGCAAGCCTGCTCAGCTTTGCCTATTTTCAGAGCCCAAAATCAAACTTTTTCATCAGTTTCGGGACACATTTCTTCTTTTGCGCTATTTTTTCGTCCCGGATCGTACGTTGTGAGCCGCGAAAATGATGACAACCTAATCCATCATATTTCTATTACCAAATCCCACAGCCCCATGGGCAAGAAAACTTCGCTTCACGTAGAGGGTGGGCCCGCAAACCTAGGGCGTAGGATTTAGGACCAGGTCTCCGTTACTCAGGTGCGCATAACTTTTGATTTGTAAAGAGTTACGCGGCGCACAGAATACCGTCAGAAAGCTCTCCGAGTGCTCTATGATGGGAGAAGCAAGCCTGCTCAGCTACGCCAGTTTTCGGTGCCCAAAATTGAAAGTTTTCATCAGTTTTAGGACACTTTTCATCTTTTGCGCTATTTTTTCGTCCCAGATTGTACGTCGTGAGCCGCGAAAAGGACGACAACCTAATCCATCATATTTCTATTACCGAATCCCACAACACCCTAGGCAAGACAACTTCACCTCACGTAGAGGCTGGGCCAGTAAACTGAGGGCGTGAGACTTGTGACCAGGTATCCGTCGTTCTGGTGCCCATAACTTTTGATTCGTAAGGAGTTACATGGCGCATAGCATAACGTTGGAAAGCTCCCCGAGAGTTCTACGACGAGGGCAGCAAGCCTACTCGGCTGCACCTATTTTCGGAGCCCAAAATAGAACATTTTCATCAGTTTCGGGATGCTTTTCTTCTATTGCACTGTTTTTTCATCCCGGATCGTACGTCGTGAGCAGCAAAAAGGACGACAACCTAATCCATCACCTTACATTACTGAATCCCACGACACCTTGGGAAAGAAAACTTCGCTTCACGTAGAGGCTGGGCTCGCAAATCGAGGGCGTAGGGCTTGGGGCCAAGTATCCGTCGCTCCGGTGCTCATAACTTTTGATCTGTAAGGAGTTACGTGGCGCACAACATACCGTTGGAAAGATCTCCGAGAGCTCTATGACGTGAGCATTAAGCCTACTCGGCTGCGCCTGTTTTCAGAGTCCAAAATCGAATGTTTTCATCAATTTCAGGATACTTTTCTTCTTTTGCGCTGTTTTTTCGTCCCGCATCGTACATCGTGAGCCGCGAAAAAGACGACAACCTAATCAATCACATTTCTATTACCGAATCCCATGGCATCTTGGGCAAGACAACTTCGCTTCACCTAGACTCTGGGCCCGCAAACCGAGGGCATAGGGCATGGGACCAAGTCTACGTCACTCCGGTGCCCATAACTTTTGATCCGTAAGAAGTTACGCGGCGCACAGCATACCGTTGGAAAGCTCTACAAGAGCTCTACGATGGGGGTGGCGATCCTGCTCAGCTGCGCATGATTATGGAGCCTAAAATTGAACGTTTTCATTAGTTTCGGGTCACTTTTCTTCTTTTGTGCTGTTTTTTCATCCCGGATCGTACGTTGTAAGCCGCGAAAAGGACGACAACCTATTCCATCACATTTCTATTACCAAATCCCACGGTACCATGGGCAAGACAACTTTATTTCACGTAGAGGCAGGGCCCACAAACCGAGGACGTGGGGCTTGGGACCAGGTCTTCATCGCTCCGGTGCCCATAACTTTTGATCCGTAAGGAGTTATGCGGTGCACAGCATACTGTTAGAAAGCTCTCTGAGAGCTCTACGATGAGGGTATGAAATCTGCTCGATTGCACCTATTATTGGAGCCCAAAATCAAATGTTTTCATTAGTTTCAGGATACTTTTCTTCTTTCCGTTGTTTCTCCGTCCCGGATTGTACGTTGTGAGCCGCAAAAAAGACGACAACCTAATCCATCACATTTTTATTACCGAATCTCAAGGCACCATGGGCAAGACAACTTCATTTCAATGTAGAGGCTGGGCCAGCAAACCGAGGTCGTGGGGCTTGTTACCCGGTCTCCGTCGCTCAAGTGCCCATAACTTTTGATCCGCAAGGAGTTACGACGCGCACAACATATTGTTGGAAAGCTTTCCGAGAGCTCTACGACGAGGGCAGCAAGCTTGCTCAGCTGTGACTAATTTCAGAGCCTAAAATCGAACGTTTTCATTAGTTTCGGGACACTTTTCTTCTTTTGCGCTATTTTTTCGTCCTGGATCGTGCGTCGTGAGCCGCAAAAATGAGAACAACCTAATCCATCATATTTCTATTACCGAATCCCACGGCCCTTTGGGCAAGACAACTTTGCTTCAAGTAGAGGGTGGGCCCGCAAACTGAGGGCGTGGGATTTGGGACCAGGTCTCCGTCACTCCAGTGCGAATAACTTTTGATCTTTAAAGAGTTACGCGGTGCGCAGCATACCGTCAGAAAGCTCTCCGAGTGCTCTATGATGGGAGTAGCAAGCCTGCTCGGCTGCGCCAGTTTTCGGTGCCCAAATTCGAACGTTTTCATTAGTTTTGGGACACTTCTCTTCTTTTGTGCTATTTTTTCGTCCCGGATCGTACGTCGTGAGCTGCGAAAAGGACGACAACCTAATCTATCACATTTCTATTACCGAATCCCACAACACCTTGGGTAAGACAACTTTGCTTCACATAAAGGCTAGGCCCGCAAACTGAGGGCGTGGGGCTTGGGACCAGGTCCTTGTCGCTCCGGTGCCCATAAATTTTGATCCGTAAGGAGTTACGCGTCGCAGAGCATACCGTTCGAAAGCTCCCTGAGAGTTCTACGATGGGGGCAGTAAGCCTGCTCGGCTATACCTTTTTTCGGAGCCCAAAATAGGACATTCTCATCAGTTTCGGGATACTTTTCTTCCTCCCAGATCGTACGTCGTGAGCAGCGAAACGGACGATAACCTAATCCATCACATTTCTATTACCGAATCCCACGGCACTTTGGGCAAGACAACTTTGCTTCACGTAAAGGCTGGGGCCGCAAACCGAGGGCGTGGGGCTTGGGACCAGGTCTCCGTCACTCTAGTGCCCATAACTTTTCATCCGTAAGGAGTTACACGGCGCATAACATACCGTTGGAAAGCTCTTCGAGAGCTCTACAAGGGGGCAGCAAGTCTACTTGGCTGCACCTATTTTCGGAGCCCAAAATTGAACGTTTTCATCAATTTCGGGATACTTTTCTTCTTTTGCACTATTTTTCCGTCCCGGTTCGTACGTCGTAAGCCACGAAAAGGACGACTACCTAATCCATCACATTTCTATTACCGAATCAAACTACACCTTGGGTAAGAAAACTTCACTTCACGTAGAGGCTAGGCCCACAAACCGAGGGCGTGGGGCTTAGTACCAGGACTCCGTCACTCCGGTGCCCATAAATTTTGATCCGTAAAGAGTTATGCGGCGCACAACATACTGTTGAATAGCTCTCCAAGATCTCTATGATGGGCGCAGCAATCCAGCTGTGCTGCGCCTGTTTTCGGAGCCCAAAATTGAACATTTTCATCAATTTTGGGACCCTTTTGTTCTTTTGCGCTATTTTTTTGTCCCGGATCGTACGTCGTGAGCCGCGAAAAGGATGACAACCTAATATATTACATTTCTATTACCGAATCCCTGACACCTTGGGCAAGACAACTTCGCTTCATCTTGACGCTGGGCCCGCAAACCAAGGGTGTGGGGCTTGGGACCAGGTCTCCGTCACTCCGGTGCCCATAACTTTTGATCTGTAAAGAGTTACGTGTCGCACAATATACAGTCAGAAAGCTCTCCGAGAGCTCTACGATGGGAACAGCAAGCCTGCTCGACTGTGCCAGTTTTCGATGCCCAAAATTGAATGTTTTCATTAGTTTTAGGACACTTTTCTTCTTTTGTGCTGTTTTTCAGTCACGGATCGTATGTCGTGAGCCGCGAAAAGGATGACAACCTAATCCATCACATTTCTATTACCGAATCCCACAATACCTTGGGCAAGACAATTTCGTTTCACGTAGAGGCTGGGCCCACAAACCGAAGGCGTGGGGCTTGGGACCAAGTCTTTGTCTCTCCGGTGCCTATTACTTTTGATTTGTAAAGAGTTACGCAGTGCACAACATAACATTGGAAAGCTCTCCGAGAGCTCTACGACTGGGGCAGCAAGCCTGCTCCGCAGCACCTATTTTCGGAGCCCAAAATGGAACATTTTCATCAGTTTCCATCCCGGATCGTACGTCGTGAGCTGCGACAAGGACGACAACCTAATCCATCCCATTTCTATTACCGAATCCTACGGCACCTTGGGCAAGACAACTTCGCTTCACCTAGACTCTGGGCCTTTAAACCGAGGGCGTGGGGCTTAGGACCAGGTCTACGTCACTACGGTGCCCATAACTTTTGATCCGTAAGAAGTTACGCAGCGCACAGCATACCGTTGGAAAGCCCTTCTAGAGCTCTACGACAGAGGCAACAAGCTTTCTTGATTGTGCCTGTTTTCAGAACCCAAAATTGAAAGTTTTCATCAGTTTCGGGACACTTTTCATCTTTTGCGTTGTTTTTTCATCCTAGATCGTACGTCGTGAGCCGCGAAAAGGATGACAACCTAATCCATCACATTTCTATTGCCGAATCCCACAACACCTTGGGCAAGACAACTTCATTTCACGTAGAGTCTGGGCCTGCAAATCGAGGGCATGGGCCTTGGGACTAGGTCTCCGTCACTCCAGTGCCCATAACTTTTGATCCGTATGGAGTTACAATGCGCACAGCATACCGTTGGAAAGCTCTCTGAGAGCTCTACGACAAGGGCAGCAAGCCTGCTCAGCTGTAACTATTTTCGTTGCCCAAATTCAAACGTTTTCATCAGTTTCAGGAAACTTTTCTTCTTTTCCGCTGTTTCTCCGTCCCAGATCGTACGTCGTGAGCCGCAAAAAGGACGACAACCTAATCCATCACATTTCTTCTACCAGATCCCACGACACCTTGGGCAAGAAAACTTTGCTTCACGTAGAGATTGGGCCCGCAAAACGAGGTCGTGGGGCTTGGGACAAGGTCTCCATCGCTCCGGTGCTCATTCCTTTTGATCCGTAAGGAGTTACGCGGTGCACAGCATACCGTTTGAAAGCACTTTGAGAGCTCTACGACGAAGGCAGCAAGCCTGCTCAGCTGTGCCTATTTTCAGAGCCCAAAATCAAATGTTTTCATTAGTTTTGGGAAACTTTTCTTCTTTCCGCTGTTACTCTATCCCGGATCGTACGTCGTGAGCCGCAAAAAGGACGACAACCTAATCCATCACATTTTTATTACCTAATCCCATTGCACCTTGTGCAAGACAACTTCATTTCAGGTAGAGGCTGGGCCCGCAAATCGAGGGCTTGGGGCTTGTTACTCGGTCTCCGTCGCTCCGGTGCCCCTAACTTTTGATCCGTAAAGAGTTACGCGGCGCACAACATACCGTTGGACATCTCTCCGAGAGCTCTACGATGGGAGCAGCAAGCCTGCTCAGCTGCCCCTTTTTTGGAGCACAAAATCGAAAGTTTTCATCTATTTCAGTACACTTTTCTTCTTCTGCGCTATTTTTTCATCCCGAATCGTACGTCGTGAGCCACGAAAAGGACGACAACCTAATCTATCACATTTCTATTATCGAATCCCAAGACACCTTGGGCAAGACAACTTCGCTTCAAGTAGAGGCTGGGCCGCCCGCAAACCGAGGACGTGGGGCTTAGGATCAGTTCTCCGTCGCTCCGGTGCCCATAACTTTTGATTTGTTAAGAGTTACGAGGCCTACAGCATACCGTTGGAAAGCTCTCCAAGAGCTTTGCAACGAGGGCAGCAAGCCTACTCAGCTGCACCTATTTTTGGAGCCCAAAATCAAACGTTTTCATCAGTTTTAGAAAATTTTTCTTCTTTTCCGCTGGTTCACCGTCCAGGATTGTACGTCGTGAGCTGCAAAAAGGATGACAACCGAATCCACCATATTTCTATTATCGAATCCCAAGGCACCTTGGCCAAGACAACTTCGCTTCACATAGAGGCTGGGCCCACAAATCGAGGGTGTGGGGCTTGTAACCCGGTCTCTGTCGCTCCAGTGCCCATAACTTTTGATCTGTAAAGAGTTAGGCGGCGCACAACATACCGTCAAAAAGCCCTTCGAGAGCTCTACGATGGAAGCAGCAAGCCTGCTCGACTGCGCTAGTTTTCGTAGCCCCAAATCGAACGTTTTCATTAGTTTTGGGACACTTTTCTCCTTTTGCACTGATTTTCAGTCCCAGATCGAACGTCGTGGGCAACGAAAAGGAAGACAACCTAATCCATCGCATTTCTATTACCAAATCCGACAACACCTTGGGCAAGACAACTTTGCTTCACGTAGAGGCTGGTCCCGCAAACCTAGGGCGTGGGGCTAGGGACTAGGTCTCCGTCACTCCGGTGCCCATAACTTTTGATCCGTAAGGAGTTACGCAGCGCACAACATAACGTTGGAAAACTCTCCGAGAGGTCTACGATGGGGGCAGCAAGCCTGCTCAACTGCGCCTATTTTCGGAGCCCAAAATAGAACTATTTATTCAAATTCGGGATACTTTTCTTCTTTTGCGCTGTTTTTCCGTCCCAGACCGTACGTCATGATCTGCGAAATGGACGACAACCTAAGCCCTCACATTTCTATTACTTAATCCCACGGCACCTTGGGCAAGACAACTTTGCTTCACGTAGAGGCTCGGTCCGTAAACCGAGGGTGTGGGGCTTGGGACCAAGTCTCCGTCGCTCTGGTGCCCATTACTTTTGATCTGTAAGGAGTTACGCGGCGTACAACATACCGTTGGAAAGCTCTTCGAGAGCTCTACGATGGGGTCAACAAGCCTGCTCAGCTGCCCCTATTTTCGTAGCCTAAAATAGAACTTTTTTTCCATTTTGGGACACTTTTCTTCTTTTGCGCTGTTTTTCCGTCTCGGATTGTACGTCGTGAGCCGCGAAAATGACGACAACCTAATCCATCACATTTCTATTACTGAATCCCACATAACCTTAGGCAAGACAACTTTGCTTCATGTAGAGGCTGGGCCCGCAAACCGAGGGAGTGGGGCTTGGGACCAGGTATTCGTCGCTCTGATTACCATAACTTTTGATCCGTAACGAGTTACGCGGAGCACAGTATACCGTTGGAAAGCTCTTCGAGAGCTCTACGACCGGGGCAGTAAGGCTGCTCGGCTGCGCCTATTTTTGAAGCCCAAAATGGAACGTTTTCTTCAATTTTGGCATACTTTTCTTATTTTGCGTTGTTTTTGGGTCCCGGATTGTACGTCGTGAGCTGCGAAAAGGACGACAACCTAATCCATCACATTTCTATTATCGAGTCCCATGGCATCTTGGGCAAGACAAATTTGCTTCGCGTAGAGTCTAGGCTTGCAAACCGGGGGCCTGGGGCCTGTGACTAGGTCTATGTCACTTCGTTGCCCATAACTTTTGATCCATAAGGAGTTACGCGGTGCACAACATACCGTTGGAAAATTCTTCGAGAGCTCTACAACGAGGGCAATAAACTTGCTCGGCTGTGCCTGTTTTTGGAGCCCAAAATTGAATAGTTTCATTTGTATTGGGACACTTTTCTTCTTTTGCGGTGTTTTTTCATCTCGGATCGCACATCGTTAGCCGCGAAAAGGACGACAACCTAATCTATCACATTTCTATTCCCGAATCCCACTGCACCTTGGGCAAGACAACTTCGTTTCACGTAGTGGCTGGGCCAACAAACCGAGGGCATGGGGCTTGGGACCAAGACTTCGTCACTCCGGTGCCCATAACTTTTGATCCGTAAAGAGTTACGTGGTGCACAACATACCGTTGGACAGCTCTCCGAGAGCTCTACGATGGGAGCAGCAAGCTAGCTATGCTACGCTTGTTTTCGGAGCCCAAAATTGAACGTTTTCATCAATTTCGGGACCCTTTTGTTCTTTTGCGCTGTTTTTCCGTCCCGGATCGTACGTCATGAGCCGCGAAAAGGATGACAACCTAATCCATTACATTTCTATTACTAAATCCTATGACATCTTAGGCAAGACAACTTCGCTTCACGTAGAGGCTGGGCCAGCAAACCAAGGGCGTGGGGCTTGAGACCAGGTCTCCGTCACTCCGGCGCCCATAACTTTTGATCTGTAAAGAGTTACACGTTGCACAGCATACAGTCAGAAAGCTCTCTGAGAGATTTACGATGGGAGCAGAAAGCCTGCTCGACTATGCCAGTTTTTGGTGCCCAAAATTGAACGTTTTAATCAGTTTCGGGATACTTTTGTTCTTTTGCACTGTTTCCTCGTCTCGGATCGTACATCATGAACTGCGAAAAGGACGACAACCTAATCTCTCATATTTCTATTACCGATTCCCACGGCACCTTGGGCAAGACAACTTCGCTTCACGTAGAGGCTGGGCCCACAAAGCGAGGGCGTAGGGCTTGGGACCAAGTCTCCGTCACTCCGTTGCCCATAACTTTTGATCCTTAAGGAGTTACGCAGTGCACAGCATACCATTGGAAAGCTCTCCGATAGCTCTACGACGGGGGCAGCAAGCTTGCTCGGCTGGGCCTATTTTTGGAGCCCAGAATTGAACATTTTCATCAGTTTCGGGATACTTTTCTTCTTTTGCGCTGTTTTTTCGTCCCAGATCGTACGTCTTGAGATGCGAAAAGAATGAAAACCTAATCCATCTCATTTCTATTACCGAATCCCACCGCACCTTAGGCAAGAAAACTTCACTTCACGTAGATGCTGGGCCGGCAAACCGAGAGGGCGGGGCTTGGGACCAGGTCTCCATCGCTCCGTTGCCCATAACTTTTGATCCGTAAGGATTTACGCGGCGCACAGTATACCGTTGGATAGCCCTTCATAAGCTCTACGACAGGGGAAACAAGCTTTCTCGATTGCGCCTGTTTTCGGAGCCCAAAATCGAAAGTTTTGATCAGTTTTAGGACACTTTTCATCTTTTGCGTTGTTTTTCCATCCCTGATCGTACGAAGTGAGCCGCGAAAATGATGACAACTTAAACTATCACATTTCTATTAATGAATCCCACGACACCTTGGGCAAGACAACTTCGTTTCACGTAAAGGCTGGGCCCGCAAACCGAGGGCGTGGGGCTTGGGACTAGGTCTCCGTCACTCCGGTGTCCATAATTTTGATCCGCATGGAGTTACGCAGCGCACATCATACCGTTAGAAAGCTCTCCGAGAGTCTACGACGAGGGTAGCAAGCCTTCTCGGTTGTGACTATTTTCGGAGCCCAAAATCAAACAATTTCATTTGTTTCGCGTCACTTTTCTTCTTTTCCGCTGTTTTTCCGTCCCCTATCATACGTCGCGAGCCGCAAAAAGGATGACAACCTAATCCATCACATTTCTTTCACCGAATCCCACAACACCTTAGGCACGACAAATTCACGTCACGTAGAGGCTGGGACCGTAAACAGTGGGCGTGGGGCTTAGAACCAGGTCTCCGTCGCTCTGGTGCCCATTTCTTTTGATTCGTAAGGAGTTAAGCGGCGCACAGCATACCATTGGAAAGCTCTCCGAGAGCTCTACGACGAGGGGAACCAAACTACTCGTCTGCGCCTGTTTTTAGAGCCCAAAATCAAACGTTTTCATCAGTTTCTGGACATTTTTCTTCTTTTGCGCTGTTACTCCGTCCCGGATCGTACGTCATGTGCCGCAAAAAGGACGACAACCTAATCCATCACATTTCTATTACCGAATGCCAAGGCACCTAGGGTAAGACAACTTCCCTACACGTAGAGGTTGCGCCCGCAAACTGAGGGCGTGGGGCATGTTACCCGGTCTCCGTTGCTCCGGTGCCCATAACTTTTGATCCGCAAAGGAGTTACGCGGCGCACAACATACTGTTGGAAAGCTCTCTGAGAGCTCTACGACAGAGGCAGCAAACCTACTCAGCTGCGCCTATTTTCGGAGCCCAAAATCGAACATTTTCATCAGTTTTGGGACACTTTTCCTCTTTTGCGCTGTTTTTTTGTCCCGGATCGTATGTCGTGAGCTGAAAAATGACGATAACCTAATCCATCATATTTCTATTACCGAATCCCACGACACCTTGGGCAAGACAACGTCGCTTCATGTAGAGGCTAGGCATGCAAATCGAGGGCTTGGGGCTTGGGACCAGGTCTCCGTCGCTCCGGTGCCCATAACTTTTGATCCGTAAGGAGTTACGCAGTACACAACATACCGTTGGAAAGCTCTCTGGTAGCTCTACGACAGGGGGAGCAAGCTTGCTCGACTGCGCCTATTTTCAGAGCCCAAAATAGAACTATTTATTAAATTTCGGGATACTTTTCTTATTTTGCACTGTTTCTCCGTCCCGGATCGTACGTCGTGAGCCGCGAAAAGGACGACAACCTGATCCATCACATTTCTATTACCGAATCCCACGGCACCTTGGGCAAGACAACTTTGTTTCAAGTAGACTCTGGGCCCGCAAATCAAGGGCGTGGGGCTTGGGACCAGGTCAACGTCACTCCGTTGCCCATAACTTTTGATCCGTAAGGAGTTACGCGATGTATAGCATACCGTTGGAAATCTCTTCGAGAGCTCTGCGACAAGGGCAACAAGCCTGCTTGCCTGCCATTGTTTTTGGAGCCCAAAATAAAAAGTTTTCATCCGTTTCGGGACACTTTTCATCTATTTTGCTATTTTTCTGTCCCGGATCGTATGTCGTGAGCCTCGAAAATGACTACAACCTAATCTATCACATTTCTATTACTGAATCCCACTGCATCTTGGGCAAGACAACTTCGTTTCACGTAGAAGGTGGGTTCGCAAACCGAGGGCATGGGGCTTGGGACCAGGTCCCCGTCGCTCCGGTGCCCAAAACTTTTGATCCGTAAGGAGTTACGCGGCGCACAACTTAACATTGGAAAGCTCTTCGAGAGCTCTACGATGGGGGCAGAAAGCCTGCTCAGCTGCGCATATTTTGGGTGCCCCAAATCGAAAGTTTTAATCAGTTTCGGGATACTTTTCTTCTTTTGCGCTGTTTTTTCATCCTGGATCATACGTCATGTGCCGCGAAAAGGTCGACAACCTAATCCATCACATTTCTATTACAGAATCCCACAGCACATTGGGCAAGACAACTTCGCCTCACGTAGAGGCTGGGCCAGGAAACCGATGGCGTAGGGCTTGGGACCAGGTCTACGTCACTACGGTGCCCATAACTTTTGATCCGTAAGGAGTTACGCGTCGCACAGCATACCGTTGGAAAGCCCTTCGAGAGCTCTACGACGAGGGCAACAATCTATCTCGGTTGCACCTATTTTCGGAGCCCAAAATAGAAAGTTTTCATCGATTTCGGGACACTTTTCATCTTTTGCGTTGTTTTTCCTTCACGGATCGTACGTCATAAGCCGCAAAAATGACGACAACCTATTCCATCACATTTCTATTACCGAATCCCACAGTACCGTGGGCAAGAGAACTTCGTTTCACGTAGAGGCTGGGCCCTCAAACCGAGGGCGTGGGGCTTGGGACTAGGTCTTCGTCACTCCGGTGCCCATAACTTTTGATCCGTAAGGAGTTATGCGGCATACACCATACCATTAGAAAGCTCTCGGAGAGATCTACGACGATGGTAGCAAGCCTGGTTGGCTGCAACTATTTTCGGAGCCCAAAATCAAACGTTTTCATCAGTTTTGGGAAACTTTTCTTCTTTTCCGCTGTTTCTCCGTCCCGGATCGTACGTCGTGAGCCGCAAAAAGGATGACAACTTAATCCATCACATTTCTATTACCGAATCCCAAGGCACCTTGGGCAAGACAACTTCGCTACACGTAGAGGCTGAGCCAGCAAACTGAGGGCGTGGGGCTTATTACCCGGTCTCCGTCGCTCCGGTGCCCATAACTTTTGATCTGCAAAGAGTTACGCGGCGCACAGCATATTGTTGGAAAGCTCTCCGGGAGCTCTACAACGGGGGCTGCAAAATCCAATGTTTTCATTAGTTTCGGGATACTTTTCTTCATTTGCGCTATTTTTCTGTCCCGAATCGTACGTCGTGAGCCACGAAAAGGATGACAACCTAAGCTATCACATTTCTATCACCGAATCTCACCGCACATTGGGCAAGACAACTTTGCTTTACATAGAGGCTGGGCCAGCAGACCGAGGGCGTGAGGCTTGGGACCAAGTCTCCGTCGCTCCGGTGCCCATTACTTTTGATCCGTAAGGAGTTACGGGGCGCACAACATAACGTTAGAAAGCACTCCAAGAGCTCGACGACGGGAGCAGCAAGCCTGCTCGACTGCGCCTATTTTCAGAACCTAAAATAGAACTATTTATTAAATTTCAGGACACTTTTCTTCTTTTTTGTTGTTTTTCCCTCCTAGATCGTATGTCGTGAGCCACGAAAAGGACGACAACTTAATGCATCACATTTCTATTACCGAATTCCAAGGCACCTTGGGCAAGACAACTTTGCTTCACATAGATGCTAGGCACGTAAACTGAGGGCGTGGGGCTTGGTACCAGGTCTCCGTCACTTTGTTGCCCATAACTTTTAATCCGTAAGGAGTTACGCGAAGCACAACATACTATTGGAAAGCTCTTTGAGAGCTCTACGATGGGGGCAACAAGCCTGCTCAGCTGCGCCTATTTTCGGAGCCCAAAATCAAACATTTTCTTCAGTTTTGGGATACTTTTCTTCTTTTGCGCTGTTTTTCCATCCCGGATTGTAACGTCGTGAGCCGCGAAAAGGAGGACAACTAATCATCACATTTCTATTATTGAATCCCACACTACCTTAGGCAAGACAACTTCGCTTCACGTAAAGGCTGGGCCCACAAACCGAGGGCATGGGGCTTGGGACCAGGTCTCCGTCGCCCTGGTGCCCATAACTTTTGATCCGTAAGGAGTTATGTGGCGCACAACATATGCTTGGAAAGCTCTCAGAGAGCTCAACGACGAGGGCAGCAAGCCTGATCGTCTGCGCCTGTTTTCGGAGCCCAAAATCTAACGTTTTCATCAATTTCGGGATACTGTTCTTCTTTTGTGCTATTTTTTTTATCCCGAATCGTACGTCGTGAGCCGCGAAAAGAACGATAACATAATCCATTACATTTCTATTACCGAATCCCATGGCACTTTGGGCAAAACAACTTCGCTTCACGTAGACTCTGGGCCCGCAAACCGAGGGCGTGGGGCTTGGGACCAGGTCTATATCACTCTGTTGCCCATAACTTTTGATCCGTAAGGAGTTACGTGGTGCACAGCATACTGTTGGAAAGCTCTTCGAGATCTCTACGACGGGGGCAATAAACCTGCTCGGCTGCTCCTATTTTCGGAGTCCAAAATTGAAAATTTTCATCAGTTTCGGAACACTTTTCATCTTTTGTGTTGTTTTTTCGTCCAAGATCGTACGTCCTGAGCCGCGAAAATGATGACAACCTAATCCATCATATATCTATTACCAAATCCAACTGCACCTTGGTCAAGACAACTTCGTTTCATGTAGAGGCTGGGCCCGCAAACCGAGGGCATGGGGTTTGGGATAAGGACTTCGTCACTCCAGTGCCCATAACTTTTGATCTGTAAAGAGTTACGCGTCGCACAACATACCGTTGGATAGCTCTTAGAGAGCTCTACGATGGGAGCAGTAAGCCAGCAATGATGCGCCTGTTTCGGAGCCCAAAATCAAATGTTTTCATCAATTTTGGGTTCCTTTTGTTCTTTTGTGCTATTTTTTCACCCCGGATAGTACCTCGTGAGCCGCGAAAAGGACGACAACCTAATCCATCACATTTCTATTACTGAATCCCATAGCACCTTGGGCAAGACAACTTCGCTTCACGTAGAGGTTGGGCTCGCAAACCGAGGACGTGGGGCTTGGGACCAGGTCTCCGTCTCTCTGGTGCCTATAACTTTAGATCCGTAAGGAGTTACGCGGCGCACAGCATAACATTGGAAAGCACTTTGAGAGCTCTACGAGGAGGGCAGCAAGCCTGTTCGACTGCGCCTATTTTCGGAGCCCAAAATAGAACGTTTTATTCAATTTCTGGACACTTTTCTTCTTTTGCGTTGTTTTTTTATCCCGGATCGTACGTCATGAGCCACGAAAAGAACAACAACTTAACCCATCACATTTCTATTACCAAATCCCAGGGTACCTTAGGCAAGACAACTTTGTTTCACGTAGACTCTGGGCCCGCAAACCGAGGGCGTGGGGGTTGGGACCAGGTCTACGTCACTACGGTGCCCATAACTTTTGATCCGTAAGGAGTTACGTGGCGCATAATATACCGTTGGAAAGCCCTTCGAGAGCTCTACAACGGGGGCAACAAACTTTCTCAGTTGCGCCTATTTTCGGAGCCCAAAATCGAAAGTTTTCTTCAGTTTCGAGACACTTTTCATCTTTTGCGTTGTTTTTCCATCCCGGATCGTACGTCGTGAGCCGCGAAAAGGACGACAACCTAATCCATCACATTTCTATTACCGAATCCCACAGTAACTTGGGCAAGACAACTTCGTTTCACGTAGAGGCTGGGCACGCAAACCGAGGCGTAGGGCTTGGGACCAGGTCTCCGTCGCTCAAGTGGCCATAACTTTTGATCTGTATGGAGTTACGCGGCGCACATCATATCATTGGAAAGCTCTCTGAGAGTTCTACGACGAGGGCAGCAAGTCTGCTTGGCTGCAACTATTTTCGGAGCCCAAAATCAAATGTTTTCATTAGTTTCGGGACACTTTTCTTCTTTTGCGCTGTTTTTCCGTCCAGGATCGTACGTCGTGAGCCGCAAAAAGGACGAAACCCTAATCCATCACATTTCTATTACCGAATCCCAAGGCACCTTGGGCAAGACAACTTCGCTGCACGTAAAGGCTGAGCCAACAAACAGAGGGCGTAGGGCTTGTTACCCGGCCTCCGTCGCTCCGGTGCCCATAACTTTTGATCTGCAAGGAGTTACGCGGCGCACAACATATTGTTGGAAAGCTCTCCAGGAGCTCTACAACTGGGGCTGCAAAATGCAACGTTTTCATTAGTTTCGGGATACTTTTCTTCATTTGCGCTATTTTTTCGTCCCGGATCGTACGTCATGAGCCGCGAAAAGGATGACAACCTAATCCATTACATTTCTATTACTAAATCCTATGACATCTTAGGCAAGACAACTTCGCTTCACGTAGAGGCTGGGCCAGCAAACCGAGGTCGTAGGGCTTGGGACCAGGTCTCCGTCGCTCCGGTGCCCATTACTTTTGATCCGTAAGGAGTTACGCAGCGCACAGCATACCGTTGGAAAGCTCTACATGAGCTCTACCATGGGGGCAGCAAGTCTTCTCAGCTGCGCCTATTTTCGGAGCCCAAAATCGATCATTTTCATTAGTTTAGGGTCACTTTTCTTCTTTTGCGCTGTTTTTCTATCCCGGATCGTAAGTCGCGAAAAGGACGACAACCTATTCCATCACATTTCTATTACCAAATCTCAAGGCACCTTAGGCAAGACAACTTCGCTTCACGTAGAGGCTGGGCCCACAAACCGAGGGCGTGGTGCTTGGGACTAGGTCTCCGTCACTACGGTGCCCGTAACTTTTGGTCTGTAAAGAGTTACGTGGCGCAAAACATACCGTTGGAAAGCTCTACGAGAGCTCTACGACGAAGGCAGGAAGCCTGCTCGGCTGTGCCTATTTTCAGAGCCCAAAATCGAACATTTTCATCAGTTTCGGGACACTTTTCTCCTTTTGCGCTATTTTTCCGTCCAGGATCGTACGTCATGAGCCGCGAAAAGGAAGACAACCTAATCGATCCCATTTCTATTACCGAATCCCATGGCACCTTGGGAAAGACAACTTCGTTTCACGTAGAGGCTGGGCCAGCAAACCGAGGGCGTGGGGCTTAGGACCAGGTCTCCGTCGCTCCTGTGCCCATAACTTTTGATCCGTAAGGAGTTACGCGGCACACAGCATACCGTTAGACAGCTCTTCGAGAGATCTACGACGAAGACAGCAAGCCTGCTTGGCTATGACTATTTTTGAAGCCCAAAATCAAACGTTTTCATCAGTTTCGAGAATCTATTCTTTTTTTCCTCTGTTTCTCCGTCCCAGATCAAACGTCGTGAGCCTAAAAAAAGATGACAACCTAATCCATCACATTTCTATTACCGAATCCCACGGCACATTGGGCAAGACAACTTCACTTCACGTAGATGCTGGGCCCACAAACCGAGGGCGTGGGGCTTGTGACCATGTATCCGTTGCTCTAGTGCACATAACTTTTGATCTGCAAGGAGTTACGCGGCCCACAACATACTGTTAGAAAGCTCTCTAAGAGCTCTACGACGGAGGCTGCAAGCCTGCTCGGCTGCGCCAGTTTTTCGTGCCCAAAATTGAACGTTCTCATTAGTTTCGGGATACTTTTCTTCATTTACGCTGTTTTACCGTCCCGGATCGTACTTTGTGAGCAGCGAAAATGACGACAACCTAATCCATCACATTTCTATTATTGAATCCCACAACACCTTGGCCAAGACAACTTCACTTCACGTAGAGGTTGGACCCGCAAACCGAGGGCGTGGGGCTTAGGACCAGGTCTCCGTCGCTCCGGTTCCCATTACTTTTGATCTGTAAGGAGTTACGCAGTGCACAACATAACGTTGGAAAGCTCTCCGAGAGCTCTACGATGGGGGCAACAAGCCTGCTCGACTGCGCTTATTTTTGGAGCCCAAAATAGAGCTATTTAATCAATTTCGGGATACTTTTCTTCTTTTGCGTTGTTTTTCCGTCCCGGATCGTATGTCATGAGCCGCGAAAAGGACGACAGCCTAATCCATCACATTTCTATTACCGAATCCCACGACACCTTGGGCAAGACAACTTTGCTTCACGTAGACTCTGGGCCCGCAAACCGAGGGCGTGGGGCTTGGGACCTGGTCAACGTCACTCCGTTGCCCATAACTTTTGATCCATAAGGAGTTACATGACGCATAGCATACCGTTAGAAAGCTCTTCAAGAGCTCTACGACGGGGGCAACAAGCCTGCTCGGCTGCGCCTATTTCCAGGGCCCAAAATCAAAAGTTTTCATCTATTTCGGGACACATTTCATCTTTTGTATTTTTTTTCCGTCCGGGATCGTGCGTCGTGAGCCGTGAAAATGACGACAACCTAATCCATCACATTTCTATTACTGAATCCTACTTCACCTAAGGCAAGACAACATCGTTTTACGTAGAGGTTGGGCCCGCAAACGGAGGGCGTAGGGCTTAGGACCAGGGCTCCGTCGCTCCAGTGCCCATAACTTTTGATCCGTAAGGAGTTAAGTGGCGCACAGGATAACGTTGCAAAGCTCTCCGAGAGCTTTACGACGGGGGCAGCAAGCCTGCTCTTTTGCGCCTATTTTCGGATCCCAAAATAGAACGTTTTATTCAATTTTGGGATACTTTTCTTCTTTTGTGCTATTTTTTCGTCCCGGATCGTACGTCTTGAGCCGCGAAAAGGAGGACAACCTAATCCATCACATTTCTATTACCGAATCCCATGGCACCTTGGGAAAGACAACTTCGCTTGACGTAGACTCTGAGCTCTACGATGGGAGCAGCAAGCCAGCTATGCTGCGCGTGTTTCGGAGCCCAAAATTGAATGTTTTCATCAATTTCGGGACCCTTTTGTTCTTTTGTGCTATTTTTTCATCCCGGATTGTACGTCGCGAGCTGCAAAAAGGACGATAACCTAATCAATCACATTTCTATTACCGAATCCCACGGCACCTTGAGAAAGACAACTTCGCTTCACATAGAGGCTGGGTCCGCAAACCGAGGGCGTGGGGCTTAGGACCAGGTCTCCATCGCTCCGGTGCCCATAACTTTCGATCCGTAAAGAGTTACGCGGTAAACAACATACCATTGGAAATCTCTCCGAGAGCTCTACGACGGGGGCAACAAGCTTGTTCGGCTGCGCCTATTTTCGGAGTAAAAAATCAAACGTTTTCATCCGTTTCGGGATACTTTTCTTCTTTTGCGCTGTTTTTCCTTCCCGGGTCGTACGTCATGAGCAACGAAAAAGACGACAACCTAATCCATCACATTTCTATTACCGAATCACGGCACCTTGGGCAAGACAACTTCACTTCACGTAGAAGAGTTACGCAGCGCAAAGCAAACCGTGGGAGAGCTCTCCGAGAGCTCTACATTGGGGAGGCAGCAAGGCTGCTCGACTACGCCTCTTTTCGGATCCCAAAATCGAATATTTCCATCAGTATCGGGACACTTTTCTTCGTTTGTACTTTTTTTTCGTCCCGGATCATACGTCGTGAGCCGCAAAAATGACAACAATCTAATCCATCACATTTCTGTTAACGAATCTCACGGCACCTTAGGCAAGAAAACTTCGCTTCAAGTAGAGGCTGGGCAGGCAAACCGAGGGCGTGGGGCTTGGGACCAGGTCTCCGTCTCTCTGATGCCCATAACTTTTGATCCGTAAGGAGTTACGCGGCGAACATCATACCGTTAGAAATCTCTCCTAGAGCTCTACGATAGGGGCAGCAAGCCTGCTAGGCTGCGCCTTTTTTTGTAACCCAAAATTGAATGTTTTCTTCAGTTTCGGGATACTTTTCTTCTTTTGCTCTGTTTTTTCGTCCCGGATCGTACTTCGTTAGCCGCGAAAAGGACGACAACTTAATCCATCATATTTCTATTACCGAATCCCACGGTACCTTGGGGAAGACAACTTCGCTTTACGTAGAGGCAAGGCCCGTAAACCGAGGGCGGGACTAGGTCTCCGTCACTCTGGTGTCCATACCTTTTGATCCGTAAGGAGTTACGTGACGCACAACATACCTTTGGAAAGCTCTCTGAGAGCTCTACGATAGGGGGAGCAAGCCTGCTCGGCTGCACTTGTCTTCAGAGAGGAAAATCTATTGTTTTTATCAGTTACGAGGCACTTTTCATGTTTTGCACTATTTTTCGTCCCGGATCGTATGTCATGATCTGCTAAAAGGACGACAACCTAATCCATCACATTTCTATTACCGAATCCCACAGCACCTTGGGCAAGACAACTTCGCTTCACGTCGAGACTGGGCTCGCAAACCGAGGGCGTGGGACTTGTGACCAAGTTTCCATCGCTTCGGTGCCCATAAATTTTGATCCATAAAAAGTAACGCGGCAGACAGCATATCGTTGGAAAGCTCTCCGAGATCTCTACGACGGGGGTAGCAAGCCTGCTCGGCTGCGCCTGTTTTTAGTGCCCAAATTCAAACTTTTTTATTAGTTTCAGGACACTTTTCATCTTTTGCGCTGTTTTTTCGTCCCAGATCGTACGTCGTGAGCCGCGAAAAGGACTACAACATAATCCATCACATTGCTATTACCGAATCCCACAGCACTTTGTGCAAGAGAACTTCACTTCAAGTACACACTGGGCCCGTAAACCGAGGGCATGGGGCTTGGGACCAGGTCTCCATCGCTCCGGTGCGCATAACTTTTGATTCGTAAAGAGTTACACGGTGCATAGCATATCGTTGGAAAGTTCTCCGAGAGCTCTACGAGAGGGGTAGCAAGCTTCCTCAGCTGCACCTATTTTCGGAGCCCAGAATCAAACACTTTTCTTCTTTTGCGCTGTTTTTCAGTCTTGGATTGTAACTCGTGAGCCGCGAAAAGGACGAAAACGTAATCCATCACATTTCTATTACCAAATCCCATGGCACCTTGGGCTAGACAACTTCGCTTAACGTAGTGGCTGGGCTCATAATCCGAGGGCGTGGGGCTTCGGACCAGGTCTCTATCACTCCAGTGCCCATAACTTTTGATCCGTAAAGAGTTACACGGCGCACAGTATACCGTTGGAAAGCTCTCTGAGAACTCTACGACAGAGGCAACAAGTCTGCTCGGCTGCGCCAATTTTCAGAGCCCAAAGTCAAATATTTTCATCAATTTCGGGACACTTTTCTTTATTTGCGTAATTTTTTCCTCACGGATCGTATGTCGTGAGCCGCGAAAAGGACGACAAACCAATCCATCACATTTCTATTACCGAATCCTACGGCACCTTAGGCAAGACAACATCAATTCAAGTAGAGGCTGGGCCTGCAAACCGAGGGCGTGGGGCTAATGACCAGGTATCCGTCGCTCCGGTGCCCATAACTTTTGATCTGTAAAGAGTTACACGGCGCACAACATATTGTTGGAAAGCTCTTTGAGAGCTCTACGATGGAGGTAGCAAGCCTGCTTGGCGGCGCCTGTTCTCAGGGCCTAGAATAGAACATTTTCATCAGTTTCGGGATATTTTTCTTCGTTTGCGCTATATTTCTGTCCCGGATCGTACGTTGTGAACCGTGAAAAGGACGACAACCTAATCCATCACATTTCTATTTCCAAATCCCATGGCACCTTGGGCATGACAACTTCGCTTAACGTAGTGGCTGGGCCTGCAAACCGAGGGCGTGGGACTTGGGACCTGGGACCTGGTCTCTATCGATCCGGTGCCCATTACTTTTGATCCGTAAGGAGTTATGCGACGCACAGCATTACGTTGGAAAGCTCTCTGAGAGCTCTACGACGGGGGCAGTAAGCCTACCCGACTGCGCCTGTTTTCGTAGTCCAAAATCGATAGTTTTCATCAGTTTTAGGACACTTTTCATCTTTTGTATTGTTTTTCCGTCCCAGATCGTACGTCGTGAGCCGCGAAAATGACGACAACCTAATCCATCACATTTCTATTACCGAATCCAACTGCACCTTGGGCAAGAGAACTTCGTTTCGCGTAGAGGCTGGGCCCGCAAACCGAGGGCGTGGGGCTTGGGACCAGGACTCCGTCACTCCGGTGCCCAAAACTTTTGATTCGTAAAGAGTTACGCAGCGTACAACATACCGTTGGACAGCTCTCCGAGAGCTCTACGATGGGAGCAGGAAGCCAGCTTGGCTGTGCCTATTTTCGGAGCCCAAAATCGAACGTTTTCATTAGTTTCGGGATATTTTTCTTCTTTTGCATTGTTTTTTCATCCCAGATCGTACGTCGTAAGCAGCGAAAATGACGAGAACCTAATCTATCACATTTCTATTACCGAATTAAAAGTCACCTTGGGCAAGACAACTTCGCTTCACGTCGAGGCTGGGCCCGAAAACCGAGGGCGTGGGGCTTGGGACCACTTCTCCATCGCTCCGGTGCCCATAAATTTTGATACGTAAAACGTTTCGCGGCGGACAGCATATCGTTGGAAAGCTCTCCGAGATCTCTATGACGGGGGCAGCAAGCCTGCTCGGCTGTGCCTATTTTCAGTGCCCAAATTCAAACTTTTTCATCAGTTTCAAGATACTTTTCTCCTTCTGCGCTGTTTTTCCGACCAAGATCATACGTCGTGAGCCGCGAAAAGGACTACAACCTAATCCATCACATTTCTATTATCGAATCCCACTGCACCTTGTGCAAGACAACTTCACTTCAAGTAGACATTGGGCCCGCAAATCGAGGGCGTGGGGCTTGGGACCAGGTCTCCATCGCTCCGGTGCCCATAACTTTGGATTCGTAAAGAGTTACGCGGCGCATAGCATATCGTTGGAAAGTTCTCCGAGAGCTGTACGAGAGGGGTAGTAAGCCTGCTCGGCTGCACCTATTTCCGGAGCCCAGAATCAAACATCTTCATTAGTTTTTGGATACTTTTCTTCTTTTGCGCTGTTTTTCCATCCTGGATCGTACGTCATGAGACGCGAAAAGGACGAAAACCTAATCCATCACATTTCTATTACCGAATCACATGGCACCTTGGGCAAGACAACTTCATTTAACATAGTGGCTGGGCCCGCAAACCGAGGGCGGGGGGTTTGGGACCAGGTTTCTGTCACTCCGGTGCCCATAACTTTTGATCCGTAAAGAGTTACGTGGTGCACAGCATACCGTTGAAAAGCTCTTTGGGAGCTCTACGGCAGGGACATCAAGTCTGCTCGGCTGCGCCTATTTTCAGAGCCCAAAATCAAATATTTTCATCAGTTTCGGGCATTTTTCTTCATTTGCGCTATTTTTTCGTCTTGGATCGTACGTCGTGAGCCGCGAAAAGGACGACAACCTAATATGTCACATATCTATTACCAAATCCAACTGCAACTTGGGCAAGACAAATTCAATTCACGTAGAGACAGGGCACGCAAACCGAGGGCGTGGGGCTTGGGACCAAGTCTCCGTCACTCCGGTGCCCATAACTTTTGATCCGTAAGGAGTTACGCGACTCACAGCATACCGTTGGAAAGCTCTCCGAGAGCTTTACGATGTGGGCCTCAAGCCTGCTTGGCTCAACCTGTTTTTAGAGCCAAAAAAATGAACATTTTCATCAATTTTTGGACACTTTTCGTCTTTTGTGCTATTTTTCTGTCCCGGAACGTACGTCGTGAGCCGCAAAAAGGACGACAACATAATCTATCACATTTCTATTACCGAATCCTATGGCACCTTGGACAAGACAACTTCGCTTCACGTAGAGGTTGGGCCTGCAAAACGAGGGCGTGGGGCTTGGGACCAGGTCTCCATCGCTCCGGTGCCCATAACTTATGATTCATAAAGAGTTACGCGGCGCACAGCATATCGTTGGAAAGCTCTCTGAGAGCTCCACGAGGGGGATAGCAGGCCTGCTTGGCTGCGTCTATCTTCGGTGCCCAGAATTGAACATTTTCATCAGTTGTGGGACACATTTCTTCGTTTGCGCTATTTTTCTGTCCCGGATCGTACATCGTGAGCTGCGAAAAGGACGACAACCTAATTCATCACATTTCTATTTTCGAATCCCATGGCACCTTGGGCAAGACAACTTCACTTAACGCAGTGACTGGGCCTGCAAATTGAGAGCGTGGGGCTTGGGACCTGGTCTCTGTAACTCCGGTGCCCATAACTTTTGATCCGTAAAACGTTATGCGGCGCACATCATACCGTTGGAAAGCCCTCTAAGAGCTCTACGACGGGGGTAGCAAGTCTGCTAGGTGGTGTCTATTTTCAGAGGCCAAAATCGAAGATTTTCATCAGTTTCGTGACACTTTTCTTCATTTGCGCTATTTTTCTGTCCCGGATCGTACGTCGTGAGCCGTGAAAAGGACGACAATCTATTCCATCACATTTCTATTACCGACTCCCAAGACACCGTGGGCAAGATAACTTTGCTTCACGTAGAGGCTGGGCCCGCAAATCGAGGGCGTGGGGTTTGGGACCAGGTCTCCGTCGCACCGGTCCCCATAACTTTTGATCCGTAAGGAGTTACGCGGCGCAAGGCCTACCGTTGGAAATCTCACCGAGAGCTCTACGACGGGGACAACAAGCCCGCTAGACTGCGCCTATTTTCGGAGCCCAAAATCAAACATTTTTATCAGTTTCGGGACATTTTTCTTGTTTTGCATTGTTTTTCCGTCCTTGATCGTACTTCGTGAGCCGCGAAAAGGACGACAACCTATTCCATCACAATTCTATTACCGAATCTCACGGTACCTTAGGCAAGACAACTTCGCTTCACGCAAAGGCAGAGCCTGCAAATCGAGGGCGTGGGGCTTGGAACCAGGTCTTCGTCGCTCCGGTACCCATAACTTTTGATCCGTAAGGAGTTACGCGGTGCCTATTTTCGGAGCCCAAAATCAAACATTTTCATCAGTTTCGGGACATTTTTCTTCTTTTGCAATGTTTTTCCGTTCTGGATCGTACGTCGTAAGCCGCTAAAAGGAAGACAACCTAATATATCACATTTCTATTATCGAATCTAAAGGCACCTTGGGCAAGACAACTTCGCTTCACGTAGAGGCTGGGCCCGAAAACCGAGGGCGTGGGGCTTGGGACCAGGTCTCCGTCGCTTCGGTGCCCATGACTTTTGATCCGTAAGGCTTTACGTGGCGTACATCATATCGTTGAAAAGCTCTCCGAGAGCTGTACGATGGGGGTAGCAAGTCTACTCGGCTGCACCTATTTTCAGAACCAAAAAATGAAAATTTTCTTTAGTTTCGTGATACTTTTCCTCTTTTGCGCTGTTTTTCCATCTCGGATCGTACGTCGTGATCCGCAAAAAAGGACGACAACCTAATTAATCACATTTCTATTACTGAATCTCATATCACCTTAGGCAAGAAAACTTCGCTTCACGTAGAGGCTGGGCCCGCAAACCATGGGCGTGGGGCTTGGGACCAGGTTTCTGTCGCTCTGGTGCCCATAACTTTTGATCCGTAAGGAGTTACGCGGCGAACAACATACCGTTAGAAATCTCTTCGAGAGCACTACGACGGGGGCAGCAAGCCTGCTCTACTGTGCCTATTTTCATAGCCCAAAATCGAACATTTTCATCAGTTTTAGGACAATTTTATTCTTTTTCTCTTTTTTTCGTGCCGGATCGTACATCGTGAGCCTCGAAAAGAACGATAACCTAATCTATCACATTTCTATTACCGAATCCCACGGCACCTTGGGCAAGAAAACTTCGCTTCACGTAGAGGCTGGGCCTGCAAACCGAGGGCGTAGGGCTTGGGACAAGGTCTCCGTCGCTCCGGTGCTCATAACTTTTGATCCGTAACGAGTTACGCTGCGCACAACATATCGTTGGAAAGCTCTCCGAGAGCTCTATGACAGGGACACCAAGCTTACTCTGCTGCGCCTATTTTCGGAGCCCAAAATCAAATGTTTTTATCAGTTTTGGGATACTTTTCTTCTTTTGTGCTGTTTTTTCGTCCTGGATCGTATGTCGTGAGCTGCAAAAAGGACAACAACCTAACCCATCACATTTCTATTACTGAATCACACGACACCTTGGGCAAGAAAACTTCATTTCACATAGAGGCTGGGCCCTCAAACTGAGGGTGTGGGGCTTGGGACCAGGTCTCCATCGCTTCGGTGCACATAACTTTTGATCCGTAAAAAGTTACGCGGCGCACAACATATCGTTGGAAAGCTCTCCGAGAGATCTACGACGGGGAAGCAAGCCAGCTCTGCTGCGCCAATTTTCGGAACCCAAAATTGAACATTTACTTCAATTTCGGGACATTTTTCTTCTTTTTCAATGTTTTTCCGTCCCAGATCGAACGTCGTGAGCCGCGAAAAGGACGACAATCTAATCCATCACATTTCTATTACCGAATACCAAGGCACCTTGGGCAAGACAACTTCGCTTCACGTAGAGGTTGGGCCCGTAAACTAAGGGCGTGGGGCTTGGGACAAGATCTCCATCACTCCGGTGCCCATAACTTTTGATCCGCGGGGAGTTACGCAGCGCACACCATACCGTTGGATAGCTCTCCGAGAGCTCTACGACAAGGGCAGCAAGCATGCTCGGCTGAGCCTGTTTTTGGAGCCTAAAATTGAACGTTTTCATCAGTTTCGTGACACTTTTCTTTTTTTGCGCCTTTTTTTTTGTCCCGGGTCGTATGTCGTGGGCCGCAAAAAGGATGACAACCTAATCCATGACATTTCGATTACCGAATCCCATGGCACCTTGGGCAATATAGCTTTGTTTCACGTAGAGGCTAGGCCCGCAAACCGAGGGTGTGGGGCTGGGGACTAGGTCTCCGTCGCTCCAGTGCCCATAACTTTTGATTCGTAAAGAGTTACGCGGCGCACATCATACCGTTGGAAAGCTCCCCGAGAGCTCTACGACAGGGGCATTAAGTTTCCTCGGCTTCGCCTATTTTCGGAGAACAAAATCAAACATTTTCATCAGTTTCGGGACACTTTTCTTCTTTTTCAATATTTTTCCATCCCGGATCGTACGTCGTGAGCCGCGCTAAGGACGACAACCTAATCTATCACATTTCCATTACCAAATCCCACGGTACCTTGGGCAAGCCAACTTCGCTTTACGTAGAGGCTGGGCCCGCAAACCGAGGGCGTAGGGCTTGGGACCAGGTCACCGTCGCTCCGGTGCCTATAACTTTTGATCCGTAAGGAGTTACGCAGCACACATCATACCGTTGGAAATCTCTTCGAGAGCTCTACGATGGGGGCAGTAAGCCTGCTCGGCTGCTATGAGGCTCGACCTCGAATAACGTGTCCTACCTAAATTTGCGTGCCTTAGACCCATAATTATATGACCGACCTTAGATTATGTGCTTTATCTTAGTTTTTGTGCATGCCTCGTCATACGTGCCTTGACCTAGAATTGTGTGTCCTAATCCTCAACTTACGTGCCCTGACTTCGATTTACTTGCGATACCTCAATTTGTGTGCACTGACCTTGAATTATGTGCCCTAACCTTGGTTTAAGAGTTGTACCTTGATTTACGTGCATTGCATTGAATTATGTGTCTTGCATTGATTTACGTGCATTCACCTAGGGTTGTGTGCATTTGCTTTGAAATCTGTGCATTTATCTTGAAGTACGTGCCTTATCTCGTAGTTCGTGCCTTACCTCGTGATTTGTGCCCCGTATTGATTTATGTGCGTGTCTCGTAGTGCGTATCCTAGACCTAGGGATGTGTGCCTGCACGTTAATCAACAAAGAATCCTACACAAAGTACAAGACAATAAAATAATCCTACACAATCCACTAACCAATATTATATTCATAATTCAAATTTTCTACAAAACTCACTAACTAATAAAATATTCTATCATACTCAACTAATCAATAAACTATTATAAACCTACACTTATTATAATCCAAAATATACTAACTTGAATTTGAAATTTCAGATTCTCCCTTGCATTACACGGCCAAAACAAGGCAATTTGATCAACTTTGCACAATTAAATTAAAGGCTAGACATTCTATGACACATGCACTAAGCACAATGCATAAAAAAACTCCTAAATACCCTACCCAAGTCCCCTTTCTCGACCAAATCACCCAATGCATGCTAAAACAATTCAAAAATGCTCAAAGATAAAACAATTTCAGATTTGCAAGGCCCTAAGGACGACACACACACACACACACAACTCTTCACATTTCATTTGCCTCTTAAAACTCTCTCAAGCTCTCATTCTCTCTCCATTTCGGGTAAGGCTTCTCTTGAACTTCCAAGACCTCAAGCTCACTCTATAGGACACTCCAAGCCTCGGCCATAGCAAGGTAATCAAGCAAGGATAGCTCAAAGTCACACACAAAGCTCAAAACAAGGATTTTGTGCTCATTTGCTAAGTCTTCAAAGAGGTGAGGGTTAAAACTCTTTTAAAAGCTTTCAAAAATCACATGCATGCCTTCATATGACTTTATTTACCTATGTAGTTGTTGTATATGTGTGTATATGAGCTTATATGACCATGCATGGCTAGATTTTTGGCTAGAACTTGAAGATAGGTAATAGTCGAGTAGCTGGCAGATTTCTGACTTGGTAGATCGAAGTGCATTTGGCCTTGTAAATAATATTGAAAATGCATGAAAATCGGTAGGTGACTATTTTTTCCAGGTCTGAGCATTTTGCATAGAAATAGGACAAGGCAAATTTTGACTCTAAGGCCTCCAAAATTTTCAAACATCGTGAGGTGTCTAAATCTGGAAAATTTGGGAAAATGAAATAGGTTTCTGGCAGATTACTGACTTTGTAGAACAAAGCATTTTTGACCCAGTATATGTTGGTGAAAATGCACTAAAACTGGTAGATTGCTAGATTTTGTAGTTCTGGACATTTTTGTCAGAAATAGACCAAAGCTAATTCTGAATCTAAGACCTTCAAAAATAGCAAAAATCGTAATGTGTCTAAAACTAGACAGTTTTGAGTAATCTCACGGTTTTGGCCATAACTCCTAAATCCGAACTCCAAATGATGCAAGGTTTGTTCCTAGATTTAAATCACTCATTAATATTTAATTTTAATTTTTTTTCACTGAAATTGGAGATTGTTTGCTTGTCTAATAGAATATGGGAAAACAGACCATTGCAGTGAGGTTTTGTTTAGTGATATGCTTTGAAACATGTTGTAACTTCTCTTGTGGTATTGGATGCTTGGAATTGTGGCACTTAGATGTTGTGTAGACTGTTGAGGCTGGTTGAGTTTGCTTCATTTGATTGATGTATGGCTTGGGATCACTAATTGATGAATGGTTTGCTTAACCGCATGTGTAAGCACAGAATTAAGGCCCTATTGCTTATGAAAACTTGTTAAGTGATGATCCTATGGCTAAATGCGTTCAATTGTGTGGTTAGTAGGCTGCCTAATAAATGTTAAGTATGCTTGAAACAATTTGAGTGTTACTTGTGGTGCTTAGCAAACAAAACCAACCCCAAGCATGGCCTTGTAAACCCTAATGACCCCGTAGACTCCCAAGTCATAGACCACTCTTGTGTGAATTATAAATTGATGTTGATGAATGTTAATGGGCTGCCCATAATTATTTTTATAACTCTAAATATGATTCCCAATGATTACATGTTGATAAGTAAACTTTTCTTGCACCCAGTCTCATGTAAACGTCGTTGCATACTTGTATAATCTTAATACTTAATACGTGAACCCCGAAATGAGTTACATGACTTGATTTACATGTGTTACATGGCTCCACGTTTAATGTTCATATAACTCTATGTGTTTTACAAAGTGAAAATTCATGTTAAGCATGCCTCATTCGTTTACTTGTCAATATGTGATCTTATACTTGCTCGGAGGCACCTACTTTGTTGTCCTCCTAATGTGAATTGTTAAAAGACATTTTATGGCTTATTTGAACATGATTACTTGGCTGCCTGTGGAAGTTTAATTGCTTTCAAATTGATATATGAGATGATTACATGTTCTTACAATGCCTTATATGTCAATATGTCAAAATGTGATCACATACTTGCTCGGAGGCAACCTACTTTGTTGACCTCCCAATGTGAAATGTTAAATGGCATAAATGTGCATTGCATACAAGGTTGCAGCCTTTCATTGTGGCATGGTAGCGTTTCACGCACACCGGGCGACATCAGGCTTGTCAGTGCTACCGTGACTACCATGGTCCAATTCCCTCTCTCGCTTGGGGGCTAGACTTCCTCGGAGAGTTGGGTCGTAGGATTTTGAGGTACATCCGGAGTACACCCATTTGGTGTGATAAGTGGATGATTGAAGCCGGCCGCAACAACTGTTATCAGAAATGATCTTGAGAGCAAATATGACATGTTTTCTAGAGGACCTCGGGGAGGAAAGACGGGTAAATGTGTTCATTTATATTTATGTTATGTTATGTATTTACTCACTCTATATGACATGTTTCCAAATGAGTTTTCATAAGTTCAACCGGAAAAGGATTTCAAAATGTTATCTCTCGTTTCCCCTCGCTGAGTTCATAAGGACTCACCCTCTTTTTTTGTCACAGGTGCAGCAGATTTGGAACAGGTACCCGAAGTAAATGTGCTTGTTGATGATTCCTTGGAGTGACTACGTGCTTTTGTGCTTTGCTTGAAAGTGGTTGCTATATGGATGTTGTGTTTGATTGCAAACTGTTCATTTTGTTGATGTAAATGACCCCATTGTAATTTGGGTCTAATTTTGGCTTGTACTGATTATAACCGGACGAACACTTTTTTGGTTGTTTGCTTTCATTATCTTGATTAGTAGTTATTATAGGTGTTTAAACCACTACGTGAAGAATCATATAATGAAACTCTATCCAATCTCACTTAGGTGCTTATGCGTAAGCTAAGGGATAATAAGTACTTGCAAGAGAGAAACTGGCAAATAAATGGGACATAGTTATCATGCTAGGCTAGTCAATCAAACGAGATTATCGAGATAAATTAGTAGGCATATCTATTGATAACAAAATAGGAAATTTTAGTTAGAATTGAATCAATGATTAAAGTTTTTGAGGTGTTTTAGAAAATTAGGTCAAACCAAATGTCCTTAATATAGCCGTCATGCTACCGATTTTTCGAAAAACTTTTGGAGTTCTAGGCCAACGTTAAACATTAAATCATAACAAAAGGCTAAGTGTGTGAAATAACGATAATGATTTAGGTTAAACCCTAGTCTGACCTCCATAGATCGGCTTGGGGTGTGACAGTTGCGCCTATTTTCGGAGCCCAAAATCAAACGTTTTCATCAGTTTCGCGACATTTTTCTTCTTTTGCTATGTTTTTTCGTCCCGGATCGTAAGTCATGAGCCGCAAAAAGGACGACAACCTAATCCACCACATTTCTATTACCGAATCCCACGACACCTTGGGCAAGACAACTTCGCTTCACGCAGAGGCTGGGCTCGTAAACCGAGGACGTGGGGCTTGGGACCAGGTCTCCGTTGCTCCGGTGCCCATAACTTTTTATCCGTAAGGAGTTATGCGGCGCACAGCATACCGTTGGAAAGCTCTACGAGAGATTTACGACGGGGGCAGTAAGCCTGCAAAGCTGCGGCTATTTTCAGAGCCCAAAATCGAACATTTTCATCAATTTCGGGACACTTTTCTTCTTTTGCGTTGTTTTTCGGTGCCGGATCGTACGTTGTGAGCCGCGAAAAGGACAACAACCTAATCCATCACATTTCTATTATCGAATGGCAAGGAACCTTGGGAAAGATAACTTCACTTCACGTAGAGGCAGGGCCCCTAAAACGAGGGCGTGGAGCTTGTGACCAGGTATCCGTCGCTTCGGTGCCCATAACTTTTGATTCTATAAGGAGTAACGCGGCGCACAGCATACCGTTGGAAAGCTATCCGAGAGCTCTACGACGTGGCTAGCAACCCTGCTCGGCTGCCCCTGTTTTTGGATCCCAAAATTGAACGTTTTCATTAGTTTCGGGATACTTTTATTCTTTTGCGCTATTTTTTCGTCCCGGATCGTACGTCGTGAGCCGCGGAGAGGACGACATCCTAATCCATCACATTTCTATTACCGAATCCCAAGGCACCACGGGCAAGACAACTTCACTTCACGTAGAGGCTGGGCCCGCAAACTGCGGGCGTGGGGCTTGTGACCAGGTATCCGTCGCTCCGGTGCCCATCACTTTTGATCGGTAAGGAGTTACGTGGCGCACAACATACTGTTGGAAAGCACTACTAGAGCTCTACGACGGGGGCAGCAAGCATGCTTGGTTGTGCCTATTTTTAGAGCACAAAATCGAACGTTTTCATCAGTTTCGGGACACTTTTCTACTTTTGCGCTGTTTTTTCGTCCCGGATCATACATCGTGAGCCACGAAAATGACGACAACCTAGTCCATCTCATTTCTATTATCGAATCCCACGACACCTTGGGTAAGAAAACTTCGCTTGACGTAGAGGCTGGGCCCGCAAACCGAGGGCATGGGGCTTGGGACTAGGTCTCCGTCACTCCGGTGCCCATAACTTTTGATCCGTAAAGAGTAACGCGACGCACAGCATACCGTTGGAAAGCTCTCTGAGAGCTCTACGATGGGGGCAGCAAGCCTGCTAATCTGTGCCCATTTTCGGAGCCCAAAAATCGAATGTTTTTATCAGTTTTGGGAGACTTTTCTTCTTTTGCGCTGTTTTTTCGTCCCGGATCGTACGTCGTGAGCCGCGAAAAGGACGACAACCTAAACTATCACATTTCTATTACTGAATCCCACGGAACCTTGGGGAAGAAAACTTCACTTCACGTAGACACTGGGCCCACAAACCGAGGGTGTGGGGCTTGTGACCAGGTATCCGCCGCTCCGGTGCCCATAACTTTTGATCCGTAAGGAGGTACGCTGCGCACAACATATTGTTGGAACGCTTTCCGAGAGCTCTACGACGGGGGCAACAAGCCTGCTCGGCTGTGCCTATTTTTGGGGCCCAAAATTGAACGTTTTCATCAGTTTTCGGACACTTTTCTACTTTTGCTCTGTTTTTCCGTTCCGGATCGTATGTCGTGAGCTACGAAAAGGATGACAACATAATCCATCACATTTCTATTACCGAATCCCAAGGCACCTTAAGTAAGACAACTTCACTTCACGTAGAGGCTGGGCCTACAAACCGAGGGCGTGGGGCTTGGGACAAGGTCTCCGTCATCCCGGTGCCCATAACTTTTGATCCGTGAGGAGTTACGCGGCGCACATCATATTGTTGGAAAGTTCTCCGAGAGCTCTACGATGGGGGCATCAAGTCTGCTTAGTTGCGCCTGTTTTCGGGGCCCAAAATCGAACGTTTTCATCAGTTTCGGGACACTTTTCTTCTTTTACGCTGTTTTTCCGTCCCAGATCGTACTTCGTGAGCCGCGAAAAGGACAACAACCTAATCCATCAAATTTCTATTAACGAATCCCACGGCACCTTGGGCAAGACAACTTCACTTCACGTAGAGGCTGGGCCAGCAAACTGAGGGCGTGGGGTTTAAGACCAGGTCTCCATCGCTCTAGTGCCCATAACTTTTGATCCGTAAGGAGTTATGCGGCGAACAACATATCGTTGGAAATCTCTCCGAGAGCTCTATGACGTGGACAGCATGCCTACTCGATTGCGCCTATTTTCGGAGCCCAAAATCGAGCATTTTCATCAGTTTCCAGATACTTTTCTTCTTTTGCTCTGTTTTTCCATCCCGGATCGTACGTCGTTAGCCGCGAAAAGGACGACAACCTAATAAATCACATTTCTATTTCTGAATCCCACAGCACCTTGGGCAAGACAACTTCGCTTC
Source organism: Ehretia macrophylla (assembly GCA_037974665.1). Taxonomy (NCBI): domain Eukaryota; kingdom Viridiplantae; phylum Streptophyta; class Magnoliopsida; order Boraginales; family Ehretiaceae; genus Ehretia; species Ehretia macrophylla. The sequence continues at coordinate 55,998,610 of CM075772.1, read as the reverse complement.
ATGTAAAGGCTAGGCCCGCAAATCGAGGGCGCAGGGCTTAGGACCAGGTCTCTGTCGCTCTGGTGCCCATAAATTTTGATCCGTAAGGAGTTACATGGCGCATAGCATACCGTTGGAAAGCTCTCCGTCTCGGATCGTACGCCATGTGCTGCGAAAAGGACGACAACCTAATGCATCACAATTCTATTACCGAATCCCAAGGCACCTTGGGCAAGATAACTTCGCCCCACGTAAAGGCTGGGCCAGCTAACCGAGGGCGTGGGGCTTCGGACCAGGTTTTTGTTGCTCCGGTGCCAATAACCTTTAATCCGTAAGGAGTTACGCGGCGCACAACATACCATTGGAAAGCTCTCCGAGAGCTCTACGACGGTGGTAGCAAGTCTGCAAGGCTGCGCTTGTTTTTGGTGCCCAAAATCAAACATTTTCATCAGTTCACTTTTATTCTTTTGCTCTATTTTTCCATCCTGGATCGTACATCATGAGCTGTTAAAAGGACGACAACCTAATCCATCACATTTCTATTAACGAATCCCATGGCACCTTGTGCAAGACAACTTCACTTCACGTAGACACTGGGCCCGCAAACCGAGGGCATGGGGCTTGGGACCAGGTCTCCATCGCTCTGGTGCCCATAACTTTTAATTCGTAAAGAGTTACACGGCGCATAACATATCGTTGGAAAGCTCTCCGAGAGCTGTATGAGAGGGGTAGCAAGCTTGCTCGGCTGCACCTATTTTCAAAGCCCAGAATCAAACATTTTCATTAGTTTCGGGACACTTTTCTTCTTTTGCGCTAATTTTTCGTCCCGGATCGTACGTCATGAGCCGCGAAAAGGACGAAAACGTAATCCATCACGTTTCTATTAACGAAACCTATGGCACCTTGGGCAAGACAACTTTGCTTAATGTAGTGGCTGGGCCCGCAAACCGAGGGTGTGGGGCTTGGGACCAGGTCTCTATCACTCCGGTACCCATAACTTTTGATCCGTAAAGAGTTACACGGTGCACAGCATACCGTTGGAAAGCTCTCTGAGAGCTCTACGACAGGGGCAGCAAGTCTGCTCGACTGCGCCTATTTTTGGAGCCGAAAATCAAATATTTTCATCAGTTTCGGGACACTTTTCTTTATTTGCGCTATTTTTTTATCCCGAATCATACGTCGTGAGCCGCAAAAAGGATGAAAACCTAATCTGTCATGCCCCAACCTAACCTATAAAAGTTAGACAAGGGTGTGATCTAAGCATTCAAGTCATGTCTCGTACTTAACCGTTCATGAAAGTTTAACGCTTAATGTTTTAGCCTAAACTCCAAAATTTTTTGAAGACTGGCAGCATAACGGCTATAATTGGGCTCTTTGGTTTGACTTAATTTTCTAAACGCCTCGAATTTCCCAATCTCAATTTCATTTCCAACTTAGATTGCTATTTACCCTCAATTGAAATGCCTATTGGTTATCTCGAAGTCTCGTTTGATTAATAACCTAGTATGATACTATGTCTCGTCTGTTTATTAATCCTCGTTACAAAAGTACCTGTTGATCTTTGCTTGATAATAAGTACCTGCTTAGATTGGATAGGTTCATTTACTTAATCCTTATCTGATACTTCATGACCCTACGATAGATACTAGTCAATGACAATAGCAAAAGACCAAAGTAGTGTCTGTCTAGTTGATATCAGTACAAACAAAAATTAGACCCCAAATTACAACGGGGGTCTTTTACATTACACATCAAGCAACATAAAAAAAAAAATAGTCTTCAAGTAGCATAGTTCACAAATAGCCATAATCACGCAAAGCACATAGGATAGGCAATCACTCCAAGGAATCATCGTTAGACACATCGTCCTCAGGTACCTGTTCTTGATCTTCTTCACCCGAGATTATAAAAGAGGGTGAGTCCTTATGAACTCAGCTAGGGAGAACGAGAAATAAGTTTTGAAACTCATTTTTCCGGTTCAACTTATGAAAATCCTTTTGCAAGTATGAATATAATACAATTAAATACATAACAATAATATAGAGTAAAGGAACACAATTACCAGTATTTCCTCCTCGAGGTTCTCCAAGAACCAAGCGAGAGTACTTATACATATAGAAAAAAGATATGGTAAGCTTTTGCTCTCAATAGTCGCGGCCGACTTCAAATCATTCCCTTAACACGCCAAGTGGGTGTACTCCGGATGTACCCCGAAATCCTACGACCTAACTCTCCGAGGAAGTCTAGCCCCCAAGCGAGAGAGGGAATAGGTACCATGGTAGTCACAGGTGCACCGGCAAGCCCAATGCCGACCGGTGTGTGTGATAGCTACCATGCCAGAATGAAAGGTTGAAACCTTGTATGCAATGCACATTTATGACATTTAATATATCACATTAGGAGGACAATAAAGTAGGTTGCCTCCGGACAGTCATAAGATTGCACATTGACAAGTAAACAAGCAAAGCACGAATAGACAAGTAATTTCACTTGAAAAGCATATGGAGTTATATGAACATTAAACGGGAAGCCATGTAACGCACGCAAATCAAGTCATATAACTCATTTCAACGTCCACGTAATCAAATAATAAGGTTATTCAACATGCGACAACAATCTACGTGATTCGGATGCAAGAAAGGCCTATTTGTCAACATGCAACGAATCAAAATCACATTTAGGGCTATAAGGCAACTACGGGCAGCCTACTAAACATATAATTACACTCAATATTCAAAGGATCAACACTTGGCAAGTTCGCCTAGTCAATAGGGTTTCCATTTCGTGCTTATCCGTGCAATTAAGCCCCAAGTCAACTCAAAATCAATCTCAAGCCAAGAATCAATTAATCCAAACATCCCCAAGTACTCAAAACAGTCCACACAACATCCCAATTCCACAATCTAAAGCAATTAATACCACAAGAGAAGTTACAACAAATTTCTAAGCATATAACTAAGTGAAACCCTCACTGCAATAGGCTGTTTTCTCACAATCATTGAGTCAAGCAAACAATCTTCAATTCCATTAAATAAGATGTAAAATTAAAGCTTAAGAAGTGAACTAAAATCAGAAACAAACCTTGCATCATTTGAAGTTCGAGATCAATAGCTATAGCCAAAACAGTGGGATTGCACAAAACTGTCCAGAGTTGCACACATTTCGATAATTGTCATTTTTGAGGTTCTTAGGGTCAGATTTAGCCTTAGTCCATTTCTAACAAAAATGTCCAGAACTGAAAACTATATCAGAATACCAAATTTCATGCATTTTTGACATCATTTACTAAGTAAAATCTGGTTCGTTCTACATGGTCAGTGCATCTACCAAAACCTGCTTCATTTTTTCCAGATTTCCAGATTTGGACACATTCTAATGATTTGCCATTTTGAGGACCTTAAATCGAAAAGCGCTTGGGCCTATTTCTGTGAAAAATGTTCAAAACTAGAAAAACTAGTCACCTACCATTTTCATGCATTTTCAACATCATTTGCCTAGCCAAACTCACCTCGAAACAACAAGTCAGAGAGCTGTCACACAATCCGATTTCACCTATCATCATTTTCAAGCCAAAACCTTGCCATGCATGGTTGTACAAGCTTATGAACACACATATAACTCAAGTACAGAAGCAAAGACATACATTTAAGAGCATGCATGTGGATTTTTGAAGGATTTTCAAAAGGTTTTAGCCCTCACCTTGGCAAATCAACAAGAAGATGCACAAAACTTGATGAAGCACAATTTTCTTCTTCTTCCTTGCTTAGCCAAGACACCACCCGATTTCTCTCTATTTTTCCTAGCTTAGTGACCAAGTTCTTAGTAGATGCATGTGGTTAGAACAAGAAGAAAAGAAATGGAAGCTAGCAAACTCACCAAGGCCGAAATGGTGACTCAAAGAGCATGCATGTGTGATTCTTGCATCCTAGCTAGCTTGGTCGAGTTTCTTTGCTTGTTGTTTGTCTTGATGCACCATGGATTGATGAAGATGAGCAAAGGCAAGATAAAACTCAGAAAAAACCGAGATTGAGAGAGAAGAATGAGAGGGAGAGAGAGAAATGTGAGGAGAGTGAAAGAAATGAGAGAAAATAGAAGCTTTTGCAATTGTTGATGCAAATGTTGGCCTTGGGCATGCAAAAATCAGATTTTGTGTCATCTTTTGAGCATCTTTTGAATTGTTTTAGCATGTATGTAAGAGAATGTTGGGTATTTAGGGATTTTAGGTAGAATAGAATATAGGATATGTTTAGAGGTTTGAGAGATTTTGTCTTGTAGTGAGTTTAAAATATAATATTTAGGTATTAGTGAATTTTGTAGAGATTTGAATTAGGATTATAATAATAGTTAGTGGTGTTTGTAGGATTATTTTATAGTGTAGTGCTTTGTGTAGGATTATTTATTGATTAGCGTGTGGGTACGCTTTCCTAGGTCTAGGGCACGCACTACGAGACATGCACAGAAATCGATACGAGGCACGAATCACGGGGTAGATACGAACTATGAGGTAGACATGTACTTCAAGGCTATGGCACGTACTTCAAGACTAATGCACGTAATCCTAGGTGAATGCACGTAAGCCAATGCAATGCATGCAAATCAAGGCACGACTCTATATCTAGGTTAAGGTACGCAGTTCAAGGTTAGGGCACATAAAATGAGGTAACGCACTTACATCAAGGTCAGGGTACGTATATCTAGGTATCGCACGTCAGTAAGGGATTAGGGCACACCATTCTAGGTCAAGGTACGAATGACAAAGCATGCACGAAAACCAAGACAGGGCACGTAGTCTAAGGTCGGTCATACAGTTCTGGGTCTAAGGCACGCAAATCAAGACAAGGCACGTTATTCAGGGTTGGGCCTCACATAATCCATCACATTTCTATTATCGAATCTGACGGCACCTTGGGCAAGATAACTTCGCTTCATGTAGAGGCAGGGCCCGCAAACCGAGGGCGTGGGGCTTGGGGCTAGGTCTCCGTTGTTCCGGTACCCATAACTTTTGATCCGTAAGGAGTTACGCGGCGCACAGCTTACCGTTGGAAAGCTCGCCAAGAGATCTACGATGGGGGCCGCAAGCCTACTTGGCTGAACTTGTTTTTGGAGCCCAAAATCGTACATTTTTATCAGTTTCGGGACACTTTTCTTCTTTTGCACTGTTTTTTCTACCCGGATCGTACGTCGTGAGCAGCGAAAAGGACAACAACCTAATCCATCACATTTCAATTACCGAATCCTACGGCACCTTAGGCAAGACATCTTCACTTCATGTAGAGGCTGGGCCCGCAAACTGAGGCCTTGGGGCTTGAGACCAGGTCTCTGTTGCTCCGTGCCCATAACTTTTGATTCGTAAAGAGTTACGCGGCGCACAGCATATCGTTGGAAAGCTCTCCGAGAGCTCTACGAGGGGGGTAGCAAGCCTGCTTGGCTGTGCCTGTTTTCGGGGCCCAGAATCGAACATTTTCATCAGTTTCGAGATACTTTTCTTCGTTTGCGCTATTTTTCTGTCCCGGATCGTACGTCGTGAGCCGCGAAAAGGACGACAAGCTAATCTATCACATTTTTATTTCCGAATCCCATGGCACATTGGGCAAGGCAACTTCGCTTAACGTAGTGGCTAGGCCTGCAAACCGAGGGCGTGGGGCTTGGGACTTGGTCTCTGTAACTCCGGTGACCCTAACTTTTGATCTGTAAAGAGTTACGCGGCGCACATCATACCGTTGGAAAACCCTCTGAGAGCTCTACGACGAGGACAGCAAGTCTGCTCGGCGGCATCTATTTTCAGAGCCCAAAATCGAACATTTTCATCAATTTCGGGTTACATTTCTTCTTTGCGCTATTTTTTCATCCCGGATCGTACGTCGTGAGCAGCGAAAAGGACGACAACCTAATCCATCACATTTCTATTATCGACTCCCACGACACCTTGGGCAAGACAACTTCGCTTCACGTAGAGGCTGCGCCCGTAAACTGAGGGCATGGGGCTTGAGACTAGGACTCCATCGCTCCGGTGCCCATAACTTTTGATACGTAAGGAGTTACGCGGCGAACAGCATACCGTTGGAAATCTCACCGAGAGCTCTACGACGGGCGCAGCAAGCCTGCTCGGCTGCTCCTATTTTCGGAGCCCAAAATCAAACAATTTCATCAGTTTTGGGACACTTTTCTTGTTTTGCTCTGTTTTTCCATCCCGGATCGTACTTCGTGAGCTGCGAAAAGGACGACAACTTATTCCATCACAATTAAATTACCGAATCCCACAGTACCTTGGGCAAGACAACTTCGCTTCACGCAGAGATAGGGCCTGCAAATCGGGGGCGTGGGGCATGGAACCAGGTCTCCATCGCTCCGGTGCCCATAACTTTTGATCCTTAAGGAGTTACGTGGTACCTATTTTCAGAGCCCAAAATCAAACATTTTCATCAGTTTTGGGATATTTTTCTTCTTTTGCAATGTTTTTTCGTCCTGGATCGTACGTCGTAAGCCGCAAAATGGACGACAACCTAATCTATCACATTTCTATTACTAGATCAAAAGACACCTTGGGCAAGACAACTTCGCTTCACGTAGAGGCTGGGCCCAAAAACCGAGGGCGTGGGGCTTGGGACCAGGTTTCTGTCGTTCCGGTGCCCATGACTTTTGATCCGTAAGGCGTTACGTAATGCACAGCATACCGTTGGAAAGCTCTCCGAGAGCTGTACGACGGGGGGCAGCAAGTCTGCTGTTGCACCTATTTTTAGAGCCAAAAATTGAACATTTTCTTTAGTTTCGTGACACTTTTCCTTTTTCGCACTGTTTTTCCGTCTCGGATCGTATGTCATGAGCCGTGAAAAGGACGACAACCTAATCCATCACATTTCTATTACCTAATCCCAAGGCACCATAGGCAAGACAACTTCGCTTCACGCAGATGCTGGGCCAGGAAACCGAGGGCGTGGGGCTTGGGACCAGGTTTCCGTCGCTCCGGTGCCCATAACTTTTGATCTATAAGGAGTTATGCGGTGCACAGCATACCGTTGGATAGCCCTTCGAGAGCTCTACGTCGGGGGTAGCAAGCCTGCTCAGCTGCGCCTATTTTCAAAGCCCAAAATCGAACGTTTTCATCTGTTTCAGGACACTTTTCTTCTTTTACGCTATTTTTTGGGTCCTGGATCGTACGTCGCAAGCCGCAAAAAGGACGACAAGGCACCTTGGGAAAGACAACTTCACTTCACGTAGAGGCAGGGACCCTAAAACGAGGGCGTGGAGCTTGTGACCAGGTATCCGTCGCTCCAGTGCCCATAACTTTTGATCCGTAAGGAGTTACGCAGCGTATAACATACTGATGGAAAGCTCTCCGAGAGCTCTACGACAGGGGCAGCAAGCCTACTCTCCTGCACCTGTTTTCAGAGCCCAAAATCAAACGTTTTCTTCAATTTCTGGACACTTTTGCTCTTTTGCACTATTTTTTCATCTCGAATCGTACGTGGTGAGCCGCGAAAAGGACAACAACCTAATCCATCACATTTCTATTATCGAATCCCAAGGCAACTTGGGCAAGACAACTTTGCTTTAGGTAGAGGCTGGGCTCGCAAACCGAGGGCGTGGGGCTTGGGACCAAGTTTCCGTCGATCCATTGCCCATAACTTTTGATTCGTAAGGAGTTATGCGGCACACAACATACCGTTCGAAAGCTCTCCGATAGCTCTACGACGGGGGCAGCAAGCTTGTTCAACTGCGCCTATTTTCGGAGGCCAAAATTGAACATTTTCATCAGTTTTGCAATACTATTGTTCTTTTGCTCTGTTTTTCCGTCCTGGATCGTACGTCGTGAGTAGCGAAAAGGACGACTACTTAATCCATCACATTTCTATTACCGAATCCCACAGCACCTTGGGCAAGACAACTTTGCTTCACGTAGAGGCTGGGCCCGTAAATCGAGGGCGTGGGCCTTGGGACCAGGTCTTCGTGTCTCCGGTGCCCATAACTTTTGATCCGTAAGGAGTTATGCTGCGCACAGCATACCGTTGGAAAGCTCTCCGAGAGCTCTACGAAGGAGGCAGCAAGCGTACTCGGCTGGGCCTATTTTCGGAACCCAAAATCAAACTTTTTCATCAGTTTCGGGACACTTTACTTCTTTTGCACTCTTTTTCCATCTTGGATCGTACGTCGTAAGCCGCAAAAAGGACGACAACCTAATCCATCACATTTTATTACTGAATCCCACGGTACCTTGGACAAGACAACTTCACTTCATGTAGAGGCTGGGCCCGCAAACCGAGGGCGTGGGGCTTGGGACCTGGTCTCGGTCGCTCTGGTGCCTATAACTTTTGATCTGTAAGGAGTTACACGATGCACATCATACTGTTGGAAAGCTCTCCGAGAGCTCTACGACGGGGGTAGCAAGTCTGTTGAGCTGTGCCTATTTTTGAGGCACAAAATTAAACATTTTCATCAGTTTTGGGACACTTTTCTTCTTTTGCGCTATTTTTCTATCCCAGATCGTACTTTGTAAGCCACGAAAAGGACGACAACTTAATCCATCACATTTCTATTACTGAATGCCAAGGCACCTTGGGAAAGACAAATTCACTGCACGTAGAGGCTGGGCCCCTAAAACGAATGCGTGGAGCTTGTGACTAGGTATCCGGTGCCCATAACTTTTGATCCGTAAGGAGTTACGCGATGCACAACATAACGTTGGAAAGCTCCCCGAGAGCTCTATGAATGGGGCAACAAGTCTGGTCGGCTGCGCCAATTTTTGGTGCCCAAAATCGAACGTTTTCATCAGTTTCGGGATACTTTTCTTCTTTTGCGCTATTTTTTCATCCCGGATCGTACGTCGTGAGCCGCGAAAAGGACGACAACCAAATCTATCACATTTCTATTACTGAATCCCACGTCACCTTGGACAAGCCAACTTCACTTCACGTAGAGGTTGGGCCCGCAAACCGATGGCGTGGGGCTTGTGACCAAGTATCCGTCGCTCCGGTGCCCATAACTTTTGATCCATATGGAGTTACGCGGCGCATAGCATACAGTTGGAAAGCTCTCCGAGAGCTCTACGTCTTGGACAACAAGGCTGCTCGGCTGTGCCTATTTTCAGAGCCCAAAATTGAACATTTTCATCAGTTTCAGGATATTTTTCTTCTTTTATGCTATTTTTTCGTCCCAGATCGTACGTCATGAGCCGCCAAAAGAACGACAACCTAATCCATCACATTTCTATTACCAAATCCCTCGGCACCTTGGGCAAGACAACTTCACTTCACCTAGAGGCTGGGCCCGCAAACCGAGGGCGTGGGGCTTGGGACAAGGTCTCCGTCACTCCGGTGCCCATAACTTTTGATTTGTAAGGAGTTACGCGGCGCATAGCATACCGTTAGAAAGCTCTCTGAGAGCTCTACGATGGGGGCAACAAGCGTACTCAGAGAGGCCTATTTTTGGATCCCAAAATCAAACATTTTCATCAGTTTTGGGATACTTTTCTATTTTGTGCTCTTTTTTCGCCCCGGATCGTACGTCGTGAGCCGCGAAAAGGACGACAACCTAATACATCCCATTTCTATTACCGAATCCCATGGCACCTTGGGCAAGACAACTTATCTTTACGTAGAGGCTGGGCCCGCAAACCGAGGGATGGGGCTTGGGACAAGGTCTCCGTCATTCCGGTGCCCATAACTTTTGATCCGTAAGGAGTTACGCTGCGCACATCATACTGTTGGAAAGCTCTTCGAGAGCTCTACGAAAGGGCAGTAAGTCTGCTCAACTGCACCTATTTTTGAGGCCCAACATCGAACATTTTCATCAGTTTCGAGACACTTTTCTTCTTTTGCACTCTTTTTCTGTCCTAGATCGTACGTTGTGAGCTGCGAAAAGGACGGCAACCTAATCCATCACATTTTAATTACCGAATCCCTCGGTACCTTGGGCAAGATAACTTCACTTCATGTAGATGCTAGGCCCACAAACCGAGGGCGTGGTGCTTGAGACCAGGTCTCCGTCACTTCGGTGCCAATAACTTTTGATCCGTAAAGAGTTACGTGGCGAACAGCATACTGTTGGAAAGCTGTTCGAGAACTCTACGATGGGGGAAACAAGCCTGATCGGCTGCGCCCATTTTTGGAGGCCAAAATCGTATGTTTTCATAAGTTTCGGGACACTTTTCTTCTTTTGCGCTATTTTCCGTCCCGGATCGTACGTCGTGAGCCGCTAAAAGGACGACAACCTAATCCATCACATTCTATTACCAAATCCCACGGTACCTTGGGCAAGAAAACTTCACTTCACGTAGACGCTGGGCCCACAAAATGAGGGCGTGGTGCTTGGGACCAGGTCTGCGTCGCTTCGGTGCCCATAACTTTTGATCCGTAAAGAGTTACGCTGTGCACAACATACGGTTGGAAAGTTGTTCGAGAGCTCTACAACGGGGGCAACAAGCCTGATCGGCTACGCCTATTTTTGGTGCCCAAAATCGAACATTTTCATTAGTTTCGAGACACTTTTCTTGATTTGCGCTGTTTTTCAATCCCGGATCGTACATCGTGAGCCGCGAAAAGGACGACAACCTAATCTATCACATTTTTATTACCGAATCTCACGGCACCTTGGGCAAGACAACTTCACTTCATGTAGAGGCTGGGCCCGCAGACCGAGGTCGTGACGCTTGGGACAAGGTCTCCATCACCCCGGTGCCTATAACTTTTGATCCGTAAAGAGTTACGCGGCGCACACTATACCGTTGGAAAGCACTCCTAGAGCTCTACGACGGAGGCAGCAAGCTTGCTCGGCTGGGCCTGTTCTTAGAGCCCAAAATTGAACATTTTCATCAGTTTCGGGACATTTTTCTTCTTTTTCGCTATTTTTCCGTCCCAGATTGTACGTGTGAGCCGCGAAAAGGATGACAGCCTAATCCTTCACATTTCTATTGCCACAGCACCTTGGGCAAGACAACTTCGCTTCACATAGAGGTTGGGCCCACAAACCGAGGGTGTGGGGCTTGGGACAAGGTCTCCGTCACCCAGGTGCCAATAACTTTTGATCCGTAAGGAGTTACGCGGTGCACACTATACCGTTGCAAAGCTCTCCGAGAGCTCTACGACGGTGGTAGCAAACTTGCTCGGTTGGGCCTATTTTCGGTGCCTAAAATCGAATGTTTTCATCAGTTTCGGGACCCATTTCTACTTTTGTGCTGTTTTTTTATCCCAGATCGTACGTCATGAGCCGCGAAAAGGACGACAACCCAATCCATCACATTTCTATTACCTAATCCCACGGCACCTTGGGCAAGACAACTTCACTTCACGTAGAGGCTCGGCCCAAAAACGGAGGGCGTGGGGCTTGGGACCAAGTCTCTGTCGCTCTGGTGCCCATAACTTTTGATCCGTAAGGAGTTACGCGGCGCACATCATACAGTTGAAAAGTTCACCGAGAGCTCTACGATGGGGGTAGCAAGTCTGCTCAGCTGCGCCTGTTTTCGGGGCCCAAAATCGAACGTTTTCATTAGTTTCGGGATACTTTTCTTCTTTTACACTAATTTTCTATCCCAGATCATACTTCGTAAGCCGCAAAAAGAACGACAACCTAATCCATCACATTTCTATTACCGAATGCCAAGGCACCGTGGGAAAGACAAATTCACTTCACGTAGAGGCTGGGCCTCTAAAACGAGGGCGTGGAGCTTGTGACCAGGTATCCTGTGCCCATAACTTTTGATCCGTAAGGAGTTACGCAGTGCACAACATAATGTTGGAAAGCTCTCTGAGAGCTCTACGAAGGGGTAACAAGTCTGGTCAACTGCGCCAATTTTTGGAGCCCAAACTTGAACATTTTCATCAGTTTTAGGACACTTTTCTTCTTTTGCGCTGTTTTTTCATCCAGAATTGTACGTTGTGAGTCGCAAAAAGGATGACAACCTAATCCATCACATTTCTATTACTAAATCCCACGACACCTTGGGCAAGACAACTTCACTTCACGCTGGCGCTGGGCTCACAAACCGAGGGCGTGGTGCTTGGGACCAGGTGTCTGTCGCTCCGGTGCCCATAACTTTTGATCCGTAAGGAGTTACGCGACACACAGCGTACCGTTGGAAAGCTCTCCGAGAGTTCTACGATGGGGGAACCGAGCATGCTCGGCTGCGCCTATTTTCAGAGACCAAAATCTAACGTTTTCATCAGTTTCAGAACATTTTTCTTCTTTTGTGCTATTTTTCTGTCCCGGATCGTACGTCGTGAGCTGCGAAAAGAATGACAAACTAATCCATCACATTTCTATTACCGAATCGCATGGCACCTTGGGCAAGACTACGTCGCTTCACGTAAAGGCTAGGCCTGAAAACTGAGGGCATGGGGCTTGGGACCAGGTCTCCGTCGCTCCGGTGCGCATAACTTTTGATCCGTAAGGAGTTACGCAGCGCACAGCATACCGTTGGAAAGCTCTCCGAGAGCTCTACGATGGTAGCAACAACCCTGCTCTGCTGCACTTATTTTCAGAACCCCAAATTGAATGTTTTCATCAGTTTCGGGATACTTTTCTTCTTTTGCACTATTTTTCCGTCCCGGATCGTACGTCGTGAGCAGCAAAAAGGACGACAACCTAATCCATCACATTTCTATTACTGAATCCCATGACACCTTGAGCAAGACAACTTCGCTTCACGTAGAGACTGGGCCCGCAAACTGAGGGCGTGGGGCTTGGGACCAAGTATCCATCGCTCTGGTGCCCATAAATTTTGATCCGTAAAAAGTTACCTGGCGAACAACATAGCGTTAAAAAGCTCTCCGAGAGCTCTACGACGGGGGCTAGAAGCCTGCTCGGCTGCGCCTATTTTTGGAGCCGAAATTCAAACTTTTTTATCAGTTTTGGGTTACTTTTCTTCTTTTGCACTATTTTTTCTATCCCAAATTGTATGTCGTGAGTCGCGAAAAGGATGACAACGTAATCCATCATATTTCTGTTACCGAATCCCATAGCACCTTGGGCAAGACAACTTCACTTCACGTAGACACTGGGCCCGCAAACCGAGGGCGTGGGACTTGGGACCAGGTGTCCGTCACTCTGGTTCCCATAAATTTTGATTCGTAAAGCGTTACGCGGCGCACAACATATCGTTGGAAAGCTCCTCCAAGAGCTCTACGAGAGGGGTAGCAAGCCTGCTCAGCTGCACCTATTTTCGGAGCCTAGAATCAAACATTTTCATTAGTTTTTGGACACTTTTCTTCTTTTGCGCTATTTTTTCGTCCTGGATCATATGTCGTGAGCCGCGAAAAGGACGAAAACCTAATCCATCACATTTATATTACAAAATCCCATGGCACCATAGGCAAGACAACTTCGCTTAACGTAGTGGCTGGGCCCGCAAACTGACGGCGTGGGGCTTGGGACCAGGTCTCCGTCACTCCAGTGCCCATAACTTTTGATCCGTAAGGAGTTACGCAGTGCACAGTATACCGTTGGAAAGCTCTATGAGAGTACGAAGACAGGGGCTGCAAGTCTCTGCTCAGCTGCGCCTATTTTCGGAGCCCAAAATCAAATATTTTCATCAATTTCGATACACTTTTATTCTTTTGCGCTATTTTTTCATCCCGGATCGTACGTCGTGAGACGCGAAAAGAACGACAACCTAATCCATCTCATTTCTATTACCAAATCGCACAGCACCTTAGACAAGAAAACTTCGCTTCACGTAGAGGTTGGGCCCATAAACCGAGGGCGTGGGGCTGGGGACCAGGTCTCCGTCGCTCCGGTGACCATAACTTTTGATGCGTAAGGAGTTACACAGCGCACAGTATACCGTTGGAAAGCTCTCCGAGAGCTCTACGATGTGGGCTATAAGCCTACTTGGCTGAACCTATTTTCGGAGCCCAAAATCGAACTTTTTCATCAGTTTCAGGACACTTTTCTTCTTTTGCTCTATTTTTTCATTCCGGATCGTACGTCATGAGTAGCAAAAAGGACGACAACCTAATCCATCACATTTCTATTACCGAATCCCATGGCACCTTGGAAAAGACAACTTCACTTCACGTAGAGGCTAGGCCCGCGAACCGAGGGCGTGGGGCTTGAGACCAAGTCTCCGTCGCTCCGATGCCCATAACTTTTGATCCGTAAAGAGTTACGTGGCGCACAGCATATCATTGGAAAGCTCTCTGAGAGCTCTACGAGGGGGGTAGCAATCCTGCTCGGCCGCGCCTATTTTCGGAGCCCAGAATTGAACATTTTCATCAGTTTCGGGACACTTTTCTTCGTTTACGCTATTTTTCTGTCCCGGATCGTACATCGTGAGCCGCAAAAAGGACAACAACCTAATCCATCACATTTCTATTTCCGAATCCCATGGCACCTTGGGCAACACAACTTCGCTTAACATAATGGCTGGGCCTGCAAACCGAGGGCGTGGGGTTTGGGACCTGGTCTCTGTAACTCCGGTGCCCATAACTTTTGATCCGTAAAGAGTTACGCGGCACACATCATACCGTTGGAAAGCTCTTTAAGAGCTCTACGACGGGGGCAGCAAGTCTGCTCGGCGGCATCTATTTTCGGAGCCCAAAATTGAATATTTTCATAAGTTTTGTGATACTTTTCTTCATTTGCGCTATTTTTCCATCCCAGATCATACGTCGTGAGCCGCAAAAAGGACGACAACCTAATCCATCACATTTGTATTACCAACTCCCACGACACCTTGGGTAGGACAACTTCGTTTCACATAGGCTGGGCCCACAAACCGAGGGTGTAGAGCTTGGGACCAGGTATCCGTCGTTCCGGTGCCCATAACTTTTGATCAGTAAGGAGTTACGCGGCGAATAACATATCGTTGGAAAGCTCACCAAGAGCTGTACGACGCGGGTTACAAGTCTGCTCGGCTGCACCTATTTTCGGAGCACAAAATCAACGTTTTTATCAATTTTGAGACAATTTTCTTCTTTTGCGCTGTTTTTCCATCCCGGATCGTATGACATGAGCCGCAAAAAGGACGACAACCTAATCCATCACATTTCTATTACCAAATCCCATGGCACCTTGGGCAAGACAACTTCGCTACATGTAGAGGCTGGGCCCACAAACCGAGGGCGTGGGGCTTGAAACTAGGTCTCCATTGCTCCGGTGCCCATAACTTTTGATCCTTAAGGAGTTACGTGGTACCTATTTTCGGAGCCCAAAATCAAACATTTTCATCAGTTTCGGGATATTTTTCTTCTTTTGCAATGTTCTTCCGTCCCGGATCGTACATCGTAGGCCGCGAAAAGGGCGACAACCTAATCTTTCACATTTCTATTACCGAATCGAAAGGCACCTTGGGCAAGACAACTTCGCTTCACGTAGAGGATGGGCCCGAAAACCAAGGGCGTGGGGCTTGGGACCAGGTCTCCGTCGCTCCGGTGCCCCTGACTTTTGATCCGTAAGGCGTTACGTGGCGCACAGCATACCGTTGGAAAGCTTTCCGAGAGCTATACGACGGGGACAGCAAGTCTGCTCGGCTACGCCTATTTTCAAAGCCAAAAATTGAACATTTTCTTTAGTTTCGTGACACTTTTCTCTTTCGCGCTGTTTTTCCGTCTTGGATTGTACGTCGTGAGCCGCGAAAAGGACGACAACCTAATTCATCATATTTCTATTACCGAATCCCATGGCACCTTAGGCAAGAAAACTTCACTTCATGTAGAGGATGGGCCCGTAAACTGAGGGCGTGGGGCTTGGGACTAGGTCTCCGTCGCTCCGGTGTCCATAACTTTGGACTCGTAAGGAGTTATGCAGCCAACAGCATACCGTTAGAAAGCTCTCCGAGAGCTCTGCAACGGGGGCAACAAGCTTGCTTGGCTGCGCCTATTTTCGGCGCCCAAAATTGAATGTTTTCATCAGTTTCGGGATACTTTTCTTCTTTTGTGCTGTTTTTCTGTCCTGGATCGTATGTCGTGAGCCGCGAAAAGGATGATAACCTAATCCATCACATTTCTATTACCGAATCACACGGCACCTTAGGCAAGACAACTTCACTTCACGTCGACGCTGGGCCCACAAACCGAGGGCTCGGTGCTTTGGACCAGGTCTCCGTCGCTCCGGTGCACATAACTTTTGATTCGTAAAGAGTTACGCGGCACACAGCATTCTGTTTGTCACGCCCCAACCCGGCCTTTAAAGGTTAGACCAGGGTGTTATCTAAACATTCAAGTCATATCTCGTACTTAACCGTTCATGAAAGTTTAACGCTTAATGTTTTAGCCTAAACTCTAAAAATTTTCGGAAAATCGGCAGCATAATGGCTGTAATTGGGCTCTTTGGTTTGACCTAATTCTCTAAACACCTCAAAATTTACCATCTCAAATTCATTTCCAACTAAGATTACTATTTATCATCAATTGAAATGCCTACCAGTTGTCTCGATGTCTCGTTTGATTAATAACCTAGTATGATACTATGTCTCGTCTGTTTAT
The DNA here is from genome assembly GCA_037974665.1 of Ehretia macrophylla. NCBI lineage: Eukaryota > Viridiplantae > Streptophyta > Magnoliopsida > Boraginales > Ehretiaceae > Ehretia > Ehretia macrophylla. The sequence goes on along the minus strand of CM075772.1, from coordinate 55,982,216 downwards.
TAATCCTCATTACAAAAATACCTGTTGATCTTAGCTTGATAGTAAGTACCTGCTTAGATTGGATAGGTTAATTTACTTAGTCCTTATCTGATACTTCAAGACCCTACGATAGATACTAGTCAATGACAATAGCAAAAGACCATAGTAGCGTCTGTCTAGTTGATATTAGTACAAACCAAAATTAGACCCCAAATTACAATGGGGGTCTTTTACATTACAAACATTAAGCAACATGAAAAGAAATAGTCTTCAAGTAGCATAGTTCACAAATGGCCATAATCACACAAAGCACATAGGACAGACAATCACTCCAATGAATCATCGTTAGGTACATCGTCCTCAGGTACCTGTTCTTGATCTTCTTCACCTGAGATGATAAAAGAGGGTGAGTCCTTATGAACTCAGCGAGGGGGAACGAGAAATAGGTTTTGAAACTCATTTTCCGGTTCAACTTATGAAAATCCTTTTTGCAAGCATGAATATAGTACAATTAAGTACATAACAATAATATAAAGTAAAGGAACACAATTACCAGTCTTTCATCCCCGAGGTTCTCCAGGAACCAAGCGAGAGTACTTATACAAATAGAAAAAGGATACGGTGAGCTTTTGCTCTCAGTAGTTGCGGTCGACTTTAAATCATCCCCTTAACACGCCAAGTGAGTGTACTCCGGATGTACCCCGAAATCCTACGACCCAACTCTCCGAGGAAGTCTAGCTCCCAAGCGAGAGAGGGAATGGGACAGTGGTAGTCAAGGGTGCACCGGCAAGCCCGATGCCGCCCGGTGTGCGTGATCGCTACCACGCCACAGACTGAAAGGTTGCAACCTTGTATGCAATGCACATTTATGACATTTAATATATCACATTAGGAGGACAACAAAGTAGGTTGCCTCCGGACAGTCATAAGATTGCACATTGACAAGTAAACAAGCGAGGCACGAATAGACAAGTAATTTCACTTGAAAAGCATATGGAGTTATATGAACATTAAACGGACAGCCATGTAACACATGTAAATCAAGTCATATAACTCATTTCAAAGTCCACGTAATCAAATATTAAGATTATTCAACATGCAACAACATCTACATGGGCTCGGATGCAAGAAAGGCCTATTTGTCAACATGCAATGATCAAAATCACATTTAAGGCTATAAGGGCATCTACGGGCAGCCTACTAAGCATATAATTCCACACAATATCCAAATGATCAACACTTAGCAAGACTACCTAGTCATTAGGGTTTCCATTTCATGCATATCCGTGCAATTTAAGCCCCAAACCAATTCAAAATCAATCTCAAGCCATGCATCATTTAATTCAACATCCTCAAACATTCAAAACAGTCCACACAACATCCCAAAGCTACAATCCCAAGCATTTATTTCAACAAGAGAAGTTACAACAATTTTTCTAAGCATAACACTAAGTGAAACCCTTACTGCAATAGGCTGTTTTCTCACAATCATTAAGATAAGAAAACAATCTCCAATTCCAGTGAATAAGATGTCAAATTAAATCTTAAGAAGTGAAATAAAATCAGAAACAAACCTTGCATCATTTGGAGTTTGGGATCATTAGTTATAGCCGAAACAGTGGGATAGCACAAAACTGTCCAGATTTGCACACATTTCGATAATTGACGTTTTTGAGGTCCTTACGGTCAGATGTAGCCTTAATCCATTTCTGACAAAAATATCCAGAACTGCAAAACCTAGCATCAGACCAAATATCGTGCATTTTGGACATCATTTAATAAGTAAAATCTGGTTCGTTCTACAAGGTCAGTGCATCTGCCAAAACCTGCTTCATTTTTCCATATTTCCAGATTTGGACACATTGTAATGATTTGCCATTTTGAGGACCTTAGAGTCGAAATTAGCTTTGGCTTATTTCTGTGAAAAATAATCAAAACTGGCAAAACTAGTCATGTACCAACTTTCATGCATTTTCAACATCATTTTCCTAGCCAAACTCACCTCGAAACAACAGGTCAGAGAGCTGTCACATAATCCGACTTCACCTATCATCACTTTCAAGCCAAAATCTTGCCATGCATGGTTGAAGAAGCTTATGAACGAACAGATAACTCTAGTACAGAAGCAAAGAAATACATTTAAGAGCATGCATGTGGATTTTTGAAGGATTTTCAAAAGGTTTTAACCCTCACCTTAGCAATCAACCAAGAAGATGCGCAAAACTTGTTGAAGCAAAATTTTCTTCTTCTCCTTTGCCTAGCCGAGGTTCCAACTACATTTTTTCTATTTTTCCTAGCTTAGTGACCAAGCTCTTAGTACATGCATGTGGTTAGAACAAGAAGAAAAGAAATGGAAGCTTAAAAACTAACCTAGGGCCGAAATGAAGACTCTATGTGCTTGCATGCATCTTTTGAGCTAACTACTTGCTTTCCTTTGCTTGGGCTTGCCTTGGATGACCTTAGGATGATGAAGATGAGTTGTGAAGTGAAGAGAATCAGCCAAGGCCGAGAGACAGAGTAAAATGAGAGGGGGAGAGAGAAGATTGAGGAAGAAAGAAGAAATGACAAAATAATGAAGGCCTTTGCAACTTTGATGCATATGGTCTGCCTTGAGCTTGATGATTCAGATTTTTATGCCTTCAAGGTGTGATTTTAAAATGCTAGCATGGGCAAAGAGGGTTTGGTCGAGTAGGGTAGAGTTTTGAGGTGGTTTTGAGCAATTTTTTATGCATTTGTGTCATAGTTTGTCTAAGCATGCATAGTTAAAAGAATAATTGTTTAATCCTTGCTCAAATGTCTTGGTATGGCCGGCTATAGCATGTGTAAATTCTGAATTTTTGTCATCATTTGAGAGTTATTTAATTGGGTGTTGGAAGTGCAAAAAGAATAAGGAATAAAGAATGAGAAATGCTTAGTGTTTAGTGAAATTTTGTCTTCTAGTGAGTTGAATTAGTAATTTAATAATAGTTAGTGGATTTTGTAGGATTAATTAATGACCTAGTGCTTCGTGTAAGATGCTTTCTTGATTAGCGTGAGGGCACGCTTTCCTAGGTCTAGGGCACGCACTACGAGGTAGGACACGAACTACGAGACAAACGCACATTTTTCAAGTAAATGCACGCAACCCTAAATGAATGCACATAATTCAATGCAAGGCACACAAAACGAACACAATTCTTAAACCTAGGTCAAGGCACGCAAATCTAGATTAGGGTACACAAAATGAGGTATCACGCGCAAATCGAGGTCTCACACGTAATTCAAGGTCAGGACACGTATATCTAGGTATGCAATACATCGAGGATTAGGGCACACAATTCTAAGTCAAGGCACGTATGACGAAGCATGCACGAAAACCAAGACAGGGCACGCCATCCAAGATCAGTCATATAATTCTAGGTCTAAGGCACATAAATTGAGGTAACACACATTATTCGGGGTCGGGCCTCATACCGTTGGAAAGTTGTCCGAGAGCTCTACGACAGGGGCAACAAGCCCGATCGGCTGCGCCTATTTTCGGTGCCCAAAATCAAACGTCTTCATTAGTTTCGGGACCCCTTTCTTCTTTTGCCCGACTTTTCCATCCCAGATCGTACATCGTGAGCTGGAAAAAAGACGAAAACCTAATCTATCACATTTCTATTACCGAATCCCAAGGCACCTTAGGCAAGACAAATTCGCTTCATGTAGAGGCCGGGCCCACAAACCGAGGGCGTGGGGCTTGGGACAAGGTCTCCATCACCCCGATGCCCATAACTTTTGATCCGCAAGGAGTTACGCGGCGCACACCATACCGTTGGAAAGCACTCCAAGAGCTCTACGATGGGGTAGCAAGCTTGCTCGGCTGCGCTTGTTTTCATAGCCTAAAATCGAACGTTTTTATCAATTTTGGGATACTTTTCTTCTTTTGCGCTATTTTTTCGTCCCGGATCGTACGTCGTGAGCGGCGAAAAGGACGACAGCCTAATCCATCACATTTCTATTACTGAATGCCAAGACACCTTGGGAAAGACAACTTCACTTCACGTAGAGGCTCGGCCTGGAAATTGAGGGCGTGGGGCTTAGGACCAGGTCCCTGTCGCTCCGGTGCCCATAACTTTTGATCTGTAAGAAGTTATGCAACACACAACATATTGTTGAAAAGTTCTCCGAGAGCTCTATGACGGGGGCAGCAAGCCTGCTCAGCTGCACCTATTTTCGGGGCCCAAAATTGAACATTTTCGTTAGTTGCGGGCCACTTTTCTGCTTTTGCGCTATTTTTCTGTCCCAGATCGTACGTCGTGAGCCGTGAAAAGGACGACAACCTAATCCATCACATTTCTATTACCGAATGCCAAGGTACTTTGGGAAAGATAAATTCACTTCACGCAGAGGCTGGGCCCCTAAAACAATGGCGTGGAGCTTGTGACCAGGTATCCGTCGCCCCGGTGCCCATAACTTTTGATCCGTAAGGAGTTACGCAGCGCACAACATAACGTTGGAAAGCTCTCTGAGAGCTCTATGAAGGGGGCACAAAGCCTGCTCAGTTGCGCCTATTTTTGGAGCCCAAAATCGAACGTTTTCATTAGTTTTAGGATACTTTTCTTTATTTGCACTATTTTTCCGTCCCAGATCGTACGTCGTGAGCCGCGAAAAGGACGAAAATCTAATGCATCACATTTCTATTACCGAATTCCAAGGCACCTTGGGCAAGACAACTTCGCTTCACGTAGTGGCTGTGTCACGCCCCAACCCGACCTATAGAGGTTAGACTAGGGAGTGATCTAGACATTCAAGTCCTTTCATATACTTAATCGTTCAAGAAGGTTTAACACTTAACGTTTAGCCTAAACTCCACTAATTCGTCAGAAATCCGACAGCATAATGGCTGTAATTGGGCTCTTTAGTTTGACCTAATTTTCTAAAGACCTCAAAACTTTCAATCTCAAATTCATTTCCAACTAAGATTACTATTTATCACCAATTGAAACGTCTACTAGTTATCTCGAAGTCTCGTTTGATTAACAACCTAGCATGATAACTCTGTCTCGTTTGTTTGTTAATCCTTGTTACAAAAGTACCTGTTGATCTTAGCCTACCAATGAGTACCTGCTTAAGATTGGATAGATTCATTTACTTAATCATTTACCTGATACTTCATAAGCCTGTGATAGATACTAACCAGTAGTGATAGATACTATGCATCGATTACCGAGGATTAAACCAAGTGACCGTCAAGAATAAATACACACTTCCATTGATCGACGAGTTGTTTGATCAACTTCAGGGAGCCAAAATGTATTCGAAGCTCGACTTGAGGCAAGACTCCAGTTCCTAGAGTTCAGGCCCGAGCTTATGCTATTGAGTGCAAGGAGCTTCTAGAGGAGACCGCTGTTGTTGAAGGTACATTCTTGATACTGAATCAACCTGTTAGGGGGCTAATTGATCCAGATGCTACTCACTCATTTATTACTCCCTTATGTGTGCAATGTGTGAAACTACGAGTTGTATGTTTGCCACTACACAAGTTCAATCGACCTTGTTGTCTAAATTGCGAGAGGCTCAACAGAAGGACCAACAGTTTTAGAAGATTAAAGAAAGCAACACATATTTCAAGTTTCATGATGATGGTATTTGGAGGTTCAGGAATTGAATTTGTGTTCCTAATGATCCAGAGTTGAAAAAGAAGATTCTTGAAGAAGCCCATAATTCAAGATACACTATCCACCCCGGCAGAACAAAGATGTACCGGGATTTGAAGCAACACTATTGGTGGAATAACATGAAAATAGAGATTGATGAGTTTGTGGCACGGTGTTTGACTTGCCAGAGAGTCAAATCAGAACATCAACGACAGGCAAGTTTACTTCAGCCGTTGGAAATTCCTCAATGGAAATGGGAACACATAACTATGGACTTTGTCATGGACCTGCCCAGGTCACAAAAGGGTCATGACGCCGTTTGGGTCATAGTGGATAAATTGACCAAGTCAGCGCACTTCTTACCGATGAACAAGGATGATAGTCCTGAGAAACTGGGAGATATGTATGTGACAGATATTGTAAGATTGCACGGGATGCCTGTGAGTATTGTATCGGATAGGGATCCTCGTTTTACTTCTCGATTTTGGAAAAGATTGCAAGAAGCTTTGGGAACGAAGTTGAGTTTCAGCACGGCTTATCACCCTCAGACTGATGGACAATTTGAGAGAACTATTCAGATTCTAGAGGATATGCTGAGGGCGTGTGTTTTAGATTTTGGGAAAGGTTGGGAGAAATATCTGCCTTTAGTAGAGTTCGCTTATAATAACAGTTATCAGGCCACTATCGGGATGGCCCCATTTGAGGCATTGTATAGACGTAAGTGTCGATCCCCAATTTACTGGGACGAAGTAGGTGAGACGAAGACTTTTGACCCGACCCTTCTACCTGAACTTATGAAGACTGTTGATAATGTCCACCTTATCCGAAAACGGATGCTTACCGCCCAAAGCAGGCAGAAAAGTTATGCAGACCGACGGAGACGGAGTCTAGAGTTTGAGGTCGGCGACAAGGTGTTCTTGAAGATATCACCTCGAAGGTGACTGATTAAACAAGGCAAGGGTGGAAAGTTGAGCCCGAGATTTGTATGACCATTTGAGATAATTGAGAAGGTTGGCAAATTGGCGTATCGCCTGGAACTACCCCAAAACCTCTCCAATAATCACGACGTCTTTCATGTTTTAATGCTACGAAAGTATCACCCTGATCCTTCGCATATCTTGGAGCCAGAGCCGTTGCAGCTTCGGGAGAACTTGTCTTATGAAGAGAAGCCCATTCAGATCCTAGACTAGCAAGATCGAGAGTTGCGCAACAAATCTATACCGATGGTGAAAGTGTTATAGGATCACCAAGGAGTTGAAGAAGCAACGTGGGAAAGGCGAGACCAGATGGAGCAGCAGTATCCAGCATTATTTCAAAGGTAAAATTGAATTTTGGGACGAAATTCTTTTAAGGAGGGGAGGATGTGAGGGCTAAAAGTCTTTTGAAAAGCTTTCAAAAACCACATGCATGCCTTCATATGTCTATTTTTACCTCTGAACTTGTGATATATGTGTGTATATGAGCTTTTGTAAACATGCATGGCAAGATATTTGGCTAGAATTTGAAGATAGGTGAAATCGAGTAAATGGCAGTTTTATGACTTGCTGGAGCGAAGTGAATTTGACCAGGTAAATGGTGTTGAAAATACATGAAAATTGGTAGGTGACTAGTTTTGCCAGTTCTGATAATTTTTCATAGAAATAGACTAAAGCCAATTTTGATTCTAAGGTCCCCAAAATGGCAAAACATCGAAAGATGTCCAAATCTGGAAAAATCTGGAAAATGAAGCAGGTTTTTGGCAGTTCACTGTCCTTGTAGAATGAACCAGTGTTGACTTAGCAATTTATGTCTAAAATGCATGAAATTTGGTAGACTGATATATTTTTCAGTTCTGGACATTTTTATCAGAAATAGACCAAGGCTGAATCTGACCCTAAGGTTCTTAAAAACGACAAGTGTTGAAATGTTTACCAATCTGGACAGTTTTGCGTAGTCTTACGGTTTTGGCTATAACTCTTGAACCCGAACTCCAAATGATGCGAGGTTTGTTTTTGGATTTATTTAACTCCTTAAGCTTTAATTTGAAATTTTTTTCACTGAAATTGGAGATTTTTTTCTTGTCTAAATGATTGTGGGAAGACAGACCATTGCAATGAGGTTTTCATTTAGTGATATGCTTTGAAAATTATTGTAACTTCTCTTGTTGTATTAATAGCTTGGGATTGTGGCACTTGGATGTTGTATTGACTATTTTGAATGATTGAGGATGTTTAATTAATCGATGCATGGCTTTGACTTAATTACGTGACAACTTGTGGCTTAATCGCACGGGTAAGCATGAATTGACACCCTAGTGACTATGAAAACCCAATAAGTGTTGATCCTATGGTTATCGTGTCTAATTATTTGGTTAGTGGGCTGCCCGTAGTTGTCCTTATAGCCCTAAATGTGATTCCGATGATTACATGTTGACAAGTAGACCTTTCTTGCACCCGGTCCCGCGTAAACGTCGTTGCATGTTTTATGACCTTATTATTTGATTTCGTGAACCCCGAAATGAGTTATATGACTTGATTTACATGTGTTACATGGCTGCCCATTTAATATTCATATAACTCCATGTGCCTTACAAGTGAAATTACCTGTCATAGCATGCCTCGCTTGTTTACTTGTCAATGTGCAATTTTATGACTGTTCGAAGGTAACCTACTTTGTTGTCCTCCTAATGTGATATATTAAATGTCATAAATGTGCATTGCATATAAGGTTACAACCTTTCATTCTGGCGTGGTAGCGTTTCACGCACACCGGGCGGCATCGGACTTGCCGGTGGAACCGTGGCTACCATTGTCCAATTCCCTCTCTCGCTTGGGGGCTAAACTCCCTCGGAGAGTTGGGTCGTAGGATTTCGGGGTACATCCGGAGTACACCCATTTGGCGTGATAAGTGGATGATTTGAAGTCGGCAGCAACAACTGATACCGAAAATGAACTGAGAGCAAAAGCTCACCATATCTTTTTCACTAGGTGTATAAGTACTCTTGCTTGGTTCCTAGAGGACCTCGGGGAGGAAAGACGAGTAATTGTGTTCTTTTACTCTTATATTACGTTATGAACTTACTTGTGATATATGTCATGCTTGCAAAAAGGGTTTTCATAAGTTGAACTGGAAAAAAAGTTTCAAAACTTATTTCTCGTTCCCGCTTTCCTGAGTTCATAAGGGCTCACCCTCTTTTATCATCTGAGGTGAAGAAGACCAGGAACAGGTACCCGAGGACAACATGCCTATTGATGACTCCTTGGAATGATTGCTTGCCCTACGTGCCTTACTTGACTATGGCCATTTTTGTGAACGATATGTTGCTTGAAGACTACTTCTTATGTTGCTTGTTGTTGTATTGTAAATGACCCCCGTTGTAATTTGGGGTCAAATTTTGGATTGTACTGATCATAACTAGATAGACACTCTTATTGTCTTTTTTGCTATCGCTACTAGTTAGTATCTATCACAGGCTGATGAAGTATTAGGTAAATGATTAAGTAAATGAATCTATCCAATCTTAAGCAGGTACTCATTGGAAAGTTAAGATCAACAGGTACTTTGTAACAAGGATTAACAAACAAACGAGACAGAGTTATCATGCTATATTGTTAATCAAATGAGACTTCGAGATAACTAATAGGTATTTTAATTGGTGATAAATAGTAATCTTAGTTGGAAATGAATTTGAGATTGAAAGTTTTGAGGCCTTTAGAAAATTAGGTCAAACTAAAGAGCCTAATTACAGCCGTTGTACTGCCGGTTTTCCGGAGAATTTGTGGAGTTTAGGCTAAATGTTAAGTGTTAAACCTTCTTGAACAATTAAGTACGTGAAAGGACTTGAATGTTTAGATCACTCCCTAGTCTAACCAACCTAACCCGACCATAAGAATGTCTATCTAGTTATGATCAGTACAACCCAAAATTAGACCCCAAATTACAACGGGGGTCATTTACAATACAACAACAAGCAATATAAGAAATAGTCTTCAAGCAACATATCATTCACAAAATGGCCATAGTCAAGTAAGGCACGTAGGGCAAGCAATCATTCCAAAGAGTCATCAATAGGCACGTTGTCCTTGGGTACCTGTTCCTGGTCTTCCTCACCTGAGATGATAAAAGAGGGTGAGTCCATATGAACTCAGCGAGGGGGAACGAGAAATACGTTTTGAAACTCTTTTTTCGGTTAACTTATGAAAAACCTCTTTTTGAAAACATGTCACATATTACAAGTAACAAGGTACACAAGTATAAGAATCAAATTGAGCAACATATACAATTACCAATCATTTCAAGGATACGGTGAGCATTTGCTCTCAATATTGATTTCGATACGATTGTTGCGGCCGACTTCAATAATCCACTTATAGCACCCATTTAGGTGTACTCCGGATGTACCCCGAAAACCTACGACCCAACTCTCCGATGAAGTCTAGCCCCCAAGCGAGAGAGGGAATTGGACAATGGTTGTCACGATTGCGCCGGCAAGCCTGATGCCGCCCAGTGTGCGTGAAACGCTACCACGCCAGAATGAAAGGTTACAACCTTGTATGCAATGCACATTTATGGCATTTAATATATCACATTAGGAGGACAACAAAGTAGGTTGCCTCCGAGCAGTCATAAGATTGCACATTGACAAGTAAACACACGAGGCATGATATGACAGGTAATTTCACTTGTAAAGCACATGGAGTTATATGAATATTAAACGGGCAGCCATGTAACGCATGTAAATCAAGTCATATAACGCATGTGAATCAAGTCATATAACTCATTTCGAAGTTCACGTAATCAAATAATAAGGTCGTACAACATGTAACGACGTTTACGTGGGACCGGGTGCAAGAAAGGTCTACTTGTCAACCTGTAATCATCAGAATCACATTTAGGGCTATAAGGGCAACTACAGACAGCCTACTAATCATATAATTAAACACGATATCCATAGGATCAACACTTAGCGAGTTTTCCTAGTCACTAGGGTTTCAATTCATGCTTACCCGTGCAATTAAGCCCCTAGTTGTCACGTAATTAAACTCAAGCCATGCATCGATTAATTAAAACACCCTCAAGCATTCAAAACAGTCCACACAACATCCAAGTGCCACAATCCCAAGCATTTAATAGAACAAGAGAAGTTACCATAATTTTCAAAGCATATCACAAGATGAAAACCTCACTGCCATGGTCTGTTTTTCCACAATCATTTAGACAAACAAACAATCTCCAATTCCAGTGAACAAAATGTCAAATTAAAGCTTAAGGAGTGAACTAAATCCAGAAACAAACCTTGTATCATTTGGAGTTCGGGTTCAAGAGTTATAGCCAAAACCGTACGACTACGCAAAACTGTCCAGTTTTGTACACATTTCAATACTTGTCATTTTTGAAGGCCTTAGGGTCAGATTTAGCCTTAGTCTACTTCTGACAAAAATGTCCAGAACTGAAAAATACAGCAATATACCAAATTTTATGCATTTTAGACATCAATTTCTAAGTCAAAACTGGTTCGTTCTACAAGGACAGTGAACTGCCAAAAACCTGCTCCATTTTCCAGATTTTTCCAGATTTGGACACCTTTCGATATTTTGCCATTTTGGGGACTTAGACTCAAAATTGGCCTTGGCCTATTTCTATGGAAAATGCTCAGAACTGGCAAAACTAGTCACCTACCAATTTTCACACATTTTCAACATCATTTTCCTGGTCAAATTCACTTCGCTCCAACAAGTCAGAAAACTACTATTTCCACGATTTCACCTATCTTCAAATTCTAGCCAAATATCTTGCCATGCATGTTTACAAAAGCTCATGTACACACATATATCACAAGTACAGAGGTAAAAATAAACATATGAAGGCATGCATGTGGATTTCGAAAGCTTTTAGAAAGGATTAACCCTTACCTTAGTAACTTTATCAACAAAGGATGCTCAAAACTCTTGGAGATGCACAAATGGTCTCTTTTCCTTGTTTGGCCGAGGGATATTGCTTGTTTCCTTAATTCCTAGCTAAGTTACCATGCCCTTAGTATGTGCATGTGGTTAGAACAAAAAAAGGAAATGAAATAGAAGCTATCAACATACCTAAGCCGAAATGAAGGTTCTATGAGCTTGCATGTATGTCTTTTGCATTCTAGATTGCTTGGTCGAGTTCCTTAGTGTCTTGTATGTCTTGAAGAACCTTAGGATGATGAGCTTAAGCTATGGAGACTAGAATTGCAACTAAGGCCAAGAGAGAGAGAGAGGAAATGAGGGAGTGAGAGAATGGGAGAACGAAAAATGAAATGCTTGTGAGGTATGAAGTGTTGTGTGTGAGTGTGTTGGCCTAGGGCCTTGAAAATTCTGATTTTTGTGTCTTCAAGAGCATGTTTTTGAATCACCTTAGCATGGGCAATTGAGTGTGTCGAGATTTTGGTGCATTGGGTAGGGTTTTGAGTCATTTTTTTTATGCTTTGTGTTATAGGTTGTCTAAGTTTAATTTTGAAATTGCAAAGCATTGTCAAATGCTCCATGTGGTCGGCCAAGCTAGTGGAAAATTCTGAATTTTTGTCTTGGTTGAGCTTATTTTATTGCATGTGCTTGGAATATGCAAAAGAATAAAGAATAAAGAATAAGAATGTCTAGTTTTTTGTGAGATTTCGTCCTCTACTGAGTTGAATTAGCAATTTAATATTAGTTAGTGGAGTTTGTAGGATTAATTAATGATCTAGTGCTTTGTGTAAGATGCTTTCTTTATTAGCGTGTGGGCACGCTTACCTAGGTCTAGGGTACACACTACGAGATAAAGCATGAACTACGAGATGAAAGCACGTTTCCCAAGTAAATGCATGTAATCCTAAATGAATGCATGTAATTCAATGCAAGGCACACTAAACAAAACACGACTCTAAAACCTAGGTCAAGGCACACAAATCTAGGTTATGGCACACGAAATGAGGTATTGCACGCAAATCAAGATCGGGCCTCAAAGGTTGGGCCCGCAAACCGAGGGCGTGGGGCTTGGGACCGGGTCTCCGTCGCTCCAGTTCCCATAACTTTTGATCTGTAAGGAGTTACGTGGCGCACAGCATACCGTTGGAAAGCTCTCCGACAGCTCTACGACTGGGACAGCAAGCCTGCTAGGCTGCACTTGTTTTCTGAGCCCAAAATCGAACGTTTTTATCAGTTTCGGGACACCTTTCTTCTTTTGCGTTGTTTTTCCGTCCAAGATCGTACATCGTGAGTGGCGAAAAGGACGAGAACCTAATCCATCACATTTCTGTTACCGAATCCCACGGTACCTTAGGTAACACAACTTAGCTTCACATAGAGGCTGGGCCCGCAAACCGAGGGCGTGGGGTTTGGGACCAGGTCTCCGTCACTCCCGTGCGCATAACTTATGATCTGTAAAGAGTTACGCGGCACACAACATACTGTCTGAAAGCTCTCTGAGGGCTCTAGGATGGGAGTAGCAAGGCTGCTCGGCTGCACCAGTTTTTGGTGCCCAAAATCGAACGTTTTCATCAGTTTTAGGACACTTCTTTTCTTTTGCGCTGTTTTTCCGTCTCGGATCGTACATCGTGAACCGCGAAAAGGACGACAACCTAATCCTTCACATTTCTATTACCGAATCTCACGGCACCTTGGGCAAGACAACTGCGCCACATGTAGAGGCTGGGCCCGCAAACCGAGGGCGTGGGGCTTGGGACCAGGTCTCAGTCGCTCCGGTGCCAATAACTTTTGATCCGTAAGGAGTTACGCGGTGCACAGCATAATGTTGGAAAGCTCCCCGAAAGCTCTACGATGGGGGCATTAAGCCTGCTCGGCTACGCCTATTTTCGGAGCCCTAAATTGAACATTTTCATCAGTTTTGGGATACTTTCCATCTTTTGCGCTGTTTTTCCATCCCGGATTGTACGTCGTGAGCCGCGAAACGGACGACAACCTAATCTATCACATTTCTATTATCGAATCCCACGGCACCTTACGCAAGACAACTTCACTTCACGTAGAGACTGGACCCGCAAACCGGAGGTGTGGGGCTTAGGACCAGGTCTTCGTCACTCTGGTACCCATAACTTTTAATCCGTAAGGAGTTATATGGCGCACATCATACATTTGTAAAGCTCTTCGAGAGCTCTACAACGTGGGCAGCAAGCCTGCTCCGCTGCGCCTATTTTTGGAACCCAAAATAGAAAGTTTTCATCAGTTTCGGGATACTTTTCTTCTTTTGCGTTGTTTTTTCGTCCCGTATCGTACGTCGTGATCCGCAAAAAGGATGACAACCTAATCCATCACATTTCTATTACTCAATCCCATGACACCTTCGGCATGACAACTTCGCTTCACGTAGAGGTTGGGCCTGCAAACTAAGGGCGTGGGGCTTGGGACTAGGTCTCTGTCACTCCGGTGCCCATAAGTTTTGATCCGTATAGAGTTACAATGCGCACAACATACCGTTGGAAAGCTCTTCCCAAGAGCTGTACGACAAGGGCAGCAAGCCTGCTCAGCTGCAACTATTTTCGTTGCCCAAATTCAAACGTTTTCATCAGTTTCAGGAAACTTTTCTTCTTTTCCGCTGTTTCTCCGTCCCGGATCGTACGTCATGAGCCGCAAAAAGGACGACAACCTAATCCATCACATTTCTTCTACCAGATCCCACGACACCTTGGGCAAGAAAACTTCGCTTCACGTAGAGACTGGGCCCACAAACCGAGGTCATGGGGCTTGGGACAAGGTCTCCATCGCTCCGGTGCTCATTCCTTTTGATCCGTAAGGAGTTACGCGGTGCACAGCATACAGTTTGAAAGCTCTTCGAGAGCTCTACAACGAAGGCAACAAGCCTGCTCAGCTGTGCCTATTTTTAGAGCCCAAAATCAAACGTTTTCATTAGTTTCGGGAAACTTTTCTTCTTTTCCGCTGTTACTCCATCCCGGATCGTACGTCGTGAGCCGTAAAAAGGACGACACCCTAATCCATCCCATTTTTATTACTTAATCCCATGGCACCTTGTGCAAGACAACTTCGTTTCACGTAGAGGCTGGGCCCGCAAATCGAGGGCTTGGGGCTTGTTACTCGGTCTCCGTCGCTCCGGTGCCCATAACTTTTAATCCGTAAAGAGTTACGCGGCGCACAACATACCGTTGGACAGCTCTCCGAGAGCTCTACGATGGGAGCAGCAAGCCTGCTCAGCTGGCCCTATTTTTGGAGCACAAAATCGAAAGTTTTCATCTATTTCGGTACACATTTCTTCTTCTGCGCTGTTTTTTCGTCCCGAATCGTACGTCGTGAGCCGCGAAAAGGATGACAACCTAATCAATCACATTTCTATTATCGAATCCCAAGACACCTTGGGTAAGACAACTTCACTTCAAGTAGAGGCTCAGCCCGCAAACCGAGGACTGGGGCTTGGGACCAGGTTTCCGTCGCTCCGGTGCCCGTAACTTTTGATCGGTAAGGCGTTACGCGGCGTACAACATGCCGTTGGAAAGGTCTCCGAGAGCTCTATGATGAGGGAAGCAAGCCTGCTCAGCTGTACCTATTTTTGGAGCCCAAAATCAAACATTTTCATCAGTTTTGGGACACTTTTCTTCTTTTGCGCTGTTTTTCTGTCCCGGATCGTACGTCGTGAGCCGCAAAAAGGATGACAACCTAATCCAGCACATTTCTATTATCAAATCCCAAGGCACCTTGGGCAAGACAACTTCGCTTCACGTAGAGGCTGGGCCCGCAAACCGAGGGTGTGGGGCTTGTAACCCGGTCTCCGTCGCTCCCGTGCCCATAACTTTTGATCTGTAAAGAGTTACGCGGCGCACAGCATACCGTCAGAAATCTCTCTAAGAGCTGTACGATGGAAGCAGCAAGCCTGCTCGACTGCGCCAGTTTGCGGGGCCCAAAATCGAACATTTTCATTAGTTTTGGGACACTTTTCTTCTTTTGCTCTGTTTTTCCGTCTCGGATCGTATGTCGTGAGCCGCGAAAAGGACGACAACCTAATCCATCACATTTCTATTACTGAATCCCACAACACCTTGGGCAAGACAACTTTGCTTCACGTCGAGGCTGGGCCCGCAAACCATGGGCGTGGGGCTTGTTACCAGGTCTCCATTGCTCTGGAGCTCATAACTTTTGATCCAAAAGGAGTTACGCGACGCATAACATACCGTTGGAAAGCTATCCGAGAGCTCTATGATGGGGGTAGCAAGCTTGCTCAACTGTGCCCATTTTCAGAGCCCAAAATAGAACTTTTTAATCAATTTTGGGACACATTTCTACTTATGCGCTATTTTTTCATCCCGGATCGTACGTCGTGTCTCGCAAAAAGGACGACAACCTAATCCATCACATTTCTATTACCGAATCCCACCGCACCTTGGGCAAGACAATTTCACTTCACGTAGACTCTGGGCTCGCAAACCGATGGCGTGGGGCTTGGGACCAGGTCTACGTCACTCTGTTGCCCATAACTTTTGATCTGTAAGAAGTTACGTGGCGTACAGCATACCGTTGGAAAGCTCTTCGAGAGCTCTACGATAGGGGCAATAAGCCTGTTCGGCGGTGCCTGTTTTTGGAGCCCAAAATCGAAAGTTTTCATCCATTTTGGGACATTTTTCATCTTTTGCGTTGTCTTTTCGTCTCGGATCGTACGTCGTGAGCCACGAAAATGACGACAACCTAATCCATCACATTTCTATTACTGAATCTCACTGCACCTTAGGCAAGACAACTTCGTTTCACGTAGAAGCTGGGCCCGCAAACTGAGGGCATGGGGCTTGGGACTAGGTCTCCGTCGCTCCGGTGCCTATAACTTTTGATCCATAAAGAGTTACACGGTGCATAGCTTACCGTTGGAAAGATCTCTGAGATCTCTACGATGGGGGCAACAAGCCTGCTCGACTGCGCCTATTTTTAGAGCCCAAAATTGAACGTTTTAATTAATTTTGGGATACTTTTCTTCTTTTGCGCTGTTTTTTCATCCCGGATCGTACGTCGTGTGCCGCGAAAAGGACAACAACCTAATCCATCACATTTCTATTACCGAATCCCATAGCATCTTGGGCAAGACAACTTCGCTTCACGTAGATACTGGGCCCGCAAACCGAAAGCGTGGGGCTTGGGAACATGTCTTCGTCGCTCCGGTGCCCATAACTTTTGATCCGTAAGGAGTTACGCGGCGCACAACATATCGTTGGAAAGCTCTCTGAGAGCTCTACGATAGGGGCAGCAAGCCTGCTCGGCTGCGCCTATTTTCGGAGTCCAAAATTGAAAGTTTTCATCAGTTTCGGGACACTTTTCATCTTTTATGTTGTTTTTCCGTCGTGGATCATACGTCGTGAGCTGCAAAATTGACAACAACCTAATCCATCACATTTCTATTACCGAATCCAACTGCACCTTGGGCAAAACAACTTCGTTTCACGTAGAGATTGGGCCCACAAATCGAGGGCGTGGGACTTGGGACCAGTACTCCGTCACTCCGGTGCCAATAACTTTTGATCCGTATAGAATTATACGGCGCACAACATACTGTTGGACAGCTCTCCGAGAGCTCTACGATGGGAGCAGCAAGCCAACTGAGCTGCGCCTATTTTCGAAGCCCAAAACCGAACGTTTTCATCAATTTTGGGACCTTTTTGTTCTTTTGCACTGTTTTTTCATCCCGGATCGTACGTCGTGAGCCGTGAAAAGGACAAAACCCTAATCCATTACATTTCTATTAGCAAATCTCACGACACCTTGGGCAAGACAACATCGCTTCACCTAGACGCTGGGCCGGCAAACCAAGGGCGTGGGGCTTGAGACCAGGTCTCCGTCACTCCGGCGCCCATAACTTTTGATATGTAAAGAGTTACACATTGCACAGCATACAGTCAGAAAGCTCTCCGAGAGCTCTACGATGGGAGCAGCAAGCCTGCTCGGCTGCGTCTATTTTCGGAGCCCAAAATCAAACATTTTCATCAATTTCGGGATACTTTTCTTCTTTTGCTCTGTTTTTCTGTCCCTGATCGTACGTCGTGAGTCGCGAAAAGGATGACAACCTAATCCATCACATTTCTATTACCAAATCCCACGGCACCTTGGGCAACACAACTTCGCTTCACGTAGACGCTGGACCCGCAAACCGAGGGCGTGGGGCTTGGGACCAGGTCTACGTCACTACAGTGCCCATAACTTTTGATCCGTAAGGAGTTACGTGGCGCACAGCACACCGTTGGAAAGCCCTTCATGAGCTCTACGAATGGGGCAACAAGCTTTCTCGGTTGCGCCTGCTTTCGAAGCCCAAAATAGAAAGTTTTCATCAGTTTTGGGACACTTTTCATCTTTTGCGTTGTTTTTCCATCCCTGATCGTACGAAGTGAGCCGCGAAAATGACGACAACTTAAACTATCACATTTCTATTAATGAATCCCAGGGCACGTTGGGCAAGACAACTTCGTTTTATGTAAAGGCTGGGCCCGCAAACTGAGGGCGTGGGGCTTGGGACTAGGTCTCTGTCACTCCGGTGTCCATAACTTTTGATCCGTATGGAGTTACGCAGCGCACATCATACCGTTAGAAAGCTCTCCGAGAGTCTACGACGAGGGTAGCAAGCCTTCTCGGTTGTGACTATTTTCGGAGCCCAAAATCAAATGTTTTCATCAATTTCGAGAAACTTTTCTTCTTTTTCGCTGTTTCTCCGTCCCGGATCGTACGTCGTGAGCCGCAAAAAGAATGACAACCTAATCCATCACATTTCTTTTACCAAATCCTACGACACCTTGGGCAAGACAACTTCGCTTCACGTAGAGACTGGGCCTGAAAATCGAGGTCGTGGGGCTTAGAACCAGGTCTCCGTCGCTCCGGTGCCCATTTCTTTTTATCCGTAAGGAGTTACGCGGCGCACAGCATACCATTGGAAAGCTCTCCGAGAGCTCCACGACGAGGGCAGCAAGCCTACTCTGTTGCGCCTATTTTCGGAGCCCAAAATCAAATGTTTTCATCAGTTTCGGGAAATTTTTCTTCTTTTTCGCTGTTACTTCATCCCGGATCGTACGTCATGTACCGCAAAAAGGACGACAACCTAATCCATCACATTTCTATTACCGAATCCCAAGGCACTTAGGGCAAGACAACTTCGCTACACATAGAGGCTGCGCCCGCAAACTGAGGGCGTGGGGCATGTTACCTGTATCTGTCGCTCCGGTGCCCATAACTTTTGAATAGCAAGGAGTTTCGCGGCGCACAACATATTGTTGGAAAGCTCTCCGGGAGCTCTACGACCGGGGTAGCAAGCCTGCTCGGCTGCGCCAGTTTTTAGAGCCCAAAATCAAACGTTTACATTAGTTTTGGGATACTTTTCTTCATTTGCGCTATTTATTTTGTGCCGGATCATACGTCATAAGCCTCGAAAAGGACGACAACCTAATCCATTACATTTCTATTACCGAATCGCACGGTACCTTGGGCAAGAGAACTTTGCTTCATGTAGAGGCTGGGCCACAAACCGAGGGCGTGAGGCTTGGGACCAGGTCTCCGTCGCTCCGGTGCCCATAACTTTTGATCCGTAAGGAATTACGCGGTGCACAACATATTGTTGGAAAGCTCTGCGAGAGCTCTACGACAAGGGAAGCAAGCCTGCTCGACTGCGCCTATTTTTGGAGCCCAAAATAGAACTATTTATTCAATTTTGGGATACTTTTCTTCTTTTGCGCTGTTTCTCCGTCCCGGATCGTACGTCGTGAGCCGTGAAAAGGACGACAACCTGATCCATCACATTTCTATTACCGAATCCCACAGCACCTTGGGCAAGACAACTTTGTTTCAAGTAGACTCTAGGCCTGCAAACCGAGGGCATGGGGCTTGGGCCCAGGTCAATGTCACTCCGTTGCCCATAACTTTTGATCCGTAAGGAGTTACGCGATGCATAGCATACCATTGGAAAGCTCTTCGAGAGCTCTGCGACAGGGGCAACAAGCCTGCTTGGCTGCGACTGTTTTCGGAGCCCAAAATAAAAAATTTTCATCCGTTTCGGGATACTTTTCATCTATTTTGTTGTTTTTCCGTCCCGGATCGTAAGTCGTGAGCCTCGAAAATGACGACAACCTAATCTATCACATTTTTATTACTGAATCCCACTGCACCTTGGGCAAGACAACTTTGCTTCACGTAGAGTCTGGGCCCGTAAACAGAGGGCGTGGGGCTTGGGACAAAGTCTCCGTCGCTCCGGTGCCCATTACTTTTGATCCGTAAGGAGGTACGCGGTACACAGCATACCGTTGAAAAGCTCTTCGAGAGCTCTACGACAAGGATAGCAAGCCTGCTCGACTGCGCCTATTTTCAGAGCCCAAAATAGAATGTTTTATTCAATTTCGGGATACTTTTTTTCTTTTGCGATGTTTTTTCTGCCCGGATCGTACGTCGTGAGCCACGAAAATGACGGCAACCTAATCCATCACATTTCTATTACCGAATCCCACAGCACCTTGGGCAAGACAACTTCGCCTCATGTAGACTCTGGGCTAGCAAACCGATGGCGTAGGGCTTGGGACCAGGTCTACGTCACTACGGTGCCCATAACTTTTGATCCGTAAGGAGTTACGCGGCACACAGCATACTGTTGGAAAGCCCTACGAGAGCGCTACGACGGGGGCAACAAGCTTTCTCGGTTGCGCCTATTTTCAAAGCCAAAAATTGAAAGTTTTCATCAGTTTCGGGACACTTTTCATCTTTTTCGTTGTTTTCCTTCACGGATCGTACGTCGTAAGCCGCGAAAATAACGACAACCTAATCCATCACATTTCTATTACCAAATCCCACGGCACCTTGAGCAAGACAACTTCAATTCATGTAGAGGCTGGGCCCTCAAACCGAGGGCGTGGGGCTTAGGACCAGGTCTCCGTCGCTCCTGTGCCCATAACTTTTGATCCGTAAGGAGTTACGCGGCACACAGCATACCGTTAGAAAGCTCTCCGAGAGATCTACGACGAGGGCAGCAAGCCTGCTTGGCTGCGACTATTTTCGGTGCCCAAAATCAAACTTTTTCATTAGTTTCGGGAAACTTTTCTTCTTTTTCGTTGTTTCTCCGTCCCGGAACGTACGTCGTGAGCCGCAAAAAGGACGACAACCTAATCCATCACATTTCTATTAC
Source organism: Ehretia macrophylla (assembly GCA_037974665.1). Taxonomy (NCBI): domain Eukaryota; kingdom Viridiplantae; phylum Streptophyta; class Magnoliopsida; order Boraginales; family Ehretiaceae; genus Ehretia; species Ehretia macrophylla. The sequence continues at coordinate 55,961,523 of CM075772.1, read as the reverse complement.
CGAATCCCAAGGCACATTGGGCAAGACAACTTCACTACACGTAGAGGCTAAGCCAGCAAACAAAGGGCGTAGGGCTTGTTACCCGGTCTCCGTCGCTCCGCTGCACATAACTTTTGATCTGCAAAGAGTTACGCGGCGCACAGCATATTGTTGGAAAGCTCTCCAGGAGCTCTATAACGGGGGCTGCAAAATCCAACGTTTTCATTAGTTTTGGGACACTTTTCTTTATTTGCGCTTTTTTTCCGTCCCGGATCGTATGTTTTGAGCCCCGAAAAGGACAACAACTTAGTCCATCACATTTCTATAACCGAATCCCACAACACCTTGGGCAAGACAACTTTGCTTCACCTATAGGCTGGGCCAGCAAACCGAGGGCGTGGGGCTTGGGACCAAGTCTCCGTCGCTCCGGTGCCCATAACTTTTGATCTGTAAGGAGTTACGGGGTGCACAACATAACGTTGGGAAGCTCTCCGAGAGCTCTACGACGGGGGCAGCAAGCCTACTTGACTGCGCCTATTTTTGAAACCCAAAATAGAACTATTTATTAAATTTCGGGGTACTTTTCTTCTTTTGCGCTATTTTTTCATCCCAGAACGTATGTCGTTGTAAGCCGCGAAAAGGACGACAACCTAATCCATCATATTTCTATTTCCGAATCCCCCGACACCTTGGGCAAGACAACTTCGCTTCACGTAGACTCTGGGCCAGCAAACCGAGGGCGTGGGGCTTGGGAGCAGGTCTACGTCACTCCGTTGCCCATAACTTTTGATCCGTAAGGAGTTACGCGACGCACAACATACTATTGGAAAGCTCTTCGAGAGCTCTACGTTGGGGGCAACATGCCTACTCAGCTGTGCCAATTTTCAGAGCCCAAAACTGAACATTTTCATCAGTTTCCGGACACTTTTCTTTTTTTGCGTTGTTTTTCCGTCCCGAAGCGTACGTCGTGAGCATCGAAAAGCCCGACAACCTAATCCCTCACCTTTCTATTATCGCATCCTATCACACCTTGGACAAAACAACTTCGCTTCACGAAGAGGCCGGGCCCGTAAATCGAGTGCGTGGGGCTTGGGACCAGGTCTCCATCGCTCTGGTACTTATTACTTTTGATCCGTATGGTGTTACGCGACGCACAACATATCGTTGGAAAGCTGTCCTAGAGCTCAATGACGAGGGCAACAAGCCTGCTCAACTGCGCCTATTTTTGGAGCCCAAAATAGAACGTTTTATTCAATTTTGGGATACTTTTCTTATTTTGCGCTATTTTTTTATCCTGGATCGTACGTCGTGAATCGCGAAAAGAACGATAACATATTCCATCACATTTCTATTACCGAATCCCATGGCACATTAGGCAAGACAACTTCGCTTCACGTAGACTCTAGGCCTGCAAACCGAGGGCGTGGGGCTTGGGACCATGTTTACGTCACTCTGTTGCCCATAACTTTTGATCCGTAATGAGTTGCGCGGCGCACAGCATACCGTTGGAAAGCTCTTCAAGAGCTCTACGACGGGGGCAATAAGCCTGCTCGGCTGCTCCTATTTTCGGAGTCCAAAATTGAAAGTTTTCATCAGTTTCGGGACACTTTTCATCTTTTGTGTTATTTTTTCATCCAAGATCGTACGTCGTGAGCCGCGAAAATGACGACAACCTAATCCATCACATTTCTATTACCGAATCCAACTGCACCTTGGGCAAGAGAACTTCGTTTCACGTAGAGGCTGGGCCCGCAAACCGAGGGCGTGGGGCTTGGGACTAGGTCTCCCTCGCTCCGACTCCAGTGCCCATAACTTTTGATCTGTAAAGAGTTACGCGTCGCACAATATACCGTTGGACAGCTCTCAGAGAGCTCTACAATTGGGATCAGCAAGCCAGCTATGCTGCGCCTGTTTCGGAGCCCAAAATCCAATGTTTTCATCAATTTCGGGACCCTTTTGTTCTTTTGTGTTGTTTTTTCATCCCGGATCGAACGTCGTCAGTCGTGAAAAGGGCGACAACCTAATCCATTACATTTCTATTACCGAATCCAACGTCACCTTGGGCAAGACAACTTCGCTACACGTAGAGGCTGGGCCCGCAAACCGAGGGCGTAGGGCTTGGGACCAGGTCTCCGTTGCTCCAATGCCCATTACTTTTTATCCGTAAGGAGTTATGCGCAGCACAGGATAACGTTGGAAAGCTCTCCGAGAGCTCTACGACGGGGGCAGCAAGACTGCTCAACTGCGCCTATTTTTGGAGCCCAAAATCAAACGTTATCAACAGTTTCGGGATACTTTTCTCCTTTTGCACTGTTTTTTGGTCCCGGATTCTACGCCGTGAGCCGCGAAAAGGACGACAACCTAATCAATCACATTTGTATTACCGAATCTCACGACACCTTGGGCAAGACAACTTCGCTTCACGTAGACTCTGGGGCCGCAAACCGAGGGCGTGGGGCTTGGGACCAGGTTTACGTCACTACGGTGCCCATAATTTTTGATCCGTAAGGAGTTACGCGGTGCACAGCATACCGTTCGAAAACTCTTCGAGATCTCTACGACGGGGGCAACAAGCTTTCTCCACTGCGCTTGTTTTCGGAGCCCAAAATCGAACGTTTTCATCAGTTTCGGGCCACTTTACTTCTGTTGCGTTGTTTTTCTATCCCGAATCGTACGACAGGAGCCGCGAAAAGGAAGACAACCTAATCGATCCCATTTCTATTACCGAATCCCATGGCACCTTGGGAAAGACAACTTCGTTTCACGTAGAGGCTGGGCCAGCAAACCGAGGGCGTGGGGCTTAGGACCAGGTCTCCGTCGCTCCTGTGCCCATAACTTTTGATCCGTAAGGAGTTACGCGGCACACAGCATACCGTTAGAAAGCTCTCCAAGAGATCTACGACGAGGGCAGCAAGCCTGCTTGGCTGCGACTATTTTCGGAGCCCAAAATCAAACGTTTTCATCAGTTTCGGGAAACTTTTCTTCTTTTTCGCTGTTTTTCCGTCCCGGATCGTACGTTGTGAGCTGCGAAAAGGACGACAACCTAATCCATCACATTTCTATTACCGAATCCCATGGAACCTTGGGCAAGACAACTTTTCCACACGTAAAGGCTAGGCCTGCAAACTGAGGGCGTGGGGTTTGTTACCAGGTCTCCGTCGCTCCGGTGCCCATAACTTTTGATCTGTAAAGAGTTACGCGGCGCACAACATATTGTTGGAAAGCTTTCCAGGAGCTCTACAACGGGGGCTACAAAATCCAACGTTTTCATTAGTTTCGGGATACTTTTCTTCATTTGCGCTATTTATTTTGTGCCGGATCATACGTCATAAGCCTCGAAAAGGACGACAACCTAATCCATCACATTTCTATTACTGAATCTCACGGCACCTTGGGCAAGACAACTCGCTTCACGTAGACTCTGGGCCCGCAAACCGTGGGCGTGGGGCTTGGGACCAGGTCTATGTCACTCTATTGCCCATAACTTTTGATCCGTATGGGATTATGCGACGCACAACATACTATTGGAAATCTCTTCGAGAGCTCTATGATGGGGGCAACAAGCCTACTCGGCTGCGCCTGTTTTCGGAGCCCAAAATTTAAAGTTTTCATCCGTTTCGGGAAACTTTTCATCTTTTACGTTATTTTTCTGTTCCGGATCGTACGTCGTGAGCCGCGAAAAGGACGACAACCTAATCCATCACATTTCTATTATCGAATCCCACAGCAGCTTGGACAAGACAACTTCGTTTCACGTAGAGGCTAGGCCCGCAAACCGAGGGCGTGGGGCTTGGGACCAAGTCTCCGTCGCTCTGATGCCCATAACTTTTGATCCGCAAAGAGTTACGCGGAGCACAGCATACCATTGAAAAGCTCTCCGAGAGCTCTATAACGGGGGTAGCAAGTCTGCTTGGCTGTGCCTATTTTCGGAGCCCAAAATTGATCATTTTCTATAGTTTAGGGTCACTTTTCTTCTTTTGCGCTGTTTTTCTATCCCGGATCGTAAGTCGCGAAAAGGACGACAACCTATTCCATCACATTTCTATTACCAAATCTCAAGGCACCTTAGGCAAGACAACTTCGCTTCACGTAGAGGTTGGGCCCACAAACCGAGGGCGTGGTGCTTGGGACTAGGTCTCCGTCACTCCGGTGCCCCTACCTTTTGATCGGTAAGGAGTTGCGCGGTGCACACCATTCCGTTAGCAAGCTCTCCGAGAGCTCTACAACGGAGGCAAGAAGCCTGCTCAACTGCGCCTATTTTCGTAGCCAAAAATTGAACATTTTCATTAGTTTCGGGACACTTTTCTCCTTTTGCGCTGTTTTTCCATCGTGGATCGTACGTCGTGAGTCGCGAAAAGGACAACAACCTAATCCATCACATTTCTATTAGTGAATCCCACGATACCTTGGGCAAGACAACTTCGCATCACAGTGGCTGGGCCCGCAAACCGAGGGCGTGGGGCTTGGGACCAGGCCTCTGTCGCTCCGGCGTCTATAACTTTTGATCCATAAGGAGTTACATGGCACACAACATACCGTTAGAAAGCTCTAAGAGAAATCGACGACGAGGGCAACAATCATGCTTGACTGCGACTATTTTTGAAGCCCAAAATCAAACGTTTTCATCAGTTTCGGGAATCTATTCTTCTTTTCCTCTGTTTCTCCGTCCCAGATCGAACGTCGTGAGCCGCAAAAAGGACGAAACCCTAATCCATCACATTTCTATTACCGAATCCCAAGGCACCTTGGGCAAGACAACTTCGCTGCACGTAAAGGCTGAGCCAACAAACAGAGGGCGTAGGGCTTGTTACCCGGCCTCCGTCGCTCCGGTGCCCATAACTTTTGATCTGTAAGGAGTTACGCGGCGCACAATATATTGTTGGAAAGCTCTCCAGGAGCTCTACGACGGGGGCAGCAAGCCTACTCGGCTGCGCCAATTTTTCGAGCCCAAAATCGATCGTTTTCATTAGTTTTGGGACATTTTTCTTCATTTATGCTGTTTTTCCGTCCCGGATCGTACTTTGTGAGCTGCGAAAATGATAACAACCTAATCCACCACATTTCTATTACCAAATCCCACGGCACCTTGGGCAAGACAACTTTGCTTCACGTAGATGATGGTCCCGCAAATTGAGGGTGTGGAGCTTGGGACCAGGTCTCCGTCCCTCCGGTGCGCATAACTTTTGATCCGTAACGAGTTACGCGGCGCACAACATACCGTTGGAAAGCTCTCCGAGAGCTCTATGACGAGGGCAATAAGCCTGCTCGGTTGCGCCTATTTTTAGAGCCCAAAATAGAACATTTTATCAGTTTCGGGACACTTTTCTTCTTTTGCGTTGTTTTTCCATCCCGGATCGTATGTCGTGAGCCGTGAAAAGGATAACAACCTAGTCTATCACATTTCTATTATCGAATCCCATGACACCATGGGCAAGACAACTTTGCTTCACGTAGACTCTGGGCCTGCAAACCGAGGGCGTGGCGCTTGGGACCAGGTCAACGTCACTCCGTTGCCCATAACTTTCGATCCGTAAAGAGTTAGCGACATACAGCATACTGTTAGAAAGCTCTTCGAGAGCTCTACGACGGGGGCAACAAGCCTACTCGACTGCGATTGTTTTCAGAGCCCAAAATCGAAAGTTTTCATCCGTTTCGGGACACTTTTCATGTTTTGCGTTATTTTTTCGTCCCATATCGTACGTCGTGAGCCGCGAAAATGACGACAACCTAATCCATCACATTTCTATTACTGAATCCCACTGCACCTTGGGCAAGACAACTTCATTTCACGTAGAGGCTGGGCCTGCAAACAGAAGGCGTGGGGCTTGGGACCAGGTCTCCGTCGCTCCGGTGCCCATTACTTTTGATCCGAAAGGAGTTAAGCGGCGCACAACATAACGTTGGAAAGCTCTCCGAGAGCTCTACGGTGGGGGCAGCAAGCCTGCTCTTTTGCGCCTATTTTCGGATCCCAAAATAGAACGTTTTATTCAATTTTGGGATACTTTTCTTCTTTTGCGCTATTTTTTCGTCCCGGATCGTACGCCGTGAGCCGAGAAAAGGAAAACAACCTAATCCTTCACATTTCTATTACCGAATCCCATGGCACCTTGGGCAAGACAACTTCGCTTCACGGAGAAGCTGGGCCCGTAAACCGAGGGCGTGGGGTTTGGGACCAGGTTTACGTCACTCCGTTGCCCATAACTTTTGATCCGTAAGGAGTTACCCAGCACACAGCATACCATTGGAAAGCTCTTCGAGAGCTCTACGACGAGGGCAATAAGCCTGCTCGGTTGCGCCTATTTTCGGAGCCCAAAATCGAATGTTTTCATCTATTTCGGGACACTTTTCTTCTTTTGCGTTGTTTTTCCGTCGTGGATCATACGTCGTGAGTCGCAAAATTGACGACAACATAATCCATCACATTTCTATTTCTGAATCCAACTACACCTTGGGCAAAAATACTTGATTTCATGTAGAGGCTGGGCCCACAAACCGAGGGCATGGGGCTTGGGACCAGGACTCCGTCACTCCGGTGCCTATAACTTTTGATCCGTAAAGAGTTATGCGTAGCACAACATACTGTTGGACAGCTCTCCGAGAGCTCTACGATGGGAACAGCAAGCTAACTGAGCTGCGCCTGTTTTTGGAGCCCAAAATCGAACGTTTTAATCAATTTCGGGGCCCTTTTGTTCTTTTGCGCTGTTTTTCCGTCCCGAATCGTACGTCGTGAGCCGCGAAAAGGACGACAACCTAATCCATTACATTTCTATTACCGAATCCCACGACACCTTGGGCAAGACAACATCGCTTCACCTAGACGCTGGGCCGGCAAACCAAGGGCGTGGGGCTTAAGACCACGTCTCCGTCACTTCGGCGCCCATAACTTTTGATCTGTAAAGAGTTACACGTTGCACAGCATACAGTCAGAAAGCTCTCTGAGAGCTCTACGATGGGAAGCAAGCCTGCTCGGCTGCCCCTGCTTTCAGAACCCAAAATCAAACATTTTCATAATTTTCGGGACGCATTTCTTCTTTTGTACTATTTTTCCGTCCCGAATCGTAAGTGTTGAGTCGCAAAATGGACGACAACCTAATCAATCACATTTCTATTACTGAATCCCACGACACCTTGGGCAACACAACTTCGTTTCAAGTAGAGGCTGGGCTAGCAAACTGAGGGCGTGGGGCTTGGGACCAGGTCTACGTCACTACAATGCCCATAACTTTTGATCCGTAAGGAGTTACGTGGCGCACAACACACCGTTGGAAAGCCCTTCATGAGCTCTACGAATGGGGCAACAAGCTTTCTCGGTTGCTCCTGCTTTTGGAGCCCAAAATCGAAAGTTTTCATCAGTTTGGGACACTTTTCATCTTTTGCGTTGTTTTTCCATCCCTGATCGTACGAAGTGAGCCACGAAAATGACGACAACTTAAACTATCATATTTCTATTAATGAATCCCAAGGCACCTTGGGCAAGACAACTTCGTTTTACGTAAAGGCTGGGCCCGCAAACTGAGGGCGTGGGGCTTGGGACTAGGTCTCCGTCACTCCAGTGTCCATAACTTTTGATCCGTATGGAGTTACGCAGCGCACATCATACCGTTAGAAAGCTCTCCGAGAGTCTACGACGAGGGTAGCAAGCCTTCTCGGTTGTGACTATTTTCAGAGCCCAAAATCAAATGTTTTCATCAATTTCGGGAAACTTTTCTTCTTTTCCGCTGTTTCTCCGTCCCGGATCGTATGTCGTGAGCCGCAAAAAAGATGACAACCTAATCCATCACATTTCTTTTACCAAATCCTACGACACCTTGGGCAAGACAACTTCGCTTCACGTAGAGACTGGGCCTGAAAATCGAGGTCGTGGGGCTTAGAACCAGGTCTCCGTCGCTCCGGTGCCCATTTCTTTTTATCCGTAAGGAGTTACGCGACGCACAGCATACCATTGGAAAGCTCTCCGAGAGCTCCACGACGAGGGCAGCAAGCCTACTTTGTTGCGCCTATATTCGGAGCCCAAAGTCAAATGTTTTCATCAGTTTCGGGAAATTTTTCTTCTTTTTCGCTGTTACTTCGTCCCGGATCGTACGTCATGTACCGCAAAAAGGACGACAACCTAATCCATCACATTTCTATTACCGAATCCCAAGGCACTTAGGGCAAGACAACTTCGCTACACATAGAGGCTGCGCCCGCAAACTGAGGGCGTGGGGCATGTTACCGGTATCTGTCGCTCCGGTGCCCATAACTTTTGAATAGCAAGTAGTTTCGCGGCGCACAACATATTGTTGGAAAGCTCTCCGGGAGCTCTACGACCGGGGTAGCAAGCCTGCTAGGCAATGCCTCTTTTTAGAGCACAAAATTGAACGTTTTCATCAGTTTTGGTATATTTTTCTTCTTTTGCGCTATTTTTCCGTCTCAGATCGTACGTCGTGAGTAGCGAATAGGACGACAACCTAATCCATTACATTTCTATTACCGAATCGCACGGTACCTTGGGCAAGAGAACTTTGCTTCATGTAGAGGCTGGGCCACAAACCGAGGGCGTGAGGCTTGGGACCAGGTCTCCGTCGCTCCGGTGCCCATAACTTTTTATCTGTAAGGAGTTACACGGCGCATAGCATACTGTTGGAAAGCTCTCCGAGAGCTCTACGATAAGGGAAGCAAGCCTGCTCGACTGCGCCTATTTTCGGAGCCTAAAATTGAACTTTTTCATTAATTTTGGGATAATTTTCTTCTTTTGTGCTATTTTTCCGTCTTGGATCGTATGTCGTGAGCCGCGAAAAGGACGTCAACCTGATCCATCACATTTCTATTACCGAATCCCACAGTACCTTGGGCAAGACAACTTTGTTTCAAGTAGACTCTAGGCTTGCAAACTGAGGGCATGGGGCTTGGGACCAGGTCAATGTCACTCCGTTGCCCATAACTTTTGATCCGTAAGGAGTTACGCGATGCATAGCATACAATTGGAAAGCTCTTTGAGAGCTCTGCGACAGGGGCAACAAGCCTACTTGGCTGCGACTGTTTTCGGAGCCCAAAATAAAAAGTTTTCATCCGTTTCGTGATCCTTTTCTTCTTTTTTGCTGTTTTTCCGTCCCGGATCGTACGTCGTGAGCCAAGAAAAGGACGACAACCCAATCCATCATATTTCTATTATCGAATCCCACGGCACCTTGGGCAAGACAACTTCGTTTCACGTAGAGGGTGGGGCCGCAAATCGAGGGCATTGGGCTAGGGACCAAGTCTCTATCACTTCGGTGCCCATAACTTTTGATTCGTAAGGAGTTACGCGGCGCACAGCATACCGTTGGAAAGCTCTTCGAGAGCTCTACGACGTGGCACCAATCCTGCTCGACTGCGCCTATTTTCAGAGCCCAAAATTGAATGTTTTCTTCAATTTCGGGATACTTTTCTTCTTCTGCGCTATTTTTTGGTCTCGGATCTTACGTCGTGAGCCACGAAAAGGACGACAACCTAATCCATCATATTTCTATTACCGAATCCCACAGCACCTTGGGCAAGACAACTTCACTTCATGTAGACTCTAGGCCAGCAAACCGATGGCGTAGGGCTTGGGACCAGGTCTACGTCACTACGGTGCCCATAACTTTTGATCCGTAAGGAGTTACGCGGCACACAGCATACTGTTGGAAAGCACTTCGAGAGCTCTACGACGGGGGCAACAAGCTTTCTCGGTTGCGCCTGTTTTCAGAGCCAAAAATCGAAAGTTTTCATTAGTTTCGGGATACTTTTCATCTTTTGCGTTGTTTTCCTTCACGGATCGTACGTCGTGGCCGCGAAAAGGATGACAACCTAATCCGTCACATTTCTATTAACGAATCCCACGGCACCTTGGGCAAGACAACTTCACTTCAAGTAGAGGCTAGGCCCGCAAACCGAGGGCGTGGGGCATGGGGCTTAGGACTTGGGCTTCGTCACTCCGTTGCCCATAACTTTTGATTCGTAAGGCGTGACGTGGCACACAGCATACCGTTGGAAAGCTCTCCGAGAGATCTACGAAGGGGGCAACACGCCTGATGGCTACGCCTGTTTCCAGAGCCCAAAATCAAACGTTTTCATCAGTTTCGGGAAACTTTTCTTCTTTTTCGCTGTTTTTCCGTCCAGGATCGTACGTCGTGAGCCGCAAAAAGGACGAAACCCTAATCCATCACATTTCTATTACCGAATCCCAAGGCACCTTGGGCAAGACACCTTCGCTGCACGCAAAGGCTGAGCCAGCAAACCGAGGGTGTGGGGCTTGTTACCCGGTCTCCGTCGCTCTGGTGCCCATAACTTTTGATCTACAAAGAGTTACGCGGCGCACAACATATTGTTGGAAAGCTCTCCAGGAGCTCTATAACGGGGGCTGCAAAATCCAATGTTTTCATTAGTTTTGGGACACTTTTCTTCATTTGCGCTTTTTTTCGGTCTCGGATCGTATGTTGTGAGCCCCGAAAAGGACGACAACTTAATCCATCACATTTCTATTACCGAATCCCACAACACCTTGGGCAAGACAACTTTGCTTCACCTATAGGCTGGGCCGGCAAACCGAGGGCGTGGGGCTTGGGACCAAGTCTTCGTCACTCCGGTGCCAATAACTTTTGATCCGTAAGGAGTTACGGGGTGCACAGCATATCGTTGGAAAGCTCTCCGAGAACTCCACGACGGGGGCAGCAAGCCTGCTCGACTGCGCCTATTTTCGGAACCCAAAATAGAACTATTTATTAAATTTCGGGGTACTTTTCTTCTTTTGCGCTGTTTTTTCATCCCGGATCGTATGTCGTGAGCCACGAAAAGGACAACAACTTAATCCATCACATTTCTATTACCGAATCCCACGACACCTTGGGCAAGACAACTTCGCCTCACGTAGACTCTGGGCCCACAAACTGAGGGCGTGGGGCTTGGGACCAGGTCTACGTCACTCTGTTGCCCATAACTTTTGATCCGTAAGGGGTTACACGATGCACAGTATACTATTGGAAAGCTCTCCGGGAGCTCTACGACGGGGGCAACAAGCCTACTCGGTTGTGCCTATTTTCGGAACCCAAAATCGAATGTTTTCATCAGTTTCGGGCCACTTTTCTTCTTTTGCGTTGTTTTTCTGTCCCGGATCGTATGTCGTGAGCCTTGAAAAGGACGACATCCTAATCCATCACATTTCTATTACCGAAGCCCATGGCACCTTGGGCAAGACAACTTCGTTTCACGTAGAGGTTGGGCCCACAAACCGAGGGCGTGGGGCTTGGGACCAGGTCTCTGTCGCTCCGGTGCCCACTACTTTTGATCCGTAAGGAGTTACGCGGCGCACAGCATAACGTTGGAAAGCTTTCTGAGAGCTCAACGACGGGGGCAGCAAGCCTGCTCGATTGCGCCTATTTTCAGAGCCCAAAATAGAAAGTTTTATTCAATTTTGGGATACTTTTCTTATTTTGCACTATTTTTTCATCCCGGATCGTGCGTTGTGAACCGCGAAAAAAATGACAATCTAATCCATCACATTTCTATTACCGAATCCCATGGCACATTAGGCAAGACAACTTCGCTTCACGTAGACTCTGGGCCTGCAAACCGAGGGCGTGGGGCTTGGGACCATGTCTACGTCACTCTGTTGCCCATAACTTTTGATTCGTAAGGAGTTACGCGGCGCAAAGCATACCGTTGGAAAGCTCTCTGAGAGCTCTACGAGGGGGGCAAAAATACTGCCAGGTTGCGCCTGTTTTCAGAGTCCAAAATCGAATGTTTTCATCAGTTTCGAGATACTTTTCTTCTTTTGCGCTATTTTTTTATCCCGGATCGTACGTCGTGAGCCGTGAAAATGATGACAACCTAATCCAACATATTTCTATTACCAAATCCAACTGCACCTTGGTCAAGACAACTTTGTTTCATGTAGAGGCTGGGCCCGCAAACCGAGGGCGTGGGGTTTGGGACAAGGACTTCGTCACTCCAGTGCCCATAACTTTTGATCTGTAAAGAGTTACGCGTCGCACAATATACCGTTGGACAGCTCTCAGAGAGCTTTACAATTGGGATCAGCAAGCCAGCTATGCTGAGCCTATTTCGGAGCCCAAAATCCAATGTTTTCATCAATTTCAGGACCCTTTTGTTCTTTTGTGCTGTTTTTTCATCCCGTATCGTATGTCGTGAGCCGTGAAAAGGACGACAACCTAATCCATTACATTTCTATTACCGAATCCCACGGCACCTTGGGCAAGACAACTTCACTTCACGAAGAGGCTGAGCCAGCAAACCGAGGGCGTGTCGCCTGGGGCCAGGTCTCCGTCGCTCCGATGCCCATTACTTTTGATCCGTAAGGAGTGACACGGCGCACAGCATAACGTTGGAAAGCTCTCTGAGAGCTCTACAACGGGGGCAGTAAGCCTGCTCGGCTGCGCCTATTTTCACAGCCCAAAATAGAACGTTTTATTCAAATTCGGGGCACTTTTCTTCTTTTACGCTATTTTTCCGTCCCGGATCGTACATCGTGAGCCACGAAAAGGATGACAACCTAATCCATCACATTTATATTACCGAATCCCACGACACCTTGGGCAAGACAACTTCACTTCAAGTAGAGGCTGGGCCCGCAAACCGAGGGTGTGGGGCTTGTGACCAGGTATCCGACGTTCCGGTGCCCATAACTTTTGATCCGTAAGGAGTTACGCGGCGTACTATATACCGTTGGAAAGCTCTCAGAGAGTTCTATGACGGGGGCAACAAGCATACTCGGCTGCGCTTGTTTTCGGAACCCAAAATTGAAAGTTTTCATCAGTTTCAGGACACTTTCATTTTTTGCGTTGTTTTTCCATCCTGGATCGTACGTCGTGAGCCGCGAAAAGGACTATAACCTAATCCATCACATTTCTATTGCCGAATCCCACAGCACCTTGGGCAAGACAACTTCACTTCACGTAGAGTCTGGGCATGCAAATCGAGGGCGTGGGGCTTGAGACTAGCTCTCCGTCACTCCAGTGCCCATAACTTTTGATCCGTAAGAAGTTACGCGGCACACACAATACCGTTAGAAAGATCTCTGAGAGATCTACGACGAGGGCAGCAAGCCTGCTTGGCTGCGGCTATTTTCGGGGCCCAAAATCAAACGTTTTCATCAGTTTCGGGAAACTTTTATTCTTTTGCGCTGTTTTCCGTCCCGGATCGTACGTCGTGAGCCACAGAAAGGTTGACAACCTAATCCATCGCATTTCTATTACTGAATCCCACGGCCCCTTAGGCAAGTCAACTTCACTACACGTAGAGGCTAAGCCAGCAAACCGAGGGCGTGGGGCGTGTTACCCAGTCTCCGTCGCTCCGGTGCCCATAACTTTTGATATGTAAGGAGTTACGTGGCGCACAGCATATTGTTGGAAAGCTCTCCAGGAGCTCTACAACGGGGGCTGCAAAATCAAACGTTTTCATTAGTTTAGGGATACTTTTCTTCATTTGCGCTATTTTTTCGTCCCGGATCGTACGTCGTGAGCCCCGAAAAGGACGACAACCTAATCCATCACATTTCTATTACCAAATCCCACAACACCTTGGGCAAGACAACTTTGCTTCACCTAGAGGCTGGGCCTGCAAACCAAGGGCCTGGGGCTTGGGACCAAGTCTCCGTTGCTCCGGTGCCCATTACTTTTGATCCGTTAGGAGTTACGGGGCGCACAACATAACGTTGGAAAGTTCTCTGAGAGCTCGACGACGGGGGCAGCAAGCCTGCTGACTGCGCCTATTTTCAGAACCCAAAATAGAACTATTTATCAAATTTTGGGATACTTTTCTTCTTTTGTGCTGTTTTTTCGTCCCGGATCGTATGTCGTGAGCCGCGAAAAAGACAACAACCTAATCCATCACATTTCTATTACCGAATCTCATAGCTCCTTGGGCAAGACAACCTTACTTCACGTAGACTCTGGGCCCGTAAACCGAGGGCGTGGGGCTTGGGACCAGGTCTATGTCACTCTATTGCCCATAACTTTTGATCTGTAAGGGATTATGCGACGCACAACATACTATTGGAAATCTCTTCGAGAGCTCTACGATGGGGGCAACAAGCCTACTCGGCTGCGCCTGTTTTTGGAGCCCAAAATTTAAAGTTTTCATCCGTTTCGGGACACTTTTCATCTTTTATGTTATTTTTCCGTTTCGGATCGTACGTCGTGAGCCGCGAAAAGGATGACAACCTAATCCATCATATTTCTAATACTGAATCCCACAGTACCTTGGGCAAGACAACTTCCTTTCACGTAGAGGCTAGGCCCGCAAACCGAGGGCGTGAGGCTTAGTACTAGGTCTCCGTCACTCCGGTGCCCATAACTTTTGATCCGTAAGGAGTTACGCGGCGCACAACATACCGTTGGAATGCTCTTCGAGAGCTCTACGACGGGGGTAGCAAGCCTGCTTGGTTGTGCCTATTTTCGGAGCCCAAAATCGATCATTTTCATTAGTTTAGGGTCACTTTTCTTCTTTTGCGCTGTTTTTCTATCCCGGATCGTAAGTCGCGAAAAGGACGACAACCTATTCCATCACATTTCTATTACCAAATCTCAAGGCACCTTAGGCAAGACAACTTCGCTTCACGTAGAGGCTGGGCCAGCAAACTGAGGGCATGGGGCTTGGGACTAGGTCTCCATCACTCCGGTGCCCGTAACTTTTGGTCCGTAAAGAATTACGCGGCGCATAACATTCCGTTGGAAAGGTCTCCGAGAGCTCTACGACTGGGGCAAGAAACCTGCTCAGTTGCGCCTATTTTCGTAGCCCAAAATTTAACATTTTTATTAGTTTCGTGACACTTTTCTTCTTTTGCGCTGTTTTTCCGTCTTGGATCGTACGTCATGAGCGGCGAAAAGGACGACAAACTAATCCATCATATTTCTATTACTGAATACCATGCCACTTTGGGAAAGACAACTTCGCTTCACGAAGAGTCTGGGCCCACAAACCGAGTGCGTGGGGCTTAGGACCAAGTCTCCGTCGCTCCGGTGCGCATAACTTTTGATCCATAAGGAGTTACGGGCACACAGCATACCGTTAGAAAGCTCTCCGAGAGATCTACAATGGGGGCAGCCAGCCTGCTTGGCTGCACCTGTTTTTGGAGCCCAAAATCGAACGTTTTCATCAGTCTCAGGATACTTTTCTTCTTTTGCGCTGTTTTTCCTTCCCGGATCGTACGTCGTGAGCCGCAAAAAAGATGACAACCTAATCCAGTACATTTCTAATACCGAATCACAAGGCACCTTGGGCAAGACAACTTCGCTACACGTAAAGGATGAGCCAACAAACAGAGGGCGTGGGGCTTGTTACCCGGTCTCCGTCGCATTGGTGCCCATAACTTTTGATCTGCAAGGAGTTACGCGGCGCACAACATAATGTTGGAAAGCTCTCCAGGAGCTCTACAACGGAGGCAGCAAGCCTACTCGGCTGCGCCAGTTTTCGGAATCCAAAATCGAACATTTTCAACAGTTTTGGGACACTTTTCTACGTTTAAGCTGTTTTTCAGTCCCGGATCGTACTTTGTGAGCCGCGAAAAGGACGACAACCTAATCCATCACATTTCTATTATTGAATCCCATGACACCTTGGGCAAGACAACTTCGCTTCACGTAGAGGTTGGGCCCGCAAACCGAGGGCGTGGGGCTTGGGACCAGGTCTCCGTCTCTCCGGTGCCCATTACTTTTGATCTGTAAGGAGTTACGCGGTGCACAGCATAACGTTGGAAAGCTCTCCGAGAGCTCTATGACGAGGGCAACAAGCCTGCTCGACTGCTCTTATTTTTGGAGCCCAAAATAGAACTATTTATTCAATTTCGGGATACTTTTCTTCTTTTGTGCTGTTTTTTCATCCCGGATCGTATGTCATGAGCCGCGAAAAGGACGACAACCTAATCCATCACATTTCTATTACCGAATCCCACGGCACTTTGGGCAAGACAACTTTGCTTCACGTAGACTCTGGGCCCGCAAACCGAGGGCGTGGGGCTTGGGACCTGGTCAACGTCACTCCGTTGCCCATAACTTTTGATCCATAAGGAGTTACATGACGCATAGCATACCGTTAGAAAGCTCTTCAAGAGCTCTACGACGGGGGCAACAAGCCTACTCGACAGCGATTGTTTTCAGAGCCCAAAATCGAAAGTTTTCATCCGTGTTGGGACACTTTTCATGTTTTGCGCTGTTTTTCTGTCGCGGATCGTACATCGTGAGCCGCGAGAAAGACGACGGCCGAATCCAACACATTTCTAATACCGAATCCCACGGCACCTTGGGTAAGACAACTTCACTTCACATAGAGGCTGGGCCTGCAAAAAGAAGGCGTGGGGCTTGTGACCAGGTATCCGTCGCTCCGGTGCCCATAACTTTGGATCCGTAAGGAGTTACGCGGCACACATCATATTGTTGGAAAGCTCTCTGAGAGCTTTACGACGGGGGCAGCAAGCCTGCTCAGCTGCGCCTATTTTCGGATCCCAAAATAGAACGTTTTATTCAATTTTGGGATACTTTTCTTCTTTTACGCTATTTTTTCGTCCCGGATCGTACGTCGTGAGCTGCGAAAAGGACAACAACCTAATACATCACATTTCTATTACCGAATCGCATGGCACCTTGGGAAAGACAACTTCGCTTGATGTAGACTCTGGGCCCGCAAACCGAGGGCGTGGGGCTTGGGACTAGGTCTACGTCACTCCATTGCCTATAACTTTTGATCCGTAAAGAGTTACACGACGCACAGCATACAGTTGGAAAGCTATTCGAGAGCTCTACGACGGAGGCAATAAGCCTGCTCGGCTGCGCCTATTTTCAGAGTCGAAAATTGAAAGTTTTCATCATTTTCGGGACACTTTTCATCTTTTGTATTGTTTTTCCATCCCAGATCATACGTCGTGAGCTGCGAAAATGACGACAACCTAATCCATCACATTTCTATTACCAAATTCAACTGCACCTTGGGCAAGACAACTTCGTTTCACGTAGAGGCTGGGCCCGCATACCGAGGGCGTGGGGCTTAGGACTAGTACTCCGTCACTCCGGTGCCCATAACTTTTGATCCGTAAATAGTTAAGCGGCGCACAACATACCGTTGGACAGCTCTCCGAGAGCTCTACGATGGGAACAGCAAGCTAGCCGAGCTGCGCCTATTTTCATAGCCCAAAATCGAACGATTTAATCAATTTCGGGACCCTTTTGTTCTTTTGCGCTGTTTTTCCGTCCCGAATCGTACGTCGTGAGCCGCGAAAAGGACGACAACCTAATCCATTACATTTCTATTACCGAATCCCACGACACCTTGGGCAAGACAACTTCACTTCACGTAGAGGCTACACCCGCAAACCGAGGTCTTGGGGCTTGGGACTAGGTCTCCGTCACTCCGGTGACCGTAACTTTTGATTCGTAAGGACTTACGCGGCGCACAGCATACTGTTGGAAAGCTCTCTGTGTGCTCTAAGATGTGGACAGCAATACTGCTCAGCTGCATCAGTTTCAGGACACTTTCTTCTTGTGCGCTGTTTTTCTGTCTCGGATCGTACGTCGTGAGCCACGAAAAGGATGACAACCTAATCCATCACATTTCTATTACCGAATCCCACGGTACATTGGGCAAGACAACTTCACTACACGTACACGCTCGGCCCGCAAACCGAGGGCGTGGGGTTTGTGACCAGGTATCCCTCGCTTCGGTGCCCACAACTTTTGATCCGTATAGAGTTACGTGGGGCACAGCATACCGTTGGAAAGTTCTCCGGGAGCTCTAATACAGAGGCAGCAAGCCTGCTCGGCTGTGCCTACTTTTATAGCCCAAAATCGAATGTTTTCATCAGTTTTGGGACACTTTTCTTCTTTTACGCTATTCTTCGGTCTTGGATCGTACGTCGCGAGCTGCGAAAAGGACGACAACTTAATCAATCACATTTCTATTACCGAATCCCACGGCACCTTGAGAAAGACAACTTCGCTTCATGTAGAGGCTGGGCCCGCAAACCGAGTGCGTGGGGCTTGTGACCAGGTATCCGTCGTTCCGGTACCCATAACTTTTGATCCGTAAAGAGTTACACGGCGCACAACATACCGTTGGAAGGCTCTCCGAGAGCTCTACGACATGGGAATCAAGCCTGTTCGGTTGCGCCTGTTTTCGGAGTAAAAAATTGAACGTTTTCATCAGTTTCGGGATACTTTTCTTCTTTTGCAATGTTTTTCCTTCCCGGGTCGTACGTCGTGAGCAACGAAAAAGTCGACAACCTAATCCATCACATTTCTATTACCAAATCACGGCACCTTGGGCAAGACAACTTCACTTCACGGAGAAGCTGGGCCCGCAAACCGATGGTGTAGGGCTTGGGACAAGGTCTCCGTCGCTCCGGTACTCATAACTTTTGATCCGTAAGGAGTTTCGCGGCGCAAAGCAAACCGTTGGAGAGCTCTCCGAGAGCTCTACGTTGGGGGGCAGCAAGGCTGCTCGACTGCGCCTCTTTTTGGATCCCAAAATCGAACATTTTCATCAGTTTCGGGACACTTTTCTTCGTTTGTGCTTTTTTTTCTGTCCCGGATCATACGTCGTGAGCCGCGAAAATGACGACAATCTAATCCATCACATTTCTGTTACCGAATCCCACGGTACCTTAGGCAAGAAAACTTCGCTTCAAGTAGAGGCTGGGCCCGCAAACTGAGGGCATGGGGCTTGGGACCAGGTCTCCGTCTTTTTGGTGTCCATAACTTTTGATCCGTAAGGAGTTACACGGTGAACAGCATACCGTTGGAAATCTCTCCTAGAGCTCTACGACAGGGGCAGCAAGCCTGCTAGGCTGCGCCTTTTTTGTAGCCCAAAATTGAATGTTTTCTTCAGTTTTGGGATACTTTTCTTCTTTTGCTTTGTTTTTTCGTCCCGGATCATACTTCGTGAGCCGCGAAAAGGACGACAACTTAATCCATCATATTTATATTACTGAATCCCATGGTACCTTGGGCAAGACAACTTCGCTTCACGAAGAGGCAGGGCCCGTAAACCGAGGGCGGGACCAAGTCTTCGTCACTCTGGTGTCCATAACTTTTGATCCGTAAGGAGTTACGTAGCGTACAACATACGGTTGGAAAGCTCTCTGAGAGCTCTACGATGGGGGCACCAAGCCTGCTCAGCTACACTTGTTTTCATAGCCCAAAATCAAATGTTTTCATTAGTTTCGATACACTTTTCATCTTTTACACTATTTTTTGTCCCGGATCGTACGTCGTGAGCTGCAAAAAGGACGACAACCTAATCCATCACATTTCTATTACCGAATCCCACAGCACATTGGGCAAGACAACTTCGCTTCACGTCGAGACTGGGCTAGCAAATCGAGGGCATGGGGCTTGTGACCAAGTCTCCATCGCTCCGGTGCCCATAAATTTTGATCCATAAAAAGTAACGCAGCGGACATCATATATGTGAGGCCCGACCCCGATTTGCGTGTGAAACCTAGCTTCGTGTGCCCTAACCTAGATTTGCATGCCATGACCTAGGTTTGAGAATTGTGTTTAATTTTGTGTGCCTTGCATTGAATTACGTGCATTCATATAGGGTTACATGCGTTTACTTGAAAAATGTGCGTTCGTCTCGTAGTTTGTGTCTTACCTCGTAGTACGTGCCCTAGACCTAGGAAAGCGTGCCTTCACGCTAATCAAGAAAGCATCTTCCACGAAGCACTAGGCTATTAAACAATCCTACTTAGTCCACTATCAATATAAAAATCCTAATCCAATTCACTAGAAGACAAAAATTCACCAAAAACAAAACATTCCTTATTCTTTATCCATTATTCTTTTTGCACTTCTAGATACAATTAGAATAATGCTCAAGATGACACAAATTCAGCCATTTTATTAGCCTTGGCCGACCATACCATGGTTTTTGCACAAGGTTTGAGCAAATTATTTTATTCTATTGCATGCTAAGACAAACTATGACTCAAAGCATTAATAAATTGCTCAAATTTCCCTCAATCTCCTCACCATTCTCGGCCATAACACCTTGCCATGCTAGACATTTCAAAATTTAAAGCATTTTGAAGACAAAAGCTGAAATTGAAAGCCTCAAGGCCGAGCATGCTCCTCAAGTTGCAAAGCTTTTGTTTTATTTTCATTTCCTTCATTTCTTCCTCTCACATTTCTCTCTCACTCTCATTTTCCTCTCTCATACTCGGCCTTGGCTGAGCTCTCACCATTCTTGTTCATCTTCATCACACCTTAGTAGAACAAGGCAAGCAAATCATCAAGCAACTCAAGCAAACAAGCTAGAGTTCAAAAATAACACATGCATGTGCATTGAAGTTTCATTTTCGGCCTAGGTAAGCTTCTTGACATCCATTTATTTTCTTCAAATTCTAACTACATGCATGCACTAATAGATTGATCACTAAGCTAGGAAAATAGAGAAAAGATAGTGGGATTTCGGCTAGACAAAAGGAAGAGGAGATTTGAACTTCAACAAACGTTTTTGAGCAACTTGAGGTTGATTGCTAAGGTGAGGGTTAAAACCTTTTGAAAACTCTTCAAAATTTCATATGCATGCTCATGAATGTGTGTATTTGCTTCTGTACTTGAGATATATGGTCGTTCATAAGCTTAAACAACCATGCATGTCAAGATCTTGGCTTGAAAATCATGCTAGCTCAAGTCGAAATGGATGACAGCTCTCTGACCAGTCTGTTCGAGGTAAGTTTACCTAAGAAAATGATGTTGAAAGTGCTTGAAAATTGGTGGGTGACTAGTTTGGACAGTTTTGGACATTTTTACAAGAAATAGGACGAAGCTAATTTTGACCCTAAGATCCTCAAAATGGCAAATCATTAAAATGTGACCAAATCTGGAAATCTAGAAAAATGAATCAGGTTTTGGCAGATGCACTGACCTTGTGGAACGAACCATATTTGACTTAGTAAATGTTGTGAAAAATGGACCAAAGCTAAAACTGACCCTAAGGACCTCAAAAACGTCAATTTCTGAAAAGTGTGCAAATCTGGACAGTTTTGTGTTACCTCACTGTTTCGGCTATAACTAATGATTCTGAACTCCAATTTATGCAAGGATTGTTTCTGATTTTAGTTAACTTCTTAAGATTTAATTTGACATCTTATTCACTGAATTTGGAGATTTTTTGATTATCCTATTGATTGTGGGAAAACAGCCTATTGCAGTAAAGGGGTCATTTAGCTACGTGCTTGGGAAATTGTTGTAACCTCTCTTGTGGTTCTATTTGTGTGGAAATGTGGTGTTGGGATGTTATGTGGACTGTTTTGAGTACTTGAGGATGCTTGAACGTGTCTACTTGTGTACCTTGTGCTGCTTGAAGACCATTTATTTTATGTTGCTTGTTGTTGCTAATGTAAAAGACCCCCGTTGTAATTTGGGGTCTAATTTTGGTTTGTACTTATATTAAGTAGACTGATGCTAGACATAACACTGCTGTGATCGTTTTGCTTTTATCACCGGTAGTATCTATCTTAGGTTATGACGCTTTGGTTAAGATCTAAGTAAATAAACTTATCCAATCTTAACAGGTACTTGCTATTGAGCTAAGATCAACATGTATATTTGTAACGAGGACAAATAAGCAAATGAGACATAGTATTATGCTAGGCTATAAATCAAACGGGACGTCGAAATAACCAATAGGCAATCCAATCGATAGTAAATTAGTAATCTTAGTTGGAAATGAATTTGATATGGTAAACTTTGAGGCATTTAGAGAATTAGGTTAAACCAAATGGCCAATTATAGCCGTTATGCTGCCAGTTTTCCGGAAAAACTTTGGAGTTTAGACTAAATCATTAGGTGTTAATCTTCATAAACAACTAAGTACATGATATTACTTGAATGTTAGTTCACACCCTAGTCTAACCTTATAGGCCGGGTTGGGGGCGTGACAAGTTACGCGGCGCACAACATACCGTTGGAAAGCTCTCCGAGAGCTCTACGATGGGGTAGCAAGCCTGCTCGGTTGCGCCTATTTTCGGTGACCAAATTCAAACTTTTTCATTAGTTTCGGGACACTTTTATTCTTTTGCGCTGTTTTTTCGTCCCAGATTGTACGTCGTGAGTCGCGAAAAGGACTACAACATAATCCATCACATTGCTATTACTGAATCCCACAGCACCTTGTGCAAGACAACTTCACTTCAAGTACACACTGGGCCCGTAAACCGAGGGCGTGGAGCTTGGGACCAGGTCTTCATCGCTTCGGTGCGCATAACTTTTGATTCGTAAAGAGTTACGCGGTGCATAGCATATCGTTGGAAAGTTCTCCGAGAGCTCTACGAGAGGGGTTTTAAGCTTGCTCAGCTGCACCTATTTTCGGAGCCCAGAATCAAACACTTTTCTTCTTTTGCGCTGTTTTTCAATCTTGGATCGTAACTCGTGAGCCGTGAAAAAGACGAAAACGTAATCCATCACATTTCTATTACCGAATCCCATGGCACCTTGGGCTAGACAACTTCGCTTAACGTAGTGGCTGGGCCCGCAATCCGAGGGCGTGGGGCTTCGGACCAGGTCTCTATCACTCCGGTGCCCATAACTTTTGATCCGTAAAGAGTTACGAGGCGCACAGTATACCGTTGGAAAGCTCTCTGAGAGCTCTACGACAAAGGCAGCAAGTCTGCTCGGCTGCGCCAATTTTCAGAGCCCAAAGTCAAATATTTTCATCAATTTCGGGACACTTTTCTTTATTTGTGTAATTTTTTCGTCCCGGATCGTATATCGTGACCAGCAAAAAGGACGACAACCTAATCCATCACATTTCTATTACCGAATCCTACAACAGCTTGGGCAAGATAACTTCGCTTCATGTAGAGGCTGGGCCTGCAAACCGAGGGCATGGGGCTTGGGACTAGGTCTCCATCACTCGGGTGCCCAAAACTTTTGATCCGTAAGGAGTTATGCGGCGCACATCATACCGTTGGAAAGCTCTCCAAGAGCTCTACGAAGGGGGCAGCAAGCCTGCTCGGCTGCGCCTATTCTCGGGGCCCAGAATCGAACATTTTCATCAGTTTCGGGATATTTTTCTTCGTTTGCGCTATTTTTCTGTCCCGGATCGTACGTTTTGAGCCGTGAAAAGGATAACAACCTAATCCATCACATTTCTATTTCCAAATCCCATGGCACCTTGGGCATGACAACTTCGCTTAACATAGTGGCTGGGCCTGCAAACCGAGGGCGTGGGACTTGGGACCTGGTCTATGTCGATCCGGTGCCCATTACTTTTGATTCGTAAGGAGTTATGCGGCGCACAACATTACGTTGGAAAGCTCTCCGAGAGCTCTACGACGGGGGCAGTAATCCTGCTCGACTGCGCCTGTTTTCATAGTCCAAAATCGATAGTTTTCATCAGTTTCAGGACACTTTTCATCTTTTGTATTCTTTTTTCGTCCCAGATCGTACGTCCTGAGCCGCGAAAATGATGACAACCTAATCCATCACATTTCTATTACCGAATCCAACTGCACCTTGGGCAAGACAACTTCGTTTCACGTAGTGGCTGGGCCAACAAACCGAGGGCATGGGGCTTGGGACCAAGACTTCGTCACTCCGGTGCCCATAACTTTTGATCCGTAAAGAGTTACGTGGTGCACAACATACCGTTGGACAGCTCTCCGAGAGCTCTACGATGGGAGCAGCAAGCCTGCTCAGCTGCGCCTATTTTCGGAGCCTAAAATTGAATATTTCCATCAGTTTCGGGATATTTTTCTTCTTTTGCACTATTTTTTCGTCTGAGATCGTACGTCGTGAGCTGCGAAAAGGACGATAACCTAATCCATCACATTTCTATTACTGAATTAAAAGTCACCTTGGGCAAGACAACTTCGCTTCACGTCTAGGCTGGGCCCGAAAATCGAGGGCGTGGGGCTTAGGAACAAGTCTCCATCGCTCTGGTGCCCATAAATTTTGATACGTAAAAAGTTACGTAGCGGACAACATATCATTGGAAAGCTCTCTGAGATCTCTACGACGGGGGTAGCAAGCCTGCTCGGCTGCGCCTGTTTTCAGTGCCCAAATTCAAACTTTTTCATCAATATCGGGACACTTTTCTTTTTTTGCACTATTTTTCTGACCCAGATCGTACGTCGTGAGCCGCGAAAAGGACGACAACCTAATCCATCGCATTTCTACTACCGAATCCCACGGCACCTTGGGCAAGACAACTTTGCTACAAGTAGAGGTTGGGCCCGTAAATCGAGGGCGTGGGGCTTGGGACCAGGTCTCTATCGCTCTAGTGCCCATAACTTTTGATCTGTAAAGAGTTACGCGGCGCACAACAAATCGTTGAAAAGCTCTCCGAGAGCTCTACGACGGGGGCAGCAAGCCTGCTCGGCTGCTCCTATTTTTGGAGACAGGATCGTACATCATGAGACGGGAAAAGGATGAAAACCTAATCCATCGCATTTCTATTATCGAATCACATGGCACCTTGGGCAAGAAAACTTTGTTTAACGTAGTGACTGGGCCCGCAAACAGAGGGCGTGGGGCTTTTGACCAGGTATCTGTCGCTCCGGTGCCCATAACTTTTGATTCGTAAGGAGTTACGTGGCGCACAACATACCGTTGGAAAGCTCTCTAAGAGCTCTACGACGGGGGCAACAAGTCTACTCGGCTGCGCCTATTTTCAGACACCAAAATTGAAAGTTTTCATCAGTTTTGGGACAATTTTCTTTATTTGTGCTATTTTTTCATCCCAGATCATACATCGTGAGCCGCAAAAAGGATGACAATCTAATCCATCACATTTCCATTATCGAATCCCACAGCACCATGGGCAAGACAACTTCGCTTCACGTAGAGGCTGGGCCAGCAAACCGAGGGCGTGGGGCTTGGGACTAGGTCTCCGTCACTCCGGTGCACATAACTTTTGATCGGTAAGGATTTACGCGGCACACAACATACCGTTGGAAAGCTCGCCGATAACTCTACGATGGGGGCCGCAAGCCTGCTTGGCTCAACCTATTTTCAGAGCCAAAAATAGAACGTTTTCATTAGTTTTGGGACAGTTTTCTTCTTTTGTGCTATTTTTTCGTCCCGGATCGTACGTCGTGAGCCGCAAAAAGGACGAAAACCTAATCCATCACATTTCTATAACCGAATCCCATGGCACCTTGGACAAGACAACTTCGCTTCACATAGAGGTTGGGCCTGCAAAACGAGGGCGTGGGGCTCGGGACCAAGTCTCCATCGCTCCGGTGCCCATAACTTTTGATTCATAAAGAGTTATGTGGCGCACAGCATATCGTTGGAAAGCTCTCCGAGAGCTCTACGAGGGGGGTAGCAGGCCTACTCGACTGCGCCTATTTTCGGTGCCCAGAATTGAACATTTTTATCAGTTGTGGGACACTTTTCTTCATTTGCTTTATTTTTCTGTCCCGGATTGTACGTCGTGAGCCGCGAAAAGGACAACAACCTAATTCATCACATTTCTATTTCTGAATCCCATGGCACCTTCGCCAACACAACTCCGCATCACGTAGTCCCTGGGCCTGACAACCGAGAGCGTGGGGCTTCAGACCTGGTCACTGTAACTCCGGTGCCCATAACTTTAGATCCGTAAGGAGTTACGCGGCGCACAGCATACCGTTGGAAAGCTCTCTGAGAGCTCTACGACGGGGGCAGTGAGCTTGCTCTGATTCGCTAGTTTTTGGAGTCCAAAATTTAACATTTTCATAATTTTCGTGACACTTTTCTTCATTTGCGCTGTTTTTCGGTCCCGGATCGTACGTCTTGAGCCGTGAAAAGGACAACAACCTAATCCAACACATTTTTATTACCGAATCCCACAGCACCTTGGGCAAGACAACTTTGCTTCACGTAGAGGCTGGGCCCGCAAATCGAGGGCGTGGGGCTTGGGACCAAGTCTCCGTCGCTCCGGTGCCCATAACTTTTGATCCGTAAGGAGTTACGTAGCGCACAGCATACCGTTGGAAAGCTCTCCGAGAGCTCTACGACGGGGACAACAGGCCTGCTGGGCTGCGCCTATTTTCGGACCCCAAAATCGAACATTTTTATCAGTTTCGGGACACTTTTCTTGTTTTGCACTTTTTTCTGTCCCTGATCGTACTTCGTGAGCCGCGAAAAGGATGACAACCTATTCCATCACAATTCTATTACCGAATCCCACGGTACCTTGGGCAAGACAACTTCGCTTCACGCAAAGGCAGAGCCCGCAAATCGAGGGCATGGGGCTTGGAGCCAGGTCTTCGTTGCTCCGGTGCCCATAACTTTTCATCCGTAAGGAGTTACGTGGTGCCAATTTTCGGAGCCCAAAATCAAACATTTTCATCAGTTTTGGGACATTTTTCTTCTTTTGCAATTTTTTTCCATCCCGGATCGTACGTCGTAAGCCGCTCAAAGGACGACAACCTAATCTATCACATTTTTATTACCGAATCAAAAGGCACCTTGGCAAGACAACTTCACTTCACGTAGAGGCTGGGCCCGAAAACCGAGGGCGTGGGGCTTGAGACCAGGTCTCTGTTGCTTCGGTGCCCATGACTTTTGATCCGTAAGGCGTTACGTAGCGCACAACATATCGTTGAAAAGCTCTCTGAGAGCTGTACGACGGGGGTAGCAAGTCTGCTCGGCTGCACCTATTTTCAGAACCAAAAAATGAAAATTTTCTTTAGTTTCGTGATACTTTTCCTCTTTTGCGCTGTTTTTCCATCTTGGATCGTACGTCGTGAGCCGCAAAAAGGACGACAACCTAATTAATCACATTTCTATTACCGAATCCCATATCACCTTAGGCAAGAAAACTTCGCTTCACGTAGAGGCTGGGCCCGCAACCATGGGCGTGGGGCTTGCGACCAGGTCTCTGTCTCTCCGGTGCCCATAACTTTTGATCCGTAAGGAGTTACGCGGCGAACAGCATACTGTTAGAAATCTCTTCGAGAGCTCTACGA
The DNA here is from genome assembly GCA_037974665.1 of Ehretia macrophylla. Classification (NCBI taxonomy): domain Eukaryota; kingdom Viridiplantae; phylum Streptophyta; class Magnoliopsida; order Boraginales; family Ehretiaceae; genus Ehretia; species Ehretia macrophylla. The sequence goes on along the minus strand of CM075772.1, from coordinate 55,934,636 downwards.
CTGGGGCAGCAAGCTTGCTCTACTGTGCCTATTTTCGTAGCACAAAATCGAATGTTTTGATTAGTTTCGGGATACTTTTCTTCCTTTGCTCTGTTTTTTCGTCCCGCATCGCCCGTCGTGACCCTAAAAAAGGACGACAACCTAATCTATCACATTTCTTTTATTACCGAATCCCACCGCACCTTGGGCAAGACAACTTCGCTTCACGTAGAGGCAGGGCCTGCAAACCGAGGGCGTGGGGCTTGGGACCAGGTTTTCGTCACTTCGGTGCCCACAACTTTTGATCCGTAAGGAGTTATGCGGTACACAGCATACCGTCGAAAAGCTCTCCGAGAGCTCTATTATGGGGGCACCAAACCTGCTCAGCTGCACCTATTTTCGAAGCCCAAAATCAAACGTTTTCATCAGTTGTGGGATACTTTTCTTCTTTTGCGCTGTTTTTCCGTCCCGGATCGTACGTCGTGAGCTGTAAAAAGGACGACAACTTCGCTTCACGTGGAGACTGGGCCCGCAAACGGAGGGCGTGGGGCTTGGGATTAGGTCTCCATCGCTTCGGTGCCCATAACTTTTGATCCGTAAAAAGTTACGCGGCGCACAGCATATCGTTGGAAAGCTCTCCGAGAGATCTACGACAGGGAAGCAAGCCAGCTCTACTGCGTCAATTTTCGGAGCCCAAAATTGAACATTTTCTTCAATTTCGGGACACTTTTCTTCTTTTACAATGTTTTTCCGTCCCAGATCGTACGTCGTAGCCGCGAAAAGGACGACAACCTAATCCATCACATTTCTAATACCGAATACCAAGGCAGCTTGGGCAATACAACTTCGCTTCACGTAGAGGTTGGGCCCGTAAACTAAGGGCGTAGGGCTTGGGACAAGGTCTCCGTCACTCTGGTGCCCATAACTTTTGATCCGCAGGGAGTTACGCAGCGCACACCATACCGATGGATAGCTCTCCGAGAGCTCTACAACGGGGGCAGCAAGCATGCACAGCTGCGCCTATTTGAGGAGCCTAAAATTGAACGTTTTCATCAGTTTTGGGCCACTTTTCTTCTTTTGCGCCTTTTTTTGTCCCGGGTCGTACGTCGTGAGCCTCGAAAAGGATGACAACCTAATCCATCACATTTCGATTATCGAATCCCATGGCACCTTGGGCAATACATATTTGCTTCACGTAGAGGCTAGGCCCGCAAACCGTGGGTGTAGGGCTTGAGACTAGGTCTCCGTCGCTCCAGTGCCCATAACTTTTGATTCGTAAAGAGTTACGCGGCGCACATCATACCGTTGGAAAGCTCTCCGAGAGCTCTACGACGGGGGCATCAAGTTTCCTCGGCTTCGCCTATTTTCGGAGAACAAAATCGAACATTTTCATCAGTTTCGAGACACTTTTCTTCTTTTTCGATGTTTTTCCTTCCCGGATCGTACGTCGTGAGCCGCGATAAGGACGATAACCTAACCTATCACATTTCTATTATCGAATCCCACAGCACCTTGGGCAAGACAATTTTGCTTCACGTAGAGGTTGGGCCCGCAAACCGAGGGCGTGGGGCTTGGGACTAGGTCACCGTCGCTCTGGTGCCCATAACTTTTGATCCATAAGGAGTCATGCGGCACACACCATACCCTTGGAAAACTCTCCGAGAGCTCTACGACGGGGGCAGCAAGCTTGCTTGGCTGCTATGGGGCCCAACCCCAAATAACGTGTCCTACCTAAATTGCGTGCCTTAGACCTAGAATTATATGACCGACCTTCGATTACGTGCCCTGTCTTAGTTTTTATGCATGCCTCGTCATGCGTGCCTTGACCTAGAATTGTGTGCCCTAATTCTCAACTTACATGCCCTAACTTTGATTTACGTGCGATACCTCAATTTGTGTGCATTGACCTTGAATTATGTGCCCTAACCTTGGTTTAAGAGTTGCACCTTGATTTACGTGCATTGCATTGAATTATGTGTCTTGCATTGGTTTACGTGCATTCACCTAGGGTTGCGTGCATTTGCTTTGGAATCCGTGCATTTATCTCAAAGTACGTGTCTTACCTCGTAGTTCGTGCCTTACCTCGTGATTCGTGTCCCGTATTGATTTATGTACGTGTCTCGTAGTGCGTGTCCTAGACCTAGGGATGCGTGCCTGTGCGCTAATCAACAAAGAATCCTACACAAAGTACAAGACAATAAAATAATCCTACACAATCCACTAACCAATATTATATTCATAATTCAAATTCTCTACAAAACCCACTAACTAATAAAATATTCTATCATACTCAACTAACCAATAAACTATTATAAACCTACACTTATTATAATCCAAAATATACTAACTTGAATCTGAAATTTCAGATTCTCCCTTGCATTACACGGCCAAAACAAGGCAATTTGATCAACTTTGCACAATTAAATTAAAGCCTAGACATTCTATGACACATGCACTAAGCACAATGCATAAAAAAAACTCCTAAATACCCTACCCAAGTCTCCTTTCTCGACCAAATCACCCAATGCATGCTAAAACAATTCAAAAATGCTCAAAGATGAAACAAATTCAGATTTGCAAGGCCCTAAGGCTGACACACACACACACACAACTCTTCACATTTCATTTGCCTCTCAAAACTCTCTTAAGCTCTCATTCTCTCTCCATTTCGGGTAAGGCTTCTTTTGAGCTTCCAAGACCTTAAACTCACTCTCTAAGACACTCCAAGCCTAGGCCATAGCAAGGTAATCAAGCAAGGATAGCTCAAAGTCACACACAAAGCTCAAAACAAGGATTTTGTGCTCATTTGCTAAGTCTTCAAAGAGGTGAGGGTTAAAACTCTTTTAAAAGCTTTCAAAAATCAAATGCATGCCTTCATATGACTTTATTTACCTCTGTAGTTGTTGTATATGTGTATATATGAGCTTATATGACCATGTATGGCTAGATTTTTGGCTAGAACTTGAAGATAGGTAATAGTCGAGTAGCTGGCAGATTTCTGACTTGGTAGATCGAAGTGCATTTGGCCTTGTAAATGATATTGAAAATGCGTGAAAATCGGTAGGTGACTATTTTTTCCAGGTCTGAGCATTTTGCATAGAAATAGGACAAGGCAAATTTTGACTCTAAGGCCTCCAAAATTTTCAAACATCGTGAGGTGTCTAAATCTGGAAAAATCGGGAAAATGAAATAGGTTTCTGGCAGATTACTGACTTTGTAGGACAAAGCATTTTTGACCTGTAGATGTTGGTGAAAATGCACGAAAACTGGTAGATTGCTAGATTTTGTAGTTCTGGACATTTTTGTCAGAAATAGACCAAAGCTAATTCTGACTCTAAGACCATCAAAAATAGCAAAAATCGTAATGTGTCTAAAACTAGACAGTTTTGAGTAATCTCACGGTTTTGGCCATAACTCCTAAATCCGAACTCCAAATGATGCAAGGTTTGTTCCTAGATTTAAATCACTCATTAATATTTAATTTTAATTTTTTTTCACTGAAATTGGAGATTGTTTGCTTGTCTAATAGAATATGGGAAAACAGACCATTGCAGTGAGGTTTTGTTTAGTGATATGCTTTGAAACATGTTGTAACTTCTCTTGTGGTATTGGATGCTTGGAATTGTGGCACTTAGATGTTGTGTAGACTGTTGAGGCTGGTTGAGTTTGCTTCATTTGATTGATGTATGGCTTGGGATCACTAATTGATGAATGGTTTGCTTAACCGCATGTGTAAGCACAGAATTAAGGCCCTATTGCTTATGAAAACTTGTTAAGTGATGATCCTATCGCTAAATGCGTTCAATTGTGTGGTTAGTAGGCTGCCTAATAAATTTTAAGTATGCTTGAAACGGTTTAAGTGTTACTTGTGGTGCTTAGCAAACAAAACCAACCCCGAGCACGACCTTGTAAACCCTAATGGACCCATAGACTCCCAAGTCATACACCACTCTTGTGTGAATTATAAATTGATGTTGAGGAATGTTAATGGGCTGCCCAGAATTTTTTTTATAACTCTAAATATGATTCCCAATGATTACATGTTGATAAGTAAACTCTTCTTGCACCCGGTCTCATGTAAACGTCGTTGCATGCTTGTATGATCTTAATACTTGATACGTGAACCCAGAAATGAGTTATATGACTTGATTTACATGTGTTACATGGCTTCCCGTTTAATGTTCATATAACTCTATGTGTTTTACAAAGTGAAAATTCATGTTAAGCATGCCTCGTTCGTCCTCGTTCGTCCTCGTTCGTTTACTTGTCAATATGTGATCTTATACTTGCTCGGAGGCACCTACTTTGTTGTCCTCCTAATGTGAATTGTTAAAAGACATTCTATGGCTTATTTGAACATGATTACTTGGCTGCCCGTGAAAGTTTAATTGCTTTCATATTGATATATGAGATGATTACATGTTCTTACAATGCCTTATATGCCAATATGTCAAAATATGATCATATACTTGCTCGGAGGCAACCTACTTTGTTGACCTCCCAATGTGAAATATTAAATGGCATACATGTGCATTGCATATAAGGTTGCAACCTTTCATTTTGGCATGGTAGCGTTTCACGCACGCCGGGCGGCATCGGGCTTGTCGGTGCTACCGTGACTACCATGGTCCAATTCTCTCTCTCGCTCGGGGGCTAAACTTCCTCGGAAAGTTGGGTCATAGGATTTTGGGGTACATCTGGAGTACACCCATTTGGCGTGATAAGTGGATGATTGAAGCCGGCCGCAACAACTGTTATCAGAAATGATCTTGAGAGCAAATATGACATATTTCCTAGAGGACCTCGGGGAGGAAAGACCGGTAAATGTGTTCATTTATATTTATGTTATGTTATGTATTTACTCACTCTATATGACATATTTTCAAATGAGTTTTCATAAGTTTAACCGGAAAAGGATTTCAAAATGTTATCTCTCATTCCCCCTCGCTAAGTTCATAAGGACTCACCCTCTTTTTTATCACAGGTGCAGCAGATTTGGAACAGGTACTCGAAGTAAATGTGCTTGTTGATGATTCCTTGGAGTGACTACGTGCTTTTGTGCTTTGCCTAAAAGTGGTTGCTATAAGGATGTTGTGTTTGATTGCAAACTGTTCATTTTGTTGATGTAAATGACCCCGTTGTAATTTGGGTCTAATTTTGGCTTGTACTGATTATAACCGGACGAACTCTTTATTGGTTGTTTGCTTTCAATATCTTGATTAGTAGTTATCATAGGTGTTTAAACCACTAGGTGAATAAGCATATAATGAAACTCTATCCAATCTCACTTTGGTGCTTATGCGTAAGCTAAGGGATAATAAGTACTCGCAAGAGAGAAACTGGCAAATAAATAGGACATAGTTATCATGCTAGGCTAGTCAATCAAACGAGACTATCGAGATAAATTAGTAGGCATATCTATTGATAACAAAATAGGAAATTTTAGTTAGAATTGAATCAATGATTAAAGTTTTTGAGGTGTTTTAAAAAATTAGGTCAAACCAAATGTCCTTAATATAGCCGTCATGCTACCGGTTTTCCGAAAAACTTTTGGAGTTCTAGGCCAACGTTAAGCATTAAATCATAACAAAAGGCTAAGTGTGTGAAATAACGATAATGATTTAGGTCAAACCCTAGTCTAGCCTCCATAGGTTGGCTTAAGGCGTGACAGTTGCGCCTATTTTCGAAGCCCAAAATCAAACGTTTTCATCAGTTTCACGACATTTTTCTTCTTTTGCTCTATTTTTTCGTCTCAGATCGTAAGTCGTGAGCCGCGAAAAGGACGACAACCTAATCCAGCACATTTCTATTACCGAATCCCACGGCACCTTGGGCAAGACAACTTCGCTTCATGCAGAGGCTGGGCCCGCAAAACGAGGGCGTGGGTCTTGGGGCCAGGTCTCCGTCGCTCCGGTGCCCATAACTTTTGATCTATAAGGAGTTATGTGGCGCACAGCATACCGTTGGATAGCTCTTCGAGAGCTCTACGACAGGGGCAGTAAGCCTGCAAAGTTGCGCCTGTTTTCAGAGCCCAAAATCGAACGTTTTCATCAATTTCGGGACACTTTTCTTCTTTTGCGCTGCTTTTTCGGTCCCAGATCGTACGTCGTAAGCTGCGAAAAGGATGACAACCTAATCCATCACATTTCTATTACCGAATGGCAAGGAACCTTGGGAAAGACAACTTCACTTCACGTAGAGGCAGGGCCCCTAAAACGAGGGCGTGGAGCTTGTGACCAGGTATCCGTCGCTCCAGTGCCCATAACTTTTGATTCGTAAGGAGTTACGCGTTGCACAACAAAACGTTGGAAAGCTCTTCGGGAGCTCTACGACTTGGGCAGCAAGCCTGCATGGCTTAGCCTCTTTTTGGAGCCCAAAATTGAACGTCCTCATTACTTTTGGGATACTTTTCTTCTTTTGCGCTGTTTTTTCATCCCGGATCGTACGTCGTGAGCCGCGAAAAGGAGGACGACAACCTAATCTATCACATTTCTATTACCGAATCCCAAGGAACCTTGGGCAAGACAACCTCGCTTTAGGTAGAGGCTGGGCTCGCAAACTGAGGGCATGGGGCTTGGGACCAAGTTTCCGTCGCTCTAGTGCCCATAACTTTTGATCTGTAAGGATTTACGCGGTGCACAACATACCGTTGGAAAGCTCGCCGATAACTCTACGATGGGGGCCGCAAGCCAGCTAGGTTGCGCCTATTTTCAGAGCCCAAAATCGAACGTTTTCATCAGTTTTGGGATACTTTTCTTCTTTTGCGCTATTTTTTCGTCCCGGATCGTACGTCGTGAGCCGCAAAAAGGATGACAACCTAATCCATCACCTTTCTATTACCTAATCCCATGGCACCTTGGGCAAGAAAACTTAACTTCACGTAGAGGCTGGGCCCGGAAACTGAGGGTGTGCGGCTTGGGACTAGGTCTCGGTCACTCCGGTACCCATAACTTTTGATCTGTAAAGAGTTACGCGACGCACAGCATACCGTTGGAAAACTCTCCAAGAGCTCTACGACGGGGGCAGCAAGCTTGCTAAGCTGCGCCCATTTTCGGAGCCCAAAATCGAATCTTTTCATCAGTTTTGAGACACTTTCCTTCTTTTGTGCCGTTTTTTCATCCCGGATCGTACGTCGTGAGCCGCGAAAAGGATGACAACCAAATCCATCATATTTCTATTACTGAATCCCACAGAACCTTGGGCAAGACAACTTCACTTCACGTAGAAGCTGGGCCCGCAAACCGAAGGCGTGGTGCTTAGGACCGGGTGTCCGTCGCTCCGGTGCTATAACTTTCGATCCGTAAAGAGTTACGCAGCGCACAACATACCATTGGAAAGCTGTTTGAGAGCGCTACGACGAGGACCCCAAGCCTGCTCGGCTGTGCCTATTTTTAGAGCCCAAAATTGAACATTTTCATCAGTTTTGGGACACTTTTCTTCTTTTGTGCTATTTTTCACTCCCGGATCGTACGTCGTAAGCCGCGAAAAGGGGGACAACCAAATCCATCACATTTTTATTACCGAATCCCAAGGCACCTTAGGCAAGACAACTTCGCTTCACGTAGAGGCTGGTCCCGCAAACCAAGGGCGTGGGGATTGGGACCAGGTCTCCGTCATTCCGATGCCCATAACTTTTGATCCATAAGGAGTTACGCGGCGCACATCATACTATTGGAAAGTTCTCCAAGAGCTATACGATGGGGGCAGCAAGTCTGCTCAGCTGCGCCTGTTTTCGGGGCCCAAAATCAAACGTTTTCATCAGTTTCAGGACACTTTTTTTCTTTTGCGCTATTTTTCTGTCTCGGATCGTACGTCGTGAACCGTAAAAAGGATGACAACCTAATCCATCACATTTCTATTACCGAATCCCACGGCACCTTGGGCAAGAGAACTTCACTTCACGTAGAGGCTGGGACCGCTAACTGATGGCGTAGGGCTTGGGACTAGGTCTCCGTTGCTCTGGTGCCCACAACTTTTGATCCATAAGGAGTTACACGGCGCACAACATACTGTTGGAAAGCTCTCCGGGAGCTCTATGACGGGGACAACAAGTCTACTCGACTGTGCCTATTTTCAGAGCCCAAAATTGAGCGTTTTCATCAGTTTCGGGACACTTTTCTTCTTTTATGTTGTTTTTCTGTCCCGGATCGTACGTCAAGAGCCGCGAAAAGGACGACAACTTAATCCATCACATTTCTATTACCGAATCCCACGGTACCTTGGGCAAGACAACTTCGCTTCACGTAGAGACTGGGCCCGTAAACCGAGGGCGTGGGGCGTGGGACCAGGTCTCTGTCGCTCTGGTGCCTATAAATTTTGATCCATAAGGAGTTATGCGGCGCATAGCATACCATTGGAAAGCTCTCCGAGAGCTCTACGACAAGGGCAGCAAGCCTGCACCGTTGTGCCTATTTTTAAAGACCAAAATCGAACTTTTTCTTCTGTTTTGGCATACTTTTCTTCTTTTGCGTTGTTTTTTCGTCCCGGATCGTACGTCGTGTGCTGCGAAAAGGACGACAAGCTAATCCATCACATTTCTATTACCGAATACCACGGTACCTTGGGCAAGAAAACTTCGCCTCACGTAGAGGCTGGGCCTGCAAATCGAGGGCATGAGGCTTGGGTCTAGGTCTTTGTTGCTCCGGTGCCCATAACTTTTGATCCCTAAAGAGTTACGCGGCGCACAGCATACCGTTCGAAAGCTCTCCGAGAGCTCTACGACAGGGCAGTAAGTCTGCTCGGCTGCGCCTATTTTTGGAGCCCAAAATCAAACATTTTCATCAGTTTCATGCCACTTTTCTTCTTGTGCGCTGTTTTTCTGTCTCGGATCGTACGTCATGAGCCACGAAAAGGATGACAACCTAAACCACCACATTTCTATTACGGAATCCTATGGCACCTTGTTCAAGACAACTTCACTTCGTGTAGAGGCTAGGCCCACAAACCGAGGGCGTAGGGCTTGTGACCAGGTCTCCATCGCTCTGGTGCCCATAACTTTTGATTCGTAAAGAGTTACATGGCGCACATCATATCGTTGAAAAGCTCTCTGAGAGTTGTATGAGAGGGGTAGCAAGCTTGCTCGGCTGCACCTATTTTCAAAGCCTAGAATCAAACATTTTCATTAGTTTCGGGACACTTTTCTTCTTTTGTGCTGTTTTTTCGTCCCGGATCGTACGTCGTGAGCCGCGAAAAGACCGAAAACCTAATCCATCACGTTTCTATTAACGAATCCCATGGCACCTTGGGCAAGACAACTTTGCTTAACGTAGTGGCTGGGCCAGCAAACGGAGGGCATGGGGCTTGGGACCAGGTCTCTATCACTCCAGTGCCCATAACTTTTGATCCGTAAAGAGTTACATGGCGCACAGCATACCGTTGGAAAGCTCTCTAAGAGCTTTACGACAGGGGCAGCAAGTCTGCTCGGCCGCGCCTATTTTTGGAGCCCAAAATCAAATATTTTCATCAGTTTCGGGATACTTTTCTTTATTTGCGCTATTTTTTTTTAGCCCGGATCGTACGTCGTGAGCCGCAAAAAGGAAGAAAACCTAATCTGTCACGCCCCAACCCGACCTATAAAGGTTAGACTAGGGTGTGATCTAACATTCAAGTCATGTCTCGTACTTAACCGTTCATGAAAGTTTAACGCTTAATATTTTAGCCTAAACTCCAAAATTTTCCGGAAACCAGTAGCATAACGGCTGTAATTGGGCTCTTTGGTTTGACCTAATTTTCTAAACGCCTCGAATTTTCCAATCTCAATTTCATTTCTAACTAAGATTACTATTTACCATCAATTGAAATGCCTATTGGTTATCTCGAAGTCTCGTTTGATTAATAACCTAGTATGATACTATGTCTCGTCTGTTTATTAATCCTCGTTACAAAAGTACCTGTTGATCTTAGCTTGATAATAAGTTTCTGCTTAGATTGGATAGGTTCATTTACTTAGTCCTTATCTGATACTTCATGACCCTACGATAGATACTAGTCAATGACAATAGCAAAAGACCATAGTAGTGTCTGTCTAGTTGATATCAGTACAAACTAAAATTAGACCCCAAATTACAACAGGGGTCTTTTACATTACATATCAAGCAACATAAAAAAGGAAATAGTCTTCAAGTAGCATAGTTCACAAATAGCCACAATCACGCAAGGCACATAGGACAGGCAATCACTCCAAGGAATCATCGTTAGGCACATCGTCCTCAGGTACCTATTCTTGATCTTCTTCACCTGAGATGATAAAAGAGGGTGCGTCCTTATGAACTCAGCGAGGGGGAACAAGAAATAGGTTTTGAAACTCATTTTCCGGTTCAACTTATGAAAATCCTTTTGCAAGTATGAATATAATACAATTAGATACGTAACAATAATATAGAGTAAAGGAACACAATTACCAGTCTTTCCTCCCCGAGGTTCTCCAGGAACCAAGCGAGAGTACTTATACATATAGAAAAAGGATACGGTGAGCTTTTGCTCTCAGTAGTTGCGGCCGACTTCAAATCATCCCCTTAACACGCCAAGTGGGTGTACTCCGGATGTACCCTGAAATCCTACGACCCAACTCTCCGAGGAAGTCTAGCCCCCAAGCGAGAGAGGGAATAGGACCATGGTAGTCACGGTTGCACCGGCAAGCCCGATGCCGCCCAGTGTGCGTGACGCTACCACGCCAGAATGAAAGGTTGAAACCTTGTATGCAATGCACATTTATGACATTTAATATATCACATTAGGAGGACAACAAAGTAGGTTGCCTCCGGACAGTCATAAGATTACACATTGACAAGTAAACAAGCGAGGCATGAATAGACAAGTAATTTCACTTGAAAAACATATGGAGTTATATGAACATTAAATGGGCAGCCATGTAACACACGCAAATCAGGTCATATAACTCATTTGAATGTCCACGTAATCAAATAATAAGGTTATTCAACATGCAACAACAATCTACGTGGTTCGGATGCAAGACAGGCCTATTTGTCAACATGCAACGAATCAAAATCACATTTAGGGCTATAAGGCAACTACGGGCAGCCTACTAAACGTATAATTACACTCAATATTCAAAGGATCAACACTTAGCAAGTTCGCTTAGTCAATAGGGTCTCCATTTCGTGCTTATCCGTGCAATTAAGACTCAAGTCAACTCAAAATCAATCTCAAGCCAAGCATCAATTAATCCAAACATCCCCAAGTACTCAAAACAGTCCACACAACATCCCAATGCCACAATCCAAAGCAATTAATACCACAAGAGAAGTTTTTTCTAAGTATATAACTAAGTGAAACCCTTACTGCAATGCAATGGGCTGTTTTCTCACAATCATTGAGTCAAGCAAACAATCTCCAATTCCAGTAAATAAGATTTAAAATTAAATCTTAAGAAGTTAACTAAAATCAGAAACAAACCTTGCATTATTTTAAGTTCGAGATCAATAGTTATAGCCAAAACAGTGGGATTGCACAAAACTGTCCAGATTTGCCCACATTTCTATAATTGACGTTTTTGAGGTCCTTAGGGTCAGATTTAGCCTTAGTCCATTTCTGACAAAAATGTCCAAAACTGAAAAATCTAGCAGTACGAAAAATTTCATGCATTTTGGACATCATTTACTAAGTCAAATCTGGTTCGTTCTACAGGGTCAGTGATTCTGCCAAAACCTGCTTCATTTTTCCAGATTTCCAGATTTGGACACATTTTAATGATTTTCCATTTGGAGGACCTTAAATCAAAATGCGCTTTGGCCTATTTCTGTGAAAAATGTTCAAAACTGGAAAAACTAGTCACCTACCAATTTTCATGAATTTTCAACATCATTTGCCTAGCCAAACTCACATCGAAACAACAAGTTAGAGAGCTGTCACACAATCCGATTTCAGCTATCATCATTTTCAAGCCAAAACCTTGCCATGCATGGTTGTACAAGCTTATGAACACACATATAACTCAAGTACAAAAGCAAAGACATATATTTAAGAGCATGAATGTGGATTTTTGAAGGATTTTCAAAAGGTTTTAGCCCTCACCTTAGCAAATCAACAAGAAGATGCACAAAACTTGATGAAGCACAATTTTCTTCTTCTTCCTTGCTTAGCCAAGACACCACCTAATTTCTCTCTATTTTTCCTAGCTTAGTGACCAAGTTCTTAGTAGATGCATGTGGTTAGAACAAGAAGAAAATAAATGGAAGCTAGCAAACTCACCAAGGCCGAAATGGTGACTCAAAGAGCATGCATGTGTGATTCTTGCATCCTAGCTAGCTTGGTCGAGTTTCTTTGCTTGTTGTTTGTCTTGATGCACCATGGATTGATGAATATGAGCAAAGGCAAGATAAAACTCAGCCAAAACCGAGATTGAGAGAGAAGAATGAGAGGGAGAGAGAGAAATGTGAGGAGAGTGAGAGAAATGAGAGAAAATAGAAGCTTTTGCAATTGTTGATGCAAATGTTGGCCTTGGGCATGCAAAAATCAGATTTTGTGTCATCTTTTGAGCATCTTTTGAATTGTTTTAGCATGTGTGTAAGAGAATGTTGGGTATTTAGGGATTTTAGGTAGAATAGAATATAGGATATGTTTAGAGGTTTGTGAGATTTTGTCTTGTAGTGAGTTTAAAATATAATATTTAGGTATTAGTGGATTTTGTAGAGATTTGAATTAGGATTATAATAATAGTTAGTGGTGTTTGTAGGATTATTTTATAGTCTAGTGCTTTGTGTAGGATTATTTATTGATTAGTGTGTGGGCACGCTTTCCTAGGTCTAGTGCACACACTACGAGACACACACAGAAATCGATACGAGGCACGAATCACTAGGTAGACACGAGCTACGTGGTAGACACGTACTTCAAGGCTAAGGCACGTACTTCAAGACTAATGCACGTAATCCTAGGTGAATGCACGTAAGCCAATGCAATGCATGCAAATCAAGGCGCGACTCTATATCTAGGTTAAGGTACGCAGTTCAAGGTTAGGGCACATAAAATGAGGTAACGCACTTACATCGAGATCAGGGTACGTATATCTAGGTATCGCATGTCAGTTAGGGATTAGGGCACACCATTCTAGGTCAAGGCACGAATGACAAAGCATGCACGAAAACCAAGATAGGGCACGTAAACCAAGGTCGGTCATATAATTCTTGGTCCATGGCACACAAATCGAAGTAACACGCGTTATTTGGGGTCGGGCCTCACATAATCCATCACATTTTTATTACCGAATCCCATGGCACCTTGGGCAAGACAACTTCGCTTCTCATAGAGGCTGGGCCTGCAAATCAAGGGCGAGGGGCTTGGGACCAGGTCTCCGTCACTCCGGTGCCCATAACTTTTGATCTGTCAGGAGTTACGCAGCGCACGACATACCGTTGTAAAGCTCTCCGAGAGATCTACGCTGGGGGGCAGTAAGCCTGCTCGGCTGGGTCTGTTTTCGGAGTCCAAAATTGAACACTTTCATCAATTTCATGACACTTTTCTTCTTTTACACTGCTTTTCGTCCCGTATCGTAAGTAGTGAGCCGCAAAAAAGACGACAACCTAATCCATCACATTTCAATTACTGAATCCCACGGCAACTTGGGCAAGGCAGCTTCAATTTACATAGAGGCTGGGCCTACAAACCGAGGGCGTAGGGCTTGAGACCAGGTCTCCATTACTTCGGTGCCCAAAACTTTTGATCCGTAAGGAGTTATGTGGCACACAGCATACTGTTGGAAAGCTCTCCGAGAGCTCTACGAGGGGGGTAGCAAGCCTGCTCGGCTGTGCCTTTTTTCGAAACCCAGTATCGAACATTTTCATCAATTTCGGGATACTTTTCTTCGTTTGCGCTATTTTTCCGTCCCGGATCCTACGTCGTGAGCCGCGAAAAGGACGACAGGCTAATCCATCACATATCTATTTCCGAATCCCATGGCACCTTGGGCAAGACAACTTCGCTTAACGTAGTGGCTAGGCCTGCAAACCGAGGGCGTGGGGCTTGGGACCTGGTCTCTGTAACTCCGGTGACCCTAACTTTTGATATGTAAAGAGTTACGCAGCTCACATCATACCGTTGGAAACCTTTCCGAGAGCTCTATGTCGGGGGCAGCAAGCCTGCTCGGTTGCGCCTATTTTCGGAGCCCAAAATTGAACATTTTCATCAGTTTCGTGACACTTTTCTTCATTTGCACTATTTTTCCATCCCGGATCGTACGTCGTGAGCTGCGAAAAGGATGTCAACCTAATCCATCACATTTCTATTACCGAATCCCACAGCACCTTGGGCAAGACAACTTCACTTCACGTAGAGGCTGGGCCAGCAAACCGAGGGCATGGGGCTTGAGACTAGGACTCCATCGCTCCGGTGCCCATAACTTTTGATACGTAAGGAGTTACGCGGCGAACAGCATACCGTTGGAAATCTCACCGAGAGCTCTACGACGGGCGCAGCAAGCCTGCTCGGCTGCTCCTATTTTCGGAGCCCAAAATCAAACAATTTCATCAGTTTTGGGACACTTTTCTTGTTTTGCTCTGTTTTTCCATCCCGGATCGTACTTCGTGAGCCGTAAAAAGGACCACAAATTATTCCATCACAATTAAATTACCGAATCCCACGGTACCTTGGGCAAGACAACTTCGCTTCACGCAGAGACAAGGCCTGCAAATCGGGGGCGTGGGGCATGGAACTAGGTCTCCATCGCTCCGGTGCTCATAACTTTTGATCCTTAAAGAGTTACGCAGTACCTATTTTCGGAGCCCAAAATCAAACATTTTCATCAGTTTCGGGACATTTTTCTTCTTTTGCAATGTTTTTTCGTCCCGGATCGTACGTCGTAAGTCACGAAAAGGACGACAACCTAATCTATCACATTTCTATTACCGGATCAAAAGACACCTTGGGCAAGACAACTTCGCTTCACGTAGAGGCTGGGCCCGAAAACCGAGGGCGTGGGGCTTGGGACCAGGTCTCCGTCGCTCCGGTGCCCATAACTTTTGATCCGTAAGGCGTTACGCGGTGCACAACATACCGTTGGAAAGCTCTCCGAGAGCTGTACGACGGGGGTAGCAAGTCTGCTCGGCTGCGCCTATTTTCAGAGCCAAAAATTGAACATTTTCTTTAGTTTTGTGACACTTTTCCTCTTTCGCGCTATTTTTCCGTCTCGGATCGTATGTCGTGAGCTGTGAAAAGGACGACAACCTAATCCATCACATTTCTATTACCTAATCCCAAGGCACCATGGGCAAGACAACTTCGCTTCACGCAGATACTGGGCCAGGAAACCGAGGGCGTGGGGCTTGGGACCAGGTCTCCATCGCTCCGGTTGTCACGCCCCAACCCGGCCTATAAAGGTTAAACTAGGGTGTGATCTAAACATTCAAGTCCTTTCACATTCTTAACCATTCTAGGAGGTTTAACACTTAACGTTTTATTCTAGACTCCAAAATTTTCCAGAAATCCGACAGCGTAACGGTTGTAATTGGGCTCTTGTTTTGACCTAAATTTTCTAACAGCCTCAAAACTTTCAATTCAAGTTCATTCCCGACTAGAGTTTACTATTTTATCATCAATTGAATTGCCTATTGGTTATTTCGACGTCCCGTTTGATTTATAACCTAGCATGATACTATGTCTCGTTTGTCCATTTATCCTCGTTTCAAAATATACCTGTTGATCTTAGCTTATTAGCGAGTACCTGTTGAGATTGGATAAGTTCATTTGCCTATTCCTTAACTAGCATCATAACCTATGATAGATACTAATGATAACAAAAGCAAAAACGATCATAGTATGTCTAGTATCAGTCTACTTAATATAAGTACAAACCAAAATTAGACCCCAAATTACAACGGGGGTCTTTTACATTAGCGACAACAGCAACATAAGATAGATAGTCTTCAAGCAGCACAAGGTACACAAGTAGTCACGTTCAAGCAAAACAACAATAACAGGCAATCACTCCAGGGGTTCATCGTTAGGTATATTATCCTCGGGTTCCTGTACCTGTTCTTCTTCACCTGAGATGATAAAAGAGGGTGAGTCCTTATGAACTCAGCGAGGGGGAACGAGAAATAAGTTTTGAAACTCATTTTTCGGTTAAACTTATGAAAACCCCTTTCTCAACATGAATACAACAGAAATACAAGTACAGAAATACAAGTACAGAACAAGAATACCGGTCTTTCCTCCCCGAGGTTCTCTAGGATCCAAACGGGAGTACTTATACACATAATAAAAAGGATACGGTGAGCTTTTGCTCTCAGATCAGATCCAGGATCAGTTGTTACGGCCGACTTCAAATCATCCCCCAAATACACCAGGTGGGTGTACTCCGGATGTACCCCAAAATCCTACGACCCAACTCTCCGAGGAAGTCTAGCCCCCAAGCGAGAGAGGGAATGGGACCATGGTGGTCACGGTAACACCGGCAAGCCCGATGCCGCCCGGCGTACGTGATCGCTACCATGCCGACAGGAAATGTTGCAACCTTGTATGCAATGCACATTCATGACAGGTAATATATATCACAGAAGGAAGACAACAAAGTAGGTTACCTCCGGACAGTCATAGGATTGCACATTGTCAGATAAACAAGCAAGACACGATAAGACAGGAAATTTCACTTGAAAGGCATATAGAGTTATATGGAAATTAAACGGGCAGCCATGTAACACATGTAAAATAGGCCATATAACTCATTAAAAAGTCCACGCAATCAAGTGATAAGATTATTCAACATGCAATGATATCAACATGGGATCGGATGCAAGAAAAGCTTAATTGTCAACATGCAATGGTCAAGATCACTTTTGAAGTTATAAAACATTTACGGGCAGCCCACTAAGCTTATGATTCCAACACAATATCCAAATAATCAACACTTATTAAGACTACCTAGTCGTTAGGGCTTCCATTTCAAGTATATTCGTGCAATTTGAGCCTCAACCCATCTCAATGTCAATCTCAAACCATACATCATTTAATTCAACATCCTCAAACGTTCAAAACAGTCCACACAACATCCCAACACCACATTTCCACACAATTAGTACCACAAGAGAGGTTACAACAATTTTCCAAGCATATGGCTAAATAAAACCTTTACTGCAATAGGCTGTTTTCTCACAATCAATAGGATAATCAAACAATCTCCGAATTCCGTAAATAAGATGTCAAATTAAATCTTAAGAAGTTAACTAAAATCAGAAACAAACCTTGCATCAATTGGAGTTCAGAATCATTAGTTATAGCCGAAACAGTGAGGTAGCACAAAACTGTCCAGATTTGTACACTTTTCAGAAATTGACGTTTTTGAGGTCCTTAGAGTCAGTTTTAGCTTTGGTCCATTTCTGACAAAATTGTCCAGAACTGAAAAATATAGCAGCACACCAAATTTCATGCGTTTTGGAAAACATTTACTAAGTAAAATATGGTTCGTTCCACAAGGTCAGTGCATCTGCCAAAACCTGATTCATTTTTCCAGATTTCCAGATTTGGTCACATTTTAATGATTTTCCATTTTGAGGACCTTAGAGTCAAAATTAGCTTCGGCCTATTTCTGGGAAAAATGTTCAAAACTGTCCAAAATAGTCACCCACCAATTTTCAAGCATTTTCAACATCATTTTCTTAGCTAAACTTACCTCGAACAGACTGGTCAGAGAGCTGTCATCCATTTCGACTTCACCTAGCATCATTTTCAAGCCAAGATCTTGCCATGCATGGTTGTTTAAGCTTATGAACGACCATATATCTCAAGTACAGAAGCAAATACACACATTCATGAGCATGCATGTGAAATTTTGAAGAGTTTTCAAAAGGTTTTAACCCTCACCTTTGCAATCAACCAAACTATGCCCAAAAACCTGGTTGAAGCTCAAATCTTCTCCTTTCCTTTGCCTAGCCGAAATCCCACTAGCTTTTCTCAATTTTTCCTAGCCTAGTAAGCAATCTCTTAGCACATGCATGAGGTTAAAACATGAAGAAAAGAAATGGATGTCAAGAAGCTTACCTAGGACCGAAATGAAGCTTTAATGCACATGCATGAGTGTTTTTCGAACTCTAGCTTGCTTGCTTGGTTTTCTTGATGGCTGTTCGACCTTACTCATCTAATTGGTGAAGAAGACAAGCCAAGGAGGTAGTAATGTGCAGGTAAGGCCGAGAGAAGAGAGAAATGAGAGGGAGAGAGAGAGAAATGAAAGAGAAATGAAGAAAATATGGCAAAGTGATGGCTTGCAAGTGCTTTAAGGGTTTGGTCAGCCTTGGGCAGTCCAAATTCTGATTTGTGTCATCAAAATGCTTCAATTTGAAATGCTTAGCATGGCCAAAGTGATATGGCCGAGAATAGTGTGCAAGTGGAAGGTTTTTTGATCATTTTTTTATGCATTTTGGTGTCATAGTTTGTCTAGCATGCATATTTAATTTATGTTGTTCAAACCTTGTGCAAAAAAGCTTGATACGGTCGGCCAAGGCATTAAAGAATGCTGAATTTTTGTCAACTTTAAGCATTATTTAATTGTATCTTGAGAGTGCAAAAAGAATAATGCATAAAGAATAAGGAATGTTTTGTTTTTGGTAAACTTTTGTCTTCTAGTGGATTGGTTTAGGATTATTATATTGATAGTGGACTTTGTAGGATTGTTTAATAGTCTAGTGCTTCGTGAAATATGCTTTCTCGGTTAGCGTGAAGGCACGCTTTCCTAGGTCTAAGGCATGCACTACGAGGTAGGACACGAACTACGAGACCAACACACGTTTTTCAAGTAAACGCACGTAACCCTATATGAATGCACGAAATTCAATGCAAGGCACACAAAACTAAATACAATTCTCAAACCTAGATCATGGCACGCAAATCTAGGTCAGGGCAAACGAAGCAAGGTTTCGCACGCAATTCGGGGTCGGGCCTCACACCGGTGCCCATAACTTTTGATCTATAAGGAGTTATGCAGCGCACATCATACTGTTGGAAACCTTTCCGAGAGCTCTACGTTGGGGGTAACAAGCCTGCTCTGCTGCGCCTATTTTTGGAGCCCAAAATCGAACATTTTCATCAGTTTTGGGACACTTTTCTTCTTTTGCGCTGTTTTTTGGGTCCTGGATCGTATGTCGCAAGCCGCAAAAAGGACGACAAGGCACCTTGGGAAAGACAACTTAACTTCACGTAGAGGCAGGGACCCTAAAACGAGGGCGTGGAGCTTGTGACCAGGTATCCGTCGCTTCGGTGCCCATAACTTTTAATCCGTAAGGAGTTACGCAGTGCATAACATACTGATGGAAAGGTGTCCAAGAGCTCTACGAAGGGGTAGCAAGCCTGCTTGGCTGCGCCTGTTATTAGAGCCCAAAATTGAACATTGTCATCAGTTTCGGGATAGTTTTCTTCTTTTGCACTATTTTTCCATCTCGAATCGTACATCGTGAGCCGCGAAAAGGACGACAACCTAATCCATCACATTTCTATTACTGAATCCCAAGGCAACTTGGGCAAGACAAGTTTGCTTTAGGTAGAGGCTGGGCTCGCAAACTGAGGGCGTGGGGCTTGGGACCAAGTTTCCGTCGATCCATTGCCCATAACTTTTGATTCGTAAGGAGTTACGTGGCGCACAGCATACCGTTGGAAAGCTCATCGAGAGCTCTACGACGGGGGCAGCAAGCTTGCTCAAATGCGCCTATTTTCGGAGCCTAAAATTGAACGTTTTCATCAGTATCGGGATAATTTTCTTCATTTGCGCTATTTTTCCGTCCTGGATCGTACGTCATCAGCCGCGAAAAGGACGACAACTTAATCCATCACATTTCTATTACCGAATCTCACAGCACCTTGGGCAACGCAACTTTGCTTCAAGTAGAGGCTGGGCCCGCAAACCGAGGGCGTGCGGCTTGGGACCAGGTCTCGGTCACTCCAGTGCCCATAACTTTTGATCCGTAAGGAGTTACGTGGCGCACACCATACCGTTGGAAAGCTCTCTAAGAAGTCTACGACGGGGGCAGCAAGCGTACTCGGCTGGGCCTATTTTCGGAGCCCAAAATCGAACATTTTCATCAGTTTCGGGTCACTTTTCTTCTTTTGCGTTGTTTTTCCAGCCCAGATCGTACGTCGAGAGTCCCGAAAAGGACGACATCCTAATCCATCACATTTATATTACCGAATTCCCTGGTAACTTGGGCAAGACAACTTCACTTCACGTAGAGGCTGGGCTCGCAAACCGAGGGCTTGGGGCTTGGGACTAGGTCTCGGTCGCTACGGTGCCCATAACTTTTGATCCATAAGGAGTTACGCGGCGCACATCATACTGTTGGAAAGCTCTCCAAGAGCTCTACGATGGGAGCAGCAAGTCTGCTCGGCTGTGCCTATTTTGTTTGCCCAAAATTGATCATTTTCATTAGTTTCAGGACACTTTTCTTCTTTTGCACTGTTTTTCTGTCCCGGATCGTACGTATTAAGTCGGGAAAAGGACGACAACCTAATTCATCACATTTCAATTACCGAATCCCATGGCACCTTAGGAAAGACAAATTCACTGCACGTAGAGGCTGGGCCCCTAAAACGAATGCGTGGAGCTTATGACCAGGTATCCGGTGCCCATAACTTTTGATCCATAAGGAGTTACGCGACGTACAACATAACGTTGGAAAGCTCTCCGAGAGCTTTACGAAGGGGGCAACAAGTCTGGTCGGTTGCCCTAATTTTTGGGGTCCAAAATCGAACGTTATCATCAGTTTCGGGATACTTTTCTTCTTTTGTGCTATTTTTTGGTCCCGGATCGTACGTCGTGCTTCGCGAAAAGTATGACAACCTAATCTATCACATTTCTATTACCGAATCCCACGACATCTTACGCAAGACAACTTAACTTCACGTAGACGTTGGGCCCACAAACCGAGGGCGTGGTGCTTGGGACCAGGTGTCCGTCGCTCTAGTGCCCATAACTTTTTATCCATAAAGAGTTATGTGGTGCACAGCATACTGTCGAAAAACTCTACGAGAGCTCTACGACGGGGGCAGCAAGCCTGCTCGGCTGCGCCTATTTTGAGAGCCCAAAATTGAACATTTTCATTAGTTTCGGGACACTTTTCTTCTTTTGCGCTTTTTTTCCGTCCTGGATCGTACGTCGTGAGCCACGAAAAGGACGACAACATAATCCATCGCATTTCTATTACCGAATCCCACGCCACCTTGAGTAAGACAACTTCGCTTCACGTAGAGGCTGGGCCCGCAAACCGAGGGCATGGGGCTTGGGACCAGGTCTCCGTCACTCCAGTGCCCATAACTTTTGATCCGTAAGGAGTTACGCGGCGCACAGCATATCGTTGGAAAGCTCTCCAAGAGCTCTACGATGGGGTAGCAAGTCTTCTCTGCTGTGCCTATTTTTAGAGCCCAAAATCGAATGTTTTCATCAGTTTCGGGACATTTTTCTTCATTTGTGCTATTTTTTCATCCTGGATCATACGTCGTGAGCCGCGAAAAGGACGACAGCCTAATCCATCACATTTCTATTAACGACCCCCCCGGTACCTTGGGCAAGACAACTTCACTTTGCGTAAAGGTTGGGCCCGCAAACCGAGGGCGTGGGGCTTGGGACAAGGTCTCCGTCATCCCGATGCCCATAACTTTTGATCCGTAAGGAGTTACGCTGCGCACATCATACTGTTGGAAAGCTCTTCAAGAGCTCTACGACAAGGGCAGCAAGTCTGCTCAACTGCACCTGTTTTCGAGGCCCAAAAATGAACATTTTCATCAGTTTCGAGACACTTTTCTTCTTTTGGTTTGTTTTTCCGTCCTGCATCGTACTTCATAAGCCACGAAAAGGATCACAACCTAATCCATCACATTTCTATTACCGAATCCCACGGCACCTAGGGCAGGACAACTTCACTTCACGTGGAGGCTGGGCCCAAAAATTGAGGGTGTGGTGCTTGAGACCAGGTTTCCGTCGCTCCGGTGCCCATAACTTTTTATCCGAAAGGAGTTACGCAGCGCACAGCATACGTTGGAAAGCTCTCCGAGAGCTCTACGATGGGGGCAACAAGCCTAATCGGCTGGGCCCATTTTTTGAAGCCAAAATCAAATGTTTTCATCAGTTTCGGGACACTTTTCTTCTTTTGCACTATTTTTTCATCCCGGATTGTACGTCATGAGCCGCGAAAAGGATGACAACCTAATCCATCATATTTCTATCACCGAATCCCACAGTACCATGGGCAAGACAAATTCACCTCACGTAGAGGCTGGGCCCGCAAACCAAGGGCTGGGGCTTGAGACCAAGTTTTCGTCCCTCCGGTGGCCATAACTTTTGATCCGTAAGGAGTTACGCGGCGCACAACATACCGTTGGAAAGTTCTCTGAGAGCTCTACGACGTGGGCAACCAGCCTGCTCGGCTGCACCTATTTTCGGAGCCCAAAATCAAAAATTTTCATTTGTTTCGGGACACTTTCCTTCTTTTGTACTGTTTTTCCGTCCCGGATCGTACGTCGTGAGCTGCAAAAAGGACGACAACCAAATCCATCACATTTTTATTACCGAATCCCACGGCACCTTGGGCAAGACAACTTCACTTCACATAGAGGCTGGGCCCACAGACCGAGGGCGTGGGGCTTGGGACAAGGTCTCCGTCACCCCGGTGCCCATAACTTTTGATCTGTAAGGAGTTACGCGGCGCACACTATACCGTTAGAAAACACTCCTACAGCTCTACGACGGAGGCAGCAAGCTTGCTCGGCTGGGCCTGTTCTCAGAGCCCAAAATCGAACGTTTTCATCAGTTTCGGGACACTTTTCTTCTTATACTTTGTTTTTCCGTCCCGGATCGTACGTCGTGAGCCACGAAAGGACGACAACCTAATCTATCACATTTCTATTACCGAATCCCAAGGCACCTTGGGCAAGACAACTTCACTACATGTAGAGGCTAGGCCCGAAAGCCGAGGACGTGGGGCTTGGGACAAGGTCTCCGTCATCCCGGTGCCCATAACTTTTGATTCATAAGGAGTTACGCTGCGCACACCATACTGTTGGAAAGCTCTTCGAGAGCTCTACGAAAGGGCAGTAAGTCTGCTCAACTGCACCTATTTTCGAGGCCCAAAATCGAACATTTTCATTAGTTTCGAGACACTTTTCTTCTTTTGCGTTGTTTTTCTGTCCCATATCGTACATCGTGAGTCGCGAAAAGAACGACAACCTAGTCCAACACATTTCTATTACTGAATCCCACGGCACCTTGAGCAAGACAACTTCACTTCACGTAGACGTTGCGCCTGTAAACCGAGGGCGTGGTGCTTGAGACCAGGTCTCCGTCGCTCCGGTGCCCATTACTTTTGATCCGTAAAAAGTTACGCGGCGCACAGCATATTGTTGGAAAGCTGTTCAAGAGCTCTACGACGGGGGCAACAAGCTTGATCGGTTGCGCCCATTTTCGGGCCAAAATCGAACGTTTTCATCAGTTTCGGGACACTTTTCTTCTTCTGCGCTATTTTTCCGTCCCGGATCGTACGTCATGAGCCGCGAAAAGGACGACAACCTAATCCATCACATTTATATTATCGAATCCCACGGTACCATAGGCAAGACAACTTCGACTGGGCCCGCAAACTGAGGGCGTGGGGCTTGGGACCAGGTCTCCGTCGCTCCGGTGCCCATAACTATTGATCCGTAAGGAGTTACGCGGCGTAAAGCATACCGTTGGAAAGTTCTCTGAGAGCTCTACGACTGAGGCAGCAAGCCTACTCGGCTGCGCCTATTTTCAGAGCCTAAAATCGAACATTTTAATTAGTTTTGGGACAATTTTCTTTTTTTGTGCTATTTTTTCATCCTGGATCGTACATCGTGAGCCGCAAAAAGTACGACAACCTAATCCATCACATTCTATTACTGAATCCCATAACACCTTGGGCAAGACAACTTCGCTTCACGTAAAGGCTGGGCCCACAAACCGAGGGTGTGGGGCTTGGGACAAGGTCTCCGTCGCTCCAGTGCCCATAACTTTTGATCCGTAAAGAGTTACACGGCGCACAACATACGGTTAGAAAGCTCTCCGAGAGCTCTACGAAGGAGGCAGCAAGCTTGCTCAGCTGGGCCTATTCTTAGAGCCCAAAATCAAACGTTTTCATCAGTTTTGGGACACTTTTCTTCTTTTGTGCTGTTTTTTCGTCCCGGGTCGTTCGTCGTGAGCCACGAAAATGACGACAACCTAATCCATCACATTTCTATTACCGAATAACACGGCACCTTGGGCAAGACAACTTCGCCTAACGTAGAGGCTGGGCCCGCAAACCGAGGGCGTGGGGCTTGGGACCAAGTCTCCGTCATCCCGGTGCCCATAACTTTTGATTTGTAAGGAGTTACGCGGCATACCATTGGAAAGCTCTCCGAGAGCTCTATGACGGAGGCAGCAAGATTGCTCGGCTGTGCCCATTTTCAGAGCCTAAAATCTAACGTTTTCATCATTTTCGGGATACTTTTCTTCTTTTGTGTATTTTTTTCATCCCGGATCATACGTCGTGAGC
The DNA here is from genome assembly GCA_037974665.1 of Ehretia macrophylla. Classification (NCBI taxonomy): domain Eukaryota; kingdom Viridiplantae; phylum Streptophyta; class Magnoliopsida; order Boraginales; family Ehretiaceae; genus Ehretia; species Ehretia macrophylla. The sequence goes on along the minus strand of CM075772.1, from coordinate 55,910,175 downwards.
AGCGAAAAGGACGACAACCTAATCAATTAATTTTCTATTACCGAGTCCCAAGGTACCTTGGGCAAGACAACTTCGTTTCACGTAGAGGCTGGGCCCGCAAACTGAGGGCGTGGGGCTTGGGACCAAGTCTCTGTCGCTCCGGTGCCCATAACTTTTGATCCGTAGGGAGTTACGCGGCGCACAACATACTGTCAAAAAGCTCTCCAAGAGCTCTACGATGAGGGTAGCAAGTCTGCTCGGCTGTGCCAATTTTCAGATCCCAAAATCGAACGTTTTCACTAGTTTCGGGACATTTTTCTTATTTTGCACTGTTTATCTATCCCAGATCGTACTTCGTAAGCCGCAAAAAGAACGACAACCTAATCCATCACATTTCTATTACCGAATGCCAAGGCACCTTGGGAAAGAAAAATTCACTTCACGTAGAGGCTGGGCCTCTAAAACGAGGGCGTGGAGCTTGTGACCAGGTATCCTGTGCCCATAACTTTTGATCCGTAAGGAGTTACGCAGCGCATAACATAACGTTGGAAAGCTCTCTGAGAGCACTACGAAAGGGCAACAAGTCTGGTCGGATGCGCCAATTTTTGGAGCCCAAAATCTAACATTTTCATCAGTTTCATGATACTTTTCTTTATTTGCGCTGTTTTTTCATCCCGGATCGTACGTCGTGAGCCACGAAAAGGACGACAACCTAATCCATCAAATTTCTATTACCGAATCCCACGGCACCTTGTGCAAGACAACTTCACTTCACGTTGGCGCTGGGCCCGCAAATAGAAGGCGTGGGGCTTGTGACTAGGTATCCGTCGCTCCGGTGCCCATAACTTTTGAACCGTAAGGAGTTACGCGGCGCACAGCATACCGTTTGAAATCTCTTCGAGAACTCTACGACAGGGGCAACAAGGCTACTCGCCTGCGCCTATTTTCAAAGCCCAAAATTGAACATGTTCATCAGTTTTGGGATACTTTTCTTCTTTTGCTCTGTTTTTCCGTCACGGATCGTACGTCGTGAGCCGCGAAAAGGACGACAACCTAATCCATCACATTTTTATTACTGAATCCCACGGCACCTTGGGCAAGACAACTTCACTTCACGTAGAGGCTGGGCGCGCAAACCGAGGGTGTGGGGCTTGGGACCAAGTTTCCGTCACTCTGGTGCCCACAACCTTTCATCCGTAAGGAGTTACGTGACGTACAGCATACCGTTGGAAAGCTCTCCGAGAGTTCTACGATGGTGGCAACAACCCTGCTTTGCTGTACTTGTTTTCAGAACCCAAAATTGAATGTTTTCACCAGTTTTGGGATACTTTTCTAATTTTACGCTATTTTTCTGTCCTAGATCGTACGTCGTGAGCTGCAAAAAGGACGACAACCTAATCCATCACATTTCTATTACCGAATCCCACGGCACCTTGGGCCAGACAACTTTGCTTCATGTAGAGACTGGGCCCGCAAACCGAGGGCGTGGGGCTTTGGACCAGGTCTCCATCGCTCTAGTGCCCATAAATTTTGCTCCGTAATGAGTTACCCGGCGCACAGCATATCGTTAGAAAGCTCTCCGAGATCTCTACGACGGGGGTAGCAAGCATGCTCGGTAGCGCCTATTTTCGGAGTCCAAAATCGAACATTTTCATCAGTTTCGGGACACTTTTCTTCTTTTGCACTGTTTTTCCGTCCTAGATCGTACGTCGTGAGTTGCGAAAAGGACTACAACCTAATCCATCACATTTCTATTACCGAATCCCACGGCACCTTGGGCAAGACAACTTCACTTCAAGTAGACACTGGGCCCGCAAACCGAGGGCGTGGGGCTTGGGACCAGGTCTCTATCACTCCAGTACCCATAGCTTTTGATTTATAAAGAGTTACGCGGCGCATAGCATATCGTTGGAAAGCTCCTCCAAGAGCTCTACGAGAGGGGTAGCAAGCCTGCTCAGTTGCGCCTTTTTTCAGAGCCCAAAATCAAACGTTTTCATTAGTTTTGAGACACTTTTCTTCTTTTGCGCTATTTTTCCATCCCGGATCGTACGTTGTGAGCCGCGAAAAGGACGAAAACCTAATCCATCACATTTCTATTACAAAATCCCATGGCACCATGGGCAAGACAACTTCGCTTAATGTAGTGGCTGGGCCCGCAAACCGAGGCCGTGGGGCTTGGGACCAAGTCTATATTACTCCGGTGCCCATAACTTTTGATCCGTAAAGAGTTACGCGGCGCACAGCATACCGTTGGAAAGCTCTATGAGAGTACGAAGACAGAGGCTGCAAGTTTGCTCGGCTGCGCCTATTTTCGGAGCCCAAAATCAAATATTTTCATCAGTTTCGGGACACTTTTTTTTATTTGCGCAATTTTCTCGTCCCAAATCGTACGTCGTGAGCCGCAAAAAGGACGACAACCTAATCCGTCACATTTCTATTACCAAATCCCACTGCACCTTAGACAAGACAACTTCGCTTCACGTAGAGGCAGGGCCCGCAAACTGAGGGCGTGGGGCTTAGGACCAGGTCTCCGTCACTATAGTGCCCATAACTTTTGATCCGTAAGAAGTTACACGGTGCACAGTATACCGTTGGAAAGCTCTCCGAGAGATCTACGATATGGGCTATAAGCCTACTTGGCTGAACCTATTTTCGGAGCCCAAAATTGAGCATTTTCATCAGTTTCGGGACATTTTTCTTCTTTTACGCTGTTTTTCCGTTCCGGATCGTACGTCGTGGATAGCAAAAAGGACGACAACTTAATCTATCACATTTCTATTATCGAATCCTACTGTCCCTTGGGCTAGACAACTTCGTTTCACGTAGAGGCTGGGCCCGTAAACCGAGGTCGTGGGGCTTGGGACCAGGTCTCTGTAACTCCGGTGCCCATAACGTTTGATCCGTAAAGAGTTACGCGGCGCACATCATACCGTTGGAAAGCTCTTTAAGAGCTCTACGACGGGGGCAATAAGTTTGCTCGGCGGGGTCTATTTTCGGAGCCCAAAATTAAATATTTTCATCAGTTTTGTCATACTTTTCTTCATTTACGCTATTTTTTCGTCCCAGATCGTACGTCGTGAGCCGCGAAAAGGACGACAACCTAATCCATCATATTTCTATTACCAACTCCCATGACACCTTGGGTAGGACAATTTTGTTTCACGTAGGCTGGGCCTGCAAACTGAGGGCGTGGGGCTTGGGACCAGGTCTCCATCGCTCCGGTGCCCATAACTTTTGATCCTTAAGGAGTTACGCGGCGAATAGCATACCGTTGGAAATCTCACTGAGAGCTCTATGACGGGGGCAGCAAGCCTGCTCGGCTGCTCATATTTTCGGAGCCCAAAATCGAACATTTTTATCAGTTTCGGGACACTTTTCTTGTTTTGCTCTGTTTTTTCATCCAGGATCGTACTTCGTGAGCCGCGAAAAGGACGACAACCTATTCCATCACAATTCTATTACCGAATCCCACTGTACCTTGGGCAAGACAACTTCGTTTCACGCAGAGGTAGGGCCCGCAAATCGAGGGCGTGGGGCTTGGAACTAGGTATCCGTTGCTCCGGTGCCCATAACTTTTGATCCTTAAGGAGTTACGCGGTACCTATTTTCGGAGGCCAAAATCAAACATTTTCATAAGTTTCGGGACATTTTTCTTTTTTTGCAATATTCTTCCGTCCTAGATCGTACATCGTAGGCCGCGAAAAGGACGACAACCTAATCTTTCACATTTCTATTATCGAATCGAAAGGCACCTTGGGCAAGACAACTTCGCTTCACGTAGAGGCTGGGCCCGAAAACCAAGGGCGTAGGGCTTAGGACCAGGTCTCCGTCGCTCCAGTGCCCCTGACTTTTGATCCGTAAGGCGTTGCGCGGCGCACAACATACCGTTGGAAAGCTTTCCGAGAGCTATACGACGGGGACAGCAAGTCTGCTTGGCTACGCCTATTTTCAAAGCCAAAAATTGAACAATTTATTTAGTTTCGTGACACTTTTCTCTTTCGCGCTGTTTTTCCGTCTTGGATCGTACGTCGTGAGCCGCGAAAAGGACGACAACCTAATTCATTACATTTCTATTACTGAATCCCACAGCACCTTAAGCAAGAAAACTTCACTTCATGTAGAGGCAGGGCCCGTAAACCGAGGGCGTGGGGCTTGGGACTAGGTCTCCGTCGCTCTGGTGCCCATAAGTTTGGACTCGTAAGGAGTTATGCGGCCAACAGCATACCGTTAGAAATCTCCCCGAGAGCTCTACGACGGGGGCAACAAGCCTGATCGGCTACGCATATTTTCAAAGGCCAAAATCGAATGCTTTCATCAGTGTCGGGACACTTTTCTTCTTTTGCGCTGTTTTTCCGTCCCGGATCGTATGTTGTGAGCCACGAAAAGGACGATAACCTAATCCATCACATTTCTATTACCGAATCCCACGGTACCTTGGGCAAGACAACTTCACTTGACGTCGACGCTGGGCCCACAAACCGAGGGCTCGGTACTTTGGACCAAGTCTCCGTCGCTCCGGTGCCCATAACTTTTGATTCGTAAAGAGTTACGCGGCACACAGCATACTATTTGTCACGCCCCAACCCGGCCTCTGAAGGTTAGACTAGGGTGTGATCTAAACATTCAAGTCATATCTCGTACTTAACCGTTCATGAAAGTTTAACGCATAATATTTTAGCCTAAACTCCAAAATTTTTCAAAAAATCGGTAGCATAACGGCTGTAATTGGGCTCTTTGGTTTGACCTAATTCTCTAAACGCCTCAAAATTTACCATCTCAAATTCATTTCTTACTAAGATTACTATTTATCATCAATTGAAATGCCTACTGGTTGTCTCGATGTCTCGTTTGATTAATAACCTAGCATGATACTATGTCTCGTCTGTTTATTAATCCTCGTTACAAAAATACCTATTGATCTTAGCTTGATAGTAAGTACCTGCTTAGATTGGATAGGTTAATTTATTTAGTCCTTATCTGATACTTCAAAACCCTACGATAGATACTAGTCAATGACAATAGTAAAAGACCATAGTAGTGTCTGTCTAGTTGATATTAGTACAAACCAAAATTAGACCCCAAATTACAACGGGGGTCTTTTACATTACACATCAACCAACATGAAAAGAAATAGTCTTCAATTAGCATAGTTCACAAATAGCCATAATCACGCAAGGCACATAGGACAAGCAATCACTCCAAAGAATCATCATTAGGCACATCGTCCTCAGGTACCTGTTCTTGATCTTCTTCACCTGAGATGATAAAAGAGGGTGAGTCCTTATGAGCTCAGCGAGGGGGAACGAGAAATAGGTTTTGAAACTCATTTTCTGGTTCAACTTATGAAAATCTTTTTGCAAGCATGAAGATAACACAATTAAGTACATAACAATAATATAAAGTAAAGGAACACAATTACCAGTCTTTCCTCCCCGAGGTTCTTTAGGAACCAAGCGAGAGTCCTTATACATATAGAAAAAGGATACGATGAGCTTTTGCTCTTAGTAGTTGTGGCCGACTTCAAATCATCCCCTTAACACGCCAAGTGGGTGTACTCCGGATGTATCCCAAAATCCTACGACCCAACTCTCCGAGGAAGTCTTGCCCCCAAGCAAGAGAGGGAATGGGACAATGGAAGTCACAGGTGCACCGGCAAGCCCGATGCCGCCCGGTGTGCGTGATCGCTACCACGCCACAAACTAAAATATTGCAACCTTCTATCCACTGCACATTTATGACATTTAATATATCACATTAGGAGGACAACAAAGTAGGTTGCCTCCGGACAGTTATAAGATTGCACATTGACAAGTAAACAAGCGAGGAACGAATAGACAAGTAATTTCACTTGAAAAGCATATGGAGTTATATGAACATTAAACGGACAGCCATGTAACACATGTAAATCAAGTCATATAACTCATTTCAAAGTCTACGTAATCAAATATTAAGATTATTCAACATGTAACAAAATCTACGTGGGCTCGGATGCAAGAAAGGCCTATTTGTCAACATGAAATGATCAAAATCACATTTAGGGATATAAGGGCATCTACGGGCAGCCTACTAAGCATATAATTCCACACAATATCCAAATGATCAACACTTAGCAAGACTACCTAGTCATTAGGGTTTCTATTTCATGCATATCCGTGCAATTTAAGACCCAAACCAATTCAAAATCAATCTCAAGCCATGCATCATATAATTCAACATCCTCAAACATTCAAAACAGTCCACACAACATCCCAAAGCTACAATCCCAAGCATTTATTTCAACAAGAGAAGTTACAACAATTTTTCTAAGCATAACATTAAGTGAAACCCTTACTGCAATAGGCTGTATTCTCACAATCATTAAGATAAGCAAACAATCTCCAATTCCAGTGAATAAGAGGTAAAATTAAAGCTTAAGAATTGAACTAAAATCAGAAACAAACCTTGCATCATTTGGAGTTCGGGATCATTATTCATTTGGTGTTCGGGATCATTATTCATTTGGAGTTCGGGATCATTAGTTATTGCCGAAACAGTGAGATAGCACAAAACTGTCCAGATTTGTACACATTTCAATAATTGACGTTTTTAAGGTCCTTAGGGTCAGTTTTAGCTTTAGTCCATTTCTGACAAAAATGTCCAGAACTGAAAAATCTAGGAGCATACCAAATTTCATGCATTTACGACATCATTTAATAAGTCAAATCTGGTTCGTTCTACAAGGTCAGTGCATCTGCCAAAACCTGCTTCATTTTTCCAGATTTCCAGATTTGGACACATTTTAATGATTTTCCATTTTGAGGACATTAGAGTCGAAATTAGCTTTGGCCTATTTCTATGAAAAATGTTCAAAACTGGCAAAACTAGTTATCTACCAATTTTCATGCATTTTCAATAGCATTTGCCTAGCCAAACGCACCTCGAAACAACAGGTCAGAGAGCTGTCACATAATCCGACTTCACCTATCATCACTTTCAAGCCAAAATCTTGCCATGCATGGTTGAAGAAGCTTATGAACGAACATATAACTCAAGTACAGAAGCAAAGACATACATTTAAGAGCATGCATGTGGATTTTTGAAGGATTTTCAAAATTTTTTAGCCCTCACCTTAGCAATCAACCAAGAAGATGCGCAAAACTTGTTGAAGCAAAATTTTCTTCTTCTCCTTTGCCTAGCCGAGGTTCCAACAAGATTTTCTCTATTTTTTCTAGCTTAGTGACCAAGCTCTTAGTACATGCATGTGGTTCGAACAAGAAGAAAAGAAATGGAAGCTTAAAAACTCACATAGGGCTGAAATGAAGACTCTATGTGCTTGCATGCATCCTTTGAACTAACTACTTGCTTTTCTTTGCTTGGGCTTGCCTTGAATGACCTTAGAATGATGAAGATGAGTTGTGAAGTGAAGAGAATCAGCCAAGCCTGAGAGAGAGAGTAAAATGAGAGGGCGAGAGAGAAGATTGAGAAAGAAAGAAGAAATGACAAAAAAAAAATGAAGGCCTTTGCAACTTTGATGCATATGGCCGGCCTTGAGCTTGATGATTCAGATTTTTATGTCTTCAAGGTGTGATTTTAAAATGCTAGCATGGGCAAAGAGGGTTTGGTCGAGTAGGGTAGAGTTTTGAGGTGGTTTTGAGCAATTTTTTTATGCATTTGTGTCATAGTTTGTCTAAGCATGCATAGTTAAAAGAATAATTGTTTAATCCTTTCTCAAATGTCTTGGTATGGCCAGCTATAGCATGTGTAAATTCTGAATTTTTGTCATCATTTGAGTGTTATTTAATTGGGTGTTGGAATTGCAAAAAGAATAAGGAATAAAGAATGAAGAATGCTTAATGTTTAGTGAAATTTTGTCTTCTAGTGAGTTGAATTAGTAATTTAATAATAGTTAGTGGATTTTGTAGGATTAATTAATGACCTAGTGTTTCGTGTAAGATGCCTTCTCGTTTAGCATGAGGGTACACTTTTCTAGGCCTAGGGCACGCACTACGAGGTAGGACACGAACTATGAGATGAACGCACGTTTTTCTAGTAAATGCACGCAATCCTAAATGAATGCACATAATTCAATGCATGGCACACAAAATGAACACAATTCTTAAACCTAGGTCAAGGCACGCAAATCTAGATTAGGGAATACAAAATGAGGTATCGCACGTAAATCGAGGTCTCACACATAATTCATGGTCAGGACACGTATATCTAGGTATGCGATACATCGAGGATTAGGGCACACAATTCTAAGTCAAGGCACGTATGACGAAACATGCACGAAACCCAAGACAGGGCACGCAATCCAAGATCAGTCATATAACTCTAGGTCTAAGGCACGTAAATCGAGGTATGACACGTTATTCGGGGTTAGGCCTCACATCTTCCCCTCTTTAAAATAATTTCGTCCCGAAATTCATTCTTGCCTATTGAGGTCAGTTAGATGGATTCCGACCATTGTTATTTTCCAACTCCGGGTCATCCTTTTTTCTGCGATCTCTTTTACCACAACGAATTCACTTCCTAGCTTTCTCCAATCATTTAATTCGGTGTGACCTCTACATTTACAATTCTTTCCTTTGAACGACTCTATTCCTTCCATTTGGTCTTAAGGTCGAGTTCATTAACTAAGGTTAGAGTCTTCAAACATAGTCATCAAAGTTGCATCGGTATTCTAACAATAGAACTATAACTCCAAAATCATGACTCATGTTGTATCAATCTCACATTCATACCTCAAAAGGAATATCACAATAATTCCATGATCCTAGGGTGACATACGCTAATTTCAAGACGATAGGTCTATATCTGATTTACATACTCTATCTACCAGCTTCAAAATTGTTAGCACGTAGGACATACACATGTTATGGATTATTTCCACAATATGACCCTATCTTCAAGAAGAACTCACCAAACAAACTAATCCATCTCAAATCGTCATCTATCGATAGTATCATAGTCCTTATCTCGTAGGTACATTAGACTAGCAAATCTTCTAATGACTAGTCTCTCGATTACAGGCTCCTATTCATTGACATTCTTCCCCAGCTTCATTAACCTTCAAGCTCAAAATCAAGAAGAAAGACCGTCGAGATTCGTTCAACTCAAACTCTGAGGTTTATTAGGTACCACCGACAAATTGCCATTGAAATTGCATGGGTAAATTAAGCATGTTGCACTAGTTCAACTCTTACAAGTAAATTCATCAACTCGTAATCCACAGTTTATTTCGTTATTCAAATCTCCATCTTCAAGTCACGAAGCTTCAGAATTTTCTTTTAATCTTATCCAAAACTCCTAAGGCGAATAGTTTCAACCTCAAATAAATTCCACTCACCTCAATCCAAGGTTACATCATACTTAAGAAGACAATGGTCCTACTCACTTAGCGACATAGTTATTCCTTCGAACACTTAATGCCCGCCGATATATATCTTCAGCATTAGTGTTACTAAGCTGGGTTCATCGCCATGTAAGTGATATCAATACTCTACTAGGTTACCAACTGTTCAACAACAGTCTTAGGACTATAAATGGGTATCGAAATGATCGAGCTCATAAGATACTTACACGAGATAACTTCAAGGTTGTATCAACATAAGAATTATGACCACGAGGCATTTTTCAACATAACCTAATAGAACTTTAAAAGTAATTAACCACTCATTTAACTATCACTACAAGATTCACCCTCTATTCAACAGCCACGATTCGAAGTCTACCAACTGCTAGTTTCTAGACATGAAATGGTGCACTTAAATACGGTTGTCTAACAACAGTCTCTTGGGTCATCGTAACTGTAATTCATATCTATCTCAACTATATGGAATCTTACTCCCCTCATTTACATGTTCAATTAATTATGAGCATCAAGACTCATTGACCTTACGTGCAAGGGTTTACTATAAATCATCATGTCCGTGTTTTACTTCCGTTATATAAAGCGACCTCTTTATTTGCATGACAATACGTTGTTTCCAAAGAAGTGCACATAAAGGGTAGATGATACTGAGGTCAAGTAATATTTTTCCTATAGGTTTAATAGGTAAGTTTACCTTCAACCGTGGTTACTGCTTGCAACCTGGACACGATTCTTTTGCCACTTTGGACAGTTCTTGACGCGATGTTGATCACTCTCACATCTTTTGCATCTACCAGACCTCTTCCAACATTGGGCTTCCGTGTGCCCCCTCTTGTTGCAATAGTTACATGTATTAGGATGGGGTTTAACCGAGCCTCTCGATATGACATGACTAAATTGGTTGACTATGGTACCCGACTGTAATCTGTTAGTAGCTGCCTTCCCCGAATTCTGGCCTTGATCCTGGGTACTCCCTCTCGTAGACTGTCCTTGCACCCTCTGTCGTTTTGGGCATTCCTTGACCTTATGTTGACTACTACCGCAACAGTTACACCTTCTTGTTTTCCTTTAACAGTTAATCTCCAGATGACCTCTACGTGCACAGTGAGTACAACATGGGATTAGAGTAGTAGTAACACCTCCATAAAGGCCTCGGGCTACAGGAATATCTAAACCACATTGGCAAACTTTCTTAACAGGTAGCTGCTCCAGGCTCTGTACTTGACTCGGTTGACTCGACCCTGCCACTTCCTGACTCTTTCCTCTCTCAGCTTTTATTGCCTCTAAAAGAACTTCACCATAGGTGATAAACTGAAAAGGAGCCACGTTATTTTGAATCTCGGACTTGAGCGCTTGAATATCTTTGTGGATCTTTTTTCCAGTAGCCTGTACCATTTTAGGAGCATACTGGGATAGTTGATTCAATCGGGTTTCATACTGTGCAACCGTCAAATCCCCTTGTTTGAAGGTCACGAACTCATTCCTTCGAAGTCTCACTCTACTTCCAAGAACTTTTCCAACCATTCTAAAAGAGGTAGTTCCAAATATGACATGTGTTTATATATACAATTATGCTACACGAGAAGCAAAGGTGTACTTATACAATCATACCATATAGGAACAACCATATCTTAATACATAGGATTGTATAATAAAACATTAACAACTGGTATACAGCCTAGCATACAAGAACCCACTGTAATATAATAAACACTTAAGCATACGGTGCACTTGAATCACATAGGCATGTTGAGCACCTAAAAAATATTGTTCACATTGGTCCTCAAAAGCACATAATATTCAATGCTCAAAGCAATTAAAGCACATTAGCACACATTAACGCATATAAACAAGATATCATAATTACCTTAGGGCTTCTACCCATGGTCCGAGAGTAGAACCCGACTAACGCCTAGTTAGTAAACTAAGCTCTGATACCATTCTAATATAAGGTGTCACGCCCCAACCCGACCTCTAAAGGTTAGACTAGGGTGTGATCTAAACATTCAAGTCACATCTCGTACTTAACCGTTCATGAAAGTTTAACGCTTAATGTTTTAGCCTAAACTCCAAAATTTTCCGGAAACCGGCAGCATACCGGCTGTAATTAAGCTCTCTGGTTTGACCTAATTCTCTAAATGCCTCAAAATTTACCATCTCAAATTCATTTCCAACTAAGATTACTATTTATCATCAATTGAAATGCCTACTGGTTGTCTCGATGTCTCGTTTGATTAATAACCTAGCATGATACTATGTCTCGTCTGTTTATTAATCCTCGTTACAAAAATACATGTTGATCTTAGCTTGATAGTAAGTACCTGCTTAGATTGGATAGGTTCATTTACTTAGTCCTTATCTGATACTTCATGACCCTATGATAGATACTAGTCAATGACAATAGCAAAAGACCATAGTAGTGTCTGTCTAGTTGATATTAGTACAAACCAAAATTAGACCCCAAATTACAATGGGCGTCTTTTACATCACAAACATTAAGCAACATGAAAAGAAATAGTCTTCAAGTAGCATAGTTCACAAATAGCCATAATCACGCAAGGCACATAGGACAAGCAATCACTCAAATGAATCATCGTTAGGCACATCGTCCTCAGGTACCTGTTCTTGATCTTCTTCACCTGAGATGATAAAATAAGGTGAGTCCTTATGAACTCAGCGAAGGGGAACGAGAAACAGGTTTTGAAACTCATTTTCCGGTTCAACTTATGAAAATCCTTTTGCAAGCATGAATATAGTACAATTAAGTACACAACAATAATATAAAGGAAAGGAACACAATTACCAGTCTTTCCTCCCCGAGGTTCTCCTGGAACCAAGCGAGAGTACTTATACATATAGAAAAAGGATACGGTGAGCTTTTGCTCTCAGTAGTTGCGGCCGACCTTAAATCATCCCCTTACCACGCCACTTGGGTGTACTCCGGATCTACCTCGAAATCCTACGACCCAATTCTCTGAAGAAGTCTAGCCCCCAAGCGAGAGAGGGAATGGGACAGTGGTAGTCACGAGTGCACCGGCAAGCCCGATGCCGCCCGGTATGCGTGATCGCTACCACGCCACAGACTGAAAGGTTGCAACCTTGTATACAATGCACATTTATGACATTTAATATATCACACTAGGAGGACAACAAAGTAGGTCGCCTCCGGACAGTCATAAGATTGCACATTGAAAAGTAAACAAGCGAGGCACGAATAGACAAAGTAGTTTCACTTGAAAAGCATATGGAGTTATATGAACATTAAACGGACAGCCATGTAACACATGTAAATCAAGTCATATAACTCATTTCAAAGTCTACGTAATCAAATATTAAGATTATTCAACATGCAACAACATCTACATGGGCTCGGATGCAAGAAAAGCCTATTTGTCAACATGCAATGATCAAAATCACATTTAAGGCTATAAGGGCATCTACGAGCAGCCTACTAAGCAAATAATTCCACACAATATCCAAATGATCAATACTTAGCAAGACTACCTAGTCATTAGGGTTTCCATTTCGTGCATATCCGTGCAATTTAAGCCCCAAACCAATTCAAAATCAATCTCAAGCCATGCATAATTTAATTCAACATCCTCAAACATTAAAAACAGCCCACACAACATCCCAAAGCTACAATCCCAAGCATTTATTTCAACAAGAGAAGTTACAACAATTTACTAAGCATAAAACTAAGTGAAACCCTTACTGCAATAGGATGTCTTCTCACAATCATTAAGATAAGCAAACAATCTCCAATTCCTGTGAATAAGATGTCAAATTAAAGCTTAAGAAGTGAACTAAAATCAGAAACAAACATTGCATCATTTGGAGTTCGGGATCATTAGTTATAGCTGAAACAGTGGGATGGCACAAAACTGTCCAGATTTGCACACATTTCGATAATTGACATTTTTGAGGTCCTTAGGGTCAGTTTTAGCCTTAGTCCATTTCTGACAAAAATGTCCCGAACTGAAACATCTAGCAACACACCAAATTTTATGAATTTTGGATATCATTTAATAAGTAAAATATGGTTCGTTCTACAAGGTCAGTGCATCTGCCAAAACCTGCTTCATTTTTCCAGATTTCCAGATTTGGACACATTTTCATGATTTGCCATTTTGAGGATCTTAGAGTCAAAATTAGCTTTGGCCTATTTCTGAAAAATATGTTCAAAACTGGAAAAACTAGTCACCTTCCAATTTTCATGCATTTGGAACATCATTTGCCTAGCCGAACTCACCTCGAAACAACAGGTCAGAGAGCTGTCACATAATCCAACTTCACCTATCATCACTTTCAAGCCAAAATCTTGCCATGCATGGTTGAAGAAGCTTATGAACGAACATATAACTCTAGTACAGAAGCAAAGACATACATTTAAGAGCATGCATGTGAATTTTTGAAGGATTTTCAAAAGGTTTTGGCTATCACCTTAGCAATCAACCAAGAAGATGCGCAAAACTTGTTGAAGCACTATTTTCTTCTTGTCCTTTGCCTAGCCGAGGTTCCAACTAGATTTTCTATATTTTTCCTAGCTTAGTGACCAAGATCTTAGTACATGCATGTGGTTAGAACAAGAAGAAAAGAAATGGAAGCTTAAAAACTCACCTAGGGCCGAAATGAAGACTCTATGTGCTTGCATGCATCTTTTAAGCTAACTACTTGCTTTCCTTTGCTTGGGCTTGCCTTGAATGACCTTAGGATGATGAAGACGAGTTGTGAAGTGAAGTGAATCAGCCAAGGGCGAGAGAGAGAGAGAAAAATGAGAGGGAGAGAGAGAAGATTGAGGAAGAAAGAAGAAATGAAAAAAAAATGAAGGCCTTTGCAACTTTGATGCATATGGTCGGCCTTGAGCTTGATGATTCAGATTTTTATGTCTTCAAGGTGTGATTTTAAAATGATAGCATGGGCAAAGAGGGTTTGGTCGAGTAGGGTAGAGTTTTGAGGTGGTTTTGGGCAATTTTTTATGCATTTGTGTCATAGTTTGTCTAAGCATGCATAGTTAAAAGAATAATTGTTTAATCCTTGCTCAAATGTCTTGGTATGGCCGGCTATAGCATGTGTAAATTCTGAATTTTTGTCATCATTTGAGTGTTATTTAATTGGGTGTTAGAAGTGCAAAAAGAATAAGGAATAAAAAATGAGAAATGCTTAGTGTTTAGTGAAATTTTGTCTTCTAGTGGGTTGAATTAGTAATTTAATATTAGTTAGTGGAATTTGTAGGATTAATTAATGACCTAGTGCTTCGTGAAAGATGCTTTATTGATTAGCGTGAGGGCACGCTTTCCTAAGTCTAGGGCACGCACTATGAAGTAGGACACGAACTACAAGACGAATGCACGTTTTTCAAGTAAATGCACGCAACCCTAAATGAATGCACATAATTCAATGCATGGCACACAAAACGAACACAATTCTTAAACCTAGGTCAAGGCACGCAAATCTAGGTCAGGGCACACGAAATGAGGTATCGCACGCAAATCGAGGTCTCGCACGTAATTCAAAGTCAGGACACGTATATCTAGGTATACGGTACATCAAGGATTAGGGTACACAATTCTAAGTCAAGGCACATATGACGAAGCATGCACGAAAATCAAGACAGGGCACTCAATCCAAGATCAGTCATATAATTCTAGGTCTAAGGCACATAAATCGAGGTAACACACGTTATTCGGGGTCGGGCCTCATACCATTGGAAAGCTCTCCGAGAGCTCTACGACAGTGGCAGCAAGCCTGCTGGGCTGTGCTTGTTTTCAGAGCCCAAAATCAAACATTTTTAACAGTTTCGGGATACTTTTCTTCTTTTGTGCTATTTTTTCATCCCGGATCGTACATCGTGAGCTGCGAAAAGGACGACAACCTAATCTATCGCATTTCTATTACCGAATCCTAGACATCTTGGGCAAGACAACTTTGTTTCACATAGAGGCTGGGCCCGCAAACTGAGGGCGTGGGGCTTGTGACCAGGTATCCGTCGCTCCGGTGCCCATAACTTTTGATCTGTAAGGAGTTACGCGGCGCACACCATACCATTGGAAAGCACTCCGAGAGCTCTATGACAGGGGCAGCAAGCTTGCTCGGCTGCGCCTGTTTTTAGATCTCAAAATCAAATGTTTTTATCAGTTTCGAGACACTTTTCTTCTTTTGCGCTGTTTTTCTATCCCGAATCTTATGTCGTAAGCCGTGAAAAGGACGACAACCTAATCCATCACATTTCTATTACCGAATCCCAAGGTACCTTGGGCAAGACAACTTCGCTTCACGTAGAGGCTCGGCCCGGAAACTGAGGGCATAGGGCTTGGGACCAAGTCTCTGTCGCTCCGGTGCCCGTAACTTTTGATCCGTAAGCAGTTACGTGTTGCAGATCATACCGTTGGAAAGCTCTTCGAGAGCTCTACGATGGAGGCAGCTAGTCTACTAGTTTGCGTCTATTTTCAGGGCCCAAAATTGAACGTTTTCATCAGTTTCGGGACACTTTTCTTCTTTTGCGCTATTTTTCTGTCCCTGATCGTACGTCGCGTGCTGCGAAAAGGACGGCAACCTAATCCATCACATTTCTATTACCGAATCCCAAGGCACTTTGGGAAAGCCAACTTCGCTTGACGTAGAGGCTGGGCCCCTAAAATGAGGGCGTGGAGCTTGTGACCAGGTATCCGTCGCCCTGGTGCCCATAACTTTTGATCCGTAAGGAGTTACGCGGCGCACAACATAATGTTGATAAGCTCTCTGAGAGCTCTATGAAGGGGGCACGCCTGCTCAGCTGTGCCTATTTTCGGAGCCGGAAATTGAAAGTTTTTATCAATTTTGGTATGCTTTTCTTCATTTATGCTATTTTTCCGTCCCAGATCGTACGTCGTGAGCCGTGAAATGGACGACAACCTAATGCATCGCGTTTCTATTACCAAATCCCACGACACCTTGGGCAAGACAACTTCGCTTCACGTAGTGGTTGTGTCACGCCCCAACGCGACCTATAGAGGTTAGACTAGGGAGTGATCTAGACATTCAAGTCCTTTCATGTACTTAATCGTTCAAGAAGGTTTAACACTTAACGTTTAGCCTAAACTCCACTAATTCGTCAGAAATTCGGTAGCATGATGGCTGTAATTGGGCTCTTTAGTTTGACCTAATTTTCTAAAGACCTCAAAACTTTCAATCTCAAATTCATTTCCAACTAAGATTACTATTTATCACCAATTGTAATGCCTACTAGTTATCTCGAAGTCTCGTTTGATTAACAACCTAGCATGATAACTCTGTCTCGTTTGTTTGTTAATCCCTGTTACAAAAGTATCTGTTGATCTTAGCCTACCAATGAGTACCTGCTTAAGATTGGATAGATTCATTTACTTAATCCTTTACCTGATACTTCATAAGCTTGTGATAGATACTAACCAGTAGTGATAGATACTATGCATCGATTACCGGGGATTAAACCAAGTGATCGTCAAGAATAAATACCCACTTCCATTGATCGACGAGTTGTTTGATCAACTTCAGGGAGCCAAAATGTATTCGAAGCTCGACTTAAGGCAAGACTCCAGTTCCTAGAATTCAGGCCCGAGCTTATGCTATTGAGTGCGAGGAGCTTCCAAAGGAGACCGCTGTTGTTGAATGTACATTCTTGATACTGAATCAACCTATTAGGGTGCTAATTGATCCAGATGCTACTCATTCATTTATTACTCCCTTATGTGTACAACGTGTGAAACTACGAGTTGTATGTTTGCCACTACACAGGTTCAATCGACCTTGTTGTCTGAATTACGAGAGGCTCAACAGAAGGACCAACAGTTTCAGAAGATTAAAGAAAGCAACACAGATTTCAAGTTTCATGATGATGGTATTTGGAAGTTTAGGAAACGGATTTGTGTTCTTAATCATCTAGAGTTGAAAAAGAAGATTCTTGAAGAAGCCCATAATTCAAGATACACTATTCACCCCGGCGGAACAAAGATGGATCGGGATTTGAAGCAGCGCTATTGGTGGAATAACATGAAGAGAGAGATTGCTGAGTTTGTGGCACGGTGTTTGACTTGCTAGAGAGTCAAAGTAGAACATCAACGACCGGCATGTTTACTTCAACTGTTGGAAATTCCTCAATGGAAATGGGAACATATAACCATGGACTTTGTCATGGACCTGCCCAGGTCACAAAAAGGGTCATGACGCCATTTGGGTCATAGTGGATAAATTGACCAAGTCAGCGCACTTCTTACCGATAAACAAGGAGGATAGTCTTGAGAAACTGGGAGATATGTATGTGGCGGATATTGTAAGATTGCATGGGATGCCTGTGAGTATTGTATCGGATAGGGATCCTCATTTTACTTCCCGATTTTGGAAAAGATTGCAAGAAGCTTTGGGAACGAAGTTTAGTTTCAGCACGGCTTATCACCCTCAGACTGATGGACAATCTGAGAGAACTATTCAGATTCTGGAGGATATGCTGAGGGCTTGTGTTTTAGACTTCGGGAAAGGTTGGGAGAAATATCTTCCTTTAGTGGAGTTCGCTTATAATAACAGTTATCAAGACACTATCGGGATGGCCCCATTCGAGGCATTGTATGGACGTAAGTGTCGATCCCCAATTTACTGGGATGAAGTAGGTGAGACGAAGACTTTTGACCCGACCCTTCTACCTGAACTTACGAAGACTGTTGATAATGTCCACCTCATCCGGAAACGAATGCTTACCGCCCAAAGCAGGCAGAAAAGTTATGCAAACCGACGGAGACGGAGTCTAGAGTTTGAGGTCGGCGACAAGGTGTTCTTGAAGATATCACCTCGGAGGGGACTGATTAAACACGGCAAGGGTGGAAAGTTGAGCCCGAGGTTTATAGGACCATTTAAGATAATTGAGAAGGTTGGCAAATTGGCGTATCGCCTGGAACTACCCCAAAACCTCTCCAATATTCACAACGTCTTTCATGTTTCAATGCTACGGAAGTATCATCCTGATCCTTCGCATATCTTGGAGCCAGATGAAGCAGCAGTATCCAGCATTATTTCAAAGGTAAAATTGAATTTTGGGACGAAATTCTTTTAAGGAGGGGAGGATGTGAGGGCTAAAAGTCTTTTGAAAAGCTTTCAAAAACCACATGCATGCCTTCATATGTCTATTTTAACCTCTGAACTTGTGATATATGTGTGTATATGAGCTTTTGTAAACATGCATGGCAAGATATTTGGCTAGAATTTGAAGATAGGTGAAATCGCGTAAATGGCAGTTTTCTGACCTGTTGGAGCGAAGTGAATTTGACCAGGTAAATGATGTTGAAAATACATGAAAATTGGTAGGGAACTATTTTTACCAGTTCTGAGCATTTTTCATAGAAATAGTCCAAAGCCAATTTTTACTCTCAAGTCCCAAAAATGGCAAAACATCGAAAGGTGTCCAAATCTAGAAAAATCTGGAAAATGAAGCAGGTTTTTGGCAGTTCACTGTCCTTGTAGAACGAACAAGTTTTGACTTAGCAATTGATGTCTAAAATGCATGAAATTTGGTAGACTGATATATTTTTTAGTTCTGGACATTTTTTTTCAGAAATAGACCAAGGCTAAATCTGACCCTAACGTTCTCAAAAACGACAAGTTTGAAATGTTTACCAATCTGGACAGTTTTGTGTAGTCTTACGGTTTTGGCTATAACTCTTGAACCCAAACTCCAAATGATGCGAGGTTTGTTTCTAGATTTATTTCACTCCTTAAGCTTTAATTTGATATTTTGTTCACTGAAATTGGAGATTGTTTGCTTGTCGAAATGATTATGGGAAGACAGACCATTGCAGTGAGGTTTTCATTTAGTGATATGCTTTGAAAATTATTGTAACTTCTCTTGTTGTATTAAAAGCTTGGGATTGTGGCACTTGGATGTTGTATTGACTGTTTTGAATGATTGAGGATGTTTAATTAATCGATGTATGGCTTTGACTTAATTACGTGACAACTTGTGGCTTAATCGCACGGGTAAGCATGAATTGAAACCCTAGTGACTATGAAAACCCGATAAGTGTTGATCCTAAGGTTATCGTGTCTAATTATTTGATTAGTGGGCTGCCCGTAGTTGTCCTTATAGCCCTAAATGTGATTCCGATGATTACATGTTGACAAGTAGACCTTTCTTGCACCCGGTCCCGCGTAAACGTCGTTGCATGTTTTATGACCTTATTATTTGATTTCGTGAACCCCGAAATGAGTTATATGACTTGATTTACATGTGTTACATGGCTGCCCATTTAATATTCATATAACTCCATGTGCCTTACAAGTGAAATTACCTGTCATAGCATGCCTCGCTTGTTTACTTGTCAATGTGCAATTTTATGACTGTTCGAAGGTAACCTACTTTGTTGTCCTCCTAATGTGATATATTAAATGTCATAAATGTGCATTGCATATAAGGTTACAACCTTTCATTCTGGCGTGGTAGCGTTTCACGCACACCGGGCGGCATCGGGCTTGCCGGTGCAACCGTGGCTACCATTGTCCAATTCCCTCTCTCGCATGGGGCTAGACTTCCTCGGAGAGTTGGGTTGTAGGACTTCGGGGTACATCCGGAGTACACCCATTTGGCGTGATAAGTGGATGAGTTGAAGTCGGCCGCAACAACTGATACCGAAAATGAACTGAGAGCAAAAGCTCACCATATCCTTTTCACTAGGTGTATAAGTACTCTCGCTTGGTTCCTAGAGGACCTCGGGGAGGAAAGACGGGTAATTGTGTTCTTTTACTCTTATATTACATTATGAACTTACTTGTGATATATGTCATGCTTGCAAAAAGGGTTTTCATAAGTTGTACCGGAAAAAAAGTTTCAAAACTTATTTCTCGTTCCCTTTCGCTGAGTTCATAAGGGCTCACCCTCTTTTATCATCTGAGGTGAAGAAGACCAGGAGCAGGTACCCGAGGACAATGTGCCTATTGATGACTCCTTGGAATGATTGCTTGCCCTACGTGCCTTACTTGACTATGGCCATTTTTGTGAACGATATATTGCTTGAAGACTACTTCTTATGTTGCTTGTTGTTGTATTGTAAATGACCCCCGTTGTAATTTGGGGTCAAATTTTGGGTTGTACTGATCATAACTAGATAGACACTCTTATGGTCGTTTTTGCTATCGCTACTAGTTAGTATCTATCACAGGCTTATGAAGTATCAGGTAAATGATTAAGTACATGAATCTATCCAATCTTAAGCAGGTACTCATTGGAAAGTTAAGATCAACAGGTACTTTGTAACAAGGATTAACAAACAAATGAGACAGAGTTATCATGCTTGGTTGTTAATCAAACGAGACTTCGAGATAACTAATAGGCGTTTCAATTGGTGATAAATAGTAATCTTAGTTGAAAATGAATTTGAGATTGAAAGTTTTGAGGCCTTTAGAAAATTAGGTCAAACTAAAGAGCCCAATTACAGCCGTTATACTGCCGGTTTTTCAGAGAATTTGTGGAGTTTAGGCTAAACGTTAAGTGTTAAACCTTCTTGAACGATTAAGTACGTGAAAGGACTTGAATGTTTAGATCACTTCCTAGTCTAACCGCCCCAACCCGACCATAAGAGTGTCTATCTAGTTATGATCAGTACAACCCAAAATTAGACCCCAAATTACAACGGGGGTCATTTACAATACAACAACAAGCAACATAAGAAATAGTCTTCAAGCAACATATCGTTCACAAAAATGGCCATAGTCAAGTAAGGCACGTAGGGCAAGCAATCATTCAAAGGAGTCATCAATAGGCACGTTGTCCTCGGGTACCTGTTCCTGGTCTTCTTCACTTGAGATGATAAAAGAGGGTGAGTCCATGTCACGCCCCGACCCAACCCCCAAACTAAAGGTTAAGTCCGGACCCGACACACGGACAGAGTCTCCCCTGTACTGTGGACATTCCAAAAACCTGTAAACACTTAAATAAAGTCCCAACAATACAATACAAGCTTTTCTTAATTAAACGACAAAGCCATAAGGCCATCCGAGCCTTATGGTATACAATAGCTCCAAAACACACAAGCATGCGAGAACTTGTTGTCAGCATAGTTTTATAATCATGACATTCTAGGAAATCGATAAAACAACTTAAAAGATAATGCATTCTACATTAACCATCCACTCCCAAGCATGCAAGGAAATAAAGGCAAGAATAAAAGTTATTACAAGACATGGCTTCCAACGCTACACCACAATCTAATATCCTTCAACTTTGCACAACAAACATATACATAGCCCTTAGGCCACAAAATAGTACATAAAACAATTAGTTGAACTTTCCACATAGCAGCAAATTCATTAACCACCTCAAGCTATCAGGCACCGCAACTAAGGTAAAGGCTCAATCTGAACTTCTTCTTCCTCAACTAACTCAACCAGCTGGGGATCACCCTCAGCGTCTCCTGAAATAGATATCGAGGTATGAGCAACCACTGTTGCCCAGTGAGGGATATAGTCCCGGGGCCTGCAATGCAACAGATAATACAATTATACAACAATAACACTTAGTCAACTAAAGAAACAATGATAACTTAAATAACCACACATTTAAAAGGATACATTTCACACAATCCCTTATACACCAATCTTCACTGATCTTCATTCACGATCCACGAACCACGAGCACGATCATGATAAGCCGGCATAACCCCAAACACTCCAGTGGGTGTACTCCGGATGTACCCCGATAATCCTACGACCCAACATCCCCTGGCAATCTCCGGACCAGGCGAATGAGGGAATAGGGCACGGAGTTTGAATATCCACCGGCAAGCCCTCTGCCGCCCAGCCGATATTCAACACATCCGCCCCTGACACTATGGTTGCGCAACCACTATGCAATGCACTTAACGATGGCAAGTTAATAGCAATAATATAAGCATTAACACATATGAGGATCAACAAAGTAGGTTGACCTCGATGCAATTAGAATAGAACAATTATATAAGCAAATATGCAGTTTTACAAAGAGACATTAGCAAGATAAGTTTAGAATCATACCAAAAGCTCCAAATCAACTTAAAATCACTTATAAACACTCAAGAAGTCATGACATGGGTTTAGAGGTGTGAGACAACCTAAATTGCACCTAAACCCGTTTGTTTTTCGAACTATTTCTCTTTCAAACCAAGGTTAATGATTCCATTTTCAAAGGAAACTCTCCCAACCTTCTAACTAACCCTCAAGGTACCCTCTTAACCCTCTAACTCATTCAAATGCCCGCGATTACCCCGAAAGCCCCAAATTCCCTCTTATGGCTTTAAACTACACATACATTGTCCGGGCTTCAAATAAGGGATATCAAGGCATCTATAGCACCTAGGTAGCCTAAGGATACTAGAATTGAAGCCCGAATCCACCCGGATTCGCATTAACCCCGAAAGCCCCAAATTAAAGTCGGCTATTTTCCATTTTAAGCGATTTAAGGACAATGCAAGTGCACGGGGCTATTAGGTTACCTTCACTATCACCTAAGGCATCTATTAGAAGCATTACATCAAGCTAATTCGAGCAATTACGCAAAACCCTAGAAAAACATCACTATTCACCCTAAAAATCAAACTAACGATTCTAACCGTTTAAATTGCGAAACGATGGCTCAAATATGTTCTCTAGCATTCATATACATGGTATAATAGCATAGATAACATTTACAATGGCATTTGATCACATTTTCAACAAATCAAGAAATTGACAACTATTTAGAAATGCAAAAACAAGCCGTGAAATCCCTCACCAAAGCGTGTAGGAGCACCTAGGAACCTTGCACACACCCTACACTAGTTGCTCAAGGCTTGGAGAGGCTTGGATTGGAGGCTTGGTGAGCAAAATCTCTTCCTTTTTCTCCCTTGGAGCTGTCGGGTTTCTGCTCCTGTTTTCAGCTTTTAATTTTTTTTTCTTTTGCATTTTATGAGCTTAAGTGTTATATAAAAGGGCTAAGTTGAGGTGGGGTCATTTGGGTGCTTAAGTGATCTAATATAATGCGCGTAGTAAGCTTTAAATCGAGCTTAGATAGTAAAATATATGCTAGCTAATTAATTACCTAAGTTAGTTACGTAACACTATTCACTCAACTACAAAAATCATTTTCTAAACGAGTCCTCCTAAGGCCTTTAGTTCAAATGCACATTTTTCCCACTACTTTTACAATTAATATGATTTAATAAAAATGCTAATTAACTAATAGAAGGCAATTTAAAAACTGCGTGAATAGTAGTCACAAAAGTCAGTTAGTAAGGCACAGAAGTAAATGCGCAAACAAGAGATGCAACAGTAATTAAATGCATGGCTAAAACCCGGGCGTCACATCCTCTCCCCCTTAAACTAATTGCGTCCACGCAATTCTTACATGATTCGGCGAATAACTCTGGATACTGTTCCCGCATCTGATCCTCTCTCTCCCACGTCGCATCCTCTACTCCGTGATGATCCCACAGAACTTTAAGCATCGGAATGCTTTTAGTCCTCAGCTCCTAAACTTTCTGATCAACAATTCGAAGAGGTTTCTCTGTGTAGGTCAAAGTTTCACTGATCTCTAGCGGTTTCGGCTCAAGTATGTGAGAGGGATCTGGCTGATACTTCCGAAGCATGGAAACATGGAATACGTCGTGAATTCTGCCCAGACTGGGAGGTAAAGCCAAACGGTAAGCCAAATCACCAACAGTTTCAGTTATCTCAAATGGTCCCACATATCAAGGACTGAGTTTATCTCCTTTACCATGCCGAATCAAACCCTTGCGAGGAGAAATTTTCAGAAATACTCGATTCCCCACAACAAATTTCAGATCACGACGTCGTCTATCTGCATAACTCTTTTGCCGGCTCTGTGCTGTAAGCATTCTTTTCCTGATAAGCTGCACATGATCAATCATTTTGTTCATTTCAGGTAAGAGAGTAGGGTCGATAGTCTTCATTTCACCAACATCATCCCAGCAGAGAGGAGACCGACATTTACGCCCATACAGTGCCTCATAAGGTGTCATACCAATAGTAGCTTGATAACTATTGTTATAGGCGAATTCTGCGAGTGGCAAATACTTCTCCCAACTTTTACCGAAGTCCAGAACACATGCCCGCAACATATCCTCGAGGATTAAGATAGTTCTCTCGGATTGACCATCTGTCTGAGGATGATAAGCTGTACTGAAATTCAAATTCGTGCCCAAAGCTTTCTGAATCTTTTGCCAGAGCTGAGATGTGAATCTGGGATATCTATCTGACACGATACTCTTTGGAATTCCATGAAGTCGGACAATATTCTCAATATACAACTCTACCAGCTTGTCAAGAGAATCAGACTTCTTTTTAGCAATAAAGTGAGAAGTCTTGGTCAGTCTATCCACAATAACCCAAACTGAGTCATTACCCTTCGAAGACCTCGGTAAATCCGATACGAAATCCATAGTAATATGATCCCATTTCCAAACAGGAATAGCCAAAGGCTGCAACAACCCTGCAGGTCTCTGATGTTCTGCTTTAACTTTCTGACAAGTAAGACATCGGGCAACATAGTCAGCAATTTCTCTCTTCATATTATTCCACCAGAAATTCTGCTTCAAATCTCTATACATTTTCGTACTGCCTGGATGGATAGTATATCGAGAACTATGTGCCTCAGCAAGAATATCCTTCTTTAGAGTTGGATCATTCGGAATACAGATTCTACCCTTGAATTTAAGAATACCATCGTCGTGCAGTTTGAAATTCGACTCTCCCCCTTTAGAATTCTCTAAGACTTTCAACAGTTGAACATCAGCCTGTTGAGCTTCTCGAATCCTGGACAATAACAGAGATTGAATCTGCAAACTTGCGAATTGAATACCAGAATTTGAAGTACTAGGCTTCCATAAGCACAATTCTTCCATGAATTCCCAATTCTTGATAATCAAGCTAGCAACAGTAGCCTTTCGGCTCAAAGCATCAGCAACAATATTGGCCTTACCTGGAAGATAGTTAATAGTGCAGTTATAGTCCTCAAGTAATTCCAGCCAACGCCTCTGCCTCATGTTCAACTCTTTCTGTGAAAACAGATATTTCAAGCTCTTATGATCGGTGAAGATTTCAAATTTGTTGCCCCAGAGATAATGACGCCATTTCTTTAATGCAAGAATGATAGCTGCAAGCTCAAGATCGTGAGTCGGATAGTTGAGTTCATAAGGCTTCAGTTTCCTGGAAGCATAAGCAATAACCCTGCCATTCTGCATCAATACACAACCCAGACCTTCCTTCGAAGCATCACTATAGATCACCAGATTATCATAACCCTCAGGTAAAGCAAGAATAAGAGCTGTAGTCAATCTCTTCTTCAATTCCTGGAAGCTGGCCTCGCATTTATCATTCCAGTCAAAAACTGTTTTCTTCTGAGTAAGTTGAGTTAAAGGCCCTGCAATCTTAGAGAAATCCTTGACAAACCTTCGATAATACCCAGCTAGACCAAGGAAGCTACGAATGTCCGTGACAGTTTGAGGTCGTTTCCAAGATAACACAACTTCAATCTTCGCTGGATCAACAGAAATACCATCCTGCGAGATAATATGGCCAAGGAAAGCAACTTGCTTAAGCCAGAATTCACATTTGCTAAACTTTGCAAATAACTGATGCTCCTGAAGAGTCTGCAACACAATTTTGAGATGCTGTTCATGTTCCGCCTCAGATTTAGAATAGACAAGGATATCATCAATAAATATGACCACAAATTGGTCCAGATAAGGACGGAATACCCTCTGCATTAAGTCCATGAATGCGGCGGGAGCATTAGTAAGACCAAACGGCAAGACAACAAACTCATAATGGCCATATCGAGTTCTGAAAGCAGTTTTAAGAACATCATCTTTCTTAATCCTCAGTTGATAATAGCCCTGCCTCAAATCAAATTTAGAGAATACCCTGGCGCCTTGCAATTGATCAAATAACTCTTCGATTAAAGGCAAAGGATATTTATTTTTGATGGTTACCTGATTAAGACCCCGATAATCAATGCATAGGAGAAGAGATCCGTCTTTCTTTTTAATGAATAGAACTGGCGCACCCCAAGGCGAAGAACTCGGCTGAATGAATCCCTTCTCAAGCAAGCCCTGTAATTGAACTTTCAATTCCTGCAACTCAGGTGGAGCCATTCTGTACAGAGTCCTAGAGATAGGTGAAGTCCCCGGCAATAAATCAATCATGAACTCTATCTCTCTATCAGGCGGTAACCTAGGTAATTCCTCAGGAAAGACCCCCGGAAACTCCTTCACGATAGGTACATCATTCAATTTCAATTGATCCCCAGGTTGATTAATCAAATATGCAAGATAAGCCTCACAACCCTTGCTCAATAATTTAGATGTCCTAATAGAAGAAATAATAGGAGTTCCGGTAGATTTTCTACTACCAACTATTTTAAGTACAGGCTGGTCAGGCATTTCTAGATACACAATCTTCTTTCTACAATCAAGCTGGGCATAATATTTACTTAACCAGTCCATCCCCAATATAATTTCAAAGTCATTGAAGGGTAGGATAATCAAATCAGCAGGAAAAACACGACCCTCAATAAATATACTACATGCTCTGCAAATAGATCTAGTAACAAACTTCGGACCCATAGGAGTATAAACCACAATCTCATGCAACAGTTTATCATGTTTCAATTTAGCATTTTGTGCACAAGTAGGAGTAATAAAAGAATGCGAAGCCCCGGAATCAATTAAAACCTTAACTGCTTGATCATTAAGAAGAAAAATACCTTCTACCACAGCGGTTGTATCCGGAAGCTCCTCAGCATCCAAAGCAAATACACGGGCCTGACCTCGTGGTGGTAGTGCTGCAGTTGGTGCCCTGGTCTGAGAGTTCTGAGCTGATATCTGACCCCTAGGGTTCTTAAATTTCTGACAGTATTTAACCCTGTGCTGATCACTGCCGCAACTTGTACACTTGTTATGTTTCTTCCAACAAACATCCTCAGTGTGGCCCTGGCGCTGACAGAAGCTGCACTGCTGGTAACGTCTTGCAACAGTGCCTCCCGAAGGAGATCTGTAAGTAGAGGTAGCTGAACTACCCTACCGCGAACGGGAAACTGCTGGACGGAACTGACTCAGAGTCTGACTCTGGACTGGTCGTGCCTGAGTCTAAGTAGGCACGGTGTAACTCTGAGTCTGTCTCGGCTGTGAACCCTGCCCAACTGATACAGCCTACCCCTGGTACCCTTGACTCTGAGACTGAAACCGTTTACTCGATTGACTGGTCTCGGCTAACACATCGGCCTTCCGTTTCTCATATCTCGAGGTAGCTCGGACTACTGCAGCATAGTTAGGAAATCATTTGAAGACAAGTTCAGCATAATATCCCTCCTCAAACCTAGGATGAACCTCTGGATTTTCATGTCCTCCGGCTGAATCAAAGCTAGTGCATAACGGGAAAGCCGGGTAAAATTAGCCTCGTATTGATCTACCGTCATACTTCCCTGCTTCAAGTTTATGAACTCTGTTTGTCGCCTCTCGCGGGCAACTACTGATATATACTTGTCTCGAAATTCTCGGACAAAGTCGGCCCACGAATGATGAACTCCCTCAGCTCCCCATTTCTCACTGATGGTATTCCACCAATCTTCAGCATCATCCTCGAGAAGGAAAGTAGCATAAGTAATCTTCCTGTCATCATGGCACTCGAGTATTGCTGCCACTCTCTCAAACTTCCTTAGCCACATCTCAGGTTTCATATCGTCCGGCTCCCCAAAGAAAGTATAGGCCCCATGATGTATAAACCGATCATACAGATTCCCTCCGGTAGGACCACTACCTCCGGCTCTCGCAGCCTGATTACCTCCAACAACCCCTGGCTGACCCTGTTGTGTAACAAATTGGGCGATAGTGTTCATAGCAGTGGCCATCGTGGCCAAGATCTGTACAGTGCTCGGTTCTTGAACCTGCGGTGCATTTTCGGCCACCTCAGCTTCTTGCCCATGAACCCCCTCGGGTTCTCCACCAACATTCGGATTATCAGCACGACGGCGAGGCCCCATCTCGAATAGCTAGAATGCAAAGTGTTATGATAGGTATATATATGTATGTATGCAATTTATAAGTAAACACATAAAGAAAAGTCCAATTAGATTCACATAAAGTCAATTACATAGAAGTTCAAATATATATTCCACATTCTTGAAGTACACGTAGATCACTAGATCATACTTGACATTCTAGACTCTTGATATTCTATTTACATGCTAGCATGTTCATTCCTTATTCAAATTTCAATTAGGTCAATCAAAATCAAAGACTCATGTATTCACAAAGTCACATAACAAATCTCTACCCACAGACCGAGAAATTTAACCCGGCTTCATGCAATCTATAGCTCTGATACCACTTAAATGTCACGCCCCGACCCAACCCCCAAGCTAAAGGTTAAGTCTGGACCCGACACACGGACAGAGTCTCCCCTGTACCGTGGACATTCCAAAAACCTGTAAACACTTAAAGAAAGTCCCAACAATACAATACAAGCTTTTCTTAATTAAACGACAAAGCCATAAGGCCATCCGAGCCTTATGGTATACAATAGCTCCAAAACACACAAGCATGCGAGAACTTGTTGTCAGCATAGTTTTATAATCATGACATTCTAGGAAATCGATAAAACAACTTAAAGGATAATGCATTCTACATTAACCATCCACTCCCAAGCATGCAAGGAAATAAAGGCAAGAATAAAAGTTATTACAAGACATGGCTTCCAACGCTACACCACAATCTAATATCCTTCAACTTTGCACAACAAACATATACATAGCCCTTAGGCCACAAAATAGTACATAAAACAATTAGTTGAACTTTCCACATAGCAGCAAATTCATTAACCACCTCAAGCTATCAGGCACCGCAACTAAGGTAAAGGCTCAATCTGAACTTCTTCTTCCTCAACTAACTCAACAAGCTGGGGATCACCCTCAGCGTCTCCTGAAACAGATATCGAGGTATGAGCAACCACTGTTGCCCAGTGAGGGATATAGTCCCAGGGCGGGCAACGCAACAGATAATACAATTATGCAATAATATCACTTAGACAATTTAAGAAACAATGATAACTTAAGTAACCACACATTTAAAAGGATACATTTCACACAATCCCCTATACACCAATCTTCACTGGTCTTCATTCACGATCCACGAACCATGATCACGATCATGATAAGCCGACATAACCCCAAACACTCCAGTGGGTGTACTCCGGATGTACCCCGATAATCCTACGACCCAACATCCCCTGACAATCTCTGGACCAGGCGAATGAGGGACTAGGACACGGAGTTTGAATATCCACCGGCAAGCCCTCTGCCGCCCAGCCGATATTCAACACATCTGCCCCTGACACTATGGTTGCGCAACCAATATGCAATGCACTTAACGATGACAAGTTAATAGCAATAATATAAGCATTAACACATATGAGGATCAACAAAGTAGGTTGACCTCGATGCAATTAGAATAGAACAATTATATAAGCAAATATGCAGTTTTACAAAGAGACATTAGCAAGATAAGTTTAGAATCATACCAAAAGCTCCAAATCAACTTAAAATCACTTATAAACACTCAAGAAGTCATGACATGGGTTTAGAGGTGTGAGACAACCTAAATTGCACCTAAACCCGTTTGTTTTTCGAACTATTTCTCTTTCAAACCAAGGTTAATGATTCCATTTTCAAAGGAAACTCTCCCAACCTTCTAACTAACCCTCAAGGTACCCTCTTAACCCTCTAACTCATTCAAATGCCCGCGATTACCCCGAAAGCCCCAATTTCCCTCTTATGGCTTTAAACTACACATACATTGTCCTGGCTTCAAACAAGGGATATCAAGGCATCTATAGCACCTAGGTAGCCTAAGGATACTAGAATTGAAGCCCGAATCCACCCGAATTCGTATTAACCCCGAAAGCCCCAAATTAAAGTCGGCTATTTTCCATTTTAGGCGATTTGAGGACAATGCAAGTGCACGGGGCTATTAGGTTACCTTCACTAGCACCTAAGGCATCTATTAGAAGCATTACATCAAGCTAATTCAAGCAATTACCCAAAACCCTAGAAAAACGTCACTATTCACCCTAAAAATCAAACTAACGATTCTAACCGTTTAAATTGCGAAACGATGGCTCAAATATGTTCTCTAGCATTCATATACATGGTATAATAGCATAGATAATGAATACAATGGCATTTGTTCACATTTTCAACAAATCAAGAAATTGACAACTATTTAGAAATGCAAAAACAAGCCGTGAAATCCCTCACCAAAGCATGTAGGAGCACATAGGAACCTTGCACACACCCTACACTAGTTGCTCAAGGCTTGGAGAGGCTTGGATTGGAGGCTTGGTGAGCAAAATCTCTTCCTTTTTCTCCCTTGGAGCTGTCGGGTTTCTGCTCCTGTTTTCAGCTTTTAATTTTTTTTTTCTTTTGCATTTTATGAGCTTAAGTGTTATATAAAAGGGCTAAGTTGAGGTGGGGTCATTTGGGTGCTTAAGTGATCTATTATAATGCGCGTAGTAAGCTTTAAAACGAGCTTATATAGTAAAATATATGCTAGCTAATTAATTACCTAAGTTAGTTACGTAATACTATTCACTCAGCTACAAAAAATCATTTTCTAAGCGAGCCCTCCTAACGCCTTTAGTTCAAATGCACATTTTTCCCACTACTTTTACAATTAATATGATTTAATAAAAATGCTAATTAACTAATAGAAGGCAGTTTAAAAATGGCATGAATAGTAGTCACAAAAGTCAGTTAGTAATGCACAGAAGTAAATGCGCAAACAAGGGATGCAACAGTAATTAAATGTATGGCTAAAACCCGGGCATCACAGTCCATATGAACTCAGCGAGGGGGAACAAGAAATAAGTTTTGAAACTCGTTTTCTGGTTAACTTATGAAAAATCTCTTTTTGAAAACATGTCATGTATTAGAAGTAAGAAGGTACGCATGTATAAGAATCAAATTGAGCAACAGATACAATTACCAATCATTTCAAGGATACGATGAGCATTTGCTCTCAATATCGATTTCGATACGATTGTTGCGGCCGACTTCAATAATCCACTTATCGCTCCTATTTAGGTGTACTCCGGATGTACCCCGAAAACTTACGACCCAACTCTCCAAGGAAGTCTAGCCCCCAAGCGACAGAGGGAATTGGACAATGGTAGTCACGGTTGCACCGGCAAGCCCGATGCCGGCCGGTGTGCGTGAAACGCTACCACGCCAGAATGAAAGGTTGCAACCTTGTATGCAATGCACATTTATGGCATTTAATATATCACATTAGGAGGACAACAAAGTAGGTTGCCTCCGAGCAGTCATAAGATTGCACATTGGCAAGTAAACACACGAGGCATGATATGACAGGTAATTTCACTTGTAAAGCACATGGAGTTATATGAATATTAAACGGCCAGCCATGTAATGCATGTAAATCAAGTCATATAACTCATGTGAATCAAGTCATATAACTCATTTCGAAGTTCACGTAATCAAATAATAAGGTCATACAACATGTAACGACGTTTACGTGGGACCGGGTGCAAGAAAGGTCCACTTGTCAACCTGTAATCATCGGAATCATATTTAGGGCTATAAGGGAAACTACGGCCAGCCTACTAATCATATAATTAAACACGATATCCATAGGATCAACACTTAGCGAGTTTTCCTAGTCACTAGGGTTTCAATTCATGCTTACCCGTGCGATTAAGCCCCAAGTTGTCACGTAATTAAACTCAAGCCATGCATCGATTAATTAAAACACCCTCAAGCATTCAAAACAGTCCACACAACATCCAAGTGCCACAATCCCAAGCATTTAATACAACAAGAAAAGTTACCATAATTTTCAAAGCATATCACTAGATGAAAATCTCACTGCCATGGTCTGTTTTCCCACAATCATTTAGACAAGTAAAAAATCTCCAATTCTAATGGAAAAAATTTCAAATTAAAGCTTAAGGAGTGAACTAAATCCAGAAACAAACCTCGCATCATTTGGAGTTCTGGTTCAAGAGTTATAGCCAAAACCGTGCGACTACGCAAAACTGTCCAGTTTGTACACATTTCAATACTTGTCATTTTTGAGAGCCTTAGGGTCAGATTTAGCCTTAGTCTATTTCTAATAAAAATGTCCAGAACTGAAAAATATAGTAACCTACCAAATTTCATGCATTTTTAACATCAATTTCTAAGTCAAAACTGATTCATTCTACAAGGACAGTGAACTGCCAAAAACCTGCTCCATTTTCCAGATTTTTCCAGATTTGGACACCTTTCGATGTTTTGCCATTTTGGGGACCGTAGAGTCAAAGTTGGCCTTTTCCTATTTCTACGGAAAATTCTCAGAACTGGCAAAACTAGTCACCTACCAATTTTCATGCATTTTTAACATCATTTTCCTGGTCAAATTCACTTCACTCCAACAAGTTAGAAAACTGCTATTTCCACGATTTCACCTATCTTGAAATTCTAGCCAAATATCTTGCCATGCATGTTTACAAAAGCTCATGTACACATATATATCACAAGTACAGATGTAAAAATAAACATATGAAGGCATGCATGTGGATTTCGAAAGCTTTTAGAAAGGATTAACCCTCACCTTAGTAACTTTATCAACAAAGGATGCTCAAAACTCTTGGAGATGCACAAATGGTCTCGTTTCCTTGTTTGGCCGAGGGATATTGCTTGTTTCCTTAATTCCTAGCTAAGTTACCATGCCCTTAGTATGTTCATGTGGTTAGAACAAAAAAAAGGAAATGAAATAGAAGCTATCAACATACCTAAGCCGAAATGATGGTTCTATGAGCTTGCATGTATGTCTTTTGCATTCTAGCTTGCTTGGTCGAGTTCCTTAGTGTCTTGTATGTCTTGAAGAACCTTAGGATGATGAGCTTAAGCTATGGAGACTAGAATTGCAGCTAAGGCCGAGAGAGAGAGAGAGGAAATGAGGGAGTGAGAGAATGGGAGAAAGAAAAATGAAATGCTTGTGAGGTATGAAGTCTTGTGTGTGAGTGTGTCGGCCTAGGCAAATCGAGATCGGGCCTCACATCCTCCCCTCCTTAAAAGAATTTCGTCTGGAAATTTGATATTACCTTTGAAATAAAGCTGGATACTGTTGGTCCATCTGGTCTCGCCTTTCCCATGTTGCTTCTTCAACTCCATGGTGATCCCATAACACTTTCACTATCGGTATAGATTTGTTGCGCAACTCCCGATCTTGCTGGTCTAGGATCCGAATGTGCTTCTCTTCATAAGACAAGTTCTCCCGAAGCTGCAACGGCTTTGGCTCCAAGATATGCGATGGATCAGGATGATACTTCCGTAGCATTGAAACATGAAAGACGTTGTGAATATTGGAGAGGTTTTGGGGTAGTTCCAGGCGATACGCCAATTTGCCATCCTTCTCAATTATCTCAAATGGTCCTACAAACCTTGGGCTTAACTTTCCACCCTTGTCGTGTTTAATCAGTCCCCTCCGAGGTGATATCTTCAAGAACACCTTGTCGCCGACCTCAAACTCTAGACTCCATCTCCGTCGGTCTACGTAACTTTTCTGCCTGCTTTGGGCAGTAAGCATCCGTTTCCGGATGAGGTGGACATTATCAACAGTCTTCATAAGTTCAGGTAGAAGGGTCAGGTCAAAAGTCTTCGTCTCACCTACTTCATCCCAGTAAATTAGGGATCGACACTTACATCCATACAATGCCTCAAATGGGGCCATCCCGATAGTGGCCTGATAACTGTTATTATAAGTGAATTCTGCTAGAGACAGATATTTCTCCCTACCTTTTCCGAAGTCTAAAACACATGCCCTCAACATATCCTCCAGAATCTGAATAGTTCTCTCAGATTGTCCATCAGTCTGAGGGTGATAAGCCGTGCTGAAACTCAACTTCGTTTCTAAAGTTTCTTGCAATCTCTTCCAAAATCGAAAAGTAAAACGAGGATCCCTATCCTATACAATACTCACAGGCATCCCGTGCAATCTTACAATATCCGCCACATACATATCTCCCAGTTTCTCAGGACTATCCTCCTTGTTCATCGGTAAGAAGTGTGCTGACTTGGTTAATCTATCCACTATGACCCATACGGCGTCATGCCCATTTTGTGACCTGGGTAGGTCCATGACAAAGTCCATAGTTATATGTTCCCATTTCAATTGAGGAATTTCCAACGGCTGAAGTAAACCTGCTGGTCGTTGATGTTCTGCTTTGACTCTCTAACAAGTCAAACACCGTGCCACAAACTCCGCAATCTTTCTCTTCATGTTATTCCACCAATAGTGTTGCTTCAAATCCCGG
Organism: Ehretia macrophylla; assembly: GCA_037974665.1. Lineage (NCBI taxonomy): Eukaryota > Viridiplantae > Streptophyta > Magnoliopsida > Boraginales > Ehretiaceae > Ehretia > Ehretia macrophylla. The sequence goes on along the minus strand of CM075772.1, from coordinate 55,875,503 downwards.
TCCATCTTTGTTCCGCCAGGGTGGATAGTGTATCTTGAGTTATGGGCTTCTTCAAGAATCTTATTTTTCAACTCTGGATTATTAGGAATACAAATTCGATTCCTGAACCTCCAAGTACCATCATCATGAAACTTGAAATCTGTGTTGCTTTCTTTAATCTTCTGAAACTGTTGGTCCTTCTATTGAGCCTCTCGCAATTCAGACAACAAGGTCGATTGAACTTGTGTAGTGGCAAATAGTAACCCTTTTTGAGTCAATTGTGGTTTCCACAAAAATGCTTCCTCTAACAACTCTTGCACCTTAACTTCTAGTTTTATCATGCTTGCTTTCCGACTTAAGGCATCTACAACTACATTTGCTTTACCGGGCACATAATTGATTGTGCAGTTATAATCATCCAAAAGCTCCATCCACCGTCTTTACCTCATGTTCAACTCTTTTTGTGAGAACAAGTATTTCAAGTGTGAGGCCCGACCCCGATTTGCGTGTGAAACCTAGCTTCGTGTGCCGTAACTTAGATTTGCGTGCCATGACCTAGATTTGAGAATTGTGTTTAATTTTGTGTGCCTTGCTTTGAATTACGTGCATTCATATAGGGTTGCGTGCGTTTACTTGAAAAACGTGCGTTCGTCTCGTAGTTCGTATCCTACCTTGTAGTACGTGCCCTAGACCTAGGAAAGCGTGCCTTCACGCTAATCAAGAAATCATCTTCCACGAAGCACTAGGCTATTAAACAATCCTACAAAGTACACTATCAATATAATAATCCTAAACCAATTCACTAGAAGACAAAAATTCACCAAAAACAAAACATTCCTTATTATTTATCTATTATTCTTTTTGCACTTCTAGATACAATTAGAATAATGCTCAAGATGACACAAATTCAGCCATTTTATTAGCCTTGGCCGACCATACCATGGTTTTTGCACAAGGTTTGAGCAAATTATTTTATTCTATTGCATGCTAAGACAAACTATGACTCAAAGCATTAAAAAATTGCTCAAATTTCCCTCAATCCCCTCACCACTCTCGGCCATAACACCTTGCCATGCTAGACATTTCAAAATTTAAAGCATTTTGAAGACAAAAGCTGAAATTGAAAGCCTCAAGGCCGAGCATGCTCCTCAAGTTGCAAAGCTTTTGTTTTATTTTCATTTCCTTTATTTCTTCCTCTCACATTTCTCTCTCACTCTCATTTTCCTCTCTCATACTCGGCCTTGGCTGAGCTCTCACCGTCCTTGGTCATCTTTATCACACCTTAGTCGAACAAGGCAAGCAAATCATCCAAGCAACTCAAGCAAACAAGCTAGAGTTCGAAAATAACACATGCATGTGCATTGAAGCTTCATTTTCGGCCTAGGTAAGCTTTTTGACATCCATTTCTTTTCTTCAAGTTCTAACTACATGCATGCACTAAGAGATTGATCACTAAGCTAGGAAAAATAGAGAAAAGCTAGTGGGATTTCGGCTAGACAAAGGAAAGGAGAAGATTTGAGCTTCAACAAGGTTTTTGAGCATCTTTTAGTTGATTGCAAAGGTGAGGGTTAAAACCTTTTGAAAAATCTTTAAAAACTCACATGCATGCTTATAAATGTGTGTATTTGCCTCTGTACTTGAGCTATATGGTCGTTCATAAGCTTAAACAACCATGCATGGCAAGATCTTGGCTTGAAAATGATGCTAGGTGAAGTCGAAATGAATGACAGCTCTCTGACCAGTCTTTTCGTGGTAAGTTTAGCTAAGAAAATGATGTTGAAAATGCTTGAAAATTGGTGGGTGACTATTTGGACAGTTTTGAACATTTTTCCCAGAAATAAGCCGAAGCTAATTTTGACTCTAAGGTCCTCAAAATGGCAAATCTTTAAAATGTGACCAAATCTGGAAATCTGGAAAAATGAAGCAGGTTTTGGCAGATGCACTGACCTTGTGGAACGAACCATATTTGACTTAGTAAATGTTGTCCAAAATGCATGAAATTTGGTGTGCTGCTATATTTTTCAGTTCTGGACAATTTTGTCAGAAATGGACCAAAGCTAAAACTGACCCTAAGGACCTCAAAAACGTCAATTTCTGAAAAGTGTGCAAATCTGGACAGTTTTGTGTTACCTCACTGTTTCGGCTATAACTAATGATTCTGAACTCCAATTGATGCAAGGTTTGTTTCTGATTTTAGTTAACTTCTTAAGTGTTAATTTGACATCTTATTCACTGAATTTGGAGATTTTTTGATTATCCTATTGATTGTGGGAAAACAGCCTATTGCAGTAAATGGGTCATTTAGCTACATGCTTGGGAAATTGTTGTAACCTCTCTTGTGGTTCTATTTGTGTGGAAATGTGGTGTTAGGATGTTATGTGGACTATTTTGAGTACTTGAGGATTCTTGAATTGAATGATGCATGACTTGAGAATGATTTTGAGTTGACTTAGGGTTTTAATCACACAATTAAGCATGAAATGGAAACCCTAATGACTAGGTAGTTTTGCTAAGTGTTGATCTTTTGGTTATTGTATGGAAATTATATGCTTAGTGGGCTGCCCGTAAATGTTTCATAACTTCAAATGTGAATTTGACCATGGCATGTTGTTAAATAAGCTTTTCTTGCTACCGAACCCGTGTTAATTTCACTGCATGTTGAGTAATCTTATCACTTGATTACGTGGGCTTCTTAATGAGTTATATGGCCTGTTTTACATGTGTTACATGGCTGCCCGTTTAATTTTCATATAACTCTATATGCCTTTCAAGTGAAATTTCCTGTCTTATCGTGTCCTGCTTGTTTACCTGTCAATGTGCAATCTTATGACTGTCCGGAGGCAACCTACTTTGTTGTCCTCCTACTGTGATATATTATCTGTCATGAATGTGCATTGCATACAAGGTTGCAACCTTTCCTGTTGGCATGGTAGCGATCACGCACACCGGGCGGCATCGGGCTTGCCGGTGCACCCGTGACTACCATGGTCCCATTCCCTCTCTCGCTTGGGGGCTAGACTTTCTCGGAGAGTTGGGTCGTAGGATTTCGGGGTACATCCAGAGTACACCCACCAGGCGTGTTTGGGGGATGATTTGAAGTCAGCTGCAACAACTGATCCTGGAACTGATCTGAGAGCAAAAGCTCACTGTATCCTTTTTACTATGTGTATAAGTACTCTCGCTTGGGTCCTAGAGAACCTCGGGGAGGAAAGACCGGTATTCCTGTTCTGTACTTGTGTTTTTGCACTTGTATTTCTGTACTTGTATTTCTGTTGTATTCGTGTTTGAGAAAGGGATTTTCATAAGTTTAACCGGAAAATGAGTTTCAAAACTTATTTCTCGTTCCCCCTCGCTGAGTTCATAAGGAGTCACCCTCTTTTATCATCTCAAGTGAAGAAGAACAGGTACAGGAACCCAAGGACAATGTACCTAATGATGAACCCCTAGAGTGATTTCCTGTTATTGTTGTTTTGCTTGAACGTGACTACTTGTGTACCTTGTGCTGCTTGAAGACCATTTATTTTATGTTGCTTGTTGTTTCTAATATAAAAGACCCCCGTTGTAATTTGGGGTCTAATTTTGGTTTGTACTTATATTAAGTAGACTGATGCTAGACATAACACTGCTGTGATCATTTTGCTTTTATCACCGGTAGTATCTATCTTAGGTTATGACGCTTTGGTTAAGATCTAAGTAAATGAACTTATCCAATCTTAACAGGTACTTGCTATTGAGCTAAGATCAACAGGTATATTTGTAACGAGGACAAATAAGCAAACGAGACATAGTATCATGCTAGGCTATAAATCAAACGGGACGTCGAAATAACCAATAGGCAATCCAATCGATAGTAAATTAGTAATCTTAGTTGGAAATGAATTTGAGACGGTAAACTTTGAGGCGTTTAGAGAATTAGGTTAAACCAAATGGCCAATTACAGCCGTTATGCTGTTGGTTTTCCGAAAAAACTTTGGAGTTTAGACTAAATCATTAGGTGTTAATCTTCATAAACAGCTAAGAACATGATATTACTTGAATGTTAGTTCACACCCTAGTCTAACCTTATAGGCCGGGTTGGGGGCGTGACATCAAGCTCTTGTGATCAGTAAACACCTCGAACTTGTTACCCCACAGATAGTGCCTCTATTACTTGAGTGCAAACACAATAGCCGCTAACTCCAAATCATGCGTCGGTAGTTCAATTCATACGGCTTCGGTTTCCTAGAGGCATACGCAATCACTCTACCATTTTGCATCAACATACAACCCAGTCCTTCCTTCAAAGCATCGCTATAGATTACAAAGCCTTGACTCCCTTCAGGTAACACAATAACAGGTGTGCTAGTCAATCTTTTCTTCAATTCTTGGAAGCTGTTCTCACACTTGTCATCCCATACAAACTTTGTTTTCTTTTGAGTGAGCTTTGTAAGCGATCCTGTGATCTTTGAGAAATCCTTCACGAACCTCCGATAATAGCTGGCTAGACCAAGAAAACTCTGAAATTCTGTAACATTTTCCGGCTTTTTCCAAGACATCATCGTTTCTATCTTTGCTGGATCCACTACTATTCCTTCTTGGGATATGATGTACCCCAAGAATGCAATCTGCCACAACCAAAATTCGCATTTGCTAAACTTTGCATACAATTGATGCTCTCGAAGTTTCTGCAATACCAATCGCAGATGTTGTTCATGCTCAGCCTCGGATTTCGAGTATACCAAAATATCATCAATAAAGATCACCACAAATTGGTCCGAGTAGGGTTGAAACACCTTGTGCATCAAGTCCATAAATGTTGCAGGGGCGTTAGTCAGCCCAAATGGCATCACCACCTATTCATAATGCCCATATCTCGTCCTGAAAGCCGTTTTAGGCACATCTTCCTTTTTGATCCGCAACTGATAGTACCCTTGCCTCAAGTCGAGCTTCGAGTACACTTTGGCTCCCTGAAGTTGATCAAACAACTCGTCGATCAGTGGAAGTGGGTATTTGTTCTTGACGGTCACTTGGTTCAATCCTCGGTAATCGATGCATAGTCCCAACGTTCCGTCTTTCTTCTTTACAAATAGGACTGGCGCGCCCCACGGAGAAGAGCTTGGTTGAACAAACCCCTTCTTCAACAATCCTTGCAATTGGTCCTTCAGTTCTTGTAGCTCGGCTGGTGCCATACGATAGGGAGCTTTAGATATCGGCTGGGTGCCAGGCAGTAATTCTATGATGAACTCGATCTCCCGATTTGGGGGTAAACCGGGCAATTCTTTTGGAAACACATCCGCATAATCTTTAATCACTGGCATCTTCTCCAACTTAGCTTTGTCCGACGGCTTGTTGATGAGGTAAGCTAAGTATCCACTACACCCTTTTCTTAAGGACTTCACTGCTTTCGTAGATGAAATGATGGAACTCCCGGTGAAGTCTCTTTGACCCATGACTTCCAATATTGGTTGACCAAGTATCTGGAATGTTACAATCTTCGTCCGAAAATCTAGTTGGGCATGATGCTTTGCCAACCAGTCCATCCCTAGAATGACTTCATAGTCTCGAAAGGGTAATACAATAAGATTGGCTGAGAATTCCATATCTTTAATTTGGATTTTACATGCTTTACAAGCTGAGCTAGTAAGTTTAGAACCCATCGGAGTACCAACTTCTACTTTGTAAGGCAAACATACAACTCGTAGTTTCACACGTTGCACACATAAGGGAGTAATAAATGAATGAGTAGCACCTGGATCAATTAGCACCCTAACAGGTTGATTCAGTATCAAGAATGTACCTTCAACAACAGCGGTCTCCTCTGGAAGCTCCTCGCACTCAATAGCATAAGCTCAGGCCTAAACTCTAGGAACTGGAGTCTTGCCTCTACCAGCTGGTTTAACTTGATTTTGTCTTCCTTGCCATTTAGGGTAATCCTTGATCTGATACTGATCACTACCACACCACACACATCGTCCTGACTTCTTCCAGTACTAAGCCTCGGTGTGACCCTTCTTGTCACTGTAAGAACAGTTGATAGACTGAGTAGCAGGTGAACTACCTGTGGATCTGCGGGTAGAAGAGGCTGATGGTGCTTTAGTCGGGCCACGGTTATTAACTGGTTTGTTCTGGCTCTGGCCCTGACTACGACTCTGAGTCTGGAATTTCCTCTGTTGTCCTGGAGGCTGATATGATTTCTTGTTCGGCTGGCTTGAACCGGCTCTATCAAGTTTCCTCTTCTCAACTCGGGAGGCAGCCGCAAGGAGAGCAGAATAGGTAGTAAAGTCATGCTAAGCCAACTGATCTTGAATTTCTGGCCTCAACCCATTCGTAAATTTCCACATCTTCGCCTCAGGGGTACTGACCATGTATTGAGCATAACGGGACAGTCGGTCAAAACGAGCCTCGTACTGGGCCACCGTCATGTTACCCTGGTTCAAGTGCATGAATTCCTCAATCCGCCTCTGCCTGGAAACTGCGGGTACGTATTTCTCCTTGAATGCTTTAACGAAATTAACCCACAAGCGAGGTGTATGATCAATTTCCCAAAGCGCCTCCACAGTGTGCCACCAATGCTCTGCATCCCCGTGCAACAGAAACACAACGAACTCCACCTTTTCTTCATCAGTATAGTCAAATGGTCTGAAAATCCTTTCAATCTCAGACAGCTAAGCCTCTGCCTTTTCATCATCAGCTTCCCCGTGGAATTTGGACGGGCGAAAGTCAAGGAACTCCCGCATTCTGCTATTTCTCCCATGGTTACCATCATTCCTGTTGTTATTGTTGTTTGTTTCACGTGTATCTTGACATTCCATCACTCGCGACATGCGTTCCATGGCATTCACCATCATGTTTAACATAGCCATGTTGGGATTAGTTTGAGAAATATCTCTGGTCTCTTGGGGCTCACCGCTCCTATTAGTAGTACAGGTACTAGGGCCAATGATTTATAGGCACAGATTATTATGCACAATTTATTGGAATACGACAAACAAGAATTTAATGTATAAGGTATGCAACATACAATTTTATATAGACACACAATTCTCGAAACAGTCAAGACATATTAATCACATAAGCACATAGAAACAGAGACGGCACAATTGATATTGTCACACAATAACACACATAAATAAGTCATCTCAACTACCTTAGGGCTTCTACCCATGGTCTAAGAGTTAAACCCGACTTAAGCAATCTAAGCTCTGATACCATTTCTCTAAGGTGTCACGCCCCAACCCGACCATAAAAGTGTCTATCTAGTTATGATCAATACAACCCAAAATTTGACCCCAAATTACAACGGGGATCATTTACAATACAACAACAAGCAACATAAGAAATAGTCTTCAAGCAACATATCGTTCACAAAAATGGCTATAGTCAAGTAAGGCATGTAGGGTAAGCAATCATTCCAAGGAGTCATCAAAAGGCACGTTGTCCTCGGGGACCTGTTCCTGATCTTCTTCACCTGAGATGATAAAAGAGGGTGAGTCCTTATGAACTCAACGAGGGGGAACGAGAAATAAGTTTTGAAACTCTTTTTCCGGTTAACTTATGAAAAACCCCCTTTTTGAAAACATGTCACGTATTACAAGTAATAAGGTACGCAAAGTATAAGAATCAAATTGAGTAACATATACAATTACCAATCATTTCAAGGATACGGTGAGCATTTGCTCTCAATATCGATTTCGATACGATTGTTGCGGCCGACTTCAATAATCCACTTATCGCTCCCATTTGGATGTACTCCGGATGTACCCCAAAAACCTACGACCCAACTCTCCGAGGAAGTCTAGCCCCCAAGCGAGAGAGGGAATTGGACAATGGTAGTCACGGTTGCACCGGAAAGCCCGATGCCGCCCGGTGTGCGTGAAATGCTACCACGCCAGAATGAAAGGTTGCAACCTTGTATGCAATGCACATTTATGACATTTAATATATCACATTAGGAGGACAACAAAGTAGGTTGCCTCCGAGCAGTCATAAGATTGCACATTGGCAAGTAAACACACGAGGCATGATATGACAGGTAATTTCACTTGTAAAGCACATGGAGTTATATGAATATTAAATGGGAAGCCATGTAACGCATGTAAATCTAGTCATATAACGCATGTGAATCAAGTCATATAACTCATTTCGAAGTTCACGTAATCAAATAATAAGGTCATACAACATGTAACGACGTTTACGTGGGACCGGGTGCAAGAAAGGTCTACTTGTCAACCTGTAATCATCGGAATCACATTTAGGGCTATAAGGGCAACTACGGGCAGCCTACTAATCATATAATTAAACACGATATCCATAGGATCAACACTTAGCGAGTTTTCCTAGTCACTAGGGTTTCAATTCATGCTTACCCGTGCGATTAAGCCCCAAGTTGTCACGTAATTAAACTCAAGCCATGCATCGATTAATTAAAACACCCTCAAGCATTCAAAACAGTCCACACAACATCCAAGTGCCACAATCCCAAGCATTTAATACAACAAGAGAAGTTACCATAATTTTCAAAGCATATCACTAGATGAAAACCTCACTGCCATGGTCTGTTTTCCCACAATCATTTAGACAAACAAACAATCTCCAATTCCAGTGGAAAAAATTTCAAATTAAAGCTTAAGGAGTGAACTAAATCCAGAAACAAACCTCACATCATTTGGAGTTCGGGTTCAAGAGTTATAGCCAAAACCGTGCGACTACGCAAAACTGTCCAGTTTTGTACACATTTCAATACTTGTCATTTTGAATGGCCTTAGGGTCAGATTTAGCCTTAGTCTATTTCTGACAAAAATGTCCAGAACTGAAAATCTAGCAACCTACCAAATTTCATGCATTTTAGACATCAAATGCTAAGTAAAAACTGGTTCGTTCTACAAGGACAGTGAATTGCCAAAAACCTGCTCCATTTTCCAGATTTTTCTATATTTGGACACCTTTTGATTTTTTGCCATTTTGGGGACCTTAGAGTCAAAATTGGCCTTGGCCTATTTCTATGGAAAATTCTCAGAACTGGCAAAACTAGTCACCTACCAATTTTTACACATTTTCAACATCATTTTCCAGGTAAAATTAACTTCTCTCCAACAAGTCAAAAAACTGCTATTTCCACGATTTCACCTATCTTCAAATTCTAGCCAAATATCTTGCCATGCATGTTTACAAAAGCTCATGTACACACATATATCACAAGTACAGAGGTAAAAATAAACATATGAAGGCATGCATGTGGATTTCGAAAGCTTTTAGAATGGATTAACCCTTACCTTAGTAACTTTATCAACAAAGGATGCTCAAAACTCTTGGAGATGCACAAATGGTCTCTTTTCCTTGTTTGGCCGAGGGATATTGCTTGTTTCCTTAATTCCTAGCTAAGTTACCATGCCCTTAGTATATGTATGTGGTTAGAACAAAAAAAAGGAAATGAAATAGAAGCTATCAACATACCTAAGCCAAAATGAAGGTTCTATGAGCTTGCATGTATTTCTTTTGCATTCTAGCTTGCTTGGTCGAGTTCCTTAGTGTCTTGTATGTCTTGAAGAACCTTAGGATGATGAGCTTAAGCTATGGAGACTAGAATTGCAGCAAAGGCCGAGAGAGAGAGAGAGGAAATGAAAGAGTGAATGAGAGAAAGAAAAATGAAATGCTTGTGAGGTATGAAGTGTTGTGTGTGAGTGTATCGGCCTAGGGCCTTGAAAATTCTGATTTTTGTGTCTTCAAGAGCATGTTTTGAATCACCTTAGCATGGGCAATTGAGTGGGTCGAGATTTTGGTGCATTGGGTAGGGTTTTGAGTCATTTTTTTATGCTTTGTGTCATTTTTTTATGCTTTGTGTCATAGGTTGTCTAAGTTTAATTTTGAAATTGCAAAGCATTGTCAAATGCTCCATGTGGTCGGCGAAGCTAGTGGAAAATTCTGAATTTTTGTCTTGGTTAAGCTTATTTTATTGCATGTGCTTGGAATATGCAAAAGAATAAAGAATAAGAATGTTTAGCTTTCGGCGTAATTTCGTCTTCTAGTAAGTTGAATTAGCATTTTAATATTAGTTAGTGGAGTTTGTAGGATTAATTAATGATCTAGTGCTTCGTGTAAGATGCTTTCTTGATTAGCGTGTGGGCACGCTTACCTAGGTCTAGGGCACGCACTACGAGGTAAAGTACGAACTACGAGACGAATGCACGTTTTCCAAGTAAATGCACGCAACCCTAAATGAATGCACATAATTCAATGCAAGGCACACTAAACGAAACACGACTCTTAAACCTAGGTCAAGGCACACAAATCTAGGTTAGGGCACACGAAACGAGGTATCGCACATAAATCGAGATCGGGCCTCAAAGGCTGGGCCCGCAAACTGAGGGCGTGGGGCTTGGGACCAGGTCTCGGTCACTCCGGTGCCCATAACTTTTGATCTGACAGGAGTTACGCGGTGCACAGCATACCATTGGAAAGCTCTCCGAGAGCTCTACCACGGTGGCACCAAGCCTACTTGGCTACGCCTATTTTTGGAGGCCAAAATCAAACTTTTTCATAAGTTTTGGGATACTTTTTTTGTTTTGCATTGTTTTTCGGTCCCGAATCGTATGTCGTGAGCCATAAAAAGGACGACAACCTAATCCATCACATTTCTATTACCAAATCCCACGGCACCGGACAACTTCACTTCATGTAGTCGCTGGGCCCACAAACCGAGGGCGTGGGGCTTGTGACTAGGTATCCGTCGCTCTGGTGCCCATAACTTTTGATCCGTAAAGCGTTACACGGCGCACAACATACCATTGGAAAGCTCTTCGAGAGCTGTACGACATGGGCAGCAAGCCTGCTCGGTAGCGCCTATTTTCGGAGTCGAAAATTGAACGTTTAACCAGTTTCGGGACACTTTTCTTCTTTTGTTCTATTATTCCGTCCCGAATCGTACGTCGTGAGCGGCGAAAAGGACGACAACCTAATCCATCATATTTCTATTACTGAATCCCAAGGCACCATGGGCAAGACAACTTCGCTTTACGAAGAGGTTGGGCGCGTAAACCTAGGACGTAGGGTTTGGGACAAGGTCTCCGTCACTCTGGTGCCCATAACTTTTGATCCGTAAAGAGTTATGTGGCGCACACCATACCATTGGAAAGCTTTCCAAGAGCTCTACGACGGGGGCAGCAACTATGCTTGGCTGCGCTTGTTTTCGAAGCCCAAAATCGAATGTTTTCATCAGTTTTGAGACCCTTTACTTCTGTTGCGCTATTTTTCCGTCCCAGATCGCACGTCGTAAGCCGCGAAAAGGACGACAACCTAATCCATCACATTTCTATTACTGAATCCCAAGGCACCTTGGGCAAGACAACTTCGCTTCATGTAGAGGTTGGGCCCACATACCGAGGGCGTGGGGCTTGTGACCAGGTCTCCGTCGCTCTGGTGCCTATAACTTTTGATCCGTAAGGAGTTACGCGGCGCACAGCATACCGTTGGAAACCTCTCCGAGAGCTCTACGACAGGGACAACAAGCCTGCTCAGCTGCACCTGTTTTCAGAGGCTAAAATCGAACGTTTTCATCAATTTTGGGTCTATATTCTACTTTTGCGCTGTTTTTTCATCCCGGATCGTACGTCGTGAGCCACGAAAAGGACGACAACCTAATCCATCACATTTCTATTACCGAATCCCACGACACCTTGGGCAAGCCAACTTCGCTTCGCATAGAGGCTGGGCCCGCAAACCGAGGGCGTGGAGTTTGGGACCAGGTCTCCGTCACTCCCGTGCGCATAACTTATGATTTGTAAAGAGTTACGCGACGCACAACATACCGTCAGAAAGCTCTTCGAGGGCTCTATGATGGGAGTAGCAAGACCGCTCGGCTGCACCAGTTTTTGGTGCCTAAAATCGAACGTTTTCATTAGTTTTAGGATACTTTTTTTCTTTTGCGTTGTTTTTCCATCCCGGATCGTAGGTCGTGAGCCGCGAAAAGGACGACAACCAAATCCATCACATTTCTATTACCGAATCCCACAACACCTTGGGCAAGACAACTTTGCTTCATGTAGAGGCTAGGCCAGCAAACCTAGGGCGGGGGTCTTCGGACCAGGTCTCCGTCTCTCCGGTGACCATAACTTTTGATCCGTAAGGAGTTACGCGGCGCACAGCATACCGTTGGAAAGTGCTCCGAGAGTTCTACGACGGGGGCAGTAAGCCTGCTCGGCTGCACCTATTTTCGGAGCCCAAAATAGAACATTCTCATTAGTTTCGGGATACTTTTCTTCTTTTGTGCTATTTTTCCATCCCGGATTGTACGTCGTGAACAGCGAAAAGGACGACAACCTAATCCATCACATTTCTATTACCGAATCTCATGGCACCTTGGGCAAGACAACTTCACTTCACGTAGACTCTGGGCCCGCAAACCGAAGGTGTGCGGCTTAGGACTAGGTCTCTGTCATTCTGATGCACATAACTTTTGATCTGTAAGGAGTTATGCGGCACACAACATACTGTTGCAAAGCTCTCCGAGAGCTCTACGACGCGGGCAACAAGCCTACTCGGTTGCGCTTATTTTAGGAGCCCAAAATCGAAAGTTTTCATCAGTTTCGGGATACTTTTCATCTTTTGCGTTGTTTTTCCGTCCCGGATCGTACGTCGTGAGCCGCGAAAATGAAAACAACCTAATCCATCACATTTCTATTACCGAATCAAACTGCACCTTGGGTAAGAAAACTTCGCTTCACGTAGAGGCTAGGCCAACAAACCGAGGGCGTGGGGCTTAGGACCAGGACTCCGTCACTCCGGTGCCCATAACTTTTGATCCGTAAAGAGTTATGCAGCGCACAACATACTGTTGAATAGCTCTCCAAGATCTCTACGATGGGCGCAGCAATCCAGCAGAGCTGCGCCTATTATTAGAGCCCAAAATCGAACGTTTTCATCAATTTCAGGACACTTTAGTTCTTTTGCGCTATTTTTTCGTCCCGATTCGTACGTCGTGAGCTGTGCAAAGGATGACAACCTAATCCATCACATTTCTATTATCGAATCCCACAGCACCTTAGGCAAGACAACTTCGCTTCACGTAGAGGCTGGGCCCGCAAACCGAGGGCATGGGGCTTGGGACCAGGTCTCCGTCACTCCGGTGACCATAACTTTTGATCTGTAAAGAGTTACGTGTCGCACAGTATACAGTCAGAAAGCTCTCCGAGAGCTCTACGATGGGAACAGCAAGCCTGCTCGACCGTGCTAGTTTTCGGTGCCCAAAATCGAATGTTTTCATTAGTTTCAGGACACTTTTCTTCTTTTACGCTGTTTTTTCGTCCCGGTTCGTACGTCGTGAGCTGCGAAAATGACGACCACCTAATCCATCACATTTATATTATCGAATCCCACAACACCTTGGGCAAGACAACTTTGATTCACGTAGAGGCTGGGCCCGCAAACCGAGGGCGTGGGGCTTGGGACCAGGTCTTCGTCTTGTCGGTGCCCATAACTTTTGATCCGTAAGGAGTTACGCGGCGCACAACATACCATTGGAAAGCTCTCCGAGAGCTCTACGACGGTGATAGCAAGCCTGCTCGGCTGTAACTATTTTTGTAGCCCAAAATCGAACATTTTCATCAATTTCCGTCCCGGATCATACGTCGTGAGCTGCGACAAGGACAACAACCTAATCCATCACATTTCTATTACCGAATTCCACGGCACCTTGGGCAAGATAACTTCGCTTCACGTAGACTCTAGGCCCGTAAACCGAGGGCGTGGGGCTTGGGACCAGGTCTACGTCACTACGGTGCCCATAAATTTTGATCCGTAAGAAGTTACGCGGCGCACAGCATACCGTTGGAAAGCCCTTCGAGAGCTCTACGACAGGGGCAACAAGCTTTCTTGATTGCGCCTATTTTCGGAGCCCAAAATAGAACGTTTTATTCAATTTCGGGATACTTTTCTTCTTTTGCGCTATTTTTTCATCCCGAATCGTACGTCGTGAGTCACGAAAAGGATGACAACCTAATCCATCACATTTCTATTACCAAATCCCACGGCACCTTAGGAAAGACAACTTCGCTTCATGTAGACTCTGGGGTCGCAAACCGAGGGCGTGGGGCTTAGGACCAGGTTTACGTCACTACGGTGCCCATAACTTTTGATCCGTAAAGAGTTACGCGGGGCACAGCATACCGTTGGAAAGCCCTTCGAGAGCTCTACGATGCGGGCAACAAGCTTTCTCGGTTGCGCCTGTTTTCGGAGCCCAAAATCTAAAGTTTTCATCAATTTCGGGACACTTTTCATCTTTTGCGTTGTTTTTCCTTCCTGGATCATACATCATGAGCCGCGAAAAGGACGAAAACCTAATCCATCACATTTCTAATACCAAATCCCATGGCACCTTGGGCAAGACAACTTCGTCTCACGTAGAGGCTGGGCCCGCAAACCGAAGGCGTGGTGCTTGGGACTAGGTCTCCATCACTCCGGTGCCCATAACTTTTGATACGTAAGGAGTTATGCGGCATACACCATACCGTTAGAAAGCTCTCCGAGAGATCTACTACGAGGGTAGCAAGCCTGCTTGGCTGCGACTATTTTCAGAGCCCAAAAGCAAACGGTTTCAGCACTTTCGTGAAACTTTTCTTCTTTTTCGCTGTTTCTCTGTCCCGGATCGTACGTCATGAGCCGCAAAAAAGATGACAACCTAATCCATCACATTTCTATTACCGAATCCCAAGGCACCTTGGGCAAGACAACTTCGCTGCACGTAAAGGCTGAGCCAACAAACAGAGGGCGTAGGGCTTGTTACCCGGTCTCCGTCGCTCCGGTGCCCATAACTTTTGATCTGCAAGGAGTTACACGGCGCACAGCATATTGTTGCAAAGCTCTCCAGGAGCTCTACGACGCGGGTTGCAAAATCCAACGTTTTCATTAATTTCGTGATACTTTTCTTCATTTGCGCTATTTTTCCATCCCAGATCGTAAGTCGTGAGCTGCGAAAAGGACGACAACCTAATCCATCACATTTCTATAACCGAATCCCACAGCACCTTGGGTAAGAGAACTTTGCTTCACATAGAGGCTGCGCCCGCAAACCGAGGGAGTGGGGCTTGGGACAAGGTCTCCGTCGCTCCGTTGCCCATAAATTTTGATCGGTAAGGAGTTACGGGGCGCACAACATAACGCTGGAAAGCTCTCCGAGAGCTCGATGACTGGGGCAGCAAGCCTGCTCAACTGCGCCTATTTTCGGAACCCAAAATAGAACTATTTATCAAATTTCGGGGTACTTTTCTTTTGCGCTGTTTTTCCGTCTCGGATTGTACGTTGTGAGCCGCAAAAAGGACGACAACCTAATCCATCATATTTCTATTACCGAATCTCACGGCACATTGGGCAAGACAACTTCGCTTAACGTAGAGGCTGGGCCCGCAAACTGAGGGCGTGGGGCTTAGGACCAGGTCTCCGTCTCTCCGGTGCCCATAACATTTGATCCGTAAGGGATTACGCGATGCACAGCATACTATTGGAAAACGCTTCGAGAGCTCTACGATGCGGGCAACAAGCCTCCCCGGCTGCGCCCATTTCCGGAGTCCAAAATCGCATGTTTTCATCAGTTTTGGGACACTTTTCATCATTTGCACTGTTTTTTGGTCCCGTATCGTACGTCGTGAGCCGCGAAAAAGACGATAATCTAATCCATCACATTTCTATTACTGAATCCGACTGTACCTTGGGCAAGACAACTTCGTTTCACGTAGAGGCTAGGCCCGCAAACCGAGGGCGTGGGGCTTGGGACCAGGTCTCCGTTGTTCCGCTGCCCATAAGATTTGATCCACAAGGTGTTACGCGCCGCACAGGATACCGTTGGAAAGCTCTATGAGAGCTCTACCACGGGGGTAGCAAGTCTGCTCGGCTGTGCCTATTTTTGGAGCCCAAAATCGATCATTTTCTTTAGTTTAGGGTCACTTTTCTTCTTTTGCGCTGTTTTTCTATCCCGGATCGTACGTCGTAAGTCGCGAAAAAGACGACAACCTATTCCATCACATTTCTATTACTAAATCCGATTGTACCTTGGGCAAGAGAACTTCGCTTCACATAGAGGCTGGGCCCGCAAACAGAGGGCGTGGGGCTTGGGACTATGTCTCTGTCATTTCGGTTCCCATAACTTTTGATCCGTAAGGAGTTACGCGGCGCACAGCATATCGTTGGAAAGCTCTTCGAGAGCTCTACAACGGTGGCAACAAGCCTGCTCAGTTGCGCCTATTTTCAGAGCCCAAAATCGAACATTTTCAACAGTATCGGTACACTTTTCTTCTTTTGCACTATTTTTTTGTCGCGGATCGTATGTCATGAGCCTCAAAAAGGACGACAACCTAATCCATCACATTTCTATTATCGAATCCCACAGCACCTTGGGAAAGACAACTTCGCTTCACGTAAAGGCTGGGCCCTCAAACTCAGGGCGTGGGGCTTAGGACCAGGTCTCTATCGCTCCGGTGCCCCTAAATTTTGATCCGTAAAGAGTTACGCAGCACACAGCGTACCGTTTGAAAGCTCTCCGAGAACTCTACAATGAGGGCAGCAAGCCTGCTTGGCTACGACTATTTTTGAAGCCCAAAATCAAACGTTTTCATCAGTTTCGGGAATCTATTCTTCTTTTCCTCTGTTTCTCCGTCCCAGATCGAACGTCGTGAGCCGCAAAAAGGATGATAACCTAATCCATCACATTTCTATTACCGAATCCCAAGGCACCTTGGGCAAGACAACTTCGCTGCACGTAAAGGCTGAGCCAACAAACAGAGGGCGTAGGGCTTGTTACCCGGCCTCCGTCGCTCCGGTGCCCATAACTTTTGATCTGTAAGGAGTTACGCGGCGCACAATATATTGTTGGAAAGCTCTCCAGGAGCTCTACGACGAAGGCTATAAGCTTGCTCGGCTGCGCCAATTTTTCGAGCCCAAAATCGATCGTTTTCATTAGTTTTGGGACATTTTTCTTCATTTATGCTGTTTTTCCGTCCCGGATCGTACTTTGTGAGCTGCGAAAATGATAACAACCTAATCCATCACATTTCTATTATTGAATCCCATGACACCTTGGGCAAGACAACTTCGCTTCACGTTGAGGCTGGGCCCGTAAACGAAGGGCGTGCGGCTTGGGACCATGTCTCCGTCGCTCCGGTGCCCATAACTTTTGATCCGTAAGGAGTTACGCGGTGCACAACATACCATTAGAAAGCTCACCGAAAGCTCTACGATGGGGGCAACAAGCCTGCTCGACTGCGCTTATTTTTGGAGCCCAAAATAGAGCTATTTAATCAATTTCGGGATACTTTTCTTCTTTTGCGTTGTTTTTCCGTCCCGGATCGTATGTCATGAGCCGCGAAAAGGACGACAGCCTAATCCATCACATTTCTATTACCGAATCCCATGGCACCTTGGGCAAGACAACTTTGCTTCACGTAGACTCTAGGCCCGCAAACCGAGGGCGTGGGGCTTGGGACTAGGTCAACGTCACTCCGTTGCCCATAACTTTTGATCCGTAAGGAGTTACATGACGCATAGCATACCGTTAGAAAGCTCTTCAAGAGCTCTACGACGGGGGCAACAAGCCTGCTCGGCTGCGATTGTTTTTAGAGCCCAAAATCAAAAGTTTTCATCCGTTTCGGGACACATTTCATCTTTTGTATTTTTTTTCCGTCCGGGATCGTGCGTCGTGAGCCGTGAAAATGACGACAACCTAATCCATCACATTTCTATTACTGAATCCTACTTCACCTAAGGCAAGACAACATCGTTTTACGTAGAGGTTGGGCCCGCAAACCGAGGGCGTAGGGCTTGGGACCAGGCTTCCGTCGCTCCGGTGCCTATTACTTTTGATCCGTAAGGAGTTACGCGGCGTACAGCATAACGTTGGAAAGCTCTCTGAGAGCTTTACGACGGGGGCAGCAAGCCTGCTCTTTTGCGCCTATTTTCGGATCCCAAAATAGAACGTTTTATTCAATTTTGGGATACTTTTCTTCTTTTACGCTATTTTTTCGTCCCGGATCGTACGTCGTGAGCTGCGAAAAGGACAACAACCTAATACATCACATTTCTATTACCGAATCCCATGGCACCTTGGGCAAGACAACTTTGCTTGACGTAGACTCTGGGCCCGCAAACCGAGGGCGTAGGGCTTGGGACTAGGTCTATGTCACTCCGTTGCCCATAACTTTTGATCTGTAAAGAGTTACGCGACGCACAGCATACCGTTGGAAAGCTCTTCGAGAACTCTACGACAGGGGCAATAATCCTGCTCTACTGCGCCTGTTTTCGGAGTCCAAAATCGAAAGTTTTCATCAGTTTCGGGATACTTTTCATCTTTTATGTTGTTTTTCCGTCCTAGATCATACGTCATAAGCTGCGAAAATGACGACAACCTAATCCATCACATTTCTATTACTGAATCCAATTGCACCTTGGGCAAGACAGCGTCGTTTCACGTAGAGGCTAGGCCCGCATACCGAGGGCGTGGGGCTTAGGACTAGTACTCCGTCACTCCGGTGCCCATAACTTTTGATCCGTAAATAGTTAAGCGGCGCACAACATACCGTTGGACAGCTCTCCGAGAGCTCTACGATGGGAACAGCAAGCTAACTGAGCTGCGCCTGTTTTTGGAGCCCAAAATCGAACGTTTTAATCAATTTCGGGGCCCGTTTGTTCTTTTGCGCTGTTTTTTCATCCCGAAGCGTACGTTGTGAGCCGCGAAAAGGACGAGAACCAAATCTATTACATTTCTATTACCGAATCCCACGAAGCCTTGGGCAAGACAACTTCGCTTCACGTAGAGGTTGCGCCCGCAAACTGAGGTCGTGGGGCTTGGGCTAGGTCTCCGTCACTCCGTTGCTTGTAACTTTTGATTCGTAAGGAGTTACGCGGCGTACAGCATACTGTTGGAAAGCTCTCTGTGTGCTCTACGATGGGGACAGCAATACTGCTCGGCTGCGCCTATTTTTGGAGCCCAAAATCAAACATTTTCATCAGTTTCATGCCACTTTTCTTCTTGTGCGCTGTTTTTCTGTCTCGGATCGTACGTCATGAGCCACGAAAAGGATGACAACCTAATCCATCACATTTCTATTACCGAATCCCACGGTACATTGGGCAAGACAACTTCACTACACGTACACGCTCGGCCCGCAAACCGAGGGAGTGGGGCTTGGGACCAGGTCTCCGTCGCTCCGTTGCCCATATCTTTTGATCCGTAAGGAGTTACACGGGGAACAGCATACCGTTGGAAAGCTCTCCGACAGCTCAACGACGGGGGCAGCCAAACTGCTTGGCAGCGCCTATTTTTAGATCCAAAAATCAAACATTTTTATCAGTTTCGGGACAGTTTTCTTCTTTTGTGTTGATTTTCCGTCCCCGATCGTACGTCGTGAGCTGCGAAAAGGACGACAACCTAATCCATCACATTTCTATTACCGAATCCCACGGTACCTTGGGCAAGACAACTTCGCTTCAAGTAGAGGCTGGGCCCGCAAACCGAGGGCGTGGGGCTTAGGACCAGGTATCCGTCGCTCCTTTGCCCATAACTTTTGATCCGTAAAGAGTTACGTGGTGCACAACATACCGTTAGATAGCTCTCCAAGAGCTCTATGACAATGGCTGCAAGCCTGCTTGGCTATGCCTGTTTTTGGAGCCCAAAATCAAACATTTTCATTAGTTTCGGGACACTTTTCTTCTTTTGCGCTATTTTTCGGTCCTGGATCGTACGTCGCGAGCTGCAAAAAGGAGGACAACCTAATCAATCACATTTCTATTACCGAATCCCACGGCACCTTAAGAAAGACAACTTCGCTTAATGTAGAGGCTGGGCCCGTAAACCGAGGGTGTGGAGCTTGAGACTAGGTCTCCGTCGCTCCAGTGCCCATAACTTTTGATCCGTAAGAAGTTGCACGGTGCACAGCATACCATTGGAAATCTCTCCGAAAGCTCTACGACGGGGGCAACAAGCTTGTTCGGCTGTGCCTATTTTCGAAGTCAAAAATCGAACGATTTCATCAGTTTCGGGATACTTTTCTTCTTTTGCCCTATTTTTCCTTCCCGGGTCGTACGTCGTGAGCAACAAAAAAGACGACAACCTAATCCATCACATTTCTATTACCGAATCACGGCACCTTGGGCAAGACAGCTTCACTTCACGTAGAAGCTGGGCCCACAAATCGATGGTGTGGGGCTTGGGACAAGGTCTCTGTCGCTCCGGTGCTCATAACTTTTGATCCGTAAGGAGTTACACGGCGCACAGCATACCGTTGGAAAGCTCTCCGAGAGCTCTACGTTAGGGGCAGCAAGCCTGCTTGACTGCTCCTCTTTTCGGATCCCAAAATCGAACATTTTCATCAATTTCGGGACACTTTTCTTCGTTTGTGATTTTTTTCCGTCTCGGATCATACGTCGTGAGCCACGAAAATGATGACAATCTAATCCATCACATTTCTGTTACCGAATCCCATGGCACCTTAGGCAAGAAAACTTCGCTTCAAGTAGAGGTTGGGCCCGCAAACCGAGGGCGTGGGGCTTGGGATCAGGTCTCCGTCTCTCTGGTGTCCATAACTTTTGATCCATAAGGAGTTACGCGACAAACAGCATACCGTTGGAAATCTCTCCTAGAGCTCTACGACAGGGGCAGCAAACCTGCTAGGCTGCACCTTTTTTTGTAGCCCAAAATTGAATGTTTTCTTCAGTTTCGGGATACTTTTCTTCTTTTGCTCTGTTTTTCCCTCCCGGATCGTACTTCGTGAGCCACGAAAAGGACGACAACTTAATCCATCATATTTCTATTACCGAATCCCATGGTACCTTGGGCAAGACAACTTCGCTTCACGTAGAGGCAGGGCCCATAAACCGAGGGCGGGACCAGGTCTCCGTCACTGGTGTCCATAACTTTTGATCCGTAAGGAGTTAGGTGACGCACAGCATACCGTTGGAAAGCTCTCTGAGAGCTCTACGATGGGGGTAGCAAGTCTGCTCGGCTGCACTTGTTTTCAGAGCCCAAAATCTAATGTTTTCATCAATTTTGATACACTTTTCATCTTTTGCACTATTTTTTGTCCCGGATCTTACGTCGTGAGCTGCAAAAAAGACGACAACCTAATCCATCACATTTCTATTACCGAATCCCACAGCACCTTGGGCAAAAAAACTTCACTTCACGTCGAGACTGGGCCCGCAAACCGAGGGCGTGAGGCTTGTGACCAAGTCTCCATCGCTACGGTGCCCATAAATTTTGATCCATAAAAAGTAACGCTGCGGACAGCATATCGTTGGAAAGCTCTCCAAGATCTCTACGACGAGGGTAGCAAGCCTGCTCAGCTGTGCCTGTTTTCAGTGCCCAAATTCAAACTTTTTCATTAGTTTCAGGACTCTTTTCATCTTTTGCGCTGTTTTTTCATCCCAGATCGTACGTCGTGAGCCGCGAAAAGGACTACAACATAATCCATCACATTGCTATTACCGAATCCCACAGTACCTTGTGCAAGACAACTTCACTTCAAGTACACACTGGGCCCGTAAACCGAGGGTGTGGGGCTTGGGACCAGGTCTCCATCGCTCCGGTGCGCATAACTTTTGATTCGTAAAGAGTTACTCGGTGCATAGCATATCGTTGAAAAGTTCTCCGAGAGCTCTACGAGTGGGGTAGCAAGCTTGCTCAGCTGCACCTATTTTCGGAGCCCAGAATCAAATACTTTTCTTCTTTTGCGCTGTTTTTCAGTCTTGGATCGTAACTCGTGAGCCGCGAAAAGGATGAAAACGTAATCCATCACATTTCTATTACCGAATCCCATGGCACCTTGGGCTAGACAACTTCGCTTAACGTAGTGGCTGGGCCCGCAATCCGAGGGCGTGGGGCTTCGGACCAGGTCTCTATCATTCCGGTGCCCATAACTTTTGATCCGTAAAGAGTTACGAGGCGTACAGTATACCGTTGAAAAACTCTCTGAGAGCTCTACGACAGAGGTAGCCAGTCTGCTCGGCTGCGCCAATTTTCAGAGCCCAAAGTCAAATATTTTCATCAATTTCGGGACACTTTTTCTTTATCTGCGTAATTTTTTCCTCCCGGATCGTACGTCGTGAGCCTAAAAAAGGGTGACAACCTAATCCATCACATTTCTATTACCGAATCCCACAGCACCTAGGGCAAGACAACTTCATTTCACGCAGAGGCTGGGCCTGCAAATCGAGGGCGTGGGGCTTGGGACCAGGTCTCCGTCGCTCCGGTGCCCATAACTTTTGATTCGTAAGGAGTTACGCGGCGTATAACATACCGTTGGAAAGCTCTCTGAGAGCTCTACGACGGAGGTAGCAAGCCTGCTCGACTGAGCCTTATTTCGGAGCCCTAAATCGAACATTTTCATCAGTTTCGGGACACTTTTCTTCTTTTGCGCTGTTTTTTCATCCCAGATCGTACGTCGTGAGCAGCGAAAAGGACGACAACCTAATCCATCACATTTCTATTACCGAATCCCATGGCACCTTAGGCATGACAACTTCGCTTAACATAGTGGCTGGGCCTGCAAACCGAGGGCGTGGGACTTGGGACCTGGTCTCTGTCGATCCAGTGCCCATTACTTTTGATCCGTAAGGAGTTATACGGCGCACAGCATACCGTTGGAAAGCTCTTCAAGAGCTCTACGACGGGGGCAATAAGCCTGCTCGGCTGCGCCTATTTTCGGAGTCCAAAATTGAAAGTTTTCATCAGTTTCGGGACACTTTTCATCTTTTATGTTGTTTTTTCGTCCAAGATCGTACGTCGTGAGCCGCGAAAATGACGACAACCTAATCCATCACATTTCTATTACCGAATCCAACTGCACCTTGGGCAAGAGAACTTCGTTTCACGTAGAGGCTGGGCCCGCAAACCGAGGGCGTGGGGCTTGGGACCAGGACTCCGTCACTCCGGTGACCATAACTTTTGATTCGTAAAGAGTTACGCAGCGTACAACATACCGTTGGACAGCTCTCCGAGAGCTCTACGATGGGAGCAGGAAGCCAGCTTGGCTGTGCCTATTTTCGGAGCCCAAAATCGAACGTTTTCATTAGTTTCGGGATATTTTTCTTCTTTTGCATTGTTTTTTCGTCCTGAATCGTACGTCGTAAGCCACGAAAAGTACGACAATCTAATCTATCACATTTCTATTACCGAATCAAAAGGCACCTTGGGCAAGATAACTTCGCTTCACGTAGAGGCTGGGCCCCAAAACCGAGGGCGTGGGGCTTAGACAATTTTGATACGTAAAAAGTTACGTAGCGGACAACATATCGTTGGAAAGCTCTCCGAGATCTCTACAACGGGGGTAGCAAGCCTGCTCGGCTGCGCCTGTTTTCAGTGCCCAAATTCAAAATTTTTCATCAGTTTCGGGACACTTTTCTTCTTCTACACTATTTTTCTGACCCATATCGTACGTCATGAGCCGCAAAAAGGACTACAACCTAATCCATCACATTTCTATTACCGAATCCCATGGCACCTTGTACAAGACAATTTCACTTCAAGTAGACATTGGGCCTGCAAATCGAGGGGGTGGGGCTTGGGACCAGGTCTCCATCGCTCCGGTGCCCATAACTTTGGATTCGTAAAGAGTTACATGGCGCATAGCATATCGTTAGAAAGTTCTACGAGAGCTGTACGAGAGGGGTAGTAAGCCTGCTCGGCTGCACCTATTTCCGGAGCCCAGAATCAAATATTTTTATTAGTTTTTAGACACTTTTCATCTTTTGCGCTGTTTTTCCATCTCGGATCGTACGTCATGAGACGCGAAAAGGACGAAAACCTAATCCATCACATTTCTATTACCGAATCACATGGCACCTTGGGTAAGACAACTTCGTTTAACGTAGTGGCTGGGCTCACAAACCGAGGGCGTGGGGCTTGGGACCAAGTTTCTGTCACTCCGGTGCCCATAACTTTTGATCCGTAAAGAGTTACGTGGCGCATAGCATACCGTTGGAAAGCTCTCCGAGAACTCTACAACGGCGGCAGCAAGGCTGCTTGGCTGCGCCTATTTTCGAAGCCCAAAATTGAATATTTTCATAAGTTTCGGGACATTTTTCTTCTTTTGTGCTATTTTTTCATCCAGGATCGTACACCGTGAGCCGCAAAAAGGATGACAACCTAATCCATTACATTTCTATTACCGAATCCCACGGCACCTTAGGCAAGACAACTTTACTTCACGTAGAGGCTGGGCCCACAAACTCAGGGCGTGGGGCTTGGGACCAGGTCTCCGTCACTCTGGTGCCTATATCTTTTGATCCGTAAGGAGTTACGCGGCGGACAGCATACCGTTGGAAAGCTCTTCGAGAGATCTACGATGGGGGCCGCAAGCCTGCTTGGCTCAACCTATTTTCAGAGCCAAAAAATGAACATTTTCATAAATTTCTGGACACTTTTCTTCTTTTATGCTATTTTTCCGTTCCGGATCGTACGTCATGAGCCGCAAAAAGGACGACAACCTAATCCATCACATTTCTATTATCGAATCCTATGGCACCTTGGACAAGACAACTTCGCTTCACGTAGAGGTTGGGCCTGCAAAACGAGGGTGTGGGGCTTGGGACCAGGTCTCAATCGCTCCGGTGCCCATAACTTATGATTCATAAAGAGTTACGCGGCGCACATCATATCGTTAGAAAGCTCTCCGAGAGCTCTACGATGGGGATAGCAGGCCTGCTCGGCTGCGCCTATCTTCGGTGCCTAGAATCGAACATTTTCATCAGTTGTGGGACACTTTTCTTCGTTTGCGCTATTTTTCTATCCCGGATCGTACATCGTGAGCTGCGAAAAGGACGACAACCTAATTCATCACATTTCTATTTCCGAATCCCATGGCACCTTGGGCAAGACAACTTTGCTTAACGTAGTGACTGGGTTTGCAAATCGAGAGCGTGCGGCTTGAGACCTGGTCTCTGTAACTCCAATGCCCATAACTTTTGATCCGTAAAAAGTTATGCGGCGCACATCATACCGTTGGAAAGCCCTCTGAGAGCTCTACGATAGGGGCAGCAAGTCTGCTAGGCGGTGTCTATTTTCGGAGGCCAAAATCGAATATTTTCATCAGTTTCGTGACACTTTTCTTCATTTGCGCTATTTTTCTGTCCCGGATCGTACGTCGTGAGCCACGAAAAGGACGACAATCTAATCTATCACATTTCTATTACCGACTCCCAAGACACCGTGGGCAAGATAACTTCGCTTCACGTAGAGGATGGGCCCGTAAATCGAGGGCGTGTGGTTTGGGACCAGGTCTCCGTCGCTCCGGTGCCCATAACTTTTGATCCGTAAGGAGTTACGTGGCGAACAGCTTACCGTTGGAAATCTCACCGAGAGCTCTACGACGGGGACAACAAGCCTGCTTGGCTGTTCCTATTTTCAGAGCCCAAAATCGAACATTTTTATAAGTTTCGCGACACTTTTCTTGTTTTGCACTGTTTTTCCGTCCCTGATCGTACTTCGTGAGCCGCGAAAAGGACGACAACCTATTCCATCACAATTCTATTACCGAATCCCACAGTACCTTAGGCAAGACAACTTCACTTCACGCAAAGGCAGAGCCCGCAAATCGAGGGCGTGGGGCTTGGAACCAGGTCTTCGTCGCTCTGGTACCCATAACTTTTGATCCGTAAGGAGTTATGTGGCGCACAGCATATCGTTGGAAAGCTCTCAGAGTGATCTACAACGGGGAAGCAAGCCAGCTTTGCTACGCCAATTTTCGGAGCCCAAAATTGAACATTTTCTTCAATTTCGGGACACTTTTCTTCTTTTACAATATTTTTCCGTCCCGGATTGTACGTCGCGAGCCGCGAAAAGGACGACAACCTAATCCATCACATTTCTATTACAGAATACCAAGGCACCTTGGGCAAGACAACTTCGCTTCACGTAGAGGTTGGGCCCGTAAACTAAAGGCATGGGGCTTGGGACAAGGTCTCCGTCACTCCGGTGCCCATAACTTTTGATCTGCGGGGAGTTACGCAGCGCACACCATACCGTTGGATAGCTCTGCGAGAGCTCTACGATGGGGGCAGCAAGCATGCTATGCTGCGCCTGTTTTTGGAGCCTAAAATTGAACGTTTTCATCAATTTTGGGACACTTTTCTTCTTTTGCGCCTTTTTTTTTTGTCCCGGGTCGTACGTCGTGAGCCGCGAAAAGGATGACAACCTAATCCATCACATTTCGATTACCGAATCCCATGGCACCTTGGGCAATACAGCTTTGCTTCACGTAGAGGCTAGGCCCGCAAACCGAGGGTGTGGGGCTTGGGACTATGTCTCCGTCGCTCCAGTGCCCATAACTCTTGATTCGTAAAGAGTTACGCAGCGCACATCATACCGTTGGAAAGCTCTCCGAGAGCTCTACAACGGGGGCAACAAGTTTCCTCGGCTTTGCCTATTTTCAGAGAACAAAATCGAACATTTTCATCAGTTTCGGGATACTTTTCTTTTTTTTCCCTGTTTTTCCGTCTCGGATCGTACGTCGTGAGCCACGAAAAGGACGACAACCTAATCTATCACATTTCTATTACCCAATCCCACAGTACTTTGGGCAAGACAATTTCGCTTCACGTAGAGGCTGGGCCCGCAAACCGAGGGCGTGGGGCTTGGGACCATGTCACTGTCGCTCCGGTGCCCATAACTTTTGGTCCGTAAGGAGTCATGCGGCGCACAGCATACCGTTGGAAAGCTCTCCGAAAGCTCTACGACGGGGGCAGCAAGGCTACTCTGCTGCTGTGAGGCCCGATCCTGAATAACGTGTCTTACCTAGATTTGCGTGCCTTAGACCCAAAATTGTATGACCGACCTTAGACTACGTGCCCTGTCTTGGTTTTCGTGCATGCTTCGTCATTCGTGCCTTGACCTAAAATGGTGTGCCCTAATCCCCTACTGACGTGCCATGACTTCGATTTACGTGCGATACCTCAATTTGTGTGCATTGACCTTGAATTATGTGCCCTAACCTTGGTTTAAGAGTTGTACCTTGATTTACGTGCATTGTATTGAATTATGTGTCTTGCATTGGTTTACGTGCATTTATCTAGGGTTGCGTGCATTTGCTTTGAAATCCGTGCATTTATCTTGAAGTACGTGCCTTACCTTGTAGTTCATGCCTTACCTCGTGATTCATGTCCCGTATTGATTTATGTGCGTGTCTCGTAGTGCATGCCCTAGACCTAGGGATGTGTGCCTGTGCGCTAATCAACAAAGAATCCTACACAAAGTACAAGACAATAAAATAATCCTACACAATCCATTAACCAATATTATATTCATAATTCAAATTCTCTACAAAACCCACTAACTAATAAAATATTCTATCATACTCAACTAACCAATAAACTATTATAAACCTACACTTATTATAATCCAAAATATACTAACTTGAATTTGAAATTTCAGATTCTCCCTTGCATTACACGGCCAAAACAAGGCAATTGATCAACTTTGCACAATTAAATTAAAGCCTAGACATTCTATGACACATGCCCTAAGCACAATGCATAAAAAAAACTCCTAAATACCCTACCCAAGTCTCCTTTCTCGACCAAATCACCCAATGCATGCTAAAACAATTCAAAAATGCTCAAAGATGAAACAATTTCAGATTTGCAAGGCCCTAAGGCCGACACACACACACACACAACTCTTCACATTTCATTTGCCTCTCAAAACTCTCTCAAGCTCTCATTCTCTCTCCATTTTTGGGTAAGGCTTCTCTTGAGCCTCCAAGACCTCAACCTCACTCTCTAGGACACTCCAAGCCTCGGCCATAGCAAGGTAATCAAGAAAGGATAGCTCAAAGTCACACACAAAGCTCAAAACAAGGATTTTGTGCTCATTTGCTAAGTCTTCAAAGAGGTGAGGGTTAAAACTCTTTTAAAAGCTTTCAAAAATCAAATGCATGCCTTCATATGACTTTATTTACCTCTGTAGTTGTTGTATATGTGTATATATGAGCTTATATGACCATGTATGGCTAGATTTTTGGCTAGAACTTGAAGATAGGTAATAGTCGAGTAGCTGGCAGATTTCTGACTTGGTAGATCAAAATGCATTTGGCCTTGTAAATAATATTGAAAATGCGTGAAAATCGGTAGGTGACTATTTTTTCCAGGTCTGAGCATTTTGCATAGAAATAGGACAAGGCAAATTTTGACTCTAAGGCCTCCAAAATTTTCAAACATCGTGAGGTGTCTAAATCTGGAAAATTTGGGAAAATGAAATAGGTTTCTGGCAGATTACTGACTTTGTAGAACAAAGCATTTTTGACCCAGTATATGTTGGTGAAAATGCACGAAAACTGGTAGATTACTAGATTTTGCATATCTGGACATTTTTGTCAGAAATAGCCCAAATCTAATTCTGACTCTAAGACCCTCAAAAATAGCAAAAATCGTAATGTGTCTAAAACTGGACAGTTTTGAGTAGTCTCACGGTTTTGGCCATAACTCCTAAATCTGAACTCCAAATGATGCAAGGTTTGTTCCTATATTTAAATCGCTCATTAATATTTAATTTGAAATTTTTTTCACTAAAATTGGAGATTGTTTGCTTGTCTAATAGAGTGTGGGAAAACAGACCATTGCAGTGAGGTTTTGTTTAGTGATATGCTTTGAAACATATTGTATCTTCTCTTGTGGTATTGGATGCTTGGAATTGTGGCACTTAGATGTTGTGTGGACTGTTGAGGCTGGTTGAGTTTGCTTCATTTGATTGATGTATGGCTTGGGATCACTAATTGATGAATGGTTTGCTTAACCGCATGTGTAAGCACGGAATTAAGGCCCTATTGCTTATGAAAACTTGTTAAGTGATGATCCTATGGCTAAATGCGTTCAATTGTGTGGTTAGTAGGCTGCCTAATAAATGTTAAGTATGCTTGAAACAATTTGAGTGTTACTTGTGGTGCTTAGCAAACAAAACCAACCCCAAGCATGGCCTTGTAAACCCTAATGACCCCGTAGACTCCCAAGTCATAGACCACTCTTGTGTGAATTATAAATTGATGTTGATGAATGTTAATGGGCTGCCCATAATTATTTTTATAACTCTAAATATGATTCCCAATGATTACATGTTGATAAGTAAACTCTTCTTGCACCCGGTCTCATGTAAACGTCGTTGCATGCTTGTATAATCTTAATACTTGATACGTGAACCCCGAAATGAGTTACATGACTTGATTTACATGTGTTACATGGCTCCCCGTTTAATGTTCATATAACTCTATGTGTTTTACAAAGTGAAAATTCATGTTAAGCATGCCTCATTCGTTTACTTGTCAATATGTGATCTTATACTTGCTCGGAGGCACCTACTTTGTTGTCCTCCTAATGTGAATTGTTAAAAGACATTTTATGGCTTATTTGAACATGATTACTTGGCTGCCTGTGGAAGTTTAATTGCTTTCAAATTGATATATGAGATGATTACATGTTCTTACAATGCCTTATATGCCAATATGTCAAAATGTGATCATATACTTGCTAGGAGGCAACCTACTTTGTTGACCTCCCAATGTGAAATGTTAAATGGCATACATGTGCATTGCATATAAGGTTGCAACCTTTCATTTTGGCATGGTAGTGTTTCACGCACGCCGGGCAGCATCGGGCTTGTCGGTGCTACTGTGACTACCATGGTCCAATTCCCTCTCTCGCTTAGGGGCTAGACTTCCTCGGAGAGTTGGGTCGTAGGATTTCGGGGTACATCCGGAGTACACCCATTTGGCGTGATAAGTGGATGATTGAAGCCGGCCGCAACAACTGTTATCAGAAATGATCTTGAGAGCAAATATGACATATTTCCTAGAGGACCTCGGGGAGGAAAGACCGGTAAATGTGTTCATTATTAGTTTTCATAAGTTTAACCGGAAAAGGATTTCAAAATGTTATCTCTCATTCCCCCTCGCTAAGTTCATAAGGACTCACCCTCTTTTTTATCACAGGTGCAGCAGATTTGGAATAGGTACCCGAAGTAAATGTGCTTGTTGATGATTCCTTGGAGTGACTATGTGCTTTTGTGCTTTGCCTGAAAGTGGTTGCTATATGGATGTTGTGTTTGATTGCAAACTGTTCATTTTGTTGATGTAAATGACCCTGTTGTAATTTGGGTCTAATTTTGACTTGTACTGATTATAACCGAACAAACTCTTTATTGGTTGTTTGCTTTCATTATCTTGATTAGTAGTTATCATAGGTGTTTAAACCACTAGGTAAAGAAGCATATAATGAAACTCTATCCAATCTCACTTAGGTGCTTATGCGTAAGCTAAGGGATAATAAGTACTTGCAAGAGAGAAACTGGCAAATAAACGGGACATAGTTATCATGCTAGGCTAGTCAATCAAACGAGACTATCGAGATAAATTAGTAGGCATATCTATTGATAACAAAATAGGAAATTTTAGTTAGAATTGAATCAATGATTAAAGTTTTTGAGGTGTTTTAAAAAATTAGGTCAAACCAAATGTCCTTAATATAGCCGTCATGTTGCCGGTTTTTCGAAAAACCTTTGGAGTTCTAGGCCAACGTTAAGCATTAAATCATAACAAAAGGCTAAGTGTGTGAAATAACGATAATGATTTAGGTTAAACCCTAGTCTAGCCTCCATAGGTCGGCTTGGGGTGTGACAGTTGCGCCTATTTTCAGAGCCCAAAATCAAACGTTTTCATCAGTTTTGCAACATTTTTCTTCTTTTGCGCTGTTTTTTCGTCCCTGATCGTACGTCGTGAGCCGCGAAAAGGACGACAACCTAATCCATCACATTTTTATTACCTAATCCCACGGTACCTTAGGCAAGACAACTTCGCTTCATGTAGAAGCTGGGCCCGCAAACCGAGGGCGTGGGGCCTGGGGCCAGGTGTCCGTCGCTCCCGTGCCCATAACTTTTGGTCCATAAGGAGTTAGGTGGCGCACAACATACCGTTAGATAGCTCTTTGAGAGCTCTACGACGGGGGCAGTAAGCTTGCAAAGCTGCGCCTGTTTTCAGAGCCCCAAATCGAACGTTTTCATCAGTTTTGGGACACTTTTCTTCTTTTGCGCTGCTTTTTCGGTCCCGGATCGTACGTCGTAAGCCGCGAAAAGGACGACAACCTAATCCATCACATTTCTATTACCGAATGGCAAGGAACCTTGGGAAAGACAACTTCACTTCACGTAGAGGCAGGGCCCCTAAAACGAGGGCGTGGAGCTTGTGACCAAGTATCCGTCGCTTCGGTGCCCATAACTTTTGATTCGTAAGGAGTTACGCGGCGCACAACATACCGTTGGAAAGGTATTTGAGAGCTCTACGAAGGGGGTAGCAAGCCTGCTCGGCTGTGCCTGTTATTGGAGCCCAAAATTGAACGTTCTCATTAGTTTCGGGATACTTTTCTTCTTTTGCGCTATTTTTTCGTCCCGGATTGTACGTCGTGAGCCGCGAAAAGGACGACAACCTAATCCATCACATTTCTATTAGCAAATCCCCTGGCACTTTGGGTGAGACAACTTCACTTTACGTAAAGGCTGGGCCGGCAAACCGAGGGCATGGGGCTTGTGACTAGGTATCCATCGCTTCGATGCCCATAACTTTCAATCCGTAAGGAGTTCCGTGGCGCACAATATACCGTTGCAAAGCTCTCCGAGAGCTCTATGACAGGGGTAGTAAGCCTGCTCGGTTGTACCTATTTTCGGAGCCTAAAATCAAACATTTTCATCAGTTTCAGGATACATTTCTTCCTTTGCGCTATTTTTTCGTCTCGAATCGTACGTTGTGAGCAGCGAATAGGACGACAACCTAATCCATCACATTTCTATTACCGAATCCCATGGCACCTTGGGCAAGGAAACTTCAATTCATGTAGAGGTTGGGCCCGCAAACCGAGGGTGTGCGGCTTGGGACTAGGTCTCGATCACTCTGGTACCCATAACTTTTGATTTGTAAGGAGTTACGCGGCACACAACATACTGTTGGAAAGCTCTCCGAGAGCTCTACGACGGGGGCAGCAAGCCTGCTAAGCTGTGCCAATTTTTGGAGCTCAAAATCCAATGTTTTCATCAGTTTCGGGACACTTTTCTTCTTTTGTGCTATTTTACCATCCCGGATCGTATATCGTGAGCCGCGAAAAGGACGACAACCTAATCTATCACATTTCTATTACTGAATCCCACGGCACCTTGGGCTGGGCAACTTCACTTCACGTAGAGGCTGGGCCCACAAACCGAGGGCGTGGAGCTTGTGACCGGGTGTCCGTCGCTCCGGTGCCTATAACTTTCGATCCGTAAAGAGTAACGCAGCGCACAACATACCATTGGAAAGCTGTTCGAGAGCTCTACGACGGGGGAAACAAGCCTGCTCGGCTACGCCTATTTTTTGACCCCAAAATTGAACATTTTTATTAGTTTCGGGACACTTTTATTCTTTTGTGCGATTTTTCTGTCCCATATCGTAGGTCGTGAGCCGCGAAAAGGACGACAACCTAATCCATCACATTTCTATTATCAAATCTCATGGCACCTTAGGCAAGACAACTTCGCTTCACGTAGAGGCTGGGCCCACAAACCGAGGGCGTGGGGCTTGGGACAAGGTCTCCGTCACTCCGGTGACCATAACTTTTGATCCGTAAGGAGTTACGCGGCGCACAGCATACCGTTAGAAAGCTCTCTGAAAGCTCTACGATGGGGGCAGTAAGTCTGCTCAATTGCGCCTATTTTTGGGTCTCAAAATCGAACGTTTTCATCAGTTTCGGGACACTTTTCTTCTTTTGCGCTGTTTTTCCATCCCAAATCGTACTTCGTAAGCCGCGAACAGGACAATAACCTAATCCATCACATTTCTATTACCGAATCCCACGGCACCTTGGGCAAGAGAACTTCACTTCACATAGAGGTTGGGCCGACAAACCGAGGGCGTGGGGCTTGGGACCAGGTCTCCGTCGCTCCGGTGCCCATAACTTTTGATCCGTAAGGAGTTACGCGGCAAATAGCATATCGTTGGAAATCTCTCCGAGAGTTCTATGATGGGGGTAGCAAGCCTACTCGGCTGTGCCTATTTTCGGAGCCCAAAATCGAGTGTTTTCATCAGTTTCTGGATACTTTTCTTCTTTTGCTCTGTTTTTTCATCACGGATCGTACTTCGTGAGCCGCGAAAAGGACGACAACCGAATCTATCACATTTCTATTACCGAATTCTACGACACCTTGGGCAAGACAACTTCGCTTCACGTAGAGACTGGGCCCTCAAACCGAGGGCGTGGGGCTTGGGACCAAGTCTCCGTCGCTCCAGTGCCCATATATTTTGATCCATAAGGAGTTACGCGGCGCATAGCATACCGTTGGAAGGCTCTCCGAGTGCCCTACGATGGGGACATCAAGCCTGCTTGGCTGCGCCAATTTTCGGAGCCCAAAATTGAACTTTTTCATCAGCTTTGGGACACTTTTCTTCTTTTGCGTTGTTTTTCCATCCCGGATCGTACGTCGTGTGCTGCGAAAAGGACGACAACCTAATCCATCACATTTCTATTATCGCATCCCAAGGTACCTTGGGCAAGATAACTTTGCCTCACATAGAGGCTGGGCCAGCAAACCGAGGGCGTGGGGTTTCGGACCAGGTCTTTGTTGCTCCGGTGCCCATAACTTTTGATCCGTATGGAGTTAAGCGGCGGACAACATACAGTTGGAAAGCTCCCCGAGAGCCCTCCGATGGGGGCAACAAGTTGATCGGCTGCGCCTATTTTTGGAGCCCAAAATCAAACATTTTCATCAGTTTCGGGCCACTTTTCTTCTTTTGGCGATGTTTTTTTTCCCAGATCATACGTCGTGAGCCGCGAAAAGGTCAACAACCTAATCCATCACATTTCTATTACCGAATCCCATGGCACCTTGGGCAAGACAACTTCACTTCAAGTAGAGTCTAGGCCCGCAAACCGAGGGTGTTGGGCTTGGGACCAGGTATCCGTCGCTCTGGTGCCCATAACTTTTGATCCGTATAGAGTTACGCGGTGCACAGTATGCCGTTGGAAAGCTCTCTGAGAGCTCTACGACAGGGGCAGCAAGTCTTCGCAGCTGTACCTATTTTTGAAGCCCAAAATCGAATGTTTTCATTAGTTTCTGCACACTTTTCTTTATTTGCGCTATTTTTTTATCCCAGATCGTACGTCGTGAGCTGCAAAAAGGATGAAAACCTAATCTGTCATGCCCCAACCTGACCTATAAAGGTTAGACTAGGGTGTGATCTAACATTCAAGTCATGTCTCATACTTAACCGTTCATGAAAGTTTAATGCTTAATGTTTTAGCCTAAACTCCAAAATTTTCTGAAAACCAGTACCATAACGGCTATAATTGGGCTCTTTGGCTTGTCCTAATTTTCTAAATGCCTCGAATTTTCCAATCTCAATTTCATTTCCAACTAAGATTACTATTTACCACCAATTGAAATGCCTATTGGTTATCTCGAAGTCTCGTTGGATTAATAACCTAGTATGATACTATGTCTCGTCTGTTTATTAATCCTCATTACAAAAGTACTTGTTGATCTTAGCTTGATAATAAGTACCTGCTTAGATTGGATAGGTTCATTTACTTAGTCCTTATTTGATACTTCATGACCCTACGATAGATGCTAGTCAATGGCAATAGCAAAAGACCACAGTAGTGTCTGTCTAATTGATATCAGTACAAACCAAAATTAGACCCCAAATTACAACGGGGGTCTTTTACATTACACATCAAGCAACATAAAAAAAAGGAAATAGTCTTCAAGTAGCATAGTTCACAAATAGCCATAATCACGCAAGGCACATAGGATAGGCAATCACTCCAAGGAATCATCGTTAGGCACATCATCCTCAGGTACCTGTTCTTGATCTTCTTCACCTGAGATGATAAAAGAGGGTGAGTTCTTATGAACTCAGCGAGGGGGAACGAGAAATAGGTTTTGAAACTCATTTTCTGGTTCAACTTATGAAAATCCTTTTACAAGTATGAATATAATACAATTAAATACATAACAATAATATAGAGTAAAGGAACACAATTACCAGTCTTTCCTCCCCGAGGTTTTTCAGGAATCAAGCGAGAGTACTTATACATATAGAAAAAGGATACGGTGAGCTTTTGCTCTCAGTAGTCGTAGCCGACTTCAAATCATCCCCTTAACACGCCAAGTGGGTGTACTCCGGATGTACCCCGAAATCCTACGACCTAACTCTCCGAGAAAGTCTAGCCCCCAAGCGAGAGAGGGAATAGGTACCATGGTAGTCACGGGTGCACCGGTAAGCCCGATGCCGCCCGGTGTGCATGATCGCTACCATGCCATAATGAAAGATTGAAACCTTGTATGCAATGCACATTTATGACAATTAATATATCACATTAGGAGGAGAACAAAGTAGGTTGCCTCCCGACAGTCATAAGATTGCATATTGACAAGTAAACAAGCGAGGCACGGATAGACAAGTAGTTTCACTTGAAAAGCATATGGAGTTATATGAACATTAAACGGGCAGCCATGTAAAGCACGCAAATCAAGTCATATAACTCATTTCAACGTCCATGTAATCAAATAATAAGGTTATTCAACATGCGACAACAATCTACGTGGTTCGGATGCAAGAAAGGCCTATTTGTCAACATGCAACGAATCAAAATCACATTTAGGGCTATAAGGAAACTACGGGAAGCCTACTAAGCATATAATTACACTCAATATTCAAAGGATCAACACTTAGCAAGTTCGCCTAGTCACTAGGGTTTCATTTCGTGCTTATCCGTGCAATTAAGCCCCAAGTCAACTCAAAATCAATCTCAAGCCAAGCATCAATTAATCCAAACATCCCCAAGTACTCAAAACAGTCCACACAACATCCCAATGCCATAATACAAAGCAAATAATACCACAAGAGAAGTTACAACTAATTTCTAAGTATATAACTAAGTGAAACCCTCACTGCAATGAAATAGGCTGTTTTCTCACAATCATTGAGTCAAGCAAACAATCTCCAATTCCAGTAAATAAGATGTAAAATTAAAGCTTAAGAAGTTAACTAAAATCAGAAACAAACCTTGCATTATTTGAAGTTCGAGATCAATAGTTATAGCGAAAACAGTGGGATTGCACAAAACTGTCCAGATTTGCACACATTTCGATAATTGTTGTTTTTGAGGTCCTTAGGGTCAGATTTAGTCTTAGTCCATTTCTGACAAAAATGTCCACAACTCAAACATCTAGCAACACAAAACATTTCATGCATTTTGGACATCATTTACTAAGTCAAATCTGGTTCTTTCTACAAGGTCAGTGATTCTGCCAAAACCTGCTTCATTTTTCCAGATTTCCAGATTTGGACACATTTTAATAATTTTCCATTTTGAGGACCTTAGAGTCGAAATTAGCTTTGGCCTATTTCTTCGAAAAAGGTTCAAAACTGGCAAAACTAGTCACCTACCAATTTTCATGAATTTTAAGCATCATTTGCCTATCCATACTCACCTCGAAACAACCAGTCAGAGAGTTGTCACATAAACCGATTTCACCTATCATCACTTTCAAGCCAAAATCTTGCCATGCATGGTTGTACAAGCTTATGAACACACATATAACTCAAGTACAGAAGCAAAGACATACATTTAAGAGCATGCATGTGGATTTTTGAAGGATTTTCAAAAGGTTTTAGCCCTCAACTTCGCAAATCAACAAGAAGATGCACAAAACTTGATGAAGCACAATTTTCTTCTTGTTCCTTGCTTAGCCAAGACACCACCCGATTTCTCTCTATTTTTCCTAGCTTAGTGACCAAGTTCTTAGTAGATGCATGTGGTTAGAACAAGAAGAAAAGAAATGGAAGCTAGCAAACTCAGCAAGGCCGAAATGGTGACTCAAAGAGCATGTATGTGTGATTCTTGCATCCTAGCTAGCTTGGTCGAGTTTCTTTACTTGTTGTTTGTCTTGATGCACCATGGATTGATGAAGATGAGCAAAGGCAAGATAAAACTCAGCCAAAATCGAGATTGAGAGAGAAGAATGAGAGGGAGAGAGAGAAATGTGAGCAGAGTGAGAGAAATGAGAGAAAATAGAAGCTTTTGCAATTGTTGGTGCAAATGTTGGTCTTGGGCATGCAAAAATCAGATTTTGTGTCATCTTTTGTGCATCTTTTGAATTGTTTTAGCATGTGTGTAAGAGAATGTTGGGTATTTAGGGATTTTAGGTAGAATAGAATATAGGATATGTTTAGAGGTTTGTGAGATTTTGTCTTGCAGTGAGTTTAAAATATAATATTTAGGTGTTAGTGGATTTTGTAGAGATTTGAATTAGGATTATAATAATAGTTAGTAGTGTTTGTACGATTATTTTATAGTCTAGTGCTTTGTGTAGGATTCTTTATTGATTAGCGTGTGGGCACGCTTTCCTAGGTCTAGGGCACGTACTACGAGACACGCACAGAAATCGATACGAGGCACGAATCACGAGGTAGACACAAACTACGAGGCAAGACACGAACTTCAAGGCTAAGGCACGTACTTCAAGACTAATGCACGTAATCCTAGGTGAATGCACGTAAGCCAATGCAATGCACGCAAATCAAGGCACGACTCTATATCTAGGTCAAGGTACACAGTTCAAGGTTAGGGCACACAAAATGAGGTAACGCACTTACATCGAGGTCAGGGTACGTATATCTAGGTATCGCACGTCAGTAGGGGATTAGGGCACACCATTCTAGGTCAAGGCACGAATGACAAAGCATGCACGAAAACCAAGACAGGGCACGTATTCTAAGGCCGGTCATACAGTTCTGGGTCTCAGGCACGCAAATCAAGGTAAGGCACGTTATTCGGGGTTGGGCCTCACATAATTCATCACATTTATATTACCAAATCCCACAGCACCTTGGGCAAGACAATTTCACTTCACGTAGAGGCTGAGCCCGCAAACCGAGGGCGTAGGGCTTATGACCAGGTATCTGTCGCTCCGGTGCCCATAACTTTTGATCCGTAAAGAGTTACGCGGCGCACAACATCCCGTTTGAAAGCTCTCCGAGATATCTACGATGGGGGCCACAAGCCTGCTTGGCAATGCCTTTTTTGGAGCCTAAAATAGAACGTTTTCATTAGTTTCGGGACATTTTTCTTCTTTTACGCTATTTTTCTGTCCCGAATCGTACATGGTGAGCCGCGAAAATAACCACAACCTAATCCATCACATTTCTATTACCGAATCCCACGGCACCTTGGGCAAGACAACTTCGCTTCACGTAAAGGCTGGGCCTACAACCCGAGGGCGTGGGGCTTGAGACCAGGTCTCCATTGCTCCGGTGCCCATAACTTTTGATTCGTAAAGAGTTATGCGGCGCACAGCATATCGTTGGAAAGCTTTCCGAGAGCTCTACGTGGGGGGTAGCAAGCCTGCTCGACTGTACCTATTTTCGGGGCCCAAAATCGAACATTTTCATCAATTTTGGGATACTTTTCTTCGTTTGCGCTATTTTTCTGTCCCGAATCGTATGTCGTGAGTCGCGAAAAGGACGACAAGCTAATCCAGCACATTTCTATTACCGAATCCCATGGCACCTTGGGCAAGACAACTTCGCTTAACGTAGTGGCTAGGCCTGCAAACCGAGGGCGTGGGGCTTGGGACCTAGTCTCTGTAACTCCGGTGACCCTAACTTTTGATCTATAAAGAGTTACGCGGCGCACATCATACCGTTGGAAAACTCTCTGAGAGCTCTATGACGGGGACAGCAAGTCTGCTCGGCGGCGTCTATTTTCAGAGCCCAAAATCAAACATTTTCATGAG
Source organism: Ehretia macrophylla (assembly GCA_037974665.1). Lineage (NCBI taxonomy): Eukaryota > Viridiplantae > Streptophyta > Magnoliopsida > Boraginales > Ehretiaceae > Ehretia > Ehretia macrophylla. Next base: position 55,836,766 of record CM075772.1, on the reverse strand, counting down.
TTTCGGGATACTTTTCTTCATTTGCGCTGTTTTTTTATCTCGAATCGTATGTCGTGAGCAGCGAAAAAGCCAACAACCTAATCCATCACATTTCGATTACCGAATCCCACGACACCTTGGATAAGACAACTTCGATTCAGGTAGAGGTTGGGTCCGCCAACCGAGGGCGTGGGGCTTTGGACCAGGTCTCCATCGCTCCGGTGCCATAACTTTTGATCTGTAAGGAGTTACGCGGTGCACAGCATACAGTTGAAAAGCTCTTCGAGAGCTCTACGACGGGGGCAGCTAGCCTGCTCGGCTGCGCCTATTTTTAGAGACCAAAATCGAACATTTTCATAAGTTTTGGGACACTTTTCTTGTTTTACTCTGTTTTTCCATCCCGGATCGTACTTCGTGAGCCGCGAAAAGGACGACAATCTAATCCATCACATTTCTATTACCGAATCACACGGCACCTTGGGCAAGACAACTTTACTTCACGTAGAGACAGGACCTGCAAATCGGGAACGTGGGGCATGGAACTAGGTCTCCGTCGCTCCGGTGCCCATAACTTTTGATCCTTAAGGAGTTACGTGGTACCTATTTTCAGAGCCCAAAATCAAACATTTTCATCAGTTTCGGGATATTTTTATTCTTTTGCAATGTTTTTCCGTCCTGGATTGTACGTCGTGAGCCGCAAAAAGGACGATAACCTAATCCATCACATTTCTATTATCGAATCCCATGGCACCTTGGGAAACACAACTTCGCTTCACGTAGAGGCTGGGCCCGAAAATCGTGGGCGTGGGGTTTGGGACCAAGTCTTCGTCGCTCCGGTGCCCATAACTTTTGATCCGTAAGGGGTTACGTGGTGCACAGCAAACCGTTGGAAAGCTCTCCGAGAGCTCTACGACAGGGCAGGAAGCCTGCTCGGCTGCGCCTATTTTTCGAGCCAAAAATCGAACATTTTCTTTAGTTTCGTGACACTTTTCCTTTTTCGCACTATTTTTCCGTCTCGGATCGTATGTCGTGAGGCGTGAAAAGGACGACAACCTAATCCATCACATTTCTATTTCCGAATCCCACTGCACCATGGGCATGACAACTTCAATTCACGTAGAGGCTAGGCCCGTAAACCGAGGGCGTGGGGCTTGTGACCAAGTCTCCGTCGCTCCGGTGCCCATAACTTTTGATCTATAAAGAGTTATGCCGTGCACAGCATACCGTTAGGAAGCTCTCCGAGAGCTCTATGGCGGGGGTAGAAAGCCTGCTCGGCGGCGCATATTTTCGAAGCCCAAAACCGAACGTTTTAATCAGTTTTAGGATACTTTTCTTCTTTTGCGCTATTTTTTGGGTCCTGGATCGTACGTTGCAAGCCGCAAAAAGGATGACAAGGCACCTTGGGAAAGACAACTTCACTTCACGTAGAGGCAGGGACCCTAAAACGAGGGCGTGGAGCTTGTGACCAGGTATCCGTCGCTCCGGTGCCCATAACTTTTGATCCGTAAGGAGTTACACAGCGCATAACATAACGATGTAAAGGTGTCCAAGAGCTCTACGAAGGGGTAGCAAGACTGCTTGGCTGCGCCTATTTTCAGGGCCCAAAACTGAACATTTTCATCAGTTTCGGGATACTTTTCTTCTTTTGCACTGTTTTTCCATCTCGAATCGTATGTCTTGAGCCGCGAAAAGGACGACAACCTAATACATCACATTTCTATTACCGAATCCTATGGCACCTTGGGCAAGAAAACTTTGCTTTAGGTAGAGGCTGGGCTCGCAAACCGAGGGCGTGGGGCTTGGAACCAAGTTTCCGTCAATCCATTGCCCATAACTTTTGATTCGTAAGGAGTTACGCAGCGCACAGCATACCGTTGGAAAGCTCACCGAGAGCTCTACGACGGGGGAAGCAAGCTTGCTCAACTGCACCTATTTTCGGAGCCCAAAATTGAACGTTTACATCAGTCTCAGGATAATTTTCTTCATTTGCGCTGTTTTTCCGTCCTGGATCGTACGTCGTGAGCCGCGAAAAGGACGACAACTTAATCCATCACATTTCTATTACCAAATCCCATGGCACCTTGGGCAAGGGAACTTCGCCTCACGCAGAGGCTGGGCCAGCAAACCGAGGGCGTGCGGCTTGGGACCAGGGCTTCGTCGATCCGGTGCCGATAACTTTTGATCCGTAAGGAGTTATACGGCGCACATCATATCGTTGGAAAGCTCTTCGAGAACTCTACGACGGGGGCAGCAAGCCTACTAGTTTGTGCCTATTTTCGGAGCCCAAAGTCGAACATTTTCAACATTTTCGGGACACTTTTCTTCTTTTGCGCTGTTTTTCCGTCCCGGATTGTACGTCATATGCTGCAAAAAGGACGACAACCTAATCCATCACATTTCTATTACCGAATACCACGGCACCTTGGGCAAGACAACTTCGCTTCACGTAGAGGCTGGGCCAGCAAACCGAGGGCGTGGGGCTTGTGACCAGGTATCCGTCGCTCTGGTGCCCGTAACTTTTGATCGCAAAGGAGTTACGCGGCGCACAGCATACCGTTAGAGAGCTCTCCGAGTGCTATACGAAGGGGGCAGCAAGTTTGCTCGGCTGCGCCTATTTTCGGAGCCCAAAATTGAATGTTTTTATCAGTTTTGGGACACTTTTCTTCTTTTACGCTGTTTTTTCGTCCCAGATCGTACGTCGCGAGCCACGAAATGGACGACAACCTAATCCATCACATTTCTATTACTGAATCCCACGGCACCTTGGGCAAGACAACTTCACTTCACGTAGAGGCTGGGCCCTTAAAACGAATGCGTGGAGCTTGTGACCAGGTATCTGGTGCCCATAACTTTTGATCCGTAAGGAGTTACGCGACGCACAACATAACGTTGAAAAGCTCTTCGAGAGCTCTACGAAGGGGGCAAAAAGTATGGTCGGATGCGCCAATTTTTGGGGCTCAAAATTGAACGTTTTCATCAGTTTTAGGATACTTTTCTTCATTTGCGCTATTTTTTTATCCCGGAACGTACGTCGTTAGCCGCGAAAAGGACGACAACCTAATCTATCACATTTCTATTACCGAATCCCACGTCACCTTGGGCAAGACAACTTCACTTCACATAGACGTTGGGCCCACAAACCGAGGGCGTGGTGTTTGGGACCAGGTGTCCGTCGCTCCGGTGCCCATAACTTTTGATCCATAAAGAGTTATGCGGTGCACAGCATACTGTTGGAAAGCTGTTCGAGAGCTCTACGACGAAGGCAATAAGCCTGCTCGGTTGCGCCTATTTTTAGAGTCCAAAACTAAATGTTTTCATCAATTTTGGGATAGTTTTATTCTTTTGCGCTGTTTTTCCGTCCCGGATCGTACGTCGTGAGCCGCGAAAAGGACGACAACCTAATCCATCACATTTCTATTACCGAATCCCAAGGCACCTTGGGCAAGACAACCTCGCTTCACGTAGAGGATGGGCCCACAAACCGAGTGCGTGGGGATTGGGACCAGGTCTCCATCGCTCCGGTGCCCATAACTTTTGATCGTATGGAGTTACGCGGCTCATACCATACCGTTGGAAGGCTCTCCGGGAGCTCTACGACGGGGGCAGCAAGCGTACTGAGCTGGGCCTATTTTTGGATCCCAAAATTGATCGTTTTCATCAGTTTCGGGACACTTTTCTTCATTTGCGCTATTTTTTCGTCCCGGATCGTTCATCGTGAGCCGCGAAAAGGACGACAACCTAATTCATCACATTTCTATTACTGAATCCCAAGGCACCTTGGGAAAGACAACTTCACTACACGTAGAGGTTGGGCCCGCAAACCGAGGGCGTGGGGCTTGGGACAAGGTCTCCGTCATCCTGGTGCCCATAACTTTTGATCCGTAAGGAGTTACGCTGCGCACATCATACTGTTGGAAAGCTTTTTGAGAGCTCTACGACAAGGGCAGCAAGTCTGCTCAACTGCACCTGTTTTCGAGGCCCAAAATCGAACATTTTCACCAGTTTCGAGACACTTTTCTTCTTTTGCGCTGTTTTTCCATCCCATATCGTACTTCATAAGCCGCAAAAAGGATAAAAACCTAATCCATCACATTTCTATTACCAAATCCCATGGCACCTTGGGCAAGACAACTTCACTTCACGTAGACGCTGGGCCCACAAACCAAGGGCGTGGTGCTTGAGACCAGGTCTCTGTCACTCCAATGCCAATAACTTTTGATCCGTAAAGAGTTACGCGGCGCACAACATACTGTTGGAAAGCTGTTCGAGAGCTCTACGACGGGGGAAACAAGCCTAATCGGCTGCGTCTATTTTCAGAGCCCAAAATCTATGGTTTTCATCAGTTTCGGGACACTTTTCTTGTTTTGCGCTATTTTTCCGTCATAGATCGTACGTCGTGAGCCGCGAAAAGGACGACAGCCTAATCCATCACATTTCTATTACCGAATTCGGCGGTACCTTGGGCAAGACAACTTCACTTCGCGTAGAGGCTGGGCCCACAAACTGAGGGCGTGGTGCTAGGGACCAGGTCTCCGTCGCTCCGGTGACCATAACTTTTGATCCGTAAGGTGTTACGTGGTGCACATCATACCATTGGAAAGCTTTTCGAGAGCTCTACGGCGGGGGCAACAATCCTTCTCTGCTGCGCCTATTTTCGGAGCCCAAAATCAAACATTTTCATCAGTTTCGGGACACTTTCCTTCTTTTGCGCTATTTTTCCGTCACGGATCGCACGTCGTGAGCCGCGAAAAGGACGACAACCTAATCCATCACATTTCTATTACCGAATCCCACGACACCTTGGGCAAGACAACTTCGCTTCGCATAGAGGCTGGGCCCGCAGACCGAGGGCGTGGGGCTTGGGACAAGGTCTCCATCACCTCGGTGCCCATAACTTTTGATCCGTAAGGAGTTACGCGACGCACACTATACCGTTGGAAAGCACTCCTAGAGCTCTACAACAGAGGCAGCAAGCTTGCTCGGCTGGGCCTATTCTCAGAGCCCAAAATTGAACATTTTCATCAGTTTCGGGACTCATCTATTCTTTTGTGCTGTTTTTCCGTCCCGGATCGTACGTCGTGAGCCGTGAAAAGGACGACAACCTAATCCATTACATTTCTATTACTGAATCCCATGGTACCTTGGGCAAGAAAACTTCACTTCACTTAGAGGCTGGGCCCGCAAACCGAGGGCGTGGGGCTTGAGACCAGGTATCCGTCGCTCCGGTGCCCATAACTTTTGATCCGTAAGGTGTTACGTTGCGCACATCATACTTTTGGAAAGCTCTTCGAGAGCTCTACGAAAGGGCAGTAAGTCTGCTCAACTGCACCTATTTTCGAGGCCCAAAATCGAACATTTTCATCAGTCTCGAGATACTTTTCTTCTTTTGCGCTGTTTTTCTGTCCCATATCGTACTTCGTAAGCTGCGAAAAGGACGACAACCTAATCAATCACATTTCTATTATCGAATCCCACGGCACCTTCGGCAAGACAACTTCACTTCACGTAGACGCTGGGCCCACAAACCGAGGGCGTGGTACTTGAGACCAGGTCTCTGTCGCTCCGGTGCCAATAACTTTTGATCCGTAAAGAGTTACGCGGCGCACAACATACTATTGGAAAGTTGTTCAAGAGCTTTACGACGGGGGCAACAAGCCTAATCGGCTGCGCCTATTTTCGAAGCCCAAAATCGAATGTTTTCATCAATTTCGGGACACTTTTTTTCTTTTGCGCTATTTTTTCGTCCCGGATCGTACGTCGTGAGCCGTGAAAAGGACGACAACCTAATCCATCACATTTCTATTACCAAATCCCACGGCACCTTAGGCAAGACAACTTCACTACACGTAGAGGCTGGTCCCACAAACATAGGGCGTGGGGCTTGGGGCCCGGTCTCCGTCGCTCCGGTGACCATAACTTTTGATCTGTAAAGAGTTACGTGGCGCACAGCATACTGTTGGAAAGCTATCCGAGAGCGCTACGAAGTGGGCAACAAGCCTTATCAACTGTGCCGGGTTTTGGAGCCCAAAATCGAACGTTTTCATTAGTTTGGGCCACTTTTCTTCTATTGTGCTATTTTTTCACCCCGGATCGTACATCGTGAGCAGCGAAAAGGACGACTACCTAATCCATCACATTTTTATTACCGAATCACACGGCACCTTGGGCAAGACAACTTCACTTCACATAGAGGCTGGGCGCGCAAACAGAGGGTGTGGGGCTTGTGACCTGGTATCCGTCGCTCCGGTGCCCATAACTTTTGATTCGTAAGGAGTTACGTGGCGCACAGCATACCGTTGGAAAGTTCTCCTAGAGCTCTACGACGGAGGCAGCAAGCTTGCTTAGCTGGGCCTGTTCTCAGAGCCAAAAATTGAACGTTTTAAGCAGTTTCGGGACACTTTTCTACTTTTGTGCTATTTTTTTGTCCCGGATCGTAATTCGTGAGCCACAAAAAGGACGACAACCTAATCCATCATATTTCTATTACTAAATCCCAAGGCACCTTGGGCAAGACAACTTCACTTCACATAGAGGCTGGGCCCGCAAACCGAGGGCGTAGGGCTTGGGACCAGGTCTCCGTCGCTCCGGTGCCCATAACTTTTGATCTGTAAGGAGTTACACGGCACACACTATACCGTTGGAAAGCACTCCTAGAGTTCTACGATGGGGGCAACAAGCTTGCTCGGCTGTGCCTATTTTCAGAGCCCAAAATTGAACATTTTCATCAGTTTTGGGACACTTTTCTTCTTTTGTGCTGTTTTTTCATCCTGTATCGTACGTCGTAAGCCATGAAAAGGACGACAACCTAATCCATCACATTTCTATTACCGAATCCCATGGCACCTTGGGCAAGACAACTTCGCTTCATGTAGAGGCTCGGCCCGAAAACTGACGGCGTGGGGCTTGGGACCAAGTCTCTGTCGCTCCGGTGCCCATAACTTTTGATCCGTAAGGAGTTACGTGGCACACATCATACAGTTGAAAAGTTCTCCGAGAGCTCTACGATGGGGGTAGCAAGTCTGCTCAGCTGCACCTATTTTTGAGGACCAAAATCGAATGTTTTCATTAGTTTCGGGACACTTTTCTTCTTTTGCACTGTTTTTCTATCCCAGATCGTACTTCGTAAGCCGCGAAAAGAAAGACAACCTAATCCATCACATTTCTATTACCAAATGCCAAGGCACCTTGGGAAAGACAAATTCACTTCACGTAGAGGCTGGGCCTCTAAAACGAGGGCGTGGAGCTTGTGACCAGGTATCCTATGCCCATAACTTTTGATCCGTAAGGATTTACGCAGCGCACAACATAACGTTGGAAAGCTCTCTAAGAGCTCTACGAAGGGGCAACAAGTCTGGTCGGCTGCGCCAATTTTTGGAGCCCAAAATCGAACATTTTCATAAGTTTCATGATACTTTTCTTCATTTGCGCTATTTTTTCATCCAGGATCGTACGTCGTGAGCTGCAAAAAGGACGACAACCTAATCCATCACATTTCTATTACTGAATCCCACGGCACCTTGGGCAAGACAACTTTACTTCACGTTGGCGCTGGGCCCACAAACCGAGGGTGTGGTGCTTGGGACCAAGTCTTTTTCGCTCCTTTGCCCATTACTTTTGATCCGTAAGGAGTTACACGACGCACAGCATACCGTTGGAAAGCTGTTCGAGAGCTCTACGACAGGGCAACAAGCCTGCTAGGCTGCGCCTATTTTCAGAGACAAAATTGAACGTTTTCATCAATTTCGGTACACTTTTATTCTTTTGCGCTATTTTTTCGTCCCGTATCGTACGTCGTGAGCCACGAAAAGAGCGACAACCTAATCCGTCACATTTCTATTACCGAATCCCAAGGCACCTTGGGCAAGACAACTTCGCTTCACGCAGAGGTTGGGCCCACAAACCAAGGACATGGGGCTTGGGACCAAGTCTCCGCCGCTCCGGTGCCCACAACTTTTCATCTGTAAGGAGTTACGTGATGCACAGCATACCGTTGGAAAGCTCTCCGAGAGCTCTACAATGGTGGCAACAAGCCTACTCTGCTGTACTTATTTTCGAAACCCAAAATCGAATGTTTTCATCAGTTTCGGGACACTTTTCTTCGTTTGCGCTATTTTTTCATCCCATATCGTACATCGTGAGCAGCGAAAAGAACGACAACCAAATCGATCACATTTCTATTACCGAATCCTACGGTACCTTGGGCAAGACAACTTTACTTCATGTAGAGATTAGGCCCGCAAACCGAGGGCATAGGGCTTGGGACCAGGTCTCCGTCGCTCCGATGCCCATAACTTTTGATCCGTAAGGAGTTACGTGGCACACAACATACCGTTGGAAAGCTCTCCGAGAGCTCTACGATGGGGGCCGCAATCTGGCTCGGCTGTGCCTATTTTCGAAGCCCAAAATCGAACGTTTTCATCAGTTTTTGGACACTTTTCCTCTTTTCCACTATTTTTCCGTCCTAGATCGTACGTCGTGAGGCGCGAAAATAACGGTAACCTAATCCATCACATTTCTATTACCGAATCCCACGGCAACTTGTGCAAGACAACTTCGCTTCACATAGAGGCTAGGCCCGTAAACCGAGGGCGTGGGGCTTAGGACGAGGTCTCCGTCGCTCTGGTGCCCATAACTTTTGATCTGTAAGGAGTTACACGGCGCACAGCATACCGTTGGAAAGCTCTCCGAGAGCTCTACGACGGGGGTAGCAAACCTGCTCAACTGCACCTGTTTTCGGAGCCCATAATCAAACATTTTCATTAGTTTTGGGACTCTTTTCTTCTTTTGCGCTATTTTTCCATCCCGGATTGTACGTCGTGAGCAGCGAAAAAGATGACAACCTCATCCATCACATTTCTATTACAAAATCCCATGACACCATGGGCAATACAACTTCGCTTAACGCAGTGGCTGGGCCCACAAACCGAGGGCGTAGGGCTTGGGACTAGGTCTCTGTCACTCCGGTGCCCATAACTTTTGATCCGTAAAGAGTTACGTGGTGCACAACATACCGTTGGAAAGCTCTATGAGAGTACGAAGACAGGGGCAGCAAGTCTACTCGGCTGCGCCTATTTTCGGAGCCCAAAATCGAACATTTTTATCGGTTTCGGGACAATTTTCTTTTTTTGCGCTATTTTTTCATCCCAGATCGTACGTCGTGAGCCGCAAAAGAACGACAACCTAATCAATCACATTTCTATTACCGAATCACACTACACATTGGGCAAGACAACTTCGCGTCACGTACAGGCCGGTCCCGAAAACCTAGGGCGTGGGGCTTGGGACCAGGTCTCCGTCGCTTCTGTGCCCATAACTTTTGATTCGTAAGTTGTTCCGCGGCGTACAGCATACCGTTGGAAAGCTCTCCGAGAGCTCTACGACGTGGGCAGCAAGCCTCCTTGGCTGCGCATATTTTCGGAGCCCAAATCAAACATTTTCATTATTTTTGGTACACTTTTCTTCCTTTGCGCTTTTTTTCCATCCCGGATCGTATGTCGTGAGTAGCAAAAAGGACGACAACCTAATCCATCACATTTCTATTATCGAATGCCACGGCATCTTGGGCTAGGCAACTTCATTTCACGTAGAGGCTAGGCCCGCAAACCGAGGGCGTGGGGCTTGGGACCAGGTCTCCGTCGCTCCAGTGCACATAACTTTTGATTCGTAAAGAGTTACGTGGGGCACAGCATATCATTGGAAAGCTCTCCGAGAGCTCTACGAGGGGGGTAGCAAGCCTGCTCAGCTGTGCCTATTTTTGGAGCAAAAAATCGAACGTTTTCATCAGATTCGGGACATATTTCTTTTTTTGCGCTGTTTTTCTGTCCCGGATTGTATGTCGTGAGCCGCGCAAAGGACGACAACCTAATCCATTACATTTCTATTTTCGAATCCCATGGCACCTTCGGCAAGACAACTTCGGTTAACATAATGGCTGGGCCTGCAAACCAAGGGCGTGGGGCTTGGGACCTGGTCTCTGTAACTCCGGTGCCCATAACTTTTGATCCGTAAAGAGTTACGCGGCGCACATCATACCGTTGGAAACTCTTTAAGAGCTCTACGACGGGGGCAGCAAGTCTGCTCGACGACATCTATTTTCGGAGCCCAAAATTGAATATTTTCATCAGTTTTGTGATACTTTTCTTCATTTGCGCTATTTTTTCGTCCCAGATCAACGTCGTGAGCCGCGAAAAGGACGACAACCTAATCCATCACTTTGGGTAGGACAACTTCGCTTCACGTAGGCTGGGCCCGCAAACTGAGGGCGTGGGGCTTGGGACCAGGTCTCCATCACTCCAGTGCCCATAACTTTTGATCCTTAAGGAGTTACGCGGCGAATAGCATACCGTTGGAAATCTCACCGAGAGCTCTACGACGGGGGCAACAAGCCTGCCCGGTTGCACCTATTGTTGGAGCCCAAAATCGAACGTTTTTATCAGTTTCGGCACACTTTTCTTGTTTTGCTCTGTTTTTCCGTCCAGGATCGTACTTCGTGAGCCTCGAAAAGGACGATAACCTATTCCATCACAATTCTACTATCGAATCCCACTGTACCTTGGGCAAGACAACTTCATTTCATGCAGAGGCAGGGCCCGCAAATCGAGGGCGTGGGGCTTGGAACTAGGTCTTTGTTGCTCCGGTGCCCATAACTTTTGATCCTTAAGGATTTACGTGGTACCTATATTTGGAGCCCAAAATCAAACATTTTCATCAGTTTCGGGACATTTTTCTTCTTTTGCAATGTTCTTTCGTCTCGGATCGTACATCGTAGGCCGCGAAAAGGACGGCAACCTAATCTTTCACATTTCTATTACCGAATCGAAATGCACCTTGGGCAAGACAACTTCACTTAACGTAAAGGCTGGGCCCAAAAACCGAGGGCGTGGGGCTTGGGACCAGGTCTCCGTCGCTTCGGTGCCCCTGACTTTTGTTCCGTAAGGCGTTACGCGGCGCACAGCATAATGTTGGAAAGCTTTCCGAGAGCTATACGATGGGGACAGCAAGTCTGCTCGGCTACGCCTATTTTCAAAGCCAAAAATTGAACATTTTCTTTAGTTTTGTGACACTTTTCTCTTTCGCGCTGTTTTTCCGTCTTGGATCGTACATCGTGAGCCACGAAAAGGACGACGACCTAATACATCACATTTCTATTACCGAATTCCATGGCACCTTGGGCAAGGAAACTTCACTTCATGTAGAGGCTGGGCCCGTAAACCGAGGGCGTAGGGCTTGGGACTAGGTCTCCGTCGCTCCAGTGCCCATAACTTTGGACTCGTAAGGAGTTATGCAGCCAACAGCATACCGTTAGAAATCTCTTCGAGAGCTCTACAATAGGGGCAACAAGCCTGATCAGCTGCGCCTATTTTTGGAGGCCAAAATCAAATGTTTTCATCAGTTTCGGGACACTTTTCTTCTTTTGCACTGTTTTTTCGTCCCGGATCGTACGTCGTGAGCCGCGAAAAGGACGACAACCTAATCCATCACATTTCTATTACCGAATCCCACGGTACCTTGGGCAAGGAAACTTCACTTCACGTCAACGCTGGGCCCACAAACCGAGGGCGCGGTGCTTGGGACCAAGTCTTCGTCGCTCCGGTGCCCTTAAATCTTTTGATCCGTAAAGAGTTACGCGGCACACAGCATACCGTTTGTCACGCCCCAACCCGGCCTCTAAAGGTTAGACTACGGTGTGATCTAAACATTCAAGTCATATCTCGTACTTAACCGTTCATGAAAGTTTAACGCTTAATGTTTTAGCCTAAACTCCAAAATTTTCTAGAAAACCGGCAGCATAACGGCTGTAATTAGGCTCTTTGGTTTGACCTAATTCTCTAAACACCTCAAAATTTACCATCTCAAATTCATTTCCAACTAAGATTACTATTTATCATCAATTGAAATGCCTACTGGTTGTCTCGATGTCTCGTTTGATTAATAACATAGCATGATACTATGTCTCGTCTGTTTATTAATCCTCGTTACAAAAATACCTGCTGATCTTAGCTTGATAGTAAGTACGTGCTTAGATTGGATAGGTTCATTTACTTAGTCCTTATCTGATACTTCATGACCCTATGATAGATACTAGTCAATGACAATAGCAAAAGACCATAGTAGCGTCTGTCTAGTTGATATTAGTACAAACCAAAATTAGACCCCAAATTACAATGGGGGTCTTTTACATCACAAACATTAAGCAACATGAAAAGAAATAGTCTTCAAGTAGCATAGTTCACAAATAGCCATAATCACGCAAGGCACATAGGACAAGCAATCACTCCAATGAATCATCGTTAGGCACATCGTCCTCAGGTACCTGTTCTTGATCTTCTTCACCTGAGATGATAAAAGAGGGTGAGTCCTTATGAACTCAGCGAGGGGGAACGATAAATAGGTTTTGAAACTCACTTTCTGGTTCAACTTATGAAAATCCTTTTGCAAGCATGAATATAGTACAATTAAGTACATAACAATAATATAAAGTAAAGGAACACAATTACGAGTCTTTCCTCCCCGAGGTTCTCCAGGAACCAAGCGAGAGTACTTATACATATAGAAAAATGATACGGTGAGCTTTTGCTCTCAGTAGTTGCGGTCGACTTTAAATCATCCCCTTAATACGCCAAGTGAGTGTACTCCGGATGTATCCCAAAATCCTACGACCCAACTCTCCGAGGAAGTCTAGCCCCCAAGCGAGAGAGGGAATGGGACAGTGGTAGTCAAGGGTGCACCGGCAAGCCCGATGCCGCCCGGTGTGCGTGATCGCTACCACGCCACAGACTGAAAGGTTGCAACCTTGTATGAAATGCACATTTATGACATTTAATATATCACATTAGGAGAAAAACAAAGTAGGTTGCCTCCGGACAGTCATAAGATTGCACATTGACAAGTAAACAAGTGAGGCACGAATAGACAAGTAATTTCACTTGAAAAGCATATGGAGTTATATGAACATTAAACGGACAGCCATGTAACGCATGTAAATCAAGTCATATAACTCATTTCAAAGTCCATGTAATCAAATATTAAGATTATTCAACATGTAACAACATCTACATGGGCTCGGATGCAAGAAAGGCCTATTTGTCAACATGCAATGATCAAAATCACATTTAAGGCTATAAGGGCATCTACGTGCAGCCTATTAAGCATATAATTCCACACAATATCCAAATGATCAACACTTAGCAAGACTACCTAGTCATTAGGGTTTCCATTTCATGCATATCCGTGCAATTTAAGCCCCAAACCAATTCAAAATCAATCTCAAGCCATGCATCATTTAATTCAACATCCTCAAACATTCAAAACAGTCCACACAACATCCCAAAGCTACAATCCCAAGCATTTATTTCAACAAGAGAAGTTACAACAATTTTTCTAAGCAAAACACTAAGTGAAGCCCTTACTGCAATAGGCTGTATTCTCACAATCATGAAGCTAAGAAAAAAATATCCAATTCCAGTGAATAAGATTTCAAATTAAAGCTTAAGAAGTGAACTAAAATCAGAAACAAACCTTGTATCATTTGGAGTTCGGGATCATTAGTTATAGCCGAAACAGTGGGATAGCACAAAACTGTCCAGATTTGCACACATTTAGATAATTGACGTTTTTGAGGTCCTTAGGGTCAGATTTAGCCTTAGTCCATTTCTAACAAAAATGTCCAGAACTGAAAAATATAGCATCACACCAAATTTCATGCATTTTGGACATCATTTACTAATTCAAATCCGGTTCGTTCTACAAGGTCAGTGCATCTGCCAAAACCTGTTTCATTTTTCCAGATTTCCAGATTTGGACACATTTTAATTATTTGTCATTGTGAGGACCTTAGAGTCAAAATTAGCTTGGGCCTATTTCTGTGAAAAATATTCAAAACTGGCCAAACTAGTCACCTACCAATTTTCATTCATTTTCAACATCATTTGCCTAGCCAAACTTACCTCAAAACAATAGGTCAGAGAACTGTCACATAATCCGACTTCACCTATCATCACTTTCAAGCCAAAATCTTGTCATGCATGGTCGTAGAAGCTTATGAACGAACATATAACTCAAGTACAGAAGCAAATACATACATTTAAAAGCATGCATGTGGATTTTTGAAGGATTTTCAAAAGGTTTTAGCCCTCACCTTAGCAATCAACCAAGAAGATGCGCAAAACTTGTTGAAGCAAAATTTTCTTCTTCTCCTTTGCCTAGCCGAGGTTCCAACTAGATTTTCTCTATTTTTCCTAGCTTAGTGACCAAGCTCTTAGTACATGCATGTGGTTAGAACAAGAAGGAAAGAAATGGAAGCTTAAAAACTCACCTAGGGTCGAAATGAAGACTCTATGTGCTTGCATGCATCTTTTGAGCTAACTACTTGCTTTCCTTTGCTTGGGCTTGCCTTGAATGACCTTAGGATGATGAAGATGAGTTGTGAAGTGAAGAGAATCAGCCAAGGCTGAGAGAGAGAGTAAAATGAGAGGGAGAGAGAGAAGATTGAGGAAGAAAGAAGAAATGACAAAAAAAATGAAGGCCTTTGCAAATTTGATGCATATGGTCGGCCTTGAGCTTGATGATTCAGATTTTTGTGTCTTCAAGGTGTGATTTTAAAATGCTAGCATGGGCAAAGAGGGTTTGGTCGACTACGGTAGAGTTTTGAGGTGGTTTTGAGCAATTTTTTTATGCATTTGTGTCATAGTTTGTCTAAGCATGCATAGTTAAAAGAATAATTGTTTAATCCTTGCTCAAATGTCTTGGTATGGCCGGCTATAGCATGTGTAAATTCTGAATTTTTGTCATCATTTGAGTGTTATTTAATTGGGTGTTGGAAGTGCAAAAAGAATAAGGAATAAAGAATGAGAAATTCTTAGTTTTTAGTTAAATTTTTTCTTCTAGTGAGTTGAATTAGTAATTTAATAATAGTTAGTGGATTTTGTAGAATTAGTTAATGACCTAGTGTTTCGTGTAAGATGCTTTCTTGATTAGCGTGTGGGTACGCTTTCCTAGGTCTAGGGCATGCACTACGAGGTAGGGCACGAATTACGAGACGAACGCACGTTTTTCAAGTAAATGCACATAACCCTAAATGAATGCACGTAATTCAATGCAAGGCACACAAAACGAACACAATTCTTAAACCTAGGTTAAGGCACACAAATCTAGATTAGGGCATACAAAATGAGGTATTGCGCGCAAATCGAGGTCTCGCACGTAATTCAAGGTCAGGACACGTATATCTAGGTATGCAGTACTTCGAGGATTAGGGCACACAATTCTAAGTCAAGGCACGTATGACGAAGCATGCACAAAAACCAAGACAGGACACGTAATCCTAGATCAGTCATATAATTCTAGGTCTAAGGCACGTAAATCGAGGTAACACACGTTATTCGGGGTCGGGCCTCACATCCTCCTACCCTTAAAAGAATTTCATCCCGAAATTCATTCTTGCCTATTGAGGTCATTTAGATGGATTCCGACTATTGTTATTTTCCAACTCCAGGTCATCCTTTGCTCTGTGATCTCTCTTACCACAACGAATTCACTTCCTAGCTTTCTCCAATCATTTAATTCGGTGTGACCTCTACATTTACATTTCTTTCCTTTGAACGACTCTATCCTCCATTTGGTCTTAAGGTCGAGTTTATTAACTAAGGTTAGAGTCTTCAAACATAGTCATCAAAGTTGCATCGGTATTCTAACAATAGAACTATTACTCCAAAATCATGACTCATGTTGTATCAATCTCGCATTCATACCTCAATAGGAATATCACAATAATTCCATGATCCTAGGGTGACATACGCTAATTTCAAGACGATAGGTCTATATCTGATTTACATATCCTATCTACTAGCTTCAAAATTGTTAGCACGTAGGACATACACATGTTATGGATTATTTCCACAATATGACCCTATCTTCAAGAAGAACTCACCTAACAAACTAATCCATCTCAAATAGTCATCTATCGATAGTATCATAGTCCTTATCTCGTAGGTACATTAGACTAGCAAATCTTCTAATGACTAGTCTCCCGATTATAGGCTCCTATTCATTGACATTCTTCCCCAGCTTCATTAACCTTCAAGCTCGAAATCAAGAAGAAAGACCGTCGAGATTCGTTCAACTCAAACTCTGAGGTTTATTAGGTACCACCGACAAATTGCCATTGAAATTGCATGGGTAAATTAAGCATGTTGCACTAGTTCAACTCTTACAAGTAAATTCATCAACTCGTAATCCACAGTTTATTTCGTTATTCAAATCTCCATCTTCAAGGCACGAAGCTTCAGAATTTTCTTTTAATCTTATCCAAAACTCCTAAGGCGAATAGTTTCAACCTCAAATAAATTCCACTCACCTCAATCCAAGGTTACATCATACTTAAGAAGACAATGGTCCTACTCACTTAGCGACATAGTTATTCCTTCGAACACTTAATGCCCGCCGATATATATCTTCAGCATTAGTGGTACTAAGCTCGGTTCATCCCCATGTAAGTGATATCAATACTCCACTAGGTTACTAACCATTCAACAACAATCCTAGGACTACAAATGGGTACCGAAATGACCGAGCTCATAAGATACTTACACGAGATAACTTCAAGGTTGTATCAACATAAGAATTATGACCACGAGGCATTTTTCAACATAACCTAATAGAACTTTAAAAGTAATTAACCACTTATTTAACTATCACTACAGGATTCACCCTCTATTCAACAGCCACGATTCAAAGTCTACCAACTGCTAGTTTCTAGATGTGAAATGGTGCATTTAAATACGGTTGTATAACAACAGTCTCTTGGGTCATCGTAACTGTAATTCATATCTATCTCAAATATATGGAATCTTACTCCCCTCATTTACATGTTCAATTAACTATGAGCATCAAGACTCATTGACCTTACGTGCAAGGGTTTACTATAAATCATCATGTTCGTGTTTTACTTCCGTTATATAAAGCGACTTATTTACTTGTATGACAATACGTTGTTTCCAAAGAAGTGCACATAAAGGATGGATGATACTGAGGTCAAGTAATATTTTTCCTATAGGTTTAATAGGTAAGTTTACCTTCAACCGTGGTTACTGCTTGCAACCTGGACACGATTCTTTTGCCACTTTGGACAGTTCTTGATGTGATGTTGATCACTCCCATATCTTTTGCATCTCCCAGACCTCTTCCAACATTGGGCTTCTGAGTGCCCCCTCTTGTTGCAATAGTTACATGTATCAGGATGGGGTTTAACCGAGCCTCTCGATGTGACATAACTAAATTGGTTGACTATGGTACCCGACTGCAATCTGTTAGTAGCTGCCTTCCCCGAATTCTGGCCTTGACCCTGGGTACTCCCTCTCGTAGACTGTCCTTGCACCCTCTGTCGTTTTGGGCATTCCTTGACCTTATGTTGATTACTACAGCAACCGTTACACCTTCCTGTTTTCCTCCAACAGTTAATCTCCAGATGACCTCTACGTGCACAGTGAGTACAACATGGGATTAGAGTAGTAGTAACACCTCCATAAGGGCCTCGAGCTACAGGAATATCTAAACCACATTGGCAAACTTTCTCAACAGGTAGCTGCTCTAGGCTTTGTACTTGACTCGGTTGACTCGACCCTACCACTTCCTGACTCTTTCATCTCTCAGCTTTTATTGCCTCTAAAAGAACTTCACCATAGGTGAGAAACCTAAAAGGAGCCAAGCTATTTTGAATCTCGGAACTCAGCCCTTGAATAAATCTCTGAATCTTTTTCTCAGTAGTCTGTAACATTTCAGGAGCATACTGGGATAGTTGATTCAATTAGGTTTCGTACTGTGCAACCGTCAAATCCCATTGTTTGAAGGTCATGAACTCATTCCTTCGAAGTCTCCCTCTACTTCCAAGAACTCTTCCAACCATTCTAAAAGAGGTAGCCCCAAATATGACATGTGTTTATATATACAATTATGCTACACGAGAAGCAAATGTGTACTTATACAATCATACCACATAGGAACAACCATATCTTAATACATAGGATTGTATAATAAAATATTAACAACTAGTATACAGCCTAGCATACAAGAACCCACTGTAATATACTAAACACTTAAGCATACGGTGCACTTGAATCACATAGGCATGTTGAGCACCTAAAAAATATTGTTCACATTGGTTCACAAAAGTACATAATATTCAATGCTCAAAGCAATTAAAGCACATTAGCACACATTCACACATATAAACAAGACATCATAATTACCTTAGGGCTTCTACCCATGGTCCGAGAGTTGAACCTGACTAACGCCTAGTTAGTAAACTAAGCTCTAATACCATTATAATATAAGGTGTCACGCCCCAACCCGGCCTCTAAAGGTTAGACTAGGGTGTGATGTAAACATTCAAGTCATATCTCGTACTTAACCGTTCATGAGGATTTAACACGTAATGTTTTAGCCTAAACTCTAAAATTTTCCGAAAAACCGGCAGCATAATGGCTATAATTGGGCTCTTTGGTTTGACCTAATTCTCTAAACGCTTCAAAATTTACCATCTCAAATTCATTTCCAACTAAGATTATTATGTATCATCAATTGAAATGCCTACTGGTTGTCTCGATGTCTCATTTGATTAATAACCTAGCATGATACTATGTCTCGTTTGTTTGTTTATCCTCGTTACAAAATTACCTGTTGATCTTAGCTTGATAGTAAGTACTTGCTTAGATTGGATAGGTTCATTTACTTAGTCCTTATCTGATACTTCAAGACCCTACGATAGATACTAGTCAATGACAATAGCAAAAGACCATAGTAGTGTCTGTCTAGTTGATATTAGTACAAACCAAAATTAGACCCAAATTACAATGGGGGTCTTTTACATCACAAACATTAAGCAACATGAAAAGAAATAGTCTTCAAGTAGCATAGTTCACAAATAGCCATAATCACGCAAGGCATATAGGACAGGAAATCACTCCAATGAATCATCGTTAGGCATATCGTCCTCAGGTACCTGTTCTTGATCTTCTTCACCTGAGATGATAAAAGAGGGTGAGTCCTTATGAACTCAGCGAGGGGGAACGAGAAATAGGTTTTGAAACTCATTTTTCGGTTCAACTTATGAAAATCCTTTTGCAAGCATGAATATAGTACAATTAAGTACATAACAATAATATAAAAGTAAAGGAACACAATTACCAGTCTTTCCTCCCCGAGGTTCTCCTGGAACCAAGCGAGAGTACTTATACATAAAGAAAAAGGATACGGTGAGCTTTTGCTCTCAGTAGTTGTGGCCGACTTTAAATCATCCCCTTAACACGCCAAGTGGGTGTACTCCAGATGTACCCCGAAATCCTACGACCCAACTTTTCGAGGAAGTCTAGCCCCCAAGCAAGAGAGGGAATGGGACAGTGGTAGTCACGGGTGCACCGGCAAGCCCGATGCCGCCCGGTGTGCGTGATCGCTACCACGCCACAGACTGAAAGGTTGCAACCTTGTATGCAATGCACATTTATGACATTTAATATATCACATTAGGAGGACAACAAAGTAGGTTGCCTCCGGACAGTCATAAGATTGCACATTGACAAGTAAACAAGCGAGGCACGAATAGACAAGTAATTTCACTTGAAAAGCATATGGAGTTATATGAACATTAAACGGACAACCATGTAACACATGTAAATCAAGTCATATAACTCATTTCAAAGTCCATGTAATCAAATATTAAGATTATTCAACATGCAACAAAATCTACATGGGCTCGGATGCAAGAAAAGCTTATTTGTCAACATGCAATGATCAAAATCACATTTAAGGCTATAAGGGCATCTACGGGCAGCCTACTAAGCATATAATTTCACACAATATCCAAATGATCAACACTTAGCAAGACTACCTAGTCATTAGGGTTTCCATTTCATGCATATCGGTGCAATTTAAGCCCCAAACCAATTCAAAATCAATCTCAAGCCATGCATCATTTAATTCAACATCCTCAAACATTCAAAACAGTCCACACAACATCCCAAAGCTACAATCCCAAGCATTTATTTCAACAAGAGAAGTTACAACAATTTTTCTAAGCATAACACTAAGTGAAACCCTTACTGCAATAGGCTGTTTTCTCACAATCATTAAGATAAGAAAAAAATCTCCAATTCCAGTGAATAAGATTTCAAATTAAATCTTAAGAAGTGAAATAAAATCAGTAACAAACCTTGCATCATTTGGAGTTCGGGATCATTAGTTGTAGCCAAAACAGTGGGATAGCACAAAACTGTCCAGATTTGCACACATTTCGATAATTGACGTCTTTGAGGTCCTTAGGGTCAGATTTAGCCTTAATCCATTTCTGACAAAAATGTCCAGAACTGAAAAATCTAGTATCACAATAAATTTCATGCATTTTGGACATCATTTAATAAGTAAAATCTGGTTCGTTCTACAAGGTCAGTGCATCTGCCAAAACCTGCTTCATTTTTCCAGATTTCCAGATTTAGACACATTTTAATGATTTGCCATTTTGAGGACCTTAGAGTCGAAATTAGCTTTGGCCTATTTCTGTGAAAATTCAAAACTGGCAAAACTAGTTACCTATCAATTTTCATGCATTTTCAACATCATTTGCCTAGCCAAACGCACCTTCAAACAACAGGTCAGAGAGCTGTCACATAATCCGACTTCACCTATCATCACTTTCAAGCCAAAATCTTGCCATGCATGGTTGAAGAAGCTTATGAAGGAACATATAACTCAAGTACAGAAGCAAAGACATACCTTTATGAGCATGCATGTGAAATTTTGAAGGATTTTCAAAAGGTTTTAGCCCTCACCTTAGCAATCAACCAAGAAGATGCGCAAAACTTGTTGAAGCATAATTTTCTCCTTCTCCTTTGCCTAGCCGAGGTTCCAACTGGATTTTCTCTATTTTTCCCAGCTTAGTGACCAAGCTCTTAGTACATGCATGTGGTTAGAACAAGAAGAAAAGAAATGGAAGCTTAAAAACTCACCTAGGGCCAAAATGAAGACTCTATGTGCTTGCATGCATCTTTTGAGCTAACTACTTGTTTTCCTTTGCTTGGGCTTGCCTTGAATGACCTTAGGATGATGAAGATGAGTTGTGAAGTGAAGAGAATCAGCCAAGGCTGAGAGAGAGAGAAAAAAATGAGAGGGAGAGAGAGAAGATTGAGGAAGAAAGAAGAAATGACAAAAAAAATGAAGGCCTTTGCAACTTTGATGACCATGTCGGCCTTGAGCTTGATGATTCAGATTTTTGTGTCTTCAAGGTGTGATTTTAAAATGTTAGCGTGGGCAAAGAGGGTTTGGTCGAGTAGGGTAGAGTTTTGAGGTGGTTTTGAGCAATTTTTTATGCATGTGTCATAGTTTGTCTAAGCATGCATAGTTAAAAGAATAATTGTTTAATCCTTGCTCAAATGTCTTGGTATGGCCGGCTATAGCATGTGTAAATTCTGAATTTTTGTCATCATTTGAGTGTTATTTAATTGGGTGTTGGAAGTGCAAAAAGAATAAGGAATAAAGAATGAGAAATGCTTAGTGTTTAGTAAAATTTTGTCTTCTAGTGAGTTGAATTAGTAATTTAATAATAGTTAGTGGATTTTATAGGATTAATTAATGACTTGTGCTTCGTGTAAGATGCTTTCTTGATTAGCGTGAGGGCACGCTTTCCTAGGTCTAGGGCACGAACTACGAGGTAGGACACAAACTACGAGGTAAGACACGAACTACGAGACGAATTCACGTTTTTCAAGTAAATGCACGCAACCCTAAATGAATGCACGTAATTCAATGCATGGCACACAAAACGAACACAGTTCTCAAACCTTGGTCAATGCACGCAAAACTAGATTAGGGCATACGAAACGAGGTATCACGCGCAAATCGAGGTCTCGCACGTAATTCAAGGTCAAGACACATATATCTAGGTATGTGGTACATCGAGGATTAGGGCATACAATTCTAAGTCAAGGCACGTATGACGAAGCATGCACGAAAACCAAGATAGGGCACGCAATCCAAGATCAGTAAAATAATTCTAGGTCTAAGGCACATAAATCGAGGTAACACACATTATTCGGGGTCGGGCCTCATACCGTTGGAAAGCTGTCCGAGAGCTCTACGACAGAGGCAACAAGCCTGCTCGACTGCGCCTGTTTTCGGAGCCCAAAATCGAACATTTTCATCAGTTTCAGGACATTTTTCTTGTTCTGTGCTATTTTTTCATCCCGAATCGTACGTCGTGAGCCGCGAAAAGGACGACAACATAATCCATCACATTTCTATTATCAAATCCCAATGCACCTTGGGCAAGACAACTTCGCTTCACGTAGGGGCTAGGCCCGCAAACTGAGGGCGTGGGGCAGGGGACGAGGTCTCCGTCACTAACTTTTGATCCGTAAGGAGTTACGTGGCGCACAGCATGCTGTTGGAAAGCTTTCCGAGAGCTCTACGACGGGGGCAGCAAAATTGCTCGGCTGCGCCTATTTTCATATTTCAAAATCGAACGTTTTCATCAGTTTTGGGACACTTTTCTTCTTTTGCGCGGTTTTTCCGTCCCGGATCGTACGTCGTGAGCCGCGAAAAGGACAACAACCTAATTCATCAGATTTCTATTACCGAATCCTATGCCACTTTGGGCAAGACAACTTCGCTTCACGTAGAGGCTGTGCCCGCAAACTGAGGGCGTTAGGCTTAGGACCCGGTCTCTGTCACTCCGGTGCCCATAACTTTTGATCCGTAAGGAGTTACGCGATGCACAGCATACCGTTGGAAAGCTCTCCGAGAGCTCTACGACGGGGGCAGCAAGTCTACACAACTGCGCCTATTTTCGGGGCCCAAAAATGAACATTTTCATCAGTTTCTGGACACTTTTCTCCTTTTGCGCTGTTTTTCTGTCCCATATCGTACTTCGTAAGCCGCGAAAGGACGACAACCTAATCCATCACATTTCTATTACTGAATGCCAAGGCACTTTGGGAAAGATAAATTCACTTCACGTAAAGGCTGGGCCCCTAAAACGAGGGCGTAGAGCTTGTGACTAGGTATCCGTCGCCCCGGTCCCCATAACTTTTGATCCGTAAGAAGTTACGCGGCGACCAACATACCATTGGAAAGCTCTCTGAGAGCTCTACGATGGGGACAAAAAGCCTGCTCAGTTGCGCCTATTTTTGGAGCCCAAAATTGAACGTTTTCATCAGTTTTAGGATACTTTTCTTCATTTGCGCTATTTTTTCATCCCAGATCATACGTCGTGAGCCGCGAAAAGGACGATAACCTAATGCATCGCATTTCTATTACCGAATCCCACGGCACCTTGGGCAAGAAAACTTCGCTTCACGTAGTGGCTGTGTCACGCCCCAACGCGACCTATAGAGGTTAGACTAGGGAGTGATCTAGAAATTCAAGTCCTTTCATGTACTTAATCGTTCAAGAAGGTTTAACACTTAACGTTTAGCCTAAACTCCACTAATTCGTCAGAAATCCGGCAGCATGATGGCTGTAATTGGGCTCTTTAGTTTGACCTAATTTTCTAAAGACCTTAAAACTTTCAGTCTCAAATTCATTTCCAACTAAGATTACTATTTATCACCAATTGAAATGCCTACTAGTTATCTCGAAGTCTCGTTTGATTAACAACCTAGCATGATAACTCTGTCTCGTTTGTTTGTTAATCCCTGTTATAAAAGTACATGTTGATCTTAGCCTACCAATGAGTACCTGCTTAAGATTGGATAGATTCATTTACTTAATCCTTTACCTGATACTTCATAAGCCTGTGATAGATACTAACCAGTAGTGATAGATACTATGCATCGATTACCGAGGATTAAACCAAGTGACCGTCAAGAATAAATACACACTTCCATTGATCGACGAGTTGTTTGATCAACTTCAGGGAGCCAAAATGTATTCGAAGCTCGACTTGAGATAAGACTCCAGTTCCTAGAGTTCAGGCCCGAGCTTATGCTATTGAGTGTGAGGAGCTTCCTGAGGAGACCACTGTTGTTGAAGGTACATTCTTGATACTGAATCAACCTGTTAGGGTGCTAATTGATCCAGATGCTACTCATTCATTTATTACTCCCTTATGTGTGCAACGTGTGAAACTACGAGTTGTATATTTGCCACTACACAAGTTCAATCGACCTTGTTGTCTGAATTGCGAGAGGCTCAACAGAAGGACCAACAGTTTCAGAAGATTAAAGAAAGCAACACAGATTTCAAGTTTCATGATGATGGTATTTGGAGGTTCAGGAATCGAATTTGTGTTCCTAATGATCCAGAGTTGAAAAAGAAGATTCTTGAAGAAGCCCATAATTCAAGATACACTATGCACCCCGACGGAACAAAGATGTACTGGGAGTTGAAGCAACACTATTGGTGCAATAACATGAAGAGAGAGATTGGTGGGGTTGTGGGACGGTGTTTGACTTGCCACAGAGTCAAAGTAGAACATCAACGACCGGCATGTTTATTTCAACCGTTGGAAATTCCTCAATGGAAATGGGAACATATAACCATGGACCTTGTCATGGACCTGCCCAGGTCACAAAAGGGTCATGACGCCGTTTGGGTCATAGTGGATAGATTGACTAAGTTAGCGCACTTTTTACCGATGAACAAGGAGGATAGTCCTGAGAAATTAGGAGATATGTATGTGGCGGATATTGTAAGATTGCACGGGATGCTTGTGAGTATTGTATCGGATAGGGATCCTTGTTTTACTTCCCGATTTTGGAAGAGATTGCAAGAAGCTTTAGGAACGAAGTTGAGTTTCAGCACGGCTTATACCCCCAGACTGATGGACAATCTGAGAGAACTATTTAGATTCTGGAAGATATGCTGAGGGCGTGTGTTTTAGATTTCGGGAAAGGTTGGGAGAAATATCTGCCTTTAGCGGAGTTTGCTTATAATAATAGTTATCAGGTCACCATCGGGATGGCCCTATTTGAGGCATTGTATGGACGCAAGTGTCGATCCCTAATTTACTGGGATGAAGTAGGTGAGACAAAGACTTTTGACCCGACCCTTCTACCTGAACTTATGAAGACTGTTGATAACGTCCACCTCATCCGAAAATGGATGCTTACCGCCCAAAGCAGGCAGAAAAGTTATGTAGACCGACGGAGATGGAGTCTAGAGTTTGAGGTCGGCGACAAGGTGTTCTTGAAGATATCACCTCGGAGGGGACTGATTAAACACGGCAAGGGTGGAAAGTTGAGCCCGAGGTTTGTAGGACCATTTGGGATAATTGAGAAGGTTGGCAAATTGGCATATTGTCTGGAACTATCCCAAAACCTCTCCAATATTCACGACATCTTTCATGTTTTAATGCTACGGAAGTATCACCCTGATCCATCGCATATCTTGGAGCCAGAGCCGTTGCAGCTTCGGGAGAACTTGTCTTGTGAATAGAAGCCCATTCGGATCCTAGACCAGCAAGATCGAGAGTTGCGCAACAAATCTATACCGATGGTGAAAGTGTTATAGGATCACCATGGAGTTGAAGAAGCAACGTGGGAAAGGCGAGACCAGATAGAGCAACAGTATCCAGCATTATTTCAAAGGTAAAATTGAATTTTGGGACGGAATTCTTTTAAGGAGGGGAGGATGTGAGGGCTAAAAGTCTTTTGAAAAGCTTTCAAAAACCACATGCATGCCTTCATATGTCTATTTTTACCTCTGAACTTGTGATATATGTGTGTACATGAGCTTTTGTAAACATGCATGGCAAGATGTTTGGCTAGAATTTGAAGATAGGTGAAATCGAGTAAATGGTAGTTTTATGACTTGTTGGAGCGAAGTGAATTTGACCAGGTAAATGGTGTTGAAAATATATGAAAATTGGTAAGTGACTAGTTTTGCCAGTTCTGAGAATTTTTCAGAGAAATAGACCAAAGCCAATTTTGATTCTATGGTCCCCAAAATGGCAAAATATCGAAAGGTGTCCAAATCTGGAAAAATCTGGAAAATGAAGCAGGTTTTTGGCAGTTCACTATCCTTGTAGAATGAACCAGTGTTGACTTAGCAATTGATGTCTAAAATGCATAAAATTTGGTAGACTGATATATTTTTCAGTTCTGGACATTTTTGTCAGAAATAGACTAAGGCTAAATCTGACCCTAAAGTTCTTAAAAAAGACAAGTGTTGAAATGTTTACCAATCTGGACAGTTTTGCGTAGTCTTACGGTTTTGGCTATAACTCTTGAACCCGAACTCCAAATGATGCGAGGTTTGTTTCTAGATTTATTTCACTACTTAAGCTATAATTTGAAATTTTGTTCACTGGAATTGGATATTGTTTTCTTGTCTCAATGATTGTGAGAAAACAGACCATTGCAGTGAGGTTTTCATCTAGTGATATACTTTGAAAATTATTGTAACTTCTCTTGTTGTATTAAAAGCTTGTGATTGTGGCACTTGGATATTGTGTGGACTGTTTTGAACGATTGAGAATGTTTAATTAATCGATGCATGGCTTGACTTAATTACGTGACAACTTGTGGCTTAATCGCACGGGTGAGCATGAATTGAAACCCTAATGACTAGGAAAACCTGACAAGTGTTGATCCTATGGTTATCGTGTCTAATTATTTGATTAGTGGGCTTCGCGTAGTTTTCCTTATAGCCCTAAATGTGATTCCGATGATTACATGTTGACAAGTAGACATTTCTTGCACCCGGTCCCGCGTAAACGTCGTTACATGGCTGCCTATTTAATATTCATATGTGTTGTCCTTTATTTGATTTCGTGAACCCCGAAATGAGTTATATGACTTCATTTACATGCGTTACATGGCTGCCCGTTTAATATTAATATAACTCCATGTGCTTTACGAGTGAAATTACTTGTCATATCGTGCCTCACGTGTTTACTTGTCAATGTGCAATCTTATGACTGCTCGGAGACAACCTACCTTGTTGTCCTCCTAATGTGATATATTAAATGTCATAAATGTGCATTGCATACAAGGTTACAACCTTTCATTCTGGTGTGGTAGCGTTTCACGCACACCGGGCAGCATCAGGCTTGCCGGTGCAACCATGACTACCATTGTCCAATTCCCTCTCTCGCTTGGGGGCTAGACTTCCTCGGAGAGTTGGGTCATAGGATCTCGGGATACATCCGGAGTACACCCATTTGGCGTGATAAGTGGATGATTTGAAGTCGGCAGCAACAACTGATACCGAAAATGAACTGAGAGCAAAAGCTCACCATATCTTTTTCACTATGTGTATAAGTACTCTCGCTTGGTTCCTAGAGGACCTCGGGGAGGAAAGACGGGTAATTGTGTTCTTTTTTTATATTACATTATGAACTTACTTGTGATATATGTCATACTTGCAAAAAGGGTTTTTATAAGTTGAACCGGAAAGAAAGTTTCAAAACTTATTTCTCGTTCCCCCTCGCTGAGTTCATAAGGACTCACCCTCTTTTATCATCTCAGGTGAAGAAGACCAGGAACAGGTACCCGAGGACAACGTGCTTATTGATGACTCATTGGAATGATTGCTTGCCCTTTGTGCCTTACTTGACTATGGCCATTTTGTGAACGATATGTTGCTTGGAGGCTATTTCTTATGTTGCTTGTTGTTGTATTGTAAATGACTCCCGTTGTAATTTGGGGTCAAATTTTGGGTTGTACTGATCATAACTAGATAGACACTCTTATGGTCGTGTTTGCTATCGCTACTAGGTAGTATCTATCACAGGCTTATGAAGTATCAGGTAAATGATTAAGTACATGAATCTATCCAATCTTAAGCAAGTACTCACTGATAAGTTAAGATCAACAGGTACTTTGTAACAAGGATTAACAAACAAACGAGACAGAGTTATCATGCTAGGTTGTTAATCATACGAGACTTCGAGATAACTAATAGACGTTTTAATTGGTGATAAATAGTAATCTTAGTTGGAAATGAATTTGAGATTGAAAGTTTTTAGGCCTTTAGAAAATTAGGTCAAACTAAAGAGCCCAATTACAGCCGTTAGACTACCGATTTTCCGGAGAATTTGTGGAGTTTAGGCTAAACGTTAAGTGTTAAACCTTCTTGAACGATTAAGTACGTGAAAGGACTTGAATGTTTAGATCACTCCCTAGTCTAACCGCCCCAACCCGACCATAAGAGTGTCTATCTAGTTATGATCAGTACAACCCAAAATTAGACCCCAAATTACAACGGGGGTCATTTACAATACAACAACAAGCAACATAAGAAATAGTCTTCAAGCAACATATCGTTCACAAAAATGGCCATAGCCAAGTAAGGCACGTAGGGCAAGCAATCATTCCAAGGAGTCATCAATAGGCACGTTGTCCTCGGGTACCTGTTCCTGGTCTTCTTCACCTGAGATGATAAAAGAGGGTGAGTCCTTATGAACTCAGCGAGGGGGAACAAGAAATACGTTTTGAAACTCTTTTTTCGGTTAACTTATGAAAAACCTCTTTTTGAAAACATGTCACATATTACAAGTAACAAGGTACGCAAGTATAAGAATCAAATTGAGTAACAAATACAATTACCAATCATTTCAAGGATACGGTGAGCATTTGCTCTCAATATCGATTTCGATATGATTGTTGAGGCCGACTTCAATAATCCACTTATCGCTCCCATTTGGGTGTACTCCGGATGTACCCCGAAAACCTACGACCCAACTCTCCGAGAAAGTCTAGCCCCCAAGCGAGAGAGGGAATTGGACAATGGTAGTCACGGTTGCACTGGCAAGCCCGATGTTGCCCGGTGTGCGTTAAACGCTAGCACGCCAGAATGAAAGGTTGCAACCTTGTATGCAATGCACATTTATGGCATTTAATATATCACATTAAGAGGACAACAAAGTAGGTTGCCTCCGAGTAGTCATAAGATTGCACATTGGCAAGTAAACACACGAGGCATGATATGATAGGTAATTTTACTTGTAAAGCACATGGAGTTATATGAATATTAAACGGGAAGCCATGTAACACATGTAAATCAAGTCATATAACTCATGTGAATCAAGTCATATAACTCATTTCGAAGTTCACGTAATCAAATAATAAGGTCATACAACATGTAACGACATTCACGTGGGACCGGGTGCAAGAAAGGTCTACTTGTCAACTTGTAATCATCGGAATCACATTTAGGGCTATAAGGGAAACTACGGGCAGCCTACTAATCATATAATTAAACACGATATCCATAGGATCAACACTTAGCGAGTTTTCCTAGTCACTAGGGTTTCAATTCATGCTTACCCGTGCGATTAAGCCCCAAGTTGTCACGTAATTAAACTCAAGCCATGCATCGATTAATTAAAACACCCTCAATCATTCAAAAAAGTCCACACAACATCCAAGTGCCATAATCCCAAGCATTTAATACAACAAGAGAAGTTACCATAATTTTCAAAGCATATCACTAGATGAAAACCTCACTGCCATGGTCTGTTTTTCCACAATCATTTAGACAATCAAACAATCTCCAATTCCAGTGGAAAAAATGTCAAATTAAAGTCTAAGGAGTGAAATAAATCCAAAAACAAACCTCGCATCATTTGGAGTTCAGGTTCAAGAGTTATAGCCAAAACCGTGCGACTACGCAAAACTGTCCAGTTTTGTACACATTTCAATACTTGTCATGTTTTAGGGCCTTAGGGTCAGATTTAGCCTTAGTCTATTTCTGACAAAAATGTCCAGAACTGAAAAATATAGAAATCTACCAAATTTCATGCATTTTAGACATCAATTTCTAAGTCAAAAATGGTTCGTTCTACAAGGACAGTGAACTGCCAAAAACCTGCTCCATTTTCCAGATTTGGACACCTTTCGATGTTTTGCCATTTTGGGGACTTAGAGTCAAAATTGGCCTTGGCCTATTTCTATGGAAAATGCTCAGAACTGGCAAAACTAGTCACCTACCAATTTTAACGCATGTTCAACATCATTTTCCTGGGAAAATTCACTTCGCTCCAACAAGTCAGAAAACTGCTATTTCCACGATTTCACCTATCTTCAAATTCTAGCCAAATATCTTGCCATGCATGTTTACAAAAGCTCATGTACACACATATATCACAAGTACAGAGGTAAAAATAAACATATGAAGGCATGCATGTGGATTTCGAAAGCTTTTAGAAAGGATTAACCCTCACCTTAGTAACTTTATCAACAAAGGATGCTCAAAACTCTTGGAGATGCACAAATGGTCTCTTTTCCTTGTTTGGCCGAGGGATATTGCTTGTTTCCTTAATTCCTAGCTAAGTTACCATGCCCTTAGTATGTGCATGTGGTTAGAACAAAAAAAAGGAAATGAAATAGAAGCTATCAACA
The DNA here is from genome assembly GCA_037974665.1 of Ehretia macrophylla. Taxonomy (NCBI): domain Eukaryota; kingdom Viridiplantae; phylum Streptophyta; class Magnoliopsida; order Boraginales; family Ehretiaceae; genus Ehretia; species Ehretia macrophylla. The sequence goes on along the minus strand of CM075772.1, from coordinate 55,806,461 downwards.
TACCTAAGCCGAAATGAAGGTTCTATGAGCTTGCATGTATGTCTTTTGCATTCTAGCTTGCTTGCTCAAGTTCCTTAGTTTCTTGTATGTCTTGAAGAACCTTAGGATGATGAGCTTAAGCTATGGAGACTAGAATTGCAGCTAAGGCTGAGAGAGAGAGAGAGGAAATGAGGGAGTGAGAGAATGGGAGAAAGAAAAATGAAATGCTTGTGAGGTATGAAGTGTTGTGTGTGAGTGTGTCGGCCTAGGGCCTTGAAAATTCTGATTTTTGTGTTTTCAAGAGCATGGTTTTGAATCACCTTAGCATGGGCAATTGAGGGTGGCGGGATTTTGGTGTATTGGGTAGGGTTTTGAGTCATTTTTTTATGCTTTGTGTTATAGGTTGTCTAAGTTTAATTTTGAAATTGCAAAGCATTGTCAAATGCTCCATGTGGTCGGCCAAGCTAGTGGAAAATTCTGAATTTTTGTCTTGGTTGAGCTTATTTTATTGCATGTGCTTGGAATATGCAAAAGAATAAAGAATAAAGAATAAGAATGTTTACCTTTTGGTACAATTTCGTCTTCCAGTGAGTTGAATTAGCAATTTAATATTAGTTAGTGGAGTTTGTAGGATTAATTAATGATCTAGTGCTTTGTGTAAGATGCTTTCTTTATTAGCGTGTGGGCACGCTTACCTAGGTCTAGGGTACACACTACGAGATAAAGCATGAACTACGAGATGAAAGCACGTTTTTCATGTAGATGCACGTAACCCTAAATGAATGCACGTAATTCAATGCAAGGCACACTAAACAAAACACGACTCTAAAACCTAGGTCAAGACACACAAATCTAGGTTATGGCAGATGAAACGAGGCATTGCACGCAAATCGAGATCGGGCCTCACATCCTCCCCACCTTAAAAGAATTTCGTACCGAAATTCGATATTACCTTTGAAATAATGCCGGATACTGTTGCTCCATCTGGTCTCGTCTTTCCCACGTTGCTTCTTCAACTCCATGGTGATCCCATAACACTTTCACCATCGGTATAGACTTGTTGCGCAACTCCCGATCTTGCTGGTCTAGGATCCGAATAGGCTTCTCTTCATAAGACAAGTTCTCCCGAAGCTGCAACGGCCTGGATCCAAAATGTGTGATGGATCAGGGTGATACTTCCGTAGCATTGAAACATGAAAGATGTCATGAATATTGGAGAGGTTTTGGGGTAGTTCCAAGCGATACGCCAATTTGCCAACCTTCTCAATTATCCCAAATAGTCCTACAAACCTTGGGCTCAACTTTCAACCCTTGCCGTGTTTACTCAGTCCCCTCCGAGGAGATATCTTCAAGACCACCTTGTTGCCGACCCCAAACTCTACACACCGTCTCCGTCAGTCTGCATAACTTTTCTGCCTGCTTTGGGTGGTAAGCATCCATTTACGGATGAGGTGGATATTATCAACAGTCTTCATAAGTTTAGGTAGAAGGGTCGGGTAAAAAATCTTCGTCTCACCAACTTCATCCCAGTAAATTGGGGATCGACACTTACGTCCATATAATCCCTCAAATAGAGCCATTTCGATAGTGGACTGATAATTGTTATTATAAGCGATCTCCGCTAGGGACATATATTTCTCCCAACCTTTTCCGAAGTCTAAAACACACGCCCTCAGCATATCCTCCAGAATTTAAATAGTTCTCTCAGATTGTCCATCAGTTTGAGGGTGATAAGCCGTGCTGAAACTCAACTTCGTTCCCAAAGCTTCTTGCAATCTATTCCAAAATCGGGAAGTAAAACGAGGATCCCTATCTGATACAATACTCACAGGCATCCCGTGCAATCTTACAATATCTGCCACATACATATCTCCCAGTTTCTCAGGAATATCCTCCTTGTTCATCGGTAAGAAGTGTGCTGACTTGGTTAATCTATCCACTATGACCCAAATAGCGTCATGACCCTTTTGTGACCTAGGCAGGTCCATGACAAAGTCCATAGTTATACGTTCCCATTTCCATTGAGGAATTTCCAACGGCTGAAGTAAACCTGCTGGTCGTTAATGTTCTGCTTTGACGCTCTGGCAAGTCAAACACCGTGCCACAAACTCGGCAATCTCTCTCTTCATGTTATTCCACCAATAGTGTTGCTTCAAATCCCGGTACATCTTTGTTCCGCCAGGGTGGATAGTGTATCTTGAGTTATAGGCTTCTTCAAGAATCTTCTTTTTCAACTCTGGATCATTAGGAACACAAATTCGATTCCTGAACCTCCAAGTACCATCATCATGAAACTTGAAATCTGTGTTGCTTTTTTTAATCTTCTGAAACTGTTGGTCCTTCTGTTGAGCCTCTCGCAATTCAGACAACAAGGTCGATTGAACTTATGTAGTGGCAAATAGTAACCCTTTTTGAGTCAATTGTGGTTTCCACAAAAATGCTTCCTCTAACAACTCCTGCACCTTAACTTCCAGTTTTGCCATGCTTGCTTTCCGACTTAAGGCATCTGCAACTACATTCGCTTTACTAGGCCCATAATTGATTGTGCAGTTATAATCATCCAAAAGCTCCATCCACCGCCTTTGCCTTATATTCAACTCTTTTTGTGAGAACAAGTGTGAGGCCCGACCCCGATTTGCGTGCGAAATCTAACTTCGTGTGCCCTAACCTAGATTTGCGTGCCATGACCTAGGTTTGAGAATTGTGTTTAATTTTGTGTGCCTTGCATTGAATTACATGCATTCATATAGGGTTGCGTGCGTTTATTTGAAAAATGTGCATTCGTCTCGTAGTTCGTGTTCTACCTCGTAGTGCGTGCCTTAGACCTAGGAAAGCGTACCTTCACGCTAATCAAGAAAGCATCTTCCACGAAGCACTATGCTATTAAACAATCCTACAAAGTCCACTATCAATATAATAATCCTAAACCAATTCACTAGAAGACAAAAATTCACCAAAAACAAAACATTCCTTATTTTTTATCCATTATTCTTTTTGCACTTCTAGATACAATTAGAATAATGCTCAAGATGACACAAATTCAGCCATTTTATTAGCCTTGGCCGACCATACCATGGTTTTTGCACAAGGTTTGAGCAAATTATTTTATTCTATTGCATGCTAAGACAAACTATGACTCAAAGCATTAAAAAATTGCTCAAATTTCCCTCAATCTCCTCACCATTCTCGGCCATAACACCTTGTCATGCTAGAAATTTCAAAATTTAAAGCATTTTGAAGACAAAAGCTGAAATTGAAAGCCTCAAGGCCGAGCATGCTCCTCAAGTTGTAAAGCTTTTGTTTTATTTTCATTTCCTTCATTTCTTCCTCTCACATTTCTCTCTCACTTTCATTTTCCTCTCTCATACTCGGCCTTGGCTGAGCTCTCACCATCCTTGCTCATCTTTATCACACCTTAGTCGAACAAGGCAAGCAAATCATCCAAGCAACTCAAGCAAACAAGCTAGAGTTCGAAAATAACACATGCATGTGCATTGAAGCTTCATTTTCTGCCTAGGTAAGCTTCTTGACATCCATTTCTTTTGTTCAAGTTCTAACTACATGCATGCACTAAGAGATTGATCACTAAGCTAGGAAAAATAGAGAAAAGCTAGTGGGATTTCGGCTAGACAAAGGAAAGGAGAAGATTTGAGCTTCAACAAGGTTTTTGAGCATCTTTTAGTTGATTGCAAAGGTGAGGGTTAAAACCTTTTGAAAACTCTTTAAAAACTCACATGCATGCTCATAAATGTGTGTATTTGCCTCTGTACTTGAGATATATGGTCGTTCATAAGCTTAAACAACCATGCATGGCAAGATCTTGGCTTGAAAATGATGCTAGGTGAAGTCGAAATGGATGACAGCTCTCTGACCAGTCTGTTCGAGGTAAGTTTAGCTAAGCAAATTATGTTGAAAATGCTTGAACATTTGTGGGTGACTATTTTGGACAGTTTTGAACATTTTTCCCAGAAATAGGCTGAATCTAATTTTGAATCTAAGGTCCTCAAAATGGAAAATCATTAAAATGTGACCAAATCTGGAAATCTGGAAAAATGAATCAGGTTTTGGCAGATGCACTGACCTTGTGGAACGAACCATATTTGACTTAGTAATTGTTGTCCAAAATCCATGAAATTTGGTGTTCTACTATATTTTTCAGTTCTGGACAATTTTTTCAGAAATGGACCAAAGCTCAAACTGACCCTAAGGACCTCAAAAATGTCAATTTCTGAAAAGTGTGCAAATCTGAACAGTTTTGTGTTACCTCACTGTTTCGGCTATAACTAATGATTCTGAACTCCAATTGATGCAAGGCTTGTTTCTGATTTTAGTTAACTTCTTAAGATTTAATTTTACATCTTATTCACTGAATTTGGAGATTGTTTGATTATCCTATTGATTGTGGGAAAACAGCCTATTGCAGTAAAGGGTTCATTTAGCTACGTGCTTGGGAAATTGTTGTAACCTCTCTTGTGGTTCTATTTGTGTGGAAATGTGGTGTCGGGATGTTATGTGGACTGTTTTGAGTACTTGAGGATGCTTGAATTGAATGATGCATGACTTGAGAATGATTTTGAGTTGACTTAAGGTTTTAATCACACAATTAAGCATGAAATGGAAACCCTAATGACTAGGTAGTTTTGCTAAGTGTTGATCTTTTGGTTATTGTATGGAAATTATATGCTTAGTGGGCTACCCGTAAATGTTTCATAACTTCAAATGTGAATTTGACCATGGCATGTTGTTAAATAAGCTTTTCTTGCTACCGAACCCGTGTTAATTTCACTGCATGTTGAGTAATCTTATCACTTGATTACGTGGGCTTCTTAATGAGTTATATGGCCTGTTTTACATGTGTTACATGGCTGCCCGTTTAATTTTCATATAACTCTTTATGCCTTTCAAGTGAAATTTCCTGTCTTATCGTGTCCTGCTTGTTTACCTATCAATGTGCAATCTTATGACTGTCCGGAGGCAACCTACTTTGTTGTCCTCCTACTGTGATATATTACCTGTCATGAATGTGTATTGCATACAAGGTTGCAACCTTTCCTGTTGACATGGTAGCGATCACGCACACCGGGCGGCATCGGGCTTGCCGGTGCACCCGTGACTACCATAGTCCCATTCCCTCTCTCGCTTGGGGGCTAGACTTCCTCGGAGAGTTGGGTCGTAGGATTTTGGGGTACATCCAGAGTACACCCACCTGGCGTGTTTGGGGATGATTTGAAGTCGGCCGCAACAACTGATCCTGGAACTGATCTGAGAGCAAAAGCTCACTGTATCATTTTTACTATGTGTATAAGTACTCTCGCTTGGTTCCTAGAGAACCTCGCGGTGGAAAGACCGGTATTCCTGTTCTGTACTTGTGTTTTTGTACTTGTATTTCTGTTGTATTCATGTTTGAGAAAGGGATTTTCATAAGTTTAACCGGAAAATGAGTTTCAAAACTTATTTCACGTTCCCCCTCGCTGAGTTCATAAGGACTCACCCTCTTTTATCATCTCAGGTAAAGAAGAACAGGTATAGGAACCCGAGGACAATGTACCTAATGATGAACCCCTGGAGTGATTGCCTGTTATTGTTGTTTTGCTTGAACGTGACTACTTGTGTACCATGTGCTGCTTGAAGACCATTTATTTTGTGTTGTTTGTTTTTCCTAATGTAAACGACCTCTGTTGTAATTTGGGGTCTAATTTTGGTTTGTACTTATATTAAGTAGACTGATGCTAGACATAACACTATTGTGATCATTTTGCTTTTATCACCGATAGTATCTATCTTAGGTTATGACACTTTGGTTAAGATCTAAGTAAATGAACTTATCCAATCTTAACAGGTACTTGCTATTGAGCTAAGATCAACATGTATATTTGTAACGAGGACAAATAAGCAAACGAGACATAGTATCATGCTAGGCTATAAATCAAACGGGACGTCGAAATAACCAATAGGCAATCCAATCGATAGTAAATTAGTAATCTTAGTTGGAAATGAATTTGATATGGTAAACTTTGAGGCGTTTAGAGAATTAGGTTAAACCAAATGGCCAATTACAGCCGTTATGCTTCCGATTTTCCGGAAAAACTTTGGAGTTTAGACTAAATCATTAGGTGTTAATCTTCATAAACAGCGAAGTACATAATATTACTTGCATGTTAGTTCACACCCTAGTCTAACCTTATAGGCCGGGTTGGGGGCGTGACATCAAGCTCTTGTGATCAGTAAACACCTCGAACTTGTTACCCCACAGATAGTGCCTCCATTTCTTGAGTGCAAACACAATAGCTGCTAACTCCAAATCATGCGTCGGGTAGTTCAATTCATACGGCTTCAGTTTCCTAGAGGCATACGCAATCACTCTACCATTTTGCATCAACATACAACCCAGTCCTTCCTTCAAAGCATCGCTATAGATTACAAAGCCTTGACTCCCTTCAGGCAACACAAGAACATGTACGGTAGTCAATCTTTTCTTCAATTCTTGGAAGCTGTTCTCACACTTGCCATCCCATACAAACTTCGTTTTCTTTTGAGTGAGCTTTGTAAGTGGTCCTGCAATCTTTGAGAAATCCTTCACAAACCTCTAATAATAGCCGGCTAGACCAAGAAAACTCCGAACTTTCGTAACATTTTCTGACTTCTTCCAAGACATCACCGTTTCTATCTTTGCTGGATCCACTGCTATTCCTTCTTGGGATATGATGTGCCCCAAGAATGCAATCTGTTGCAACCAAAATTCGCATTTGCTAAACTTTGCAAACAATTGATGCTCTCGAAGTTTCTGCAATACCAATCGCAGATGTTGTTCATGCTCAGCCTCGGATTTCGAGTATACCAAAATATCATCAATAAAGATCACCACAAATTGGTCCGAGTAGGGTTGAAACACCTTATGCATCAAGTCTATAAAAGCTGCAGGGGCGTTAGTCAGCCCAAATGGCATCACCACCTATTGATAATACCCATATCTCGTCCTGAAAGCCATTTTAGGCACATCCTCCTTTTTGATCCGCAACTGATAGTACCATTGCCTCAAGTCGAGCTTCGAGTACACTTTGGCTCCCTGAAGTTGATCAAACAACTCGTCGATCAGTGGAAGTGGGTATTTGTTCTTGACGGTCACTTGGTTCAATCCTCGGTAATCGATGCATAGTCCCAGCGTTCCGTCTTTCTTCTTTACAAATAGGACTGGCGCGCCCCATGGAGAAGAGCTTGGTTGAACAAACCCCTTCTTCAACAATCCTTGCAATTGGTCCTTCAGTTCTTGTAGCTCGGCTGGTACCATACGATAGGGAGCTTTAGATATCGGCTGGGTGCCAGGAAGTAATTCTATGATGAACTCGATCTCCCGATTTGGGGGTAAACCAGGCAATTCTTTTGGAAACACATCCTCATTATCTTTAATCACTGGCATCTCTTCCAACTTAGCTTTGTCCGACGGCTTGTTGATGAGGTAAGCTAAGTATCCACTACACCCTTTTCTCAAGGACTTCACTACTTTCATAGATGAAATGATAGAACTCCCGGTGAAGTCTCTTAGATCCATTACCTCCAATATTGGTTGACCAGGTATCTGGAATGTTACAATCTTTGTCCGGAAATCTAGTTGGGCATGATGCTTTGCCAACCAGTCCATCCCTAAAATGACTTCATAGTCTCGAAAGGATAATACAATAAGATTGCTTGAGAATTCCCTATCTTTAATTTGAATTTTACATGCTTTACAAGCTGAGCGAGTAACAAGTTTAGAACCCATCGGAGTACCAACTTCTACTTCGTATGACAAACATACAACTCGTAGTTTCACACGTTGCACACATAAGGGAGTAACAAATGAATGAGTAGCACCTGGATCAATTAGCACCCTAACAGGTTGATTCAGTATTAAGAATGTACCTTCAATAACAGCGGTCTCCTCTGGAAGCTCCTCGTACTCAATAGCATAAGCTCGGGCTTGAACTCTAGGAACTAGAGTCTTGCCTCTACCAGCTGGTTTAACTTCATTTTGTCCTCCTTGCCATTTAGGGCAATCCTTGATCTGATGCTGATCACTGCCACACCACACACATCGTCCTGACTTCTTCCAGCACTGGGCCTCGGTGTGACCCTTTTTGTCACAGTAAGAGCAGTTGATAGACTGAGTAGCAGGTGAACTACCTATGGATCCACGAGTAGAACAAGTTGATGGTGCTTTAGTCGGGCCATGGTTATTAACTGGTCTGTTCTGGCTTTGGCCCTGACTACGACTTTGGCTCTGGAATTTCCTCTGTTGTTCTGGAGGCTGATATGGTTTCTTGTTCGGCTGACTTGAACCGGCTCTATCAAGTTTCCTCTTCTCAACTCGGGAAGCAACAACAAGGAGAGCATAATAGGTAGTGAAGTCATGCGAAGCCAACTGATCTTGAATTTCTGGCCTCAACCCATTCGTAAATTTCTACATCTTCACCTCTGGGGTACTGACTATGTATTGAGCATAATGGGACAGTCGGTTAAAACGAGCCTCGTACTGGGCCACCGTCATGTTCAAGTGCATGAATTCCTCAATCTGCCTCTGCCTGGAAACTGCATGTACGTATTTCTCCTTGAATGCCTTAACGAAATTACCCCACAAGCGAGGTGTATGATCAGTTTCCCAAAGCGCCTCCACAGTGTGCCACCAATGCTCAGCATCCCCGTGCAACAGAAACACAGCGAACTCCACCTTTTCTTCATCAGTATAGTCAAGTGGTCTGAAAATCCTTTCAATCTCAGACAGCCAAGCCTCTGCCTTTTCATCATCAGCTTCCCCGTGGAATTTGGACGGGCGAAAGTCAAGGAACTCCCGCATTCTGCTATTTCTCCCATGGTTACCATCATTCCTGTTGTTGTTGTTGTTTGCTTCACGTGCATCTTGACGTTCCATCACTCGCGACACGCGATCCATGGCATTCGCCATCATGTTAAACATAGCCATGCCGGGATTAGTTTGATGAGCATCTCCCGTTTCTTGGGCTGACCGCTCCTATTAGTATTGTGGGTACTAGGGCCAGCCATCTATAGGAACATATTATTATGCACAATTTATTGGAATACGACAAACAAGAATTTAATGTATAAGGTATGCAGCATACAATTTTATATAGACACACAATTCTCGAAACAGTTAAGACATGTTAGTCACATAAGCACATAGAAACAGAGAAGGCACAATTGATATTGTCACACAATAACACACATAAATAAGTCATCTCAACTACCTTAGGGCTTCTACCCATGGTCTAAGAGTTAAACCCATTTAAGCAATTTAAGTTCTGATACCATTTCTCTAAGGTGTCACGCCCCAACCCGACCATAAGAGTATCTATCTAGTTATGATCAGTACAACCCAAAATTTGACCCCAAATTACAACGGGGGTCATTTACAATACAACAACAAGCAACATAAGAAATAGTCTTCAAGAAACATATCGTTCATAAAAATAGCCATAGTGAAGTAAGGCACGTAGGGCAAGCAATCATTCCAAGGAGTCGTCAATAGGCACGTTGTCCTCGGGTACCTGTTCCTGGTCTTCTTCACCTGAGATGATAAAAGAGGGTGAGTCCTTATGAACTCAGCGAGGGGGAACGAGAAATATATTTTGAAACTCTTTTTCCGGTTAACTTATGAAAAAACTCTTTTTGAAAACATTTCACGTATTACAAGTAATAAGGTACGCAAGTATAAGAATCAAATTGAGTAACAGATACAATTACCAATCATTTCAAGGATACGGTGAGCATTTGCTCTCAATATCGATTTCGATACGATTGTTGCGGCCGACTTCAATAATCCACTTATCGCTCCCATTTGGATGTACTCCGGATGTACCCCAAAAACCTACGACCCAACTCTCCGAGGAAGTCTAGCCCCCAAGCGAGAGAGGGAATTGGACAATGGTAGTCACGGTTGCACCGGAAAGCCCGATGCCGCCCTGTGTGCGTGAAACGCTACCACGCCAGAATGAAAGGTTGCAACCTTATATGCAATGCACATTTATGACATTTAATATATCACATTACAAGGACAACAAAGTAGGTTGCCTCCGAGCAGTCATAAGATTGCACATTAGCAAGTAAACACACGAGGCATGATATGACAGGTAATTTCACTTGTAAAGCACATGGAGTTATATGAATATTAAATGGGAAGCCATGTAACGCATGTAAATCTAGTCATATAACGCATGTGAATCAAGTCATATAACTCATTTCGAAGTTCACGTAATCAAATAATAAGGTCATACAACATGTAACGACGTTTACGTGGGACCGGGTGCAAGAAAGGTCTACTTGTCAACCTGTAATCATCGGAATCACATTTAGGGCTATAAGGGCAACTACGGGCAGCCTACTAATCATATAATTAAACACGATATCCATAGGATCAACACTTAGCGAGTTTTCCTAGTCACTAGGGTTTCAATTCATGCTTACCCGTGCGATTAAGCCCCAAGTTGTCACGTAATTAAACTCAAGCCATGCATCGATTAATTAAAACACCCTCAAGCATTCAAAACAGTCCACACAACATCCAAGTGCCACAATCCCAAGCATTTAATACAACAAGAGAAGTTACCATAATTTTCAAAGCATATCACTAGATGAAAACCTCACTGCCATGGTCTGTTTTCCCACAATCATTTAGACAAGCAAAAAACCTCCAATTCTAATGGAAAAAATTTCAAATTAAAGCTTAAGGAGTGAACTAAATCCAGAAACAAACCTCACATCATTTGGAGTTCGGGTTCAAGAGTTATAGCCAAAACCGTGCGACTACGCAAAACTGTCCAGTTTTTTACACATTTCAATACTTGTCATTTTTGAGGGCCTTAGGGTCAGGTTTAGCCTTAGTCTATTTCTGAAAAAAATGTCCAGAACTGAAAAATATATCAATCTACCAAATTTCATGTGTTTTAGACATCCATTTATAAGTAAAAACTGGTTCGTTCTACAAGGATAGTGAATTGCCAAAAACCTGCTCCATTTTCCAGATTTTTCCAGATTTGGATACCTTTCAGTGTTTTGCCATTTTGGGGACCTTAGAGTCAAAATTAGCTTTGGCCTATTTCTATGAAAAATTCTTAGAACTAGCAAAACTAGTCACCTACCAAATTTCAAGCCTTTTCAACATCATTTACCCTGTCAAAAGCACTTTGCTCCAACAAGTCAGAAAACTGCTATTTCCACGATTTCACCTATCTTCACATTCTAGCCAAATATCTTGCCATGCATGTTTACAAAAGCTCATGTACACACATATATCATAAGTACAGAGGTAAAAATAAACATATGAAGGCATGCATGTGGATTTCGAAAGCTTTTAGAAAGGATTAACCCTTACCTTAGTAACTTTATCAACAAAGGATACTCAAAACTCTTGGAGATGCACAAATGGTCTTTTTTCCTTGTTTGGCTGAGGGATATTACTTGTTTCCTTAATTCCTAGCTAAGTTACCATGCCCTTAGTATGTGCATGTGGTTAAAACAAAAAAAAAGGAAATGAAATAGAAGCTATCAACATACCTAAGCCGAAATGAAGGTTCTATGAGCTTGCATGTATGTCTTTTGCATTCTAGCTTGCTTGGTCGAGTTCCTTAGTGTCTTGTATGTCTTGAAGAACCTTAGGATGATGAGCTTAAGCTATGGAGACTAGAATTGCAGCTAAGGTCAAGAAAGAGAGAGAGGAAATGAGGGAGTGAGAGAATGGGAGAAAGAAAAATGAAATGCTTGTGAGGTATGAAGTGTTATGTGTGAGTGTGTCGGCCTAGGGCCTTGAAAATTCTGATTTTTGTGTCTTCAAGAGCATGTTTTTGAATCACCTTAGCATGGGCAATTGAGTGTGTCAAGATTTTGGTGCATTGGGTAGGTTTTGAGTCATTTTTTTATGCTTTGTGTCATAGGTTGTCTAAGTTTAATTTTGAAATTGCAAAGCATTGTCAAATGCCCCATGTGGTCGGCCAAGCTAGTGGAAAATTCTGAATTTTTGTCTTGGTTGAGCTTATTTTAATGTGCTTGGAATATGCAAAAGAATAAAGAATAAAGAATAAGAATGTTTAGCTTTCAGCGTAATTTCGTCTTCTAGTGAGTTGAATTAGCATTTTAATAATAGATAGTGGAGTTTGTACGATTAATTAACGATCTAGTGCTTCATGTAAGATGCTTTCTTGATTAGCATGTGGCCACGCTTATCTAGGTCTAGGGCACGCACTATGAGGTAAAGCACGAACTACGAGACGAATGCACATTTCCCAAGTAAATGCACGCAACCCTAAATGAATGCACGTAATTCAATGCAAGGCACACTAAACAAAACACGACTCTTAAACCTAGGTCAAGGCACGCAAATCTAGGTTAGGGCACACGAAATGAGGTATCGCACACAAATCGAGCTCGGGCCTCAAGTGCTGGGCCCGCAAACTGAAGGTGTGGTGCTTGGGACCAGGTCTCGGTCACTCCGGTGCCCATAACTTTTGATTCGTAAAGAGTTACGCGGCGCACAGCATACCGTTGGAAAGCTCTCCGAGAGCTCTACGACGGGACAGCAAGCCTGCTCGACTTTGCCTATTTTTAGGGCCCAAAATCAAATGTTTTCATCAGTTTTGGGCCACTTTTCTTCTTTTGCGCTGTTTTTCAATCCCGGATCGTACGTCGTGAGCCGCGAAAAGGATGACAACCTAATCCATCACATTTCTATCACCTTGTGCAAGACAACTTCACTTCACGTAGAGGCTGGGCCCGCAAACAGAGGGCTTGGTGCTTAGGACCAGGTCTCCGTCTCTTCGGTGCCCATAACTTTTGATCCGTAAAGCATTACGCGGCACACAACATACCGTTGGAAAGCTCTTCGAGAGTTGTACGACATGGGCAGCAAGCCTGCTTGATAGCACCTATTTTCGGAGCCCAAAATCGAACGTTTTTATCAGTTTCGGGACACTTGTCTGCTGTTGTGCTGTTTTTCCATCCTGGATCGTACGTCGTGAGCCGCGAAAATGACAACAACCTAATCCATCACATTTCTATTGCTGAATCCCAAGGCACACTGGGCCAGACAACTTCGCTTCACGTAGAGGCTAGGTGCGTAAACCTAGGGCGTAGGGTTTGGGACAAGGTCTCTGTCACTCCGGTGTCCATAACTTTTGATCCGTAAGGAGTTATGTGGCGCATACCATACCGTTGGAAATCTCTCCGAGAGCTCTACGACGGGGGTAGCAACTATGCTTGGCTGCGCTTGTTTTCGAAGCCCAAAATCGAATATTTTTATCAGTTTCGAGACCCTTTACTTCTTTTGCGCTGTTTTTTCGTCCCGGATCGTACGTCATGAGCCCCGAAAAGGACGACATCCTAATCCATAACATTTCTATTACCGAATTCCACGGCACCTTGGGCAAGACAACTTCGCTTCATGTAGAGGTTGGGCCCGCAAACCGAGGGCGTGGGGCTTGGGACCAAGTCTCCGAGGAGTTACGCGGCGCACAACATACCGTTGGATAGCTCTCCGAGAGCTCTACGACAGGGATAGCAAGCCTGCTAGGCTGCACCTGTTTTCGGAGCCCAAAATCGAACGTTTTAATCAGTTTCAGGAATCTTTTCTTATTTTGCGCTATTTTTCCGTCCCAGATCGTACGTCATGAGCCGTGAAAAAGATAAATACCTAATCCACCACATTTCGATTACCGAATCCCACGGTACCTTGGGCAACACAACTTCGCTTCACATAGAGGCTAGGCCTGCAAACCGAGGGCGTGGGGGATGGGACCAGGTCTCCGTCGCTCCGATGCCCATAACTTTTGATTCGTAATGAGTTACGCAGTGCACAACATACCGTTATAAAGCTCTCCGAGAGCTCTACGATGGGGGCAGCAAGTTTGCTAGACTGCGCCTTTTTCGGACAACAAAATTGAACATTTTCTTCAGTTTCGGGACACTTTTCTTCTTTTGTGCTACTTTTTCATCCCGGATCGTACGTCGTGAGCCGCGAAAAAGAACAAAAACCTAATCCATCACATTTCTATTACCGAATCCCATGGCACCATGGGCAAGACAACTTCACTTCACGTAGAGGCTGGTCCCGCAAACCGAGGGCGTGGGTCTTGGGACCAGTTTTTCGTTGCTCCGGTGCCCATAACTTTTGATCCGTAAGCAATTATGTCGTGCACAGCATACCGTTGGAAAGCACTCAGAGAGCTCTACAACGGGGGAAGCAAGCCTGCATAGTTGTGACTATTTTCAGAGCCCAAAATCGAATGTTTTCATCAGTTTTGGGCCACTTTTCTTCTTTTGCGCTGTTCTTTCTTCCAGAATCGTATGTCGTGAGCCGCGAAAAGGACGACAACCTAATCCATCACATTTCTATTACCGAATCCTAGGGCACCTTGATCAAGACCACTTCGCTTCACATAGAGGCTGGGCCAGCAAACTTGGGGCGTGGGGGCGTGGGGGCGTGGGACCCGGTCTCTGTCGCTCCGGTGCCCATAACTTTCGATCCGTAAGGAGTTACGCGGCGTACAACATACCGTTAGAAAGCTCTCTGAGAGCTCTACGACGGGGGCAGCAAGCCTGGACAGCTGCTGTCACACCCTAACCCGGCCTATAAGGTTAGACTAGGGTGTGATCTAAACATTCAAGTCACGTCTCGTACTTAATTGTTCATGAAAATTTAACACTTAATGTATTAGCCTAAACTCCAAAATTTTCTGAAAAATTGGCAGCATAACGGTTGTAATTGGGCTCTTTGGTTTGACCTAATTCTCTAAATGCCTCAAATTTCCCAATCTCAATTTCATTTCCAACTAGGATTACTATTTACCATTAATTGAAATGCCTACTGGGTATCTCAATGTCTCGTTTGATTAATAACCTAGCATGATACTATGTCTCGTTTATTTGTTTATCCTCGTTACAAAAGTACCTATTGATCTAAGCTTAATAACAAGTACCTGCTTAAGAATTGGTTGGTTCATTTTACTTAGCCCTTACCTAATACTTCATAAACCTATGATAGATACTAGCCAGTAATAATAGCAAAACGACCACAGTAGTATCTGTCTAGTTATCATCAGTATAAACCAAAATTAGACCCCAAATTACAACAGGAGTCATTTACATTACAAACAACAAGCAACATAAAAGAAATAGTCTTCGAGTAGCATAGTTCACAAATAGCCATAATCACGCAAAGCACATAGGACAGGTAGTCACTCCAAGGAATCATCGTTAGGCACATCGTCCTCAAGTACCTGTTCTTGATCTTCTTCACCTGAGAAAATAAAAGAGGGTAAGTCCTTATGAACTCATCGAGGGGGAACGAGAAATAGGTTTTGAAACTCATTTTTCGGTTCAACTTATGAAAATCCTTTTGTAAGCATGAATGTACACAATTAAGTACATAACAATAATATAAAGTAAAGGAACACAATTACCAGTCTTTCCTCCCTGAGGTCCTCTAGGAACCAAGCGAGAGTACTTATACATATAGTAAAAGGATACGGTGAGCTTTTTCTCTCAGTTGTTGAGGCCGACTTCAAATCATCCCCTTATAACGCCAAGTGGGTGTACTCCGGATGTACCCCGAAATCCTATGACCCAACTCTCCGAGGAAGTCTAGCCCCCAAGCGAGAGAGGGAATTGGACAATGGTAGTCACGGTTGCACCGGCAAGCCCGATGCCGCCCGGTGTGCGTGAACGCTACCACGCCAGAATGAAAGGTTGCAACCTCATATGCAATGCACATTTATGACATTTAATATATCACATTAGGAGGACAACAAAGTAGGTTGCCTCCGGACAGTCATAAGATTGCACATTGACAAGTAAACAAGCGAGGCACGAATAGACAAGTAATTTCACTTGAAAGGCACATGGAGTTACACGAACATTAAACGGGCAGCCGTGTATGCACGTAAATTAAGTCATATAACTCAATTCAAAGTCCACGTAATCAAATAATAAGACTATTCAACATGCAACAACATTTACGTGGGTTTGGATGCAAGAAAGGCCTATTTGTCAATATGCAATGATCAAAATCACATTTAGGGCTATAAGGGCAACTACGGGCAGCCTACTCAACATATAATTACACACAATATCCAAAGGATCAACACTTAGCAAGTTTACCTAGTCACTAGGGTTTCCATTTCGTGCTTACCCGTGCGATTAAGCCCCAAGTCAACTCAAAATCAATCTCAAGCCATGCATCAATTAATTCAAACATCCCCAAGTACTCAAAACAGTCCACACAACATCCCAATGCCACAATCCCAAGCATTTAATACCACAAGAGAAGTTACAACAAATTTTCTAAGCATATAACTAAGTGAAACCCTCACTACAATAGGCTGTATTCTCACAATCATTAAGACAAGTAAACAATCTCCAATTCCAGTGAATAAGATGTCAAATTAAATCTTAAGAAATGAACTAAAATCAGAAACAAACCTTGCATCATTTGGAGTTCGGGTCCAATAGTTATAGCCAAAACAGTGGGATTGCACAAAACTGTCCAGATTTGCACACATTTCAATACTTGTCATTTTTGAGGTCCTTAGGGTCAGATTTAGCCTTAGTCCATTTCTGAAAAAAACGTCTAGAACTGAAAAACCTAGTAGTAAACCAAATTTCATGCATTTTGGACATCATTTACTAAGTCAAAACTGGTTCATTCTATAAGGTCATTGCATCTGCCAAAACCTGCTTCATTTTTCCAGACTTCCAGATTTGGACACATTTTAATGATTTGTCATTTTGAGGACCTTAGAGTCAAAATTAACTTTGGCTTATTTCTGCGAACAATGTTCAAAACTGGAAAAACTAGTTACCTACCAATTTTCATTCATTTTCAACATCATTTGCCTAGCCAAACTCACCTCGCAACAACAAAACAGAAAGCTGTCACCAAACCCGATTTTATCTATCATCACCTTCAAGCCAAAATCTTGCCATGCATGGTTGTAAAAGCTTATAAACACACATATATCTCAAGTACAGAAGAAAATACAAACATTTAAGAGCATGCATGTAGATTTTTGAAGGATTTCCAAAAGGTTTTACCCCTCACCTTAGCAAATCAACAAGAAGATGCACAAAACTTTGATGAAGCACAAATTTCTTCTTCTTCCTTGCTTAGCCGAGACTCCAACTCGATTTTCTCTATTTTTCCTAGCTTAGTGGCCAAGTTCTTAGTAGATGCATGTGGTTAGAACAAGAAGAAAATAAATGGAAGCTAGCAAACTCACCAAGGCCGAAATGGTGACTCAAAGAGCTTGCATGTGTGATTCTTGCAACTTAGCTAGCTTGGTCGAGTCTCTTTGCTTGTTGCTTGTCTTGATGCACCATGGAATGATGAAGATGAGCAATGGTAAGATGAAACTCCGCCAAGGCCGAGAGAGAGAGAGAAGAATGAGAGGGAGAGAGAGAAATGTGAGGAAATGAGAGAATGAAGAAAAAAAATGAAGGCTTTTGCAATTGTTAAGGCATATGTCGGCCTTGAGCTTTGTAATTCAGCTTTTTTATGTCTTCAAGGAGCATTTGAAATTCCTAGCATGGGCAAGGAGCATTTGGTCGAGATTGGCGGATTTTTGAGGAGGTCTTTGAGCAATTTTTTATGCATTTGAGTCATAGAATTGTCATAGTTTGTCTAGGAATTAAATTGAATTAAGCAAGCAAGTACAAAAGCCCACATGGTGGTGGGCCAAGGCATCTAAAAATCTGATTTTTTGTCATCTTTTGAGCATTATTTAATTGTGTGTTGAAAGTACAAAAAGAATAAGAAATAAAGAATAAGGAATGTCTAGCTTTTTGTGAGATTTTGTCTTTTAGTGGGTTGAATTAGTAATTTAATAATAGTTAGTGGAATTCGTAGGATTAATTAATGACCTAGTGCTTCATGTAAGATGCTTTCTTGATTAGCATGAGGGCATGCTTTCCTAGGTATAGGGCACGCACTATGAGGTAGGGCACGAACTACGAGACGAACGCACGTTTTCCAAATAAATGCACGCAACCCTAAATGAATACACGTAATTCAATGCGTGGCACACAAAACGAACACAATTCTTAAACCTAGGTCAAGGCACACAAATCTAGGTTAGGGTACACGAAACGAGGTATCGCACACAAATCGAGGTCAGGCCTCACAGTTGCACCTATTTTCAGAGCCCAAAATCGAACATTTTCATCAGTTTTTGGTCACTTTTCTTCTTTTGCGTCATTATTTCATCCCGGATCGTCGTCGTAAGCCGTGAAAAGGACGACAACCTAATCCATCACATTTCTATTACTGAATGCCAAGACACCTTGGGAAAGACAACTTCACTTCAGGTAGAGGATGGGCCCGCAAACCAAGGGCATCTAACTTGTGACCAGGTATCCGTCGCTCCGGTGCCCATAACTTTTGATCCGTAAGGAGTTACGCAGCACACAGCATACCGTTGGAAAGCTCTCCGAGAGCTCTACGACGAGGGCAGCAAGCCTGCTCAGCTGCATCTATTTTGGGAGACCAAAATTGAACATTTTCATCATTCTCGGGACACTTTTCTTCTTTTGTGCTATTTTTTCATCACAGATCGTACGTCGTGAGTCGCGAAAATGACGACAACCTAATCCATCACATTTCTATTTCCGAATCCCAAGGCACCTTGGGCAAGACAACTTCGCTTTAGGTAGAGGCTGGGTTCGCAAACAGAGGGCGTGGGGCTTGGGACCAGATATCCGTCACTCTAGTACCCATAACTTTTGATCCGTAAGAAGTTACGCGGCACACAGAATACCGTTGGAAAGCTCACCGAGAGCTCTACGACGGGGGCAGCAAGCTTACTCGGCTACGCCTATTTTCAGAGCCCAAAATCAAATGTTTTTATCAGTTTCAGGACACTTTTCTTTATTTGCGCTGTATTTCTATACCAGATCGTACGTCGTGAGCTGCGAAAAGGACGACAACCTAATTCATCACATTTCTATTACCGAATCCCAAGGCATCTTGGGCAAGACAACTTCGCTTCACGTAGATGCTGGGCCCACAAACCGAGAGCGTGGGGCTTGGGACCAAGTCTCCGTCGCTCTGGTGCGCATAACTTTTGATCCGTAAGGAGTTACACAGCGCACAGCATACCGTTGAAAAGCTCTCCGAGAGCTCTACGACAAGGGCAGCAAGTCTGCTCAGCTATGCCTATTTTCTGAGCCCAAAATTGAACGTTTTCATCAGTTTTGGGCTACTTTTCTTCTTTTGCTCTATTTTTCCATCCCAGATCGTATGTCGTAAGCCGCGTAAAGTATGACAACCTAATCCATCACATTTCTATTACTGAATCCCACGACAACTTGGGCAAGACAACTTCACTTCACGTAGAGACTGGGCCCACAAACCGAGGGCGTGGGGCTTGTGACCAGCTATCTGTCGCTCCGGTGCCCATAACTTTTTATCCGTAAGGTGTGAAACAGCGCACAGCATACTGTTGGAAAGCTCTCCGAGAGCTCTACGACGTGGGCAGTAAGCCTACTTGATTGCACCTATTTTTGGAGCCCAAAATTGAACATTTTTATCAATTTCAGAATATTTTTCTTCTTTTGCGCTATCTTTCCGTCCCTGGTCATACGTCGTGAGCCGCGAAAAGGACAACAACCTAATCCACCACATTCCTATTACCGAATCCCAAAGCACCTTGGGCAAGATAACTTCGCTTTAGGTAGAGGTTGGGCTCAAAAACCGAGGGCGTGGGGCTTGGTACGAGGTCTCCGTCGCTTTAGTGCCCATAACTTTTGATTCGTAAGGAGTTACGCAGCGCACAGAATACCGTTGGAAAGCTCTCCGAGAGCTCTACAACTGGGGTAGCAAACCTACTCGGCTGCACCTATTTTCGGAGCCCAAAATTGAACATTTTCATCAATTTCGGTAAACTTTTTTCATTTGCGCTGTTTTTCTGTCCTGGATCGTACGTTGTGAGCAGCGAAAAAGACGACAACCTAATCCATCACATTTCTATTACCGAATCCCACGGCACCTTGGGCAAGACAACTTTGCTTCACGACAAGGCTGGGCCCGCAAACTGAGGGCGTGGGGCTTGTTACCAGGTCTCGGTCACTCCGGTGCCCATAACTTTTGATCCGTATAGAGTTACGCAGCGCAATGCATACCGTTGGAAAGCTCTCCAAGAGCTCTACGATAGGGGCATCCAGCCTGCTCAGCTAAGCTTATTTTCGGTGCCCAAAATTGAACATTTTCATCAGTTTCGGGATACTTTTCTTCATTTGCGCTATTTTTCTGTCCCGGATTGTACGTCTTGAGCTGCGAAAAGGACAACAACCTAATCCATCACATTTCTATTGCCGAATCCCATGACACTTTGGGCAAGACAACTTCACTTCACGTAGACACTAGGCCCGTATACCGAGGGCTTGGTGCTTGGTGCTTGGGACCAGGTCTCTGTCGCTCCGATGCCCATAACTTTTGATCCTTAAAGAGTTACACGGCGCATAACATACAGTTGGAAAGCGCTTCGAGAGCTCTACTACGGGGGCAACAAGCCTGCTAGGCTGCGCCTATTTTTGGAGACCAAAATGGAATATTTTCATCAGTTTCGGGACATTTTTATTCTTTAGCGCTATTTTTCTGTCCCGGATCATACGTCGTCAGCCGCGAAAAGGACGACAACCTAATCAATCACATTCCTATTACCGAATCCCAAGGCACCTTGGGCAAGATAACTTCGCTTTAGGCAGAGGTTGGGCTCAAAAACCGAGGGCGTGGGGCTTGGTACTAGGTCTCCGTCGCTTTAGTGCCCATAACTTTTGATCCGTAAGGAGTTACGCTGCGCACAGTATACCGTTAGAAAGCTCACCGAGAGCTCTACGGCGGGGGGTAGCAAACCTACTCGGCTGAACCTATTTTCGGAGCCCAAAATTGAACATTTTCATCAGTTTCGGTAAACTTTTTTCATTTGCGCTGTTTTTCTGTCTTGGATCATACGTCGTGAGCAGCGAAAAGGATGACAACCTAATCCATCACATTTCTATTACCGAATCTCACGGCACCTTGGGCAAGACAACTTTGCTTCACGTCAAGGCTGGGCCCGCAAACTGAGGGTATGGGGCTTGTTACCAGGTCTCGGTCATTCCGGTGCCCATAACTTTTGATCCGTAAGGAGTTATGCGGCGCACAACATACAATTAGAAAGCTCTCCAAGAGCTCTACGATGGGGGTAGTAAGCCTGCTGAACTCCGCCTATTTTTAGTGCCCAAAATCGAACAATTTCATCAGTTTCGGGACATTTTTCTTCTTTTGTGTTGTTTTTCCTTCCTGGATCGTACGTCGTGAGCCGCGAAAAGGACGACAACTTAATCCATCACATTTCTGTTACTGAATCCCACGACACCTTGGGCAAGACAACTTCACTTCACGTAGATGCTGGGCTCGCAAATCGAGGGTTTGGTGCTTGAGACCAGATCTCCGTCGCTCCGGTGCCCATAACTTTTGATCCTTAAAGAGTTACGCGGCGCACAGCATACCGTTGGAAAGCGCTTCGAGAGCTCTACTACGGGGGCAACAAGCTTGCTAGCCTGCGCCTCTTTTTGGAGACCAAAATGGAATATTTTCATCAGTTTCGGGACACTTTTCTTCTTTTGTGCTATTTTTCCGACTCAGATCCTACGTCGTAAGCTGCGAAAAGGACGACAACCTAATCCATCACATTTCTATTACCGAATCCCAAGGCACCTTGGGCAAGACAACTTCGCTTCACGTAGAGGTCGGGCGCGCAAACTGAGGGCGTTGGGCTTGGGACAAGGTCTCCGTCACTCCGGTGCCCATAACTTTTGATCCGTAAGGAGTTACGTGGTGCACACCATACCGTTGGAAAGCTCTCTAAGAGCTCTCCGACGGCGGTACCAAGCGTGCCCTGTTGCGCCTATTTTCGGAGCCGAAAATCGAATGTTTTCATCAGTTTCTAGACACTTTTCTTTTTTTTCGTTGTTTTTTCGTCTCGGATCGTACGTCGTGAGCCGCAAAAAGGACGACAACCTAATCCATCACATTTCTATTTCTGAATCCCAAGGCAACTTGGGCAAGTAAATTTCGTTTCACGTAGAGGCTGGGCCGGCAAACAGAGGGCTTGGGGCTAGGGACCCGGCTTTCATTGTTCCCGTGCCCATAAGTTTTGATCCGTAAGGAGTTACGCGGCGCACAGCATACCGTTGGATAGCTCTCCGAGTGCTCTACGACAGGGGTAGCACGCTTACTTGGCTATGCCTATTTTCGAAGCCCAAAATTGAACGTTTTCATCAGTTTCGTGCCACTTTTCTTCTTTTGCGCTGTTTTTGGGTCCCGGATCGTACGTCGTGAGCCGCGAAAAGGTTGACAACCTAATCCATCACATTTCGATTACAGAATCCCATGGCACCTTAGGCAGCACAACTTCGCTTCACGTAGAGGCTGGGTCCGCAAACCGAGGGCGTGGGGCTTGTGACCAGGAATCCGTCGCTCCGGTGTTGATAACTTTTGATTCGTAAAGAGTTACGCGGCGCACATCATACGATTGGAAAGCTCTTTGAGAGATCTACGACGGGGGTAGAAAGTCTGCTTAGTTGCACCTATTTTCGGACCCCAAAATCGAACATTTTTATAAGTTTTGGGATACTTTTCTTCTTTTGCGATATTTTTCTGTCCCGGATCGTACGTCGTGAGCCGCGAAAAAGACGACAACCTAATCCATCACATTTCTATTACCGAATACCAAGGCACCTTGGGCAAGACAACTTCGTTTCCCGTAGAGGCTGGGCAAGCAAACCGAGGGTGTGGCGCTTGGGACCAGGTCTCCGTCGCTCCGGTGCCCATAACTTTTGATCCGTAAGGAGTTACGCGGTGCACACCAAACCGTTGGAAAGCTCTCTGAGAGCTCTATGACGGGGGTAGCAAGACTGCTCGGCTACGCCTATTTTCAGAGCCTAAAATCAAATGTTTTCAATAGTTTTGGGACACTTTTCTTCATTTGCGCTATTTTTTTGTCCTGGATCGTACGTCGTGAGCCGCGAAAAGAACGACAACCTAATCCATCACATTTCTATTACTGAATTCCAAGGTAGCTTGGGCAAGACAACTTAGCTTCATATAGAAGTTGGGCCCGCAAACCGAGGGCGTGGGGCTTGGGACAAGGTCTCCTTTGCTTCGGTGCACATAAATTTTGATCAATAAGGAGTTACGCGACGCACAGCATATCGTTGGAAAGCTCTCTGAGAGCTCTACGACGGAGGCAGCAAGTGTACTCGGGTGGGCCTATTTTCAGAGCCCAAAATCGAACGTTTTCATCAGTTTCGGGATACTTTTCTTCATTTGCTCTATTTTTCCGTCCCAGATCGTATGTCGTGAGCCACGAAAAGGACGATAACCTAATCTATCACATTTTTATTACCGAATCCCAAGGCACCTTGGGCAAGACAACTTCGCTTCACGTAGAGGTTGGGCTCGCAAACCGAGGGCGGGGGGCTTGGGACAAGGTGTCCGTCACTCCAGTGCCCATAACTTTTGATTCGTTTGGAGTTACGCGGCACACTCCATACCGTTGGAAAGCTCTCCGAGAGCTCTATGACGGGGGCAGCAAGCCTGCTAGGCTGCACCTATTTTCGGAGGCCAAAATCGAACGTTTTTATCAATTTCAGAACACTTTTCTTCTTTTGCGCTATTTTTTCGTCCTGGATCGTACGTAATGAGCCGCATAAAGGACGACAACCTAATCCATCACATTTCTATTACCGAATTCCATGGCACCGTGGGCAAGACAACTTTTCTTCACGTCGAGGCTGGGCCCGCAAACCGAGGGCGTGGGGCTTGGGACCAGGTCTCTGTCGCTCCAGTGCCCATAACTTTTGATTCGTAACAAGTTACGCGGCACACAACATACCGTTGGAAAGCTGTTCAAGAGCTCTACGACGAGGGTAGCAAGCCTGCTCAGCTGTGCCAATTTTTGGAGCCCAAAATCAAACATTTTCATTAGTTTTGGGACACTTTTCTACTTTTATACTGTTTTTTCGTCTCGGATCGTACGTCGTGAGCCGCAAAAAGGACGACAGCCTAATTCATCACATTTCTATTACCGAATCCCAAGGCACCTTAGGCAAGATAAATTCGCTTCACGTAGAGGTTGGGCCCACAAACCGAGAGCGTGGAGCTTGGGACAAGGTATCCCTCACCCCGGTGCCCATAACTTTTGATCCGTAAGGAGTTACTAGGCGCACACCATACCGTTGGAAATCACTCCGAGAGCTCTACGATGGGGCAGCAAGCTTGCTCGGTTGCGCCCATTTTCATAGCCCAAAATTGAACGTTTTCATTAGTTTCGGGATACTCTTCTTCTTTTAAGCTGTTTTTCCGTCTCGGATCGTACGTCGTGAGCCGTGAAAAGGAGGACAGCCTAATCCATCACATTTCTATTACCGAATCCCAAGGCACCTTGGGCAAGACAACTTCACTTCACGTAGATGCTGTGCCCGCAAACCGAGGGCTTGGTGCTTGGGACGTGGTCTCTGTCTCTCCGTTGCATATAACTTTTGATCCGTAAAGAGTTACGCGGCGCACAGCATACCGTTTGAAAGCTCTTTGAGAGCACTACGACGGGGGTAGCAAGCTTGCTCAATTGTGCCTATTTTCGGCACCCAAAATCGAACATTTTTATCAGTTTCAGGACACTTTTCTTCTTTTAAAATATTTTTCCATCCCGAATCGTACGTCGTAAGCCGCGAAAAGGACGACAACCTAATCCATCACATTTCTCTTACCGAATCCCAAGGCACCTTGGGCAATACAACTTCACTTCACGTAGAGGCTAGGCCCGCAAACTGAGGGTGTGGGGCTTGGGACAAGGTCTCTGTCACTCCGGTGCCCATAACTTTTGATCCGTAAGGAGTTACGCGACACAAAGCATACCGTTGGAAAGCTCTCCGAGAGCTCTACGATGGAGGCAGCAAGTCTGCTCAATTGCGCCTGTTTTGGAGCCCAAAATCGAACGTTTTCATCAGTTTCGGGATACTTTTCTTCTTTTGCGCTGTTTTTCCGTTGCGGATCGTACGTCGTGAGCCGCGAAAAGGACGACAACCTAATCCATCAAATTTCTATTACTGAATCCCACGGCACCTTTGGCAAGAAAACTTCGCTTCACGTAGAGGCTGGGCCCGCAAACCGAGGGCGTGGGGCTTGGTACCAGGTCTACGTCACTCCGGTGCCCATAGCTTTTGATCTGTAAGGAGTTACGTGGCGCACACCATTCCGTTGGAAAGCTCTCCGAGAGCTCTACGACGGGGGTTAGCAACTATGCTTGGCTGCGCTTATTTTCGGAGCCCAAAATCGAATGTTTTTATCAATTTCGGGACCCTTTTCTTCTTTTGCGCTATTTTTTCATTCCGGGTCGTACGACGTAAACCATGAAAAGGACGAAAATCTAATCCATCACATTTCTATTACCGAATCCCAAGGCCCTTTAGGAAAGACAACTTGGCTTCACGTAGAGGCTGGGCCCGCAATCCGAGGGCTTGGGGCTTAGGACCAAGTCTCCGTCGCTCTGGTGCCCATAACTTTTGATCCGTAAGGAGTTACGTGGCGCACAGCATACCGTTGGATAGCTCTCCGAGAGCTCTACGACAGGAATAGCAAGCCTGCTAGGCTGTGCTTGTTTCTGGAGCCTAAAATTGAACGTTTTCATCAATTTCAGGACACTTTTTTTCTTTTGCGCTGGTTTTCCGTCCCAGATCGTATGTCATGAGCCGTGAAAAGGATGAATACCTAATCCATCACATTTCGATTACCGAATCCCATGGCACATTGGGCAACACAACTCCGCTTCACGTAGAGGCTGAGCCCGCAAACCGAGGGCGTGGGGCATAGGACCAGGTCTCCGTCGCTATGGTGCCCATAACTTTCGATTCCTAAAGAGTTATGCAGCATACAACATACCGTTGGAAAGCTCTCTGAGAGCTCTACGACAAGGGCAGCAAGTCTGGTCGACTGCGCCTATTTTCGGAGAACAAAATCGAACATTTTCATCAGTTTTGGGACACTTTTCTTCTTTTGCGCTACTTTTCCTTCCCGGATCGTACGTCGTGAACCGCGAAAAGGACGACAACCTAATCCATCACATTTCTATTACCGAATCCCACGGTACCTTGGGCAAGACAACTTCGCTTCACGTAGAGGCTGGGCCCGCAAACCGAGGGCGTGGGGCTTGGGACCAGGTTTCCGTCGCTCCGGTGCCCATAACTTTTGATCCGTAAGGAGTTACGCGGCGCACAACATACCGTTGGAAATCTCTCCGAGAGCTCTACGACAGGGGCAGCAAGCCTACACAGTTGCGCCCATTTTAGGAGCCCAAAATTGAACGTTTTCATCAGTTTCAGGATAATTTTCTTCTTTTGCGCTGTTTTTGGGTCACGAATCGTACGTCGTGAGCCGCGAAATGGACGACAACCTAATCGACCACATTTCTATTATCGAATCCCACGGCGCCTTGGTCAAGACAACTTCGCTTCACATAGAGGCTGGGCCCGCAAACCGAGGGTGTGGGGTATAGGACTCGGTCTTCGTCGTTCCGGTGCCCATAACTTTTGATCCGTAAGCAGTTACACAGCGCATAGCATACCGTTGGATAGCTCTCCGAGAGCTCTACGATAAGGGCAGTAAGCCTACTCAGTTGCGCCTATTTTCAGAGCCCAAAATCAAACATTTTCATTTGTTTCAGGGCACTTTTCTTCTTTTGCGCTGTTTTTCGATCCCGGATCGTACGTCGTAAGCCGCGAAAAGGGTGACAAACTAATCCATCACAATTCTATTACCGAATGCCAAAACACCTTGGGAAAGACAACTTCACTTCACGTAGAGGCTGGGCCCCTAAAACAAGGGTGTGGAGCTTGTGACCAGGTATCCGTCACCCCGGTGCCCATAACTTTTGATCCGTAAGGAGTTAAGCGCCACACAGTATACCGTTGGAAAGCGCTCCAAGAGCTCTACGAAGGGGGTAGCAAGCCCACTCGGCTGTGCCTATTTTTGGAGCCCAAACTTGAACGCTTTCATCAGTTTCAGGATACTTTTCTTCTTTTTCACTGTTTTTCCGCCCCCGGATCGTACGTCGTGAGCCACGAAAAGGACGACAACCTAATCCATCACATTTCTATTACTGAATCCAAGGTACCTTGGGCAAGACAACTTCGCTTCACCTAGAGGCTCGGCCCGCAAACCGAGGCCGTGGGGCTTGAGACCAGGTCTCCGTCGTTCCAGTGCCCATAACTTTTGATCCGTAAGGAGTTACACGACACACATCATACTGTTGGAAAGTACTCCGAGAGCTCTACGATGCAGGCAGTAAGTCTGCTCAGCTGCGCCTGATTTTGGAGTCCAAAATCAAACGTTTTCATCAGTTTCAGAAAACTTTTCTACTTCTACGCGGTTTTTCCATCCCAGATCGTACGTCGTAAGCCGCGAAAAGGACGACAACCTAATCCATCACATTTCTATTACCGAATGCCAAGGCACCTTGGAAAAGACAACTTCACTTCATGTTGAGGCTGGGTCCCTAAAACGAGGGCGTGGAGCTTGTGACCAGGTATCCGGTGCTCCGGTACCCATAACTTTTGATCTGTAAGGAGTTATACTGCGCACAACATACAATTGGAAAGCTCTCCGAGAGCTCTACGAATGGGACAGAAAGCCTGCTCGGCTATACCTATTTTTGGAGCCCAAAATTGAACGTTTTCATCAGTTTCGTGATACTTTACTTCTTTTGCACTATTTTTCGGTCCCGGATCATACGTCGTGAGCCGCGAAAAGGTCTACAACCTAATCCATCACATTTCTATTACCGAATCCCACGGCACCTTGGGCAAGACAACTTCACTTCACGTAGAGGCTGGGCCCACAAACTGAGGGCGTGGGGCTTAGGACCAGGTCTCCGTCGCTCTGGTACCCATAGGTTTTGATCCGTAAGGAGTTACACGGCGCACAGCATACCGTTGG
The DNA here is from genome assembly GCA_037974665.1 of Ehretia macrophylla. Lineage (NCBI taxonomy): Eukaryota > Viridiplantae > Streptophyta > Magnoliopsida > Boraginales > Ehretiaceae > Ehretia > Ehretia macrophylla. Next base: position 55,778,476 of record CM075772.1, on the reverse strand, counting down.
AAAGCTCTCCGAGAGCTCTATGAGGGGAGTAGCAAGCCTACTCGGCTGTGCTTGTTTTTCAGAGCCCAAAATCGAACGTTTCCATCAGTTTCGGGACACTTTTCTTCATTTGCGCTGTTTTTCTATCCCTGATCGTACATCATGAGTGGCTAAAAGGATGACAACCTAATCCATCACATTTCTATTAGTGAATTGCATGGCACCTTGGGCAAGAGAACTTCGCTTCACGTAGAGGCTCGGCCTGCAAACCGAGGGCATGGGGCTTGGGACCAGGTTTTCGTCACTCGGGTGCCCATAACTTTTGATCCGTAAAGATTTACGCGGCGCACAGCATACCGTTGGAAAGCTCTCTGAGAGCTCTACGACAGAGGCAACAAGCCTGGTTGGCTACGCCTATTTTCGATGCCCATAATCGAACGTTTTCATCAATTTTGGGATACTTTTCTTCTTTTCTGCTGTTTTTCCGTCTCGGATCATACGTCGTGAGCCACGAAAAGGACGACAACCTAATCCATCACATTTCTATTACCGAATCCCACGGCACCTTGGGCAAGACAACTTCACTTCATGTAGAGGCTGGTCCCGCAAACAGAGGCGTGGGGCTTGTGACTAGGTATCCGTCGCTCCGGTGCCCATAACTTTTGATCCGTTAGGAGTTACGCGGCGTACAGCATACCGTTGGAAAGCTCTCCAAGAGCTCTATAATGGGGGCAGCAAGCCTGCTCAGCTATGCCGATTTTCAGAGCCCAAAATTGAACATTTTCATCAGTTTTGGGACACATTTCTTCTTTTGTGCTGTTTTTCTGTCCCAGTTCGTACGTTGTGAGTCGCGAAAAGGACGACAACCTAATCCATCACATTTCTTTTACCGAATTCCAAGGCACATTGGGCAAGACAACATCACTTCACGTAGAGGCTAGGCCCACAAACCGAGGGTGTAGGGCTTGGGGCAAGGTCTACGTCACTCCGGTGCCAATTACTCTTGATCCGTAAGGAGTTACGTGGCGCACACCATACCATTCGAACGCACTCCTAGAGCTCTACGACGGGGGCAGCAAGTATACTCGGTTGCGCCTATTTTCGGAGCCAAAATTTGATTGTTTTCATAAGTTTTGGGACATTTTTCTCCTTTTACGTTGTTTTTTGTCCCGGATCGTACATCGTGAGTCGCGAAAAGGACGACAACCTAATCCATCACATTTCTATTATCAAATCCCACGGCACCTTGGGCAAGATAACTTCACATGAAGTAGACACTGGGCCTGCAAAACGAGGGCGTTGGGCATCGGACTAGGTCTTTATCGCTCCAGTGCCTATAACTATTGATCCGTAAGGAGTTACGCGGCGCACAGCATACCGTTGGAAAGCTCTCCGAGGGCTCTACGACAGGGGCAGCAAGTCTTCTCTGCTGCGCCTATTTTTGGGTCCCAAAATCAAGTGTTTTCAAAAGTTTCAGGATACTTTTCTTCTTTTGCACTATTTTTTCGTCCCAGATCGTACGTCGTGAGCCGTGAAACAGACGACAACCTAATCCATCACATTTCTATTACTGAATGCCTCAGCATCTTGGGCAAGACAACTTCACTCACGTAGAGGCTGGGCCCAAAAATCGAGGGCTTGGGGCATGTGACCTAGTATCCGTCACTCTGGAGCCCATAACTTTTGATCCGTAAGGAGTTACGCAGCGCACAACATACCGTTGAAAAGCTCTCCGTGAGCTCTACGAACAGGGCAGAAAGCTTGCTTGGCTGCGCTTGTTTTTGGAGCACAAAAGCGAACGTTTTCATCTATTTTGGGACGCTTTTCTTCTTTTGCGCTATTTTTTTGTCCCAGATCAAACGTCGTGAGCCGCGAAAAGAACAAGAACCTAATCCATCACATTTCTATTACCGAATAACATGGTACCTTGGGCAAGACAACTTCACTTGAGGTATAGGCTGGGCTCACAAACCGAGGGCGTGGGGCTAGGTACCAAGTCTCCGTCGCTCCAGTGCCCATAACTTTTGATCCGTAAGGAGTTACGCAGCGCACAGCATACCGTTGGAAAGCTCACCGACAGCTCTTCGATGGGGGCAGCAGCCTAGTCAGCTGCCCCTATTTTCGGAGCCCAAAATCAAACATTTTCATCCATTTCGGGACACTTTTCTTCATTTGCACAGTTTTTCCGTCCCGGATCGTATGTCGTGAGCCGCGAAAAGGACGACAACCTAATCCATCATATTTTTATTACCGAATCCCACAGCACCTTGGGCAACACAACTTCGCTTCATGTAGAGGCTGGGCACGCAAACTGAGGGCGTCGGGCTTGGGACCAGGTCTCCGTCGCTCCAGTGCCCATAACTTTTGATTCGTAAAGAGTTACGTGACGCACAACATACCGTTAGAAAGCTCTCCGAGAGCTCTACGACAAAGGTAGTAAGTCTGCTCGGCTGCGCCTATTTTCGGAGAACAAAATCGAACATTTTCATCAGTTTCGAGACACTTTTCTTCTTTTGCGCTGTTTTTCCGTCCCGGATCGTACGTCGTGAGCCGCAAAAAGGATGACAACCTAATCCATCACATTTCTATTACCGAATCCCATGGCACCTTGTGCAAGACAACTTCACTTCACGTAGAGGCTAGGCCCAAAAATCGAGGGCGTGGGGCTTAAGACTAGGTCTCCGTCGCTCCGGTGGCCATAACTTTTGATCCGTAAGGAGTTACGTGGTGCAAAGCATACCGTTGGAAAGCTCTCCGAGAGCTCTATGAAGGGGGGCAAAAAGCCTGCTCAGCTGCGCCTGTTTTTAGAGCCCAAAATCGAACATTTTCATCTATTACGGAATAATTTTCTTCTTTTTTGCTATTTTTTGGTCCCGGATCGTACATCGTGAGCCGCGAAAAGGACAACAACCTAATCCATCACATTTCTATTTCCGAATCCCAAGGCATCTTGGGCAAGACAACTTCACTTTAGGTAGAGGCTAGGCTCGCAAACCGAGGGCATGGGGCTTGGGACCAGGTCTCCGTCGCTCCAATGCCCATAACTTTTGATCCGTAAAGAGTTACGCGGCGCACAGCATACTGTTGGAAAGCTCACCGAGAGCTCTATGACGGGACAACAAGCCTTCGTGGCTTTGCCTATTTTCGGAGCCCAAAATTGAACGTTTTCATCAGTTTAGGGACACTTTTCTTCATTTGCGATATTTTTTCGTCCCGGATCGTACGTTGTGAGCTGCGAAAAAGACTACAACCTAATCCATCACATTTCTATTACCGAATCCCAAGGCACCTTGGGCAAGACAAATTCGCTTCACGTAGAGGCTCAGCCCACAAACCGAGGGTGTGGGGCTTGGTACCAAGTCTCCGTCGCTCCGGTACCCATAACTTTTGATCCGTAAGGGGTTACGCAGCGTACATCATACTGTTGGAAAGATCACCGAGAGCTCTATGACGGGGACCGCAAGAAAGCTTAGCTACGCCTATTTTTGGAGTCCAAAATTTAACGTTTTCATCAATTTCTGGATACTTTTCTTAATTTGCGCTGTTTATTCGTCCCAGATCGTACGCCGTAAGCCGCGAAAAGGACGACAACCTAATCTATCACATTTATATTACCGAATGCCAAGGCACCTTGGGAAAGACAACTTCACTTCACGTTAAGGCTGGGCCCCTAAAATGAGGGCGTGGAGATTGTGACTAGGTATCCGTCGCTCCGATGCCCATAACTTTTGATCTGTAACGAGTTACGTGGCGCACAACATATCGTTGGTAAGCTCTCCTAGAGCTCTACGAAGGGGGCAAAAATCCTGCGCGGCCGAGCCTATATTTGAGCCCAAAATTGAACATTTCATCAGTTTCGAGATACTTTTCTTCTTTTTCGCTGTTTTTTCATCCCGGATCGTACCTCGTGAGTAGTGAAAAAGACGACAACCTAATCCATCACATTTCTATTTTTGAATCCCAAGGCACCTTGGGCAAGAAAACTTCGCTTTAGGTAGAGGCTGGGCTCGCAAACTGAGGGCGTGCGGCTTAGGACCAAGTCTCCATCGCTTCAGTGCCCATAACTTTTGATTAGTAAGGAGTTATGCGGCGTACAGTATACCGTTGGAAAGCTCACCGAGAGCTCTACTATAGGGGCAGCAAGCCAACTCGGCTGCGCCTATTTTCAGAGCCCAAAATTGAATGTTTTCATCAGTTTCGGGACACTTTTCTTCATTTGCGCTGTTTTTCCGTCCCGAATCGTACGTCGTGAGCCCCGAAAAGGACCATAACCTAATCCATCACATTTCTATTACTGAATCCCAAGACACTTTGGGCAAGACAACTTCGCTTCACGTAGAGGCTCGGCCCGCAAACCGAGGGCTTGGGGCTTGGGACCAGGTCTCCGTCGCTCTGATGCCCATAACTTTTGATTTGTAAGAACTTACGCGACACACATCATACTGTTGGAAAGCTCTCCGAGAGCTCTACGACGGGGGTAGCAAGTCTGCTCAGCTACGCCTATTTTCGAAGCCCAAAATTGAACTTTTTCATCAGTTTCGGGACACTTTTCTTCTTTTGCGCTGTTTTTCCTTCCCAGATCGTACGTCGTAAGCCGCGTAAAGGACGTTAACCTAATCCATTACATTTCTATTACTGACTGCCAAGGCACCTTGGGAAAGACAACTTCACTTCACATTGAGGTTAGGCCCCTAAAACGAGGGCGTGGAGCTTGTGACCAGGTATCCGTCGCTACGGTGTCCATAACTTTTGATTCATAACGAGTTACACGGCGCACAACGTACCGTTGGAAAGCTCTCCGAGAGCTCTACGAAGGGGGCAGAAAGCCTGCTTGGCTGAGCCTATTTTTGGAGCCCAAAATCTAACATTTTCATAAGTTTTGAGATATTTTTCTTCTTTTACGCTGTTTTTTCATCCCGGATCATTCATCGTGAGCCGCGTAAAGAACGACAACGTAATCCATCATATTTCTATTACCGAATCCCACGATACCTTGGACAAGACAACTTCACCTCATGTAGAGACTGGGCCCGCAAACTGAGGGCGTGGGGCTTGGTACCAGGTCTCCGTCGCTCTAGTGCCCATAACTTTTGATCCGTAATGACTTACGCAGAGCATAGCATACCGTTGGAAAGCCCTCTGAGAGCTCTACGACAGGGGCACCAAGCCTTCTCGGCTACGCCTATTTTCGGAACCAAAATCGAACGTTTTCATCAGTTTTAGAACACTTTTCCTCATTTACGCTTTTTTTCCCTCCCGGATCGTACGTCGTGAGCCGCGAAAAAGACGACAACCTAATCCATCACATTTCTTTTACCGAATCCCACAACACCTTGGGCAAGACAACTTCACTTCACGTAGAGACTGGGCCCGCAAGCCGAGGGCATGGAGCTTGAGACAAGGTCTCGGTCACTCCGGTGCCTATAACTTTTGATCCATAAAGAGTTACGTGGCGCACATCATACCGTTGGGAAGCTCACCGGGATCTCTACAACGGTGGCAGCAAGCCTGTAGAGCTGCGCCTATTTTTTGAGCCCAAAATCGAACATTTTCATCTGTTTTGGGATAATTTTCTTCATTTGCGCTGTTTTTTTGTCCCGGATCGTATGTCGTGAGCCATGAAAAGAAAGACAACCTAATCAATCACATTTCTATTACCGAATCCCACAGAACCTTAGGCAAGACAACTTCACTTCACGTAGACGCTGGGCCCGTAAACCGAGGGCTTGGTGCTTGGGACCAGGTCTCCGTCGCTCCGGTGCCCATAACTTTTCATCCATAAAGAGTTACGTGGCGCATAATATACCGTCGGAAAGCTCTTCGAGAGCTCTATGACGGAAGCTGCAAGCTTGCTCGGCCGTGCCTATTTGCAGAGCCCAAAATCGAATGTTTTCATCAGTTTCGAGACACTTTTCTTCTTTTGTTCTATTTTTCTGTCCCGGATCGTACGTCATGAGCCGCGAAAAAGAAGACAACCTAATCCATCACATTTCTATTACCGAATCCCAAGGCACCTTGGGCAAGACAACTTCACTTCACGTAGAAGCTGGGCCCACAAACCTAGGGCGTGGGGCTTGGGGCAAGGTCTACGTCACTCCGGTGCCCATAACTTTTGATCCGTAAGGAGTCATGTGGCGCACACTATACCGTTGGAAAGCTCTTAGAGAGCTCTACAACGGGGGCAGCAAGCTTGCTCGGCTGCGCCTGTTTTCAGTGCCCAAAATTGAACGTTTTCATAAGTTTCGGGATACTTTTCTTCTTTTGGGCTAGTTTTTCATCCCGGATCGTACGTCGTAAGCCGCGAAAAGGACGACAACCTAATCCATCACATTTCTATTACCGAATCCCAGGTATCTTGGGCAAAACAACTTCGCTTCATGTAGAGGCTGGGCCCGCAAACCGAGGGCGTGGGGCTTAGGGCCAAATCTCCGTCGCTCCGGTGCCCATAACTTTTGATCCGTAAGGAGTTATGCAGCGTACAATATACCGTTGGAAAGCTCTCCGAGAGCTCTATGACGGGTGCATCAAGCCTACTAGGCTACGCCTGCTTTCGTAGCCCTAAATCGAACGTTTTCAGCAGTTCTGGGACACTTTTCTTCGTTTGCGCTGTTTTCAGTCCCGAATCGTACGACGTGAGTTGTGAAAAGGACGATAACCTAATCCATCACATTTCTATTACCAAACCCCATGGCACCTTGTGCAAGACAACTTCACTTCACGTAGAGGCTGGGCTCGCAAACCGAGGGCGTAGGGTTTGGGACCAGGTCTCCGTCGCTCCGGTGCCCACAACTTTTGATCCGTAAAGAGTTAAGCGGTGCACAGCATACCGTTGGAAAGCTCTCTGAGAGCTCTACGGCAGCAGCAGTAAGTCTGCTCAGCTACACCTATTTTTGGGGAACAAAATCAAACATTTTCATCAGTTTTGGGACATTTTTCTTCTTTTGTGCTGTTTTTTCGTCTCGGATTGTACGTCGTGAGCCGCAAAAAGGATGACAACCTAATCCATCACATTTCTATTACCGAATCCCATGGCACCTTGGGCAAGATAACCTCACTTCACGTAGCGGCTCGTCCCACAAACCGAGGGCGTGGGGCTTGGGACCAGTTCTCCGCCACTCCGGTGCCCATAACTTTTGATCCGTAAGGAGTTACGGGGCGTACATCATACTATTGGAAAGCTCTCTGAGAGCTCTAGGATGGGGGTAGCAATTTTGCTGAGCTGTACCTATTTCGGAGCCTAAAATTGAACCTTTTTATCAGTTTTGGGGCACTTTTCTTCTTTTGCGTTGTATTTCCGTCCCAGATCGTACGTCGTAAGACGCAAAAAGGAAGACAACCTAATCCATCACATTTCTATTACCAAATGCCAAGGCACCTTCACTTCACGTTGAGGCTGGGGCCCTAAAACGAGGGTGTTGGGTTTAGGACCAGGTATCCGTCGCTCCGGTGCCCATAACTTTTGATCCGTAAAGAATTACGCGGTGCACAACATACCTTTTGAAAGCTCTCCGAGAGCTCTACGAAGGGGGTAGAAAGCCTGCTCGGCTGCGCCTATTTTTGGAGCACAAATTTGAACGTTTTCATCAGTTTCGGGATGCTTTTCTTCTTTTGCGCTGTTTTCTGTCCCGGATCATACGTCGTGAGATGCTAAAAGGATGAGAACATAATCCATCACATTTTTATTACCGAATCCCAAGGCACCTTGGGAAAGACAACTTCGCTTTAGGTAGAGGCTGGGCTCGCAAACCGAGGGCGTAGGGCTTGGTACCAGGTCTTCGTCGCTCCAATGTCCATAACTTTTGATCCGTAAGGAGTTACGCGGTGCACAGCATACCGTTGGAAAGCTAACCAAGAGCTCTACGACAGGGGCAGCAAGGCTACTCGGCTGTGCCTATTTTCAGAGCCCAAAATCGAACGTTTTCATCAGTTTTGGGACACTTTTCTTCGTTTACGCTATTTTTTTGTCCCGGATCGTACGTCGTGAGCCACAAATTGGATGACAATCTAATCCATCACATTTCTATTACCGAAGCCCACGGTACCTTGGGCAAGACAACTTCGCTTCACGTAGAGACTGGTCCCGCAAACCGAGGGCGTGGGGCTTGGGACCATGTCTTGGTCACTCCGGTACCCATTTCTTTTGATCCGTAAAGAGTTACGCGGCGCACAGCATACCGTTAGAAAGCCCTCCTATAGCTCTACGACGGGGCAGCAAGACTACTCAACTGCGCCAATTTTTTGGAGCTCAAAATTGAATGTTTTCATCAGTTTCGGGATACTTTTCTTCTTTTGCCTTGTTTTTCCATCCCGGATCGTACGTCATTAGCCGCGAAAAGGACGACAACCTAATCCATCACATTTCTATTACCGAATCCCACGGCACCTTGGGCAAGAAAACTTCACTTCACATAGATGCTGGGCTCGCAAATCGAGGGCTTGGTGCTTGAGACCAGATCTCCGTCGCTCCGGTGCCCATAACTTTTGATCCTTAAAGAGTTACGCGGCGCACAGCATACCGTTGGAAAGCTCTTCGGTTAGACTAGACTAGGGTATGACTTAATTCCTAGTCACGCCCTAACCCGACCTATAGAGGCTAGACTAGGGTATGACCTAATTCCTTTACATCAATTCACATACTTAACCGTTTGTTGTGATTTAACACTTAACATTAGCCTAGAACTCCAAAAATTCTCCGGAAACCCGGAAAGCATAACGGCTGTAATTGGCTCTTTAGTTTGACCTAATTTCCTAAACACCTCAAAACTTTCAATTTCAAATTTGATTCCAACTAAGATTACCATTTATCACCAATTGAATTGTCTACTATTTATCTCAAGTTTCGTTTGATTAACACCTAGCATAGCAACTATGTCTCGTTTATGTGTCAATCCTTGTTACAAAGTACCTGTTGATCTTAGCTTACCAATGTGTACCTGCTTAAGATTGGATAGATTCATTTTACTTAACCCTTTACCTAATACTTCATAAGCCTGTCATAGATACTAAACCAAAGTAGTGATAGCAAAACGACCAGAAGAGTGTCTATCTAGTTATGATCAGTAAAAACCAAAATTAGACCCCAAATTACAACGGGGGTCATTTACAATACAACAAAAAGCAACATAAGAAATAGTCTTCAAAGCAACATATCGTTCACAAAATGGCCATAGTCAAGTAAGGCACGTAGGGCAAGCAATCATTCCAAGGAGTCATCAATAGGCACGTTATCCTCGGGTACCTGTTCCTGGTCTTCTTCACCTGAGATGATAAAAGAGGGTGAGTCCTTATGGACTCAGTGAAGGGGAAACAAGAAATACATTTTGAAACTCTTTTCCAGTTATACTTATGAAAAACCCCGTTTTGAAAACATGTCACGTACTACAAGTAATAAGGTACGCAAAGTATAAGAATCAAATTGAGCAACAGATACAATTACCAATCATTTCAAGGATACGACGCGCATTTGCTCTCAATATCAATTTCGATACGATTGTTGCGGCCGACTTCAATAATCCACTTATCGCTCCCATTTGGGTGTACTCCGGATGTACCCCGAAGACCTACGACCCAACTCTCCGAGGGGGGAATGCCAAGCGAGAGAGGGAAATGGACCATGGTAGTCACAGTAGCACCGGCAAGCCCGATGCCGCCCGGCATGCGTGAAACACTACCATGCCACAATGAAGGGTTGCAACCTTGTATGCAATGCACATTTATAACATTTAACATATCACATTAGGAGGACAACAAAGTAGGTTGCCTGCGAGCAGTTATAAGATCGCACGTTGACAAGTAAACACGCAAGGCATGGTATGATTGGTAATTTCACTTGTAGGGCACATGGAGTGATGTGAATATTAAGCGGACAGCCATGTAACACATGTGAATCAAGCCATATAACTCATTTCGGGGTTCACGCAATCAAGAAATATGATTATACAAGTATGCAATGACGTTTACTTTAGACTGGGTACAAGCAAAGTCTTCTTATCAACATATAATAATCGGGAATCACATTTAGGACTATAAGGACATATACAGGCAGCCTATTAACCTTCCTCCATATCATTCATAATTCACAAAAGGACGGTTTATGACTCGGGAACCTACGGGGCCATTAGGGTTTGCTAGGCCGTGCTCGGGGTTGGTTCATTTGCTAATCACCATAAGCAATTCTTAAACCATTTCAAATATACTTAACATTTATTAGGCAGCCCACTAATCACACAATAAAACACAATAACCATAGGATCATCGCTTAGCGAGTTTTCATAGTCGATAGGGTTTCTTTTCATGCTTACACGTGCAATTAAGCCACAAGTTGACAAGTAATTAAACCCAAGCCATGCATTGATTAATTAAAACATCCTCAAGAATCTAAAACAGTCCACACAACATCTAAGTGCCACAATCCCAAGCATTCACTACCACAAGAGAAGTTACAACATTTTTCAAAGCATATCACTAAACAAAATCTCACTGCAATGGTCCGTTTTCGCACAATCATTTGGACAAGCAAAAAATATCCAATTCCAGTGAGAAAAATATCAAATTAAATCTTAAGGAGTGATTTAAATCCAGAAACAAACCTCACCTCATTTGGAGTTCAGACCTAGGAGTTATGGCCAAAACCGTGAGACTACGCAAAACTGTCCAGTTTTAGACACATTACGATGGTTTCTAATTTTGATGGTCTTAGGGTCAGAATTAGCTTTAGTCTATTTCTGAAAAAAATGTCCATAACTGAAAAATATAGCATCCTACCAAATTTAATGCATTTTAGATATCATTTACTAAGTCAAAACCAGTTCGTTCTACGAGGACAGTGAACTGCCAAAAACCTGCTTCATTTTCCAGATTTTCTAGATTTAGACACCCTTCGATGTCTTGCCATTTTGGAGACCTTAGTGTCAAAATTGGCCTTGGACTATTTACTACGAAAAATGCCCAGAACTGGCAAAACTAGTCACCTACCAATTTTCACGCATTTTCAACATCATTTACCTGGTCAAATTCACTTCATTCCAACAAGTCAGAAAACTGCCATTTACGCGATTTCACCTATCTTCAAATTCTAGCCAAATATCTTGCCATGCATGTCTACAAAAGCTCATGTACACATATATATCACAAGTACAGAGGTAAAAATAGACATATGAGGCATGTATGTGGATTTTGAAAGCTTTTAAAAAAGATTAACCCTCACCTTAGCCTATTGACAACAAATGATGTTCAAAACTCTTGAAGATGCACCAATGGAGCTTCTTTTTGCTTCTTGCTTGCTTGGGTTGCTATGGCCGAGCTTGGGAGAGATCTGGAGAGTGAGCTTGAGGTCTTGAAAGCTCAAGTGAAGCCATGGTCAAAAATGAGAGAGAAGGAGAGAGAATGAGAGTTTTAGAGAAAGAAATGATGTGTTTGTGTATGTGGTCAGCCTTGAGCTACTAAAATTCTGAATTTGTGTCATCTATTAAGCATGTTTGAATTGTTTTTTGGCATGGCATTGCAAAGGCCGAGAATGGTGGCTTTGGGTAGGATATTTAGGAGTTTTTTTATGCATTATTTTATGTGTTGGTGTCATAGCTTGTCTAGGTTTGATTTTGAAATTGAAAAGCATGCTACAAGGCCTTGGTTTGGCCGACCAAGGTGCTTAGAAATCTGAAATTTCAGATTCAAATTGTGGTATTATAAGTTATAATAAGTGTAGAATTTTGAGGAGCATGGATTTTGCAAAAGAATAAAGAATAAGGAATAAAGAATGTCTAGTGTTTAGCATTTCGTCTTTTAGTACATTGACTTAGGATTAGAATATAGTTAGTGGAGTTTGTAGGATTATTCTATAGTCTAGTGCTTCGTGTAGGATGCTTTCTTGATTAGCGTGCAAGCACGCTTTCCTAGGTTTAGGGTACGCACTACGAGATAAACACGAACTACGAGGTATGGCACGTACTTTAAGACTAAGGCACATACTTCAAGGTAAATGCATGGATTCTAATGCAATGCATGCAACCCTAGGTGAATGCACGTAGACCAAAATAAGGCACGTAATTCAATGCAATGCACGTAATTCAAGACACGACTCTTAAACCCAAGTTAAGGCACGCAGTTCAAGATTAATGCACACAAAACGAAGAACACACACAAATCGAGGTCTCGCATGTAAATCAAGGTCATGGCATGTATGACGAGGCATGCACAAAAACCAAGATAGGACACGTAATCTAAGGTCGGTCATATAATTCTAGGTCTAAGGCATGCAAATCGAGGTAGGACATGTTATTCGGGGTCGGGCCTTACAAACAACATACCGTTGAAAATCTCTCCGAGAGCTCTACGACGAGGGCAACAAGCTTACTCGGTTACGCCTATTTTCGGAGCCCAAAATCGAATGTTTTCACCAGTTTCAGGACACTTTTCTACTTTTGCTCTATTTTTTTTGTCCCAGATCGTACGTCATGAGCCGCGAAAAGGACGACAACCTGATCCATCAAATTTTTATTACCGAATCCCAAGGCACCTTAGGCAAGACAACTTCGCTTCACGCAGAGGCTGGGCCCGCAAACCGAGAGCGTGGGGCTTGAGACTAGGTCTCTGTCGCCCCAGTACCTATAACTTTTGATCCGTGAGGAGTTACGCGATGCACAACATACCGTTGGAAAGCACTCCGAGAGCTCTACGAAGGGGGCCGCAAGCTTGTTCAGCTGTGCCTGTTTTTGAACCCCAAAATCGAGCGTTTTCATCAGTTTTGGGACACTTTTCTTCTTTTGTGCTATTTTTCAGTCTCGGATCGTACGTCGTGAGCCTCGAAAAAGACGACAACGTAATCCATCACATTTCTATTACCGAATCCCACGACACCTTGGGCTAGACAACTTCGCTTCATATAGACACTGGGCCCGCAAACCGAGGCAGTGGGGCATGGGACCAGGTCTCCGTCGCTTTGGTGCCCATAACTTTTGATCCGTAAAGAGTTATGCGGAGCATTGCATACCTTTGGAAAGCTCTCTGGGAGCTTTACGAAGAGGGAAGCAAGCATGCTTAGTTGTGCCTATTTTCGGAGCCCAAAATCAAACATTTTCATCAGTTTTGGGACACTTTTCTTCTTTTGCGCTGTTTTTCCGTCCCGAATCGTACGTCATGAGCCGCAAAAAGGATGACAAGCTAATCCATCACATTTCTATTACCGAATCCCACAGCACCTTGGGCAAGACAACTTCGCTTCACGAAGAGGTTTGGGCCGCTAATCGAGGGCGTGGGGCTTAGGACCAGGTCTCCGTCGCTCCGGTGCCCATAACTTTTTATCTGTAATAAGTTACGCGGTGCACAGCATATCGTTGGAAAGCTCTCTGAGAGCTCTACAATGGGGGCAGCAAGTCTACTTGGTTGCACCTATTTTCGGAGCCCAAAATCGAACATTTTCATCAGTTTCGGTACACTTTCTTTCTTTTATGTTGTTTTTCCGTCCCGGATCATACGTCGTGAGCCGCAAAAAGGACGACAACCAAATCCATCCCACTTTTGTTACCGAATCCCACGGCACCTTGGGCAAGAAAAATTCACTTCACATAGAGGCTGGGCCAGCAAACCGAGGGCGTGGGGCTTGTGACCAGGGCTCTGTCGCTCCAGTGCCCATAACTTTTGATCCGGAAAGAGTTACGCGGTACACAGCATACCATTAGAAAGCTCTCCAAGAGCTCTACGACGGGGGTAGAAATTTTGTTAAGTAGCGCCTATATTCAAAGCCCAAAATCTAACATTTTTATCGGTTTTGGGACACTTTTCTTCTTTTGTACTATTTTTTCGTCCCGTATCGTACGTTGTGAGCCGCGAAAAGGACGCCAACCTAATCCATCAAATTTTTATTACTGAATCCCATGGCACCTTAGGCATGACAACTTCGCTTCACGTAGAGGCTGGGCCCATAAACCGAGGGCGTGGGGCTTGGGACCAGGTCTCCTTTGCTCCGGTGTCCATAACTTTTGATTCGTAAGGAGTTATGCGGCGAACAGTATACAGTTGGAAATCTGTCTGAGAGCTCTACGATGCGGGCAGCATGCCTACTCGGTTGCGCCTATTTTCGGAGCCCAAAATTGATCGTTTTCATCAATTTTGGGACAATTTTCTTCTTTTACTCTATTTTTTTATCCCAGATCGTACGTTGTGAGCCACGAAAAGGACGACAACCTAATCCATCACATTTCTATTATTGAATCCGAAGGCACCTTGGGCAAGACAACTTCGCTTGATGTAGACACTGGGCTCGTAAACCGAGGGCGAGGGGCTTGGGACTAGGTCTCCGTCACTCTGGTACTCATTACTTTTGATCCGTAAGGAGTTACGCGGCGCACAGCATACCGTTGGAAAGCTCTCCGAGAGCTCTACGATAGAGGCAATAAGCCTGCTCGGCTGCGCCTATTTTTTTAGCCTAAAATCGATCGTTTTCATCAGTTTTGGGACACTTTTCTTTTTTTGCGCTGTTTTTTCCTCCCGGATCATACTTCGTGAGCCACGAAAAGGACAACAACCTAATCCATCACATTTCTATTGCTGAATCCCACAGCACCTTGGGCAAGACAACATCACTTCACGTAGAGGCTGGGCCCGCAAACCAAGGGCGTTGGGCATGGGACCAGGTCTCTGTTGCTCCGGTGCCCATAACTTTTGATCCATAAAGAGTTACGCAGCGCACAACATATCATTGGAAAGTTCTCCGAGAGCTCTACGACGGGGGCAACAAGCCTGCTCTGTCACGCCCCAACCCGGCCTATAAAGGTTGGACTAGGGTGTGATCTAAACATTCAAGTCATATCTTGTACTTAATCGTTCTTGAAAGTTTAACATTAACGTTTTAGCCTAACTCCATAATTTTTCAAAAAACCGGCAGTATAATGGCTGTAATTGGACTCTTTGGTTTGACCTGATTCCCTAAACGCCTCAAATTTTTCAATCTCAATTTCATTTCCAACAAAGATTACTATTCATCAATTGAAACGCCTACTAGTTATCTCGATGTCTCGTTTGATTAATAACCTAGCATGATACTATGTCTCATTTGTTTGCTAATCCTCATTACAAAATTACCTGTTGATCTTAGGTTAACAATGAGTACCTGCTTAAGATTGGATAGGTTCATTTTACTTAGTCCTTACCTGATACTTCATAATCCTATAATAGATACTATCCAATGACGATAGCAAAATGACCATAGTAGTGTCTATCTAGTTATTATCAGTACAAGCCAAAATTAGACCCCAAATTACAACGGGGGTCTTTTACATTACAAACATCAAGCAACATGAAAAGAAATAGTCTTCAAGTAGCATAGTATTCACAAATGGCCAAAATCAGGCAAAGCACATAGGACAGGCAATCATTCCAAGGAATCATCATTAGGCACGTCGTCCTCGAGTAACTGTTCTTGATCTTCTTCACCTGAGATGATAAAAGAGGGTGAGTCCTTATGAACTCAGCGAAGGGGAACGAGAAATAGGTTTTGAAACTCATTTTTCGGTTCAACTTATGAAAACCCTTTTTGCAAGCATGAATATATCACAAATAAGTACATAACAATAATATAAAAGTAAAGGAACACAATTACCCGTCTTTCCTCCCTGAGGTCCTCTAGAAACCAAGCGAAAGTACTTATACACATAGTGAAAAGGATACGGTGAGCTATTGCTCTCAGTTCATTTCCAGTATCAGTTGTTGCGGCCGACTTCAAATCATCCCCTTATCACGCCAAATGGGTGTACTCCGTAGATTATTCATCATGCAACGGCATCTACGTGGGACCGGGTGCAAGAAAGGCCTACTTGTCAACATGTAATCATCAAGATTGCATTTAGGGCTACAATGGCCACTACGGGCAGCCTACTAAACATATAATTAAACACGATATTCATAGGATCAACATTTAGTGAATTTACCTAGTCACTAGGGTTTCCATTTCGTGCTTACCCGTGCGATTAAGTCCCAAGTCAACTCAAAATCAATCTCAAGCCATGCATCGATTAATTCAAACACCCTCAAGTATTCAAAATAGTCCACACAACATCCAAATGCCACAATCTCAAGCATTTAATACAACAAGAGAAGCTACAATAATTTTTCTAACCATATCACTAAGTGAAACCGTCACTGCAATGGACTGTTTTCTCACAATAATTAAGACAAGCAAACAATCTCTAATTCCATTGAATAAGATTTCAAATTAAAGCTTAAGGAGTGAACTAAATTCAGAAACAAACCTCGCATCATTTGGAGTTCGGGTTCAATAGTTATAGCCAAAACAGTGAGACTGCACAAAACTGTCCAGATTTGCACACATTTCAATACTTGTCACTTTTGAGGTCCTTAGTGTCGGATTTAGCCTTAGTCCATTTCTGACAAAAATGTCCAGAACTGAAAAATCTAGCAGCAAACCAAATGTCATGCATTTTGGATGTCATTTACTAAGTCAAAACGGGTTCGTTCTACAAGTCCAGTGAATCTGCCAAAACCTGCTTCACTTTTCCAGACTTTCTAGATTTGGACACATTTTAATGAGTTGCCATTTTGAGGACCTTAGAGTCCAAATTAGCTTTGGCCTATTTCTGCGAAAAATGTTCATAACTGGCAAAACTAGTTGTCAACCAATTTTCACTCTTTTTAAACATCATTTACGTTGCCAACATCACCAACAAGACAGAAAGCTGTCACATGCACGATTTCATCTATCATCACATTCTAGCCAACAATCTTGTCATGCATGTTTATAAAAGCTCATCAACACACATATATATCAAGTACAGAAGCAAAGATAGACATTTAAGAGCATGCATGTGGTTTTTTGAAAGATTTTCAATAAGTTTTAGCCCTCACCTTAGCAAAACAACAAGAAGGTGCACAAGACTCTTGGTGAAGCACAAAGTTGATCTTCTTGGTTGCTTAGGCGAGAGAACACTCGATTTTCTCTATTTTTCCTAGCTTAGTGACCAAGTTCTTAGTAGGTGCATGTTGTTAGAACAAGAAGAAAAGAAATGGAAGCTAGCAAACTCACCTAAGCCGAAATGGAGATTCAAAGAGCTTACATGTGTGTTTCTTGCAACCTAGCTTGCTTAGTTAGGCTCCCTAGCTTCTTGCTTGCCTTGATGAACCATGGAGTGATGAAGATAAGCTAAGGAGTGTAGAAACTCAGCCAAGGCCGAGAGAGAGAGAGAGAAGAATGAGAGGGAGAGAGAGAGGAATGAGGGGAAATGAGAGAAATGAAAGAAAATGAAAGGTTTTGCAAGGTTTGAAGCATGTGTCGGCCTTGAGCTTTGCAAATTCAGATTTGTGTCTTCAAGAAGCATGGTTTTGAATTACCTAGCATGGCAAGAGAATGGGTCGAGAATATGGGTGCATTGGGTAGGGTTTTGGGTTATTTTTTTATGCATTTATGTCATAGAATTGTCATAGAATGTTTGGGTTCAATTTGAATTATGCAAGCAAGGACAAATGTACACAAGGTGGTCGGCCAAGGCATGTAAAAATCTGATTTTTTGTCATCTTTTGAGCATTGTTTAATTGTGTGTTTGGAAAGTACAAAAGAATAAGGAATAAAGAATAAGAATGTCTAGCTTTTGGTACAATTTCGTCTTCTAGTGGGTTGAATTAGTAATTTAATATTAGGTAGTGGAATTTGTAAGATGAAATAATGACCTAGTGCTTCGTGTAAGATGCTTTCTTGATTAGCGTGAGGGCACGAACTACAAGACGAATGCACGTTTTCCAAGTAAATGCACGCAACCCTAAATAAATGCACGTAATTCAATGCAAGACACATAAAACGAAACATAATTCTTAAATCTAGGTTCAGACACGCATATCTAGGCTAGGGCACACGAAACGAGGTATCACACGCAAATCGAGGTCGGGCCTCACATTCTCCCCTCCTTAAAAGAATTTCAACCCGAAATTCAATATTACCTTTGAAATAAAGCTGTATACTGTTGCTCCATCTGGTCTCGCCTTTCCTACGTTGCTTCTTCAACTCCATGATGATCTCACAACACTTTCACCATCGGTATAGATTTGCTGCGCAATTCCCGATCTTGTTGGTCTAGGATCTGAATATGCTTCTCCTCATAAGACAAGTTCTCCCGAAGCTGCAACGGCTTTGGCTCCAAGATATGCGATGGATCAGGGTGATACTTCCACAGCATCGAAACATGAAAGACGTAGTGAATATTGGAGAGGTTTTGGGGTAGTGCTAGGCGATATGCCAATTTGCCAACCTTCTCAATTATCTCAAATGGTCCTACAAATCTCGGGCTCAACTTTCGACCCTTGCCGTGTTTAATCAGTCCCCTCTGGGGTGATATCTTCAAGAACACCTTGTTGCGAACCTCAAACTCTAGGCTCCATCTCCATCGGTCTGCATAACTTTTTTGCCTGCTTTGGGCGGTAAGCATCCGTTTCCGGATGAGGTGGATATTATCCACAGTCTGCATAAGTTTTGGTAGAAGGGTCGGGTCAAAAGTCTTCGTCACCTACTTCATCCCAGTAAATTGGGGATCAACACTTATGTCCATACAACGCCTCAAATGGGGCCATCCCGATAGTGGCCTGATAACTATTATTATAAGCGAACTCCGCTAGAGACAGGTATTTCTCCCAACCTTTCCCGAAGTCAAAAACACACGCCCTCAGCATATCCTCCAAAATCTGAATAGTTCTCTCAGATTGTCCATCAGTCTGAGGGTGATAAGTCGTGCTGAAACTCAACTTCATTCCCAAAGCTTCTTGCAATCTCTTCCAAAATCGGGAAGTAAAACGAGGATCCCTATCCGATACAATACTCACAGGCATCCCGTGCAATCTTACAATCTCCGCCACATACATATCTCCCAATTTTTCAGGACTATCCTCCTTGTTCATCGGTAAAAAGTACGCTGACTTAGTCAATCTATCCATTATGACCCAAACGGCGTCATGACCCTTTTGTGACCTGGGCAGGTCCATAACAAAGTCCATAATTTTATGTTCCCATTTTCATTGAGGAATCTCCAATGGCTAAAGTAAACATGCTGGTCGTTGATGTTCCGCTTTGACTCTCTGGCAAGTCAAACACCGTGCCACAAACTCCGCAATCTCTCTCTTCATGTTATTCCACCAATAGTGTTGCTTCAAATCCCAGTACATCTTTATTCCGCCTGGGTGAATAGTATATCTTGAATTATGGGCTTTTTCAAGAATCTTCTTTTTCAGCTCTGGTTTATTAGGAACACAAATCCGATTCCTAAACCTCCAAATACCATCATCATGAAACTTGAAATATGTGTTGCTTTCTTTAATCTTCTGGAATTGTTGGTCCTTCTGTTGAGCCTCTCGTAACTCAGATAAAAAGGTCGATTGAACTTGTGTAGTGGCAAAAAGTAACCCTTTCCAAGTCAATTGTGGTTTCCACAAAAATGCTTCCTCCAACAACTCTTGCACCTTGACTTCCAGTTTTGCCATGCTCGCTTTCCTACTTAAGGCATCTGCAACTACATTTGCTTTATCGGGCACATAATTGATTGTGCAGTTATAATCATCCCAAAGCTCCATCCACCGCCTTTGCCTCATATTCAACTCCTTTTGTGAAAACAAGTATTTCAAGCTCTTGTGATCGGTAAACACCTCAAACTTGTTACCCCACAGATAGTGCCTCCATTTCTTGAGTGCAAACACAATAGCCGCTAATTCCAAATCATGCGTCGGGTAGTTCAATTCATACGGCTTCGGTTTCCTAGAAGCATACTCAATCACTCTTCCATTTTGCATCAGCACACAACCCAATCCTTCTTTCGAAGCATCGCTATAAACTACAAAACCTTGACTCCCTTCAGGCAATGCAAGAACATGTGCGGTAGTCAATCTTTTCTTCAACTCTTGGAAGCTGTTCTCACACTTATCATCCCACACGAACTTTGTTTTCTTTTGATTGAGTTTTGTAAGCGATCCTGCAATCTTAGAGAAATCCTTCATGAATCTCTGATAATAGCCGGCTAGACCAAGAAAACTCCGAACCTCCGTAACATTTTCTGGCTTCTTCCAAGACATCACCGCTTCTATCTTTGCTGGATCCACTGCTATTCCCTCTTGGGATATGATATGCCCCAAAAATGCAATATGCTGCAACCAAAATTCACACTTGCTAAACTTTGCATACAATTGATGCTCTCGAAGTTTCTGCAATACCAATCGCAGATGTTGTTCATGCTCAGCCTTGGATTTCGAGTATACCAAAATATCATCAATGAAGATCACCACAAATTGGTCCAAGTAGGGTTGAAACACCCTGTGCATCAAGTCCATAAAAGCTGCAGGGGCATTAGTTAGTCCAAATGGCATCACCACATATTCATAATGCCCATATCTTGTCCTGAAAGCCGTTTTAGGCACATCCTCCTTTTTGATCTGCAACTGATAGTACCCTTGCCTCAAGTCGAGTTTCGAATACACTTTGGCTCCTTGAAGTTGATCAAACAACTCGTCGATCAGTGGAAGTGGGTATTTATTCTTGATAGTCACTTGGTTCAATCCTCGGTAGTCGATGCATAGCCTCAACATTCCGTCTTTCTTCTTTACAAATAGGACTGGTGCACCCCATGGAGAAGAACTTGGTTGAACAAACCCCTTCTTCAACAATCCTTCCAATTGGTCATTCAATTCATGTAGCTCGGCCAGTGCCATATGATAGGGGGCTTTAAATATCGGCTGGGTGCCAGGCAGTAACTCTATAATGAACTCGATATCCCGATTTGGGGGTAAACAGGGCAATTCTTCTGGAAACACATCCGCATAGTCTTTGATTACTGGCATCTCTTTCAACTTAGCTTTGTCCAACGGCTTGTTGATGAGGTAAGTTAAGTATCCACTACACCGTATTCTCAAGGACTTCACTGCTTTCGTAGATGAAATGATGGAACTCCTGGTGAAATCTCTTCGGCCCATTACCTCCAGTATTGGTTGACCAGGTACCTGGAACGTTACAATCTTCGTCCGGCAATCTAGTTGGGCATGATGCTTTGCCAACCAGTCCATCCCTAAGATGACCTCATAGTCTCGAAAAGGTAATACAATAAGATTGGCTGAGAATTCTCTATCCTTAATTTGGATTTTACATGCTTTACAAGCTGAGCTAGTAACAAGTTTAGAACCCATCGGAGTACCAGCTTCTACTTCGTAAGGCAAACATACAACTCGCAATTTCACACGTTTCACACATAAGGGAGTAATAAATGAATGAGTAGCACCCGGATCAATTAGCACCCTAACAGGTTGATTCAGTATGAAGAATGTACCTTCAACAATAGCGGTCTCCTCTGGAAGCTCATCGCACTCAAAAGCATATGCTCGAGCCTGAACTCTAGGAATTGGAGTCTTGCCTCTACTAGCTGGTTTAACTTGATTTTGTCCTACTTGCCATTTAGGGCAATCCTTGATCTAATGCTGATCACTACCACACCGCACACATCGTCCCGACTTCTTCCAGCACTGGGCCTCGGTATGCCCCTTCTTGTCATAGTAAGAACAGTTGACAGACTGAGTAGCAGGTGAACTACTTGTGGACCCGCGGGTGGAAGAGGCTAATGGCGCTTTAGTCGGGCCACGGTTGTTCACTGGTCTGTTCTGGCTCTGGCCCTGATTATGACTCTGGCTCTGGAATTTCCTCTATTGACTTGAAGGCTGGTATGGTTTCTTGTTCGGCTAACTCGAACCGGCTCTATCAAGTTTCCTCTTCTCAACTCGGGAAGCAACAGCAAAGAGAGCAGAATAGGTACCGAAGTCATGCGAAGCCAATTGGTCCTGAATCTCTGGCCTCAATCCCGTAATAAATTTCCACATCTTCGCCTTAGGAGTACTGACCATATACTGAGCATAGCGGGACAGTCGGTCAAAAGGAGCCTCGTACTGGGCCACCGTCATGTTACCTTGGTTCAAGTGAATGAATTCCTCAATCCGCCACTGCTTGGAAACTGTAGGTACATATTTCTCCTTGAATGCCTTAACGAAATTACCCCACAAGCGAGGTGTCTGATCAGTTTCCCACAGTGCCTCCACAGTGTGCCACCAATGTTCAACATCCCTGTGCAACAGAAACACATCAAACTCCACCTTTTCTTCATCAGTATAATCAAGTGGCCTGAAAATCCTCTCGATCTCAGACAGCCAAGCCTCTGCTTTCTCATCATCAGCTTCCCCGTGGAATTTGGACGGGCGAAAATCAAGGAACTCCCTCATTCTGCTATGTCTCCCATGGTTACCATAATTCCTGTTGTTGTTGTTTGCTTCTTGTGCATCTTGACGTTCCATCACCCGCGACACGCGATCCATGGTATTTTCCATCATGTTAAAAATAGCTATGCTGGGATTAGTTTGACAAGCATCTCCGGTCTCTTGGGGTTCACCGTTCCTATTAGTAGTGCGGGTACTAGGGCCAGCCATCTATAGGCACAGATTACGATGCACAATTTATTGGAATACGACAAGACAAGAATTTAATTTATAAGGTATGCAACATACAATTTTACATAAACACACAGTTCTAGAAACAGTTAAGAGATGTTAATCACTTAAGCACATAGAACATAGAAGGCACAATTAACATTATCACACAACAACATATAGACAAGTCATCCTAATTATCTTAGGGCTCTACCCATGGTCCGAGAGTTAAACCCAGCTTAAGCAATCTAAGTTCTGATACCATTCTTCTTTAATAAGGTGTCACGCCCCAACCCGGCCTATAAAGGTTGAACTAGGGTGTGATCTAAACATTCAAGTCATATCTCGTACTTAATCGTTATTGAAAGTTTAACACTTAACATTTTAGCCTAACTCCATAATTTTTTGGAAAATCGGCAGCATAACGGTTGTAATTGGGCTATTTGGTTTGACCTGATTCCCTAAACGCCTCAAATTTTCCAATCTCAATTTCATTTCCAACAAAGATTACTATTCATCAATTGAAACGCCTACTAGTTATCTCGATGTCTCATTTGATTAATAACTTAGCATGATACTATATCTCGTTTGTTTGTTAATCCTCGTTACAAAAGTACATGTTGATCTTAGCTTAACAATGAGTACCTGCTTAAGATTGGATATGTTTATTTTACTTAGTCCTTACCTGATACTTCATAATCTTATGATAGATACTAGGCAATGACGATAGCAAAACGACCATAGTAGTGTCTATCTAGTTATTATCAATACAAGCCAAAATTAGACCCCAAATTACAAAGGGGGTCTTTTACATTACAAACATCAGGCAACATGAAAAGAAATAGTCTTCAAGCAGCATAGTTTTCACAAATGGCCAAAATCAAGCAAAGCACATAGGACAGGCAATCATCCCAAGGAATCATCATTAGGCACGTCATCCTCGGGTACCTGTTCTTGATCTTCTTCACCTGAGATGATAAAAGAGGGTAAGTCCTTATGAACTCAGCTAGGGGGAACGAGAAATAGGTTTTGAAACTCATTTTTCGGTTCAACTTATAAAAACGCTTTTTGCAAGCATGAACATATCACAAATAACTACATACCAATAATATAAAAGTAAAGGAACACAATTACCCGTCTTTCCTCCTCGAGGTCCTCTAGGAACCAAGCGAGAGTACTTATACACATAGTGAAAAGGATACGGTGAGCTTTTGCTCTCAGTTCATTTCCAGTATCAATTGTTGCGGCCGACTTCAAATCATCCCCTTATCATGCCAAATGGGTGTACTCTGGATGTACCCCGAAATTCTACGACCCAACTCTCCGTGGAAGTCTAGCCCCCAAGCGAGAGAGAGAATTGGACAATGGTAGTCACGGGTGCACCGGTAAGCCCGATACCGCCCGGTGTGCGTGAACGCTACCACGCCAGAATGAAAGGTTGCAACCTTGTATGCAATGCACATTTATGACATTTAATATATCACATTAGGAGGACAACAAAGTAGGTTGCCTCCGAGCAGTCATAAGATTGCACATTGACAAGTAAACGAGCAAGGCACGATAAGACAAGTAATTTCACTTGAAAGGCACATGGAGTTATAAGAATATTAAACAGGCAGCCATGTAACACACGTAAGTCAAGTCATATAACTCATTTCAAAGTTCACGTAATCAATTAATAAGATTATTCATCATGCAACGACATCTACGTGGGACCGAGTGCAAGAAAGGCCTACTTGTCAACATGTAATCATCAAGATCGCATTTAGGGCTACAATGGCAACTACGGGCAGCCTACTAAACGTATAATTAAACACGATATTCATAGGATTAACACTTAGTGAATTTACCTAGTCACTAGGGTTTCCATTTCGTGCTTACCCGTGCGATTAAGCCCCAAGTCAACTCAAAATCAATCTCAAGCCATGCATCGATTAATTCAAACACCCTCAAGTATTCAAAACAGTCCACACAACATCCAAATGCCACAATCTCAAGCATTTAATACAACAAGAGAAGCTACAATAATTTTTCTAAGCATATCACTAAGTGAAACCCTCACTGCAATGGACTGTTTTCTCACAATCATTAAGACAAGCAAACAATTTCTAATTCCAGTTAATAAGATGTTAAATTAAAGCTTAAGGAGTGAACTAAATTCAGAAACAAACCTCGCATCATTTGGAGTTCGGGTTCAATAGTTATAGCCAAAACAGTGAGACTGCACAAAAATGTCCAGATTTGCACACATTTCAATACTTGTCGCTTTTGAGGTCCTTAGGGTGGGATTTAGCCTTAGTCCATTTCTGAAAAAAATGTCCAAAACTGAAAAATCTAGCTTAAAACCAAATTTCATGCATTTTTGATATCATTTACTAAGTTAAAACAGGTTCGTTCTACAAGGTCAGTGAATCTGCCAAAACCTGCTTCACTTTTCCAGACTTTCCAAATTTGGACACATTTTAATGATTTGCCATTTTGAGGACCTTAGAGTCAAAATTAGCTTTGGCCTATTTCTTTGAAACATGTTCAGAACTGGAAAAAATAGTTACCTACCAATTTTCACACATTTTCAACATCATTTACCTAGCCAAAATTACCTCGCACCAACAAGACAGAAAGCTGTCACATGCACGATTTCATCTATCATCACATTCTAGCCCAAAATCTTGTCATGCATGTTTATAAAAGCTCATGAACACACATATATCTCAAGTACAGAAGCAAAGATAGACATTTAAGAGCATGTATGTGGTTTTTTGAAAGATTTTCAAGAAGATTTAGCCCTCAACTTAGCAAAACAACAAGAAGGTGCACAAGACTCTTGGTGAAGCACAAAGTTGATCTTCTTCCTTGCTTAGCCAAGACACCACTTGATTTTCTCTATTTTTCCTAGCTTAGTGACCAAGTTCTTAGTAGGTGCATGTGGTTAGAACAAGAAGAAAAGAAATGGAAGCTAGCAAACTCACCTAAGCCGAAATAGAGATTCAAAGAGCTTGCATGTGTGTTTCTTGCAACCTAGCTTGCTTAGTCGATCTCCCTAGCTTCTTGCTTGCCTTGATGAACCATGGAGTGATGAAGATAAGCTAAGGAGTGTAGAAACTCAGCCAAGGCTGAGAGCGAGAGAGAAGAATGAGATGGAGAGAGAGAGGAATGAGGGGAAATGAGAGAAATGAAAGAAAATGAAAGGTTTTGCAAGGTTTGAAGCATGTGTCGGCCTTGAGCTTTGCAATTTCAGATTTGTGTCTTCAAGAAGCATGGTTTTTGAATTACCTAGCATGGCAAGAGAATGGGTCGAGAATATGGGTGCATTGGGTAGGGTTTTGGGTTATTTTTTTATGCATTTATGTCATAGAATTGTCATAGAATGTTTGGGTTCAATTTGAACTATGCAAGCAAGCACAAATGTACACAAGGTGGTCGGCCAAGGCATGTAAAAATCTGATTTTTTGTCATCTTTTGAGCATTATTTAATTGTGTGTTTGGAAAGTGCAAAAGAATAAAGAATAAAGAATAAGAATGTCTAGCTTTTGGTGCACTTTCGTCTTCTAGTGGGTTGAATTAGTAATTTAATATTACTTAGTGGGATTTGTAAGATTAATTAATGACCTAGTGCTTCGTGTAAGATGCTTTCTTGATTAGCATGAGGGCACACTTTCCTAGGTCTAGGGCATGCACTACGAGGTAGGGCACGGACTACGAGACGAATGCACGTTTCCCAAGTAAATGCACGCAACCCTAAATGAATGCACGTAATTCAATGCAAGGCACATAAAATGAAACATGATTCTTAAATCTAGGTTAAGGCACGCAAATCTAGGCTAGGGCACAAGAAATGAGGTATCGCACGCAAATCGAGGTCGGGCCTCACATGCTTGGCTGCGCTAGTTTTCAGAGCCCAAAATTGAACGTTTTCACCAATTTTGGGACACTTTTCTTTTTTTGCGCTGTTTTTCCATCCCGGATCGTACGTCGTGAGCCTCGAAAAGGACGATAACCTAATCCAACTCATTTATATTACCGAATCCCATGGCACCTTGGGCAAGACAACTTCATTTCACGTAAACGCTGGGCCCGCAAACCGAGGGATGGGGCTTGGGACCAAGTCTCCTTCGCTTTGGTGCCCATAAATTTTGATCCGTAAAGAGTTACGCGGCGCACAGCATACCGTTGGAAAGCTCTCCGAGAGCTCTACGACCGGGACAGCAAGCCTACTTGGCTGCGATTGTTTTTGGAGCACAAAATCAAATGTTTTCATCAGTTTCGAGACACTTTTCTACTTTTGTGCTGTTTTTCTATCCCGGATCGTACGTCGTGAGCCGCGAAAAGGACGACAAACTAATCATCACATTTCTGTTACCGAATCCCACGGCAACTTGGACAACACAACTTCGCTTCACGTAGAGGTGAGGCCTGCAAATCGAGGGCGTGGGGCTTGAAACAAGGTCTCCGTCGCTCCGGTGCCCATAACTTTTGATCCGTAAGGAGTTACGCGGCGCACAGCATACCGTTGGAAAGCTCTCCGAGAGCTCTACGACGGGGGCAGCATGTCTGCTTGGCTGCGCCTATTTTCAGAGACCAAAATCAAAAGTTTTCATCAGTTTCGCGATACTTTTCTTCTTTTGCGCTATTTTTTCGTCTCAGATTGTACGTCGTGAGCAGCGAAAAGGACGATAACCTAATTCAACACATTTCTATTACCGAATCCCACGGCACCTTGGACAAGACAACTTCATTTCACGTAGATGCTAGGCCCGCAAACCGAGTGATGGGGCTTGGGACCAGGTCTCCTTCGCTCTGGTACCCATAAATTTTGATCTGTAAAGAGTTATGCGGCACACATCATACCGTTAGAAAGCTCTTCGGGAGCTCTATGACGGGGGAAACAAGCCTGCTTGGCTACGCCCACTTTTAGAGCCCAAAATCTAACATTTTCATCAGTTTTGGGACACTCTTCTTCTTTTGCTCTGTTTTTTCATCCTGGATCGTACGTCATGAGTCGCGAAAAGGACGACAACCTAATCCATCACATTTCTATTACCGAATACCATGACACCTTGGCCAAGTCAACATCGCTTCACGTAGAGCCTGGGCCCGCAAACCGAGGGCGTGGGGCTTGGGACTAGGTCTCCGTCGCTCCAGTGCATGTAACTTTTGATCCGTAAGGAGTTACGCGGCGAATAGCATACTGTTAGAAATCTCTCCGAGAGCTCTACGACGGGGGCAGCAAGCCTGCTCGGCTGTGCCTATTTTCAAAGCACAAAATTGAACGTTTTCATCAGTTTCGGGACACTTTTTTTGTTTTCCTGTGTTTTTTCGTCCCGGATCATACGTCGTGAGCCGCGAAACGGACGACAACCTAATCTATCACATTTCTATTACCGAATCCCAAGGCATCTTGGGCAAGACAACTTCGTTTCACGTAGAGGCTGGGCCCGCAAACCGATGGCATGGGGCTTGGGACTAGGTCTCCGTCGTTTCGGTGCCCATAACTTTTGATCCGTAAGGAGTTACACGGCGAACAACATACCGTTGGAAATCTCTCTGAGAGCTCTACGACGGGGGTAGCAAGCCTGCTCAGCTGCGATTGTTTTCGGAGCCCAAAATTGAACGTTTTCATCAGTTTCAGGACACTTTTCTACTTTTGTACTATTTTTCCGTCCTGCATCGTACGTCATGAGCTGCGAAAATGACGACAACCTAATCCATCACATTTCTATTACCGAATCTCATGGCACATTGGGCAGGACAACTTCACTTCACGTAGACGCTAGGCCCGCAAACTGAGGGCGAGGGGCTTGGGACCACTTCTCCGTCGCTTCGGTGCCCATAACTTTTGATCCGTTAAGAGTTACGCGGCGTACAGCATACCATTGGAAAGTTCTCAGAGAGCTCTACTGCGCTAGTTTTTAGAGCCCAAAATTGAACGTTTTCATCTGTTTCAGGACACTTTTCTTCTTTTGCGCTATTTTTCCGTCCCGTATCGTATGTTGTGAGCCGCAAAAAGGATGACAACCCAATCAATCACATTTCTATTACCGAATCCCACGGCACCTTGGGCAAGACAACTTCGCTTCACGTAGAGGTTAGGCCCGCAAACCGAGGGCGTGGGGCTTGGGACCAGGTCTCCGTCGCTCCGGTGCCTATAACTTTTGATCAGTAAGGAGTTACGCGGCGCACAGCATACCATTGGAAAGCTCTCCGAGAGCTTTATGACAAGGGTAGCAAGCCTGCTCGACTGTGCCTATTTTCGGAGCCCAAAATTGAACATTTTCATCTGTTTCGGGATACTTTTCTTATTTTGCTCTTTTTTCCCATCCCGGATCGTACGACGTGAGCCGCAAAAAGGACGATAACCTAATCTATCACATTTCTATTAGCGAATCCCACACCACCCTGGGCAAGACAACTTCATTTCACGTAGACGCTGGGCCCGAAAACTGAGTGCATGGGGCTTGGGACCACGTCTCCGTCACTCCGGTGCCCATAACTTTTTATCCGTAAAGAGTTACGCGGCGCATAACATATCGTTGGAAAGCTCTCCGAGAACTCTACGACGAGGGCAGGACGCCTGCTCAATTGTGTCTATTTTTGGAGCACAAAATCTAACGTTTTCATCAATTTCAGGACACTTTTGTTCCTTTGCGCTGTTTTTTCGTCCCGGATCGTACGTCGTAAGCCGCGAAAAGGACGACAACTTAATCCATCACATTTCTATTACCGAATCCCAAGTCACCTTAGGCAAGATAACTTCGCTTCACGTAGAGGTTGGGCCCGCAAACCGAGGGCGTAGGGCTTGGGACCAGGTTTCCGTCGCTCCGGTGGCCATAACTTTTGATTTGTAAGGAGTTACGCGGCGCACAACATATCGTTGGAAAGCTCTCCGAGAGCTCTACGACGGGGGAAGCAAGCTTGCTTGACTACTCCTATTTTTCGAGCCCAAAATCGAACATTTTCATCAAATTCGGGACACTTTTCTTCATTTGCGCAGTTTTTCCGCTCCGGATCGTACGTAGTGAGCCGTGAAAAGGACGACAACCTAATTCATTACATTTCTATTACCGAATCCCACGGAACCTTGGGCTAGATGACTTCACTTCACGTAGAGGCTGGGCCAGCAAATCGAGGGCGTGGGGTTTGTAACTAGGTATCCGTCGCTCCGGTGCCCATAACTTTTGATCCGTAAGGAGTTACGAGGTGCATATCATACCGTTGGAAAGTTATCCGAGAGCTCTACGACAAAGGCAGCAAGCTTGCTTGGCTGTGCATATTTTTGAAGCGCAAAATCGAACATTTTTATCATTTTCGGGACACTTTTGTTCCTTTGCGTTGTTTTTTCGTCCCAGATCGTACGTCGTAAGCCGCGAAAAGGACGACAACCTAATCCATCACATTTCTATTACCGAATCCCAAGTCACCTTAGGCAAGATAACTTCGCCTCACGTAGAGGCTGGGCCCGCAAACCGAGGGCGTAGGGCTTGGGACCAGGTTTCCGTCGCTCCGGTGGCCATAACTTTTGATTTGTAAGGAGTTACGCGGCGCACAACATATCGTTGGAAAGCTCTCCGAGAGCTCTACGACAGGGGCAGCAAACTTGCTTGGTTGCGCCTATTTTTAGAGCCCAAAATCGAACTTTTTCATCAGTTTCGGGACACTTTTCTTCTTTTGCGCTGTTTTTTCATCCTGGATCGAACGTCGTGAGCTGCGAAAAGGACGACAACCTAATTCATCACATTTCTATTACCGAATCCCAAGGCACCTTGGGCAAGAAAGCTTTGCTTCACGTAGAGGCTTGGCCCACAAACCGAGGGCGTGGGGCTTGGGACCAGGTCTCTATTGCTCCGGTGCCCATAACTTTTAATTCGTAAGGCGTTACGCAGCGCACAGTAAACCGTTGGAAAGCTCTCCGTGTGCTCTACGACGGGGGTAGCAAGCCTTCTTGACTGCTCCTATTTTCAGAGCCCAAAATCGAATGTTTTCATCAGTTTCGGGACACTTTTCTTCATTTGCGCTATTTTTTCGTCCCGAATCGTACGTCGTGAGCTGCAAAAAGGGCGACAACCTAATCCATCACATTTCTATTACCGAATCCCATGGCACCTTGGGCTAGACAACTTCGATTCACGTAGAGGCTGGGCCCGCAAACTGAGGGCGTGGGGCTTGGAACTAGGTCTCCGTTACTTCGGTGCGCATAATTTTTGATCCGCAAAGAGTTACGCGGCGCATATCATACCGTTAGAAAGCTCTCTGAGAGCTCTACGATGGGGGCACCAAGCTTGCTCAGTTGCGCCTGTTTTTCAAGCCCAAAATCAAATGTTTTCATCAGTTTCTGGACACTTTTCTTTTTTTGTGCTGTTTTTCCGTCCCGGATCGTACGTCGTGAGCCGCGAAAAGGATGACATACTAATCCATCACATTTCTATTACCGAATCCCATGGCACCTTGTGCAAAACAATTTCACTTCATGTAGATGCTGGGACCGCAAACCGAGGGCGAGGGGTTTATGACCAGGTCTCCGCCGCTCAGATACCCATAACTTTTGATCCGTAAAGAGTTACGTGGCGCACAGCATACCGTTGGAAAGCTATTCGAGAGCTCTACGACAGGGGCAGCAATCCTACTCAGCTGCGCCTATTTTCAGAGCCCAAAATTGACATTTTTATTAGTTTCGGTACACTTTTCTTCTTTTGCACTATTTTTCAGTCCCGGATCGCACGTTGTAATCCGCAAAAAGGACGACAATCTAATCCATCACATTTCAATTAACTAATCAAAAGGCACCTTGGGCAAGACAACTTCGCTACATGTAGAGGCTGGTCCCGCAAACCAAGGGCATGGGGCTTAGGACCAGGTCTCCGTCGCTCCGGTGCCAATCACTTTTGAACCGTAAGGAGTTACGCGGCGCACAGCATTCTGTTGGAAAGCTCTCCTTGAGCTCTACGACGAGGGTAGCAAGCCTGCTCAGCTGCACCTATTTTCGGAGCCCAAAATCAAACGTTTTCATTAGTTTTGGGACACTTTTCTTCTGTTGCGCTTTTTTTGTCTAGGATCGTACGTCGTGAGCCGCGAAAAAGACAACAACCTAATCCATCACATTTCTGTTACCAAATCCCATGGTACCTTGGGCAAGACAACTCCACTTCAAGTAGATGCTGGGCCCTCAAACCGAGGGCGTAGGGCTTTGTACCAAGTCTCCGTCACTCCGGTGCCCATAAATTTTGATCCATAAAGAGTTACGTGGTACACAGCATATCGATTGGAAAGCACTCCGAGAGCTCTACGATGGGGACAGCCAGCCTGCTCGGCTGCACCTTTTTTGAGAGCCCAAAATTGAACATTTTCATCAGTTTCAGGATACTTTTCTTCTTTTGCATTGTTTTTCTATCCCGAATCGTACTTTGTGAGCCGCGAAAAGGACGACAACCTAATCCATCACATTTCTATTACCAAATCCCATTGCACATTGGGAAAGAAAACTTCACTTCACAAAGAGCCTGGGCCTGCAAACCGAAGGCATGGGGTTTATGACCAGGTATTCGTCGCTCCGGTGCCCATAACTTTTGATCCGTAAGGAGTTACGCGGTGCACATCATATCATTGGAAAGCTCTCCGAGAGCTCTACGACGGGGGTAGTAAGCTTGCTCGGCTGCAATTGTTTTTGGAGCCCAAAATCGAACGTTTTCGTCAGTTTCAGGACATTTTTCTTCTTTTGTGCTGTTTTTCCATCTCGGATCGTACGTCGTGAGCCGTGAAAGGACGACAACCTAATCCATCAAATTTTTATTACCGAATCCCAAGGCACCTTGGGCAAAACAACTTCGCTTCACGTAGAGGCTGGGCCTGCAAACCGAGGGCGTGGGGCTCGGGACTAGGTCTTCATCGCTCCGGTGACCATAACTTTTGATCAGTAAGAAGTTACCTGCGCACAGCATACTGTTGGAAAGCTCTCCGAGAGTTCTACGATGGGGGCAGCTAACCAGCTTAGCTGCGCTTGTTTTCGAGGCCAAAATTGAACATTTTTATCAGTTTTTGGTCACTTTTCTATTTTTACACTATTTTTTCATCTCGGATCGTACGTCGTGAGCCGCGAAAAAAATGACAACTTAATCCATAATATTTCTATTAACGAATCCCACAGCACGTTGGGCAAGACAACTTTACTTCACGCAGATGCTGGGCTCGCAGACCGAGGACGTGGGGCTTGGGACCAAGTCTCCGTCGCTCCGGTGCCCATAACTTTTGATCCATAAAGAGTTATGCAGCGTATAGCATGCCGTTGGAAAGCTCTCCGAGAGCTCTAAGTCGAGGGCAGCCAGCCTATTAGGCTGTGCCTATTTTCACAGTCCAAAATTGAACGTTTTCATCAGTTTTGGGACACTTTACTTCTTTTGAGCTGTTTTTTAATCCCGGATCGTACGTCGTGAGCCGCGAAAAGGACGACAACCTAATCCATCACATTTCTATTACTGAATCCCATGGGACCTTAGGCAAGACAACTTCGCTTCATGTAGAGGCTAGGCCCGTAAACCGAGGGCATGGGGCTTGGGACTAGGTCTCCGTCGTTCCGGTGACCATAACTTTTGATCCGTAAGGAGTTATGCGGCGCACAACATAACGTTGGAAAGTTATCCGAGAGCTCTACAACAGGGGCAGCAAGTCTGCTTGGCTGTGCCTATTTTTGGAGCCAAAAATCGAACGTTTTCATTAGTTTCGGGACACTTTTCTTCTTTTGCGCTTTTTTTGTCCTGGATCGTACGTCGTGCGCCGTAAAAAGAACGACAACCTAATCCATCACATTTCTATTACCGAATCCCACGGTACCTTGGGCAAGACAACTTCCCTTCACGTAGAGGCTGTGCCCGCAAACCGAGGGCGTGGGGCTTGGGACCAAGTCTCCGTCGCTCCTGTGCCAATAACTTTTTATCCGTAAGGAGTTACGCAGCGCACAATATATCGTTAGAAAGCTCTCCGAGAGCACTTCGACAGGGTAGCAAGCCTGCTCGGATGCGCTTGTTTTCGGAGCCCAAAATTGAACATTTTCATCAGTTTCGGGACACTTTTCTTCTTTTGCGCTGTTTTTCTTTCCCGGATTGTACGTCGTGAGCCATGAAAAGGACGACAACCTAATCCATCATATTTCTATTACCGAATCCCATAGCACCTTGGGCAAGACAACTTCGCTTCACATAGAGGCTGGGCCCGCAAACTGAGGGCGTGGGGCTCGGGACCAGGTCTCCGTCGCTCCGGTGCCCATAACTTTTGAGCCGTAAGGAGTTACACGGCGCACAGCATACCATTGGAAAGCTCTCCGAGAGCTCTGCGACAAGGGTAGTAAGCCTGCTCAGCTGCGCCTACTTTTGGAGCCAGAAATCTAACCTTTTCATCAATTTCGGGATACTTTTCTTCTTTTGCGCTGTTTTTTCATCTCGGATCATACGTCGTGTCACGCCCCAACCCGACCTAAGGAAGCTAGACTAGGTATGACTTAATTCATTTATACTATTTCACAGTCTTAGCCTTTTGTTATGATTTAATGCTTAACGTTGTCCTAGAACTCCAAAAGTTTTTTCGGAAGACCGGTAGTATGACGGCTATATTTAGGACCTTTGGTTTGACCTAATCTTCTAAAACACCTCAAAACCTTTAATCATTGATTCAATTCCAACTAAAATTTCCTATTTTGTTATCAATAGATATGCCTACTAGTTTATCTCAATAGTCTTGTTTGATTGACAAGCCTAGCATGATAAATATGTCCCGTTTATTTGCCAGTTCCTATTATGCAAGTACCTATTATTCTTTAGCTTACAATGAGTACCTAAGTGAAATTAGATAGAGTTAGCTTGTTTGATTCTTCACGTAGGGGTTTAAACACCTACGATAACTACTAACCAAGATAATGCAAGCAAACAACCAATAAAGAGTTCGTCTGGTTATAATCAGTACAAGCCAAAAATTAGACCCAAATTACAACGGGTCATTTACATCAACAAAATAAACAGTCTACAATCAAACACAACATCCCTAATAACATCCATGTTCACGAAAAGCACGCAATGCACATAGTCATTCCAAAGGTTCATCAACTAGCACATTTTCTTCGGGTACCTGTTCCAAATCTGTTTCACCTGTGACAAAAAAAAAGGTGAGTGCTTATGAACTTAGCGAGGGGGAACGAGAGATAATGTTTTAAAAGCTCTTTTTCAATTAATCTTATGAAAAACCCTTTTGAAAACATATCATATGAAATAAGAAAGTTCATAACATAACATAAATATAAATGAACACATTTACCCGTCTTTCTTCCCCGACGTCCTCTAGGAACCAAGCGAGAGTACTTAAACACGTAGTAAAAAGGATACATTTTGATACGTACAGGACTCTAGAGGTGGGTCCTACGGGGTCAAGAGGTAGCTCCCACCACTTTTAGGTGTAGCACTTTGCCCGGTATAGCACTTAATTCCTGTCGTTCAAGTTTATTTTCGATAACAATTGTTGCGGTCGTCTTCAATCATCCACTTATCACGCCAAAGGGGTGTACTCCGGATGTACACCAAACCTACGACCCAACTCTCCGAGGGTGGAATGCCAAGCGAGAGAGGGAATTGGACCATGGTAGTCACGGGAGCATCGGCAAGCCCTATGCTGCCCGGCGTTCGTGAAACGCTACCATGCCATAATGAAAGATTGTAACCTTGTATGCAATGCCCATTTATGCCATTTAACATTTCACATTAGGAGGTCAACAAAGTAGGTTGCCTCCGAGCAAGTATATGATCACATTTTGACATATTGGCATATAAGGTATTGTAAGAACATATAATCATTTCATATATCCATTTGAAAGCAATTAAACTTCCACGGGAAGCCAAGTAATCATGTTCAAATAATCCATAGAATGTCTTTTAACAATTCACATTAGGAGGACAACAAAGTAGGTTACCTCCGAGCAAGTATAAGATCACATACTGACAAGTAAATGGATGAGGCATGCTTAACACGAATTTTCACTTTGTAAAACACATAGAATTATATGAACATTAAACGGGCAGCCATGTAACACATGTAAATCAAGTCATGTAACTCATTTTGGGGTTCACGTATCAAGTATTAAGATTATACAAGCATGCAACGACGTTTACATGAGACCAGGTGTAAGAAGAGTTTACTTATCAACATGTAATCATCGGGAATCATATTTAGAGTTATAAAAACAATTCCGGGCAGCCCATTAACATTCCTCAACATCAATTTATAATTCACACAAGAGTGGTCTATGACTTGGGGGTCTACGGGGCCATTAGGGTTTACAAGGCCGTGCTCGGGGTTGGTTTTGTTTGCTAAGCACCACAAGTAACACTTAAACCGTTTCAAGCATACTTAACATTTATTGGGCAGCCTACTAATCACGCAATTGAACACATTAAACCATAGGATCACCACTTAGCAAGCTTTCATAGTCAATAGGGTCTCAATTCATGCTTACACGTGCGATTAAGCCACAATTTGTCACGTAATCAAACCCAAGCCATGCATCAATTATTTAAGCATCCTCAACCATCCAAAACAGTCCACACAACTTCTAATTTCCACAATTCCAAGCATTCAATACCACAAGTAGAGTTACAACATGTTTCAAAGCATTTTACTAAGCAAAAACCCTACTGCAATGGTCTGTTTTCCCACATTCAATTAGCCTATAAACTAATCTCCAAATTTAGTGAACAAAATTTCAAATTACATCTTAATGAGTGATTTAAATCTAGGAACAAACCTCGCATCATTTGGAGTTCGGATTTAGGAGTTATGGCCAAAACCGTGAGACTACTCAAAACTGTCCAGTTTTAGACACATTACGATTTTTACTATTTTTGAGGATCTTAGATTCAGAATTGGATTTGGTCTATTTCTGACAAAAATGTCTAGAACTGCAAAATCTAGCAATATACCAATTTTTTGCATTTTTACCAACATCTACTATGTAAAAAATGCTTCGTTCTACATAGCCAATAATCTGCCAGAAACCTATTTCATTTTCCCAATTCTTCCAGATTTAGACACCTCACGATGTTTGACCATTTTGGAGGCCTTAGAGTCAAAATTGGCCTTGGCCTATTTCAATGACAAAATGCTCAGAATTGGAAAAAATAGTAGTCTACAAATTTTCACGCATTTTTATCAAGGTTTACTAAGTCAAATATGCTTCGTACTACAAGATCAGAAAACTGCCAGCAACACGTTTTTACCTATCTTCAAGTTCTAGCAAAAAATCTAGCCATGCATGGTCATATAAGCTCATGTACACACATATACAACAACTACATAGGTAAATATAGTCATATGAAGGCATGCATGTGATTTTTGAAAGCTTTTAAAAGAGTTTAACCCTCACCTTAGCAACTTGATGGATGAAAATGCACAAATGCTCTTGAAATCACACAAATAGACCTTTTTCCTTGCTTTGGCCGAGAGGTATCTTGATTTCCTTTAAATCCTATCTTAGTTAGCTTGTGTAGGAAGTGTGCATGTGTGTGAAACCAAAAGACAAGGAAGAAAACCTTTAAAACTCACCTATGGCCGAAAATGATGAGTTTGTGAGCTTGTGTGAGATTTTGAGCTATGTTTCTTGCTATTTCTTGCTATGGCCGAGCTTGGGAGAGTCTTAGAGAGTCCTTGAGAGCTTTTTAGGAGTCTTAGATGCTCAAGAGAGAGCTAGGGCCGAAAATGGTAAGAGAGGGTGAGAGAGTTGAGAGAAAAATGAGGTTTTGAGTGTTTTTTATCTTTGTGTGCTTAGGTAAAGTGTCAATTTCATGTATGGAATGATGATTTCAGGCAAAGGCATTCAAATTATGCTAATTATTCTGCCTAGGGAGTGCAAGGTGTAAGGGATAAGTGTGGGAATGCTTGGGAGTTAGAAAAAATGACATAAGGTTTAGGAAAAGTGTGTAAGAGTATGTTTTGTTGTCTTGAGCATTTGAATTTTGATTATGTGTTGGGTGGGTGTGTATTTTCAGATTTGAGAGGATGAGAAAGAGTGTAGAGATTTAGTGTGTGTGTGTGTGTGTGTGTGTGTATTTTCATTAGTCTTGTGTTTAGTGTTTGTGTAAGAAAATGTTGGCTTAGGTGTTTGTGTAGCTTTGAAGTTAGAATAGAATATAGCATATGTTTAGAGGTTTGTGAGATTTTGTCTTGTAGTGGGTTTTAAAATATAATATTTAGGTGTTAGTGGATTTTGTAGGAAGAGGTGATTAGGTATATTATATTGGGGATGGTTTGAATGATGATAGGGTTTTGTCTTGTAGTGAATTTGAATTAGGGTTAAAATAATGTTAGTGGAATGTGTAGGAATAATTTAATGTTATTTTATTGTTAGTGGAGTTTGTAGGATTTGAATTAAGAATTTAATAATGGTTAGTGGATTGTGTAGGATTATTTTATTGTCTAGTGCTTTGTGCAGGAATTCTTTATTGATTAGCGTGCGGGCACGCTTTCCTAGGTCCAGGGGCACGCACTACGAGACAAGAACAAAAATCAATACATGGCACGAATCACGAGGTAGACACAAAGTACGAGGTAAGGCACGTACTTCAAGATAAATGCATAAATTCTAATGAAAATGCACGCAACCCTAGGTGAATGCACGTAAACCAATGCAAGGCACGTAATTCAATGCAATGCACATAAATCGAGATACGACTCTTAAACCTAGGTTAGGGCACGCAATTCAAGGTCAGTGCACACAAATTGAGGTATCGCATGTAAATTGAAGTCAGGGCACGTAAGTCGAGGATTAGGGCAACAATTCTACGTCAAGGCACGTATGACGAGACATGCATGAAAACCAAGATAGGGCATGTAATCCAAGGTCTGTTATATAATTCTACGTCCAAGGCATGCAAATCGAGGTAAGACATGGTATTTGGGGTCGGGCCTCACACGTCGTGAGCCGTGAAAAGGTCGACAACCTAATCCATCACATTTCTATTACCGAATCCTACGGTACCTTGGGCAAGACAACATCGCTTCACGTAGAGGCTAGGCCCGCAAACCGAGGGCGTGGGGCTTGGGACCAGGTCTCCGTCACTCTGGTGCTTATAACTTTTGATCCGTAAAGAGTTCCGCGGTGCACAGCATACCTTTGGGAAGCTCTCTGAGAGCTCTATGATGGGGGCAACAAGCCTTCTCGGTTGCGCCTATTTTCGGAGCCCAAAATCGAACGTTTTCATTAGTTTCGGGATACTTTTCTTCTTTTGCGCTATTTTTTCATCCCGGATCGTACTTCGTGAGTCGCGAAAAGGACGACAAACTAATCAAACACATTTCTATTACTGAATTCCACGGTACCTTGGGCAAGACAACTTCGTCTCATGTAGAGGCAGGGCCCGCAAACTGAGGACGTGGGGCTTGGGGCCAAGTCTCCGTCGCTCTAGTGCCAATAACTTTTGATTCGTAAGGAGTTACGCGGCGCACAGCATACCGTTGGAACGCTCTCCGAGAGCTCTACGATGGGGGCAGCAAGCCTGCACGACTACACCAATTTCGGAGCCCAAAATCAAACATTTTCATCAGTTTCGAGATACTTTTCTTCTTTTGTGTTGTTTTTTTGCTCCTGGATCGTACGTCGTGAGCCGCGAAAAGGTCGACAACCTAATCCATCACATTTCAATTACCGAATCCCACAGCACCTTGGTCAAGACAACTTCGCATCACGTGGTGGCTGGGCCCGCAAACCGAGGACAAGCGGCTCGGGAACAAGTCTCCGTCGCTCTAGTGCCCATAACTTTTGATCCGTAAGGAGTTATGCGGCGAATGGCATACCGTTGGAAATCTCTCCGAGAGCTCTACAACGACGGTAGCAAGCTTGCTCGGCTGAGCCTATTTTCAAAGCCCAAAATCAAACATTTTCATCAATTTCGGGACACTTTTCTTCTTTTGTTCTGTTTTTCCGTCCCGGATCTTACGTTGTGAGCTGCGAAAAGGATGACAACCTAATCTATCCCAATAATATTACCGAATCCCAAGGCACCTTGGGCAAGACAACTTCACTACACATAGAGGCTGGGCCCGCAAACCGAGGGCGTGGGGCTTGGGGCTTGGGATTAGGTCTCCGTCGCTCCGGTACCTATAACTTTTGATCCGTAAAGAGTTGCGTGGCGTACAACATACCGTTGTTAAGCTCTCCGAGAGCTCTACGATGGGAGCAGCAAGCCTACTCGGATGCGACTATTTTCGTAGTCCAAAATCAAACATTTTCATCATTTTCTGTACACTTTTCTTCTTTTGCATTATTTTTTCGTCCCGGATCGTACGTCGTGAGCTGCGAAAAGGATGAAAAATTAATCCATCACATTTCTATTACCGAATTCCATGGCAACTTGGGCAAGATAACTTCACTTCACGTAGAGGTTGGGCCCGCAAACCGATGGCGTGGGGCTTAGGACCAAGTCTCCGTCTCTCCGGTGCCCATAACTTTTGATCTGTAAAGAGTTACGCGGCACATAGCATACCGTTGGAAAGCTCTCCGAGAGCTCTACGATGAGGGCAGCCAGATTGCTCAGCTGCGCCTATTTTCGAAGCCCAAAATCAAAAGTATTCATCAGTGTTGGGACACTTTTCTTCTTTTGCGCTGTTTTTTCATCTCTGATCGTGCATCGTGAGCAGCGAAAAGGAAGACAACCTAATCCATGAAATTTCTATTATCGAATCCCAAGGCACCTTGGACAACACAACTTCACTTCACATAGACATTGGGCCAACAAACCGAGGGCGTGGGGCTTGGGACCAGGTCTCCGTCGCTCCGGTATCCATAAAGATTACGCGGCGCACAACATACCGTTGGAAAGCTCTCCGAGATCTCCACGTTGGGGGAAGCAAGTGTGCTTGGCTACACCTGTTTTCGGAGCCCAAAATCGAACGTTTTCATCAATTTTGAGATACTTTTCTTCTTTTGAGCAGTTTTTCCATCTCGGATCGTACGTCATGAGCCGCGAAAAGGACGACAACCTAATCAATCACATTTCTATTACCGAATCCCATGGCACCTTGGGCAAGACAAGTTTGCCTCACATAGAGGCTGGGCTCGCAAGCCGAGGGTGTGGGGCTTGGGACCAGGTCTCTGTTACTCTGGTGCCCATAACTTTTGATCCGTAAAGAGTTACGCGGCACACAGCATACCGTTGAAAAGCTCTTCAAGAGCTCTATGATGGGGGCAGTAAGCCTGCTTGGCTGCGCCTATTTTTGGATCCAAAAATTGAACGTTTTCATCAGTTTCGGGACACTTTTCTTATTTTCTGCTATTTTTTCGTCCCGGATCGTACGTCGTGAGCATCAAAAAGGACGACAACCTAATCCATCACATTTCTATTACCGAATCACACGGCACCTTGGGCAAGACAACTTCACTTCACGTAGACGATGGGCCCGCAAACCGAGGGCAGAGGGCTTAGGACCAGGTCTCCGTCACTCCGATGCCCATAACTTTTGATCCGTAAAGAGATACGAGGCGGACAACATACCGTTGGAAAGCACTCCGAGAGCTCTATGATGGAGGCATCAAGCCTACTTGGCTGTGCCTGTTTTCGTAGCCCAAAATCGAACATTTTTATTAGTTTTGGGACACTTTTCTTCTTTTGCACTCTTTTTCCATCTCGGATCGTACGTCGTGAGCCACGGAAAGGACGATAACCTAATCCATCACATTTCTGTTACCAAATCCCACGGTACCTTGGGCAAGACAAATTCGCTTCGCGTAGAGGCTGGGCCCGCAAACCGAGGGCGTGGTGCTTGGGACCATGGCTCTATCACTCCGGTGCGCATAATTTTTTATGAGTAAAGAGTTACGCGGCGCAAAACACACCGTTGGAAAACTCTCTGAGAGCTCTACGATGGGAGCACCAAGCCTACTAGGCTGCACCTATTTTCGGAGCCCAAAATCGAACCTTTTGATCAGTTTCGAGACATTTTTCTTCTTTTGCGCTATTTTTCCATCCGGATCATACGTCATGAGCAGCGAAATGGATGACAACCTAATCCATCACATTTATTTTATCGAATCCTACGACACCTTGTGCAAGACAACTTCGTTTCACGTAGAGGCTGAGCCCGCAAACCGAGGGCGTGGGGCTTGTGGCCCGGTATCCGTCACTCCAATGCCCATAACTTTTGATCTGTAAGGAGTTACGCGGCGCACAGCATACCGTTGGAAAGCTCTCTGAGAGTTCTACGACGGGGGTAGCAAGTTTGCACAGTTGTGCCTGTTTTCATAGTCCAAAATCTAACATTTTCATCAATTTCAGGACACTTTTCTTTGTTTGCACTGTTTTCTCATCTCGGATCGTACGTCGTGAGACGCGAAAAGGCCGACAAACTAATCCATCACATTTCTATTTCCGAATCCCACTGCAACTTAGGCAAGACAACTTCGCTTCACGTAGAGGCTAGGCCTGTAAACCGAGGGCGTGGGGCTTTGGACCAGGTCTCTGTCACTCCGGTGCCCATAACTTTTGATCCGTAAAGAGTTACGCGGCGCATAACATACCGTTGGAAAGCTCTCCGAGCGCTCTACGATAGGAGCAGCAAGCCGACTAGGTGGCGCCTATTTTCGGAGATCAAAATCTAAAGTTTTTATCAGTTTCGGGACACTTTTATACTTCTGCGCTATTTTTTCGCCCCAGATCGTATATCGTGAGCCGCGAAAAGGACGACAACCTAATCCATTACATTTCTATTACTGAATCCCATGACACCTTGGGCAAGACAACTTCATTTCACGTACACGCTGCGCCTGTAAACCGAGGGTGTGGTGCTTGGGACCAGGTCTCCGTCGCTCCGGTGCCCATAACTTTAGATCCGTAAGGAGTTACACAACGCCCAGTATACCGTTGGAAAGGTCTTTGAGAGCTCTATGATAGGGGTAGCAAGTCTGTACAGCTGTGCCTATTTTTGGAGCCCAAAATCGAAAATTTTCATCAATTTCAGGACACTTTTCTTCTTTTACGCTATTTTTTCGTCCCGTATCGTACGTTCTTAGCCGTGAAAAGGACGATCACCAAATGTATCACATTTCTATTACCAAATCCCACGGGACCTTGGGAAAGACAACTTCACTTCACATAGAGGCTGGGCCCGCAAACCAAGGGCGTAGGGTTTGGGACCAAGTCTCCGTTGTTCCGGTGCCCATAACTTTTGATCCGTAAGGAGTTTCGCGGGGAACAGCATACCGTTGGAAATCTTTTCGGGAGCTTTACGACAAGGGCAGCAAGTCTGCTCGGTTGCATCAATTTTCGGAGCCCAAAATTGAACGTTTTCATCAGTTTTGGGACACTTTTCTTCTTTTAAGCTGTTTTTCTGTCCCGGATCGTACGTCGTGATCCGCGAAAAGAACGATAACCTAATCCATCACTTTTCTATTACCGAATCACACGGTACCTTTGGCAAGCCAACTTCGCATCACGTCGAGGCTGGGCCCGCAAACCGAGGGCGTGGGGCTTGGGACCAAGTCTCCGTCGCTCCAGTACCCATAACTTTTGATCCATAAGGCGTTACGCGGCGCACAACATACCGTTGGAAAGCTCTCTGAGTGCTCTACGACGAGGGCATTAAGCCTGCTTAGCTGCGCCAGTTTTTACATCCCAAAATCGAACGTTTTCATCAGTTTTGGGATACTTTTCTTATTTTGCGCTATTTTTCAATCCCGGATCGTACATCGCGAGCCGCAAAAAGGACGACAACGTAATCCATCACATTTCTATTACCGAATACCATGGCACCTTGGGCAAGACAACTTCACTTCACATAGAGGCTGGGCCAGCAAACCGAGGGCGTGGGGCTTGTGACCAAGTATCCGTCGCTCCGGTGCCCATAATTTTTGATCCGTAAAGAGTTACGCAGTGCACAACATACCATTGGAAAGCTCT
Source organism: Ehretia macrophylla (assembly GCA_037974665.1). Taxonomy (NCBI): domain Eukaryota; kingdom Viridiplantae; phylum Streptophyta; class Magnoliopsida; order Boraginales; family Ehretiaceae; genus Ehretia; species Ehretia macrophylla. The sequence continues at coordinate 55,735,136 of CM075772.1, read as the reverse complement.
CTAAGAGCTCTACGATGGGGGCAGGAAGCCTGCTCGACTGTACCTATTTTAGGAGCCTTAAATTGAACGTTTTCATCAATTTCAGGACACTTTTCTTCTTTTGCGGTGTTTTTCCGTCTCGGATCGTCCGTCGTGAGCCGCGAAAACGACGACAACCTAATCCATCACATTTCTATTACCGAATCCCACGGCACATTGGGCAAGACAACTTCATTTCACATAGACACTGGGCCCGTAAATCGAGGGTGTGGGGCTTGGGACTAGGTCTCCGTCGCTCCGGTAGCCATAACTTTTGATCCTTAAAGAGTTACGCGGCGCACAACATACAGTTAGAAAGCCCTCTGAGAGCTCTACGATGGAGGCAGCTAGCCTGGTCGGCTGCGCCTATTTCCAGAGCCCAAAATCAATTATTTTCTTTTGTTTTAGGACACTTTTCTTCTTTTGCGTTGTTTTTCCATCCCGGATCATACGTCGTGAGTCGTGAACAGGACGACAACCTAATCCATCACATTTCTATGACCAAATCCCAAGGCACCTTGGGCAAGACAACTTCGCCTCACCTAGAGGCTGGGCTTGCAAACGGAGGGCGTGGGGCTTGGGACCATGTCTCCGTCGCTTCGGTGCCCATAACATTTCATCCGTAAGAAGTTACGCGGCGCACAGCATACCGTTGGAAAGCTCTCCAAGAGCTCTACGACAGGGGCACCTAGCCTGCTCGGCTGCAACTATTTCAGAGTTCAAAATCGAACATTTTTATCATGTTTGGGACACTTTTCTTCTTTTGCGCTATTTTTCAATCCCTGATCGTACGTCGTAAGCCGCGAAAAGGAAGGCAACCTAGTCCATCACATTTCTATTACTGTATCCCAAGGCACCTTGGTCAAGACAATTTCGCTTCATGTAGAGGCTGGGCCTGCAAAGCAAGGGCGTGGGGCTTGGGACCAGGTCTCCATCGCTCCGGTGCCTATAACTTTTGATCCGTAAAGTGTTACGCGTCGCATAGCATACCGTTGGAAAGATCTCCGAGAGCTCCACGATGGGGGCAGCAAGTATGCTCCACTGCGCCTATTTTCGAAGCCCAAAATCAAACATTTTGATTAGTTTCGGGATACTTTTCTTCTTATACGCTGCTTTTCGGTCTCGGATCGTACGTCGTGAGCAGCGAAAAGGACGACAACCTAATCCATCACACATCTATTACCGAATCCCACGGTACCATGGGCAAGCCAACTTCACTTCACGTAGACGTTGGGCCCGCAAACCGAGGGCGTGAAACTTGGGACTAGGCCTCCGTCGCTCTGGTGCCCACAACTTTTGATCCGTAAGGAGTTACGCGGCGCACAGCATACCGTTGGAAAGCTTTTCGAGAGCTCTACGGCGGGGGCAGCAAGCTTGCTCGGCTGCACCAGTTTTTGGAGCCCAAAATCAAACATTTTCATCAGTTTCGGGACACTTTTCTTCTTTTGCACTGTTTTTCCGTCCCGGATTGTAAGTCATGAGCCGCGAAAAGGACAACAACCTAATCTATCACATTTCTATTATCGAATCCCACGGCACCTTGGGCAAGATAACTTCTCTTCACGTAGAGGCTGGGCCCGCAAACCGAGTGCGTGGGGCTTGGGACCAGGTCTCCGTCGCTCCGGTGCCCATAACTTTTGATCCGTAAGGAGTTACGCGGCGCACAGCATACCGTTGGAAAGCTCTCCGAGAGCTCTACGACAGGTGTAGCAAGCCTGCTCGGCTGCACCTATTTTTGGAGACTAAAATCAAAAGTTTTTATCAGTTTCGGGACATTTTTCTTCTTTTGCGCAATTTTTTCGTCTCTGATCGTACGTCATGAGTCGCGAAAAGGATGACAACCTTATCCAACACATTTCTATTACCGAATCCCAAGGCACTTCGGGCAAGACAACTTCGCTTCCAGTAGACGCTGGGCCAGCAAACCGAGGGCATAGGGCATGGGACCAGGTATTCGTCGCTCCTGTGCTTATAACTTTTGATCCTTAAAGAGTTACACGGTGCACAGTAAACCGTTTGAAAGCTCTCCGAGAGCTCTACGATGGGGGTAGCAAACCTGCTCGGCTGCACCTATTTTTGGAGCCCAAAATCGAACGTTTTCTTCAGTTTCAGGACACTTATCTTCTTTTGCATTGTTTTTGGGTCCCAGATCGTACGTCGTTAGCCGCGAAAAGGACGACAACCTAATCCGTCACATTTCTATTATCGAATCCCACGGCAACTTGGGCAAGACAACTTTGCTTCACGTAGAGGCTGGTCCCACAAACCGGGGGAGTGGGGCTTGGGACCGGGTCTCCGTCGCTCCGGTGCCCATAACTTTTGATCCGAAAAGAGTTACGCGGCGCACAACATACTGTTGTAAAGCTCTCCAAGAGCTCTACGACAGGGGCAGCAAGTCTGTATGGCTGCACCTATTTCAGAGCCCAAAATCAAACGTTTTTATCAGCTTTGGGAAACTTTTCTTCTTTTGTGTTATTTTTTCGTCTCGGATCGTACATCGTGAGCCGCGAAAAGAACGACAACCTAATCCACCACATTTCTATTTCTGAATCCCATGGTACTTTGAACAAGACAACTTCGCTTCACGTAGAGACTGGGCACGCAAATCGAGGGCGTCGGGCTTGGGACCAAGTCTTCGTCGCTCCAGTACCCATAACTTTTGATCCGCAAGGAGTTACGCGGTGCACAACATACCGTTGGAATGATCTCATAAAGCTCTACAATGGGGGCAGCAAGCCTGCTCGACTGCGCTTGTTTTCGGAGCACAAAATCGAACATTTCATCAGTTTCAGGATACTTTTCTTCTTCTGCGCACTTTTTTCGTCCCGGATCGTACGTCGTGAGCCGCGAAAAGGACGACAACCTAATCCATCACATTTCTATTATCGAATCCCACGGTACCTTAGGCAAGAATAATTCGCTTCATGTAGAGGCTGGGCTCGCAAACGGAGGACGTGGGGCTTGGGACCAGGTCTCTATCACTCCGGTGCCCATAACTTTTGATCCGTAAAGAGTTACGCGGTGCACAACATACCGATGGAAAGCTCTCAGAGAGATCTACGACAGGGGCAACAAGCCTGTTCAGTTGTGCCTATTTTCAGAGCCCAAAATCAAAGATTTTCATCAGTTTTGGGACACTTTTCTTATTTTGCGCTGTTTTTTCATCCCGGATCGTACGTCCTAAGCCGCGAAATGGACGACAACCTAATCCATCACATTTCTATTACCAAATCCCAAGACACCTTGAGCAAGACAATTTCGCTTCACATAGAGGTTGGGCCCACAAACCGAGGGCGTGGGGCCTGGGACCAGGTCTCTATCGCTCCGGTGCCCATAACTTTTTATCCGTAAAGAGTTACGTAGCGTACAGCATACCGTTGGAAAGCACTCCCAGAGCTCTACAATAAGGGCAGCAAGTCTGCTCGACTGCGTCTTTTCAAGAGCCCAAGATCAAATATTTTTATCAGTTTTGTGACATTTTTCTTCTTTTACGATGTTTTTCGTCCCGGATCGTGCGTCGTGAGCCGTAAAAAGGACGACAACCTAATCCATCACATTTTTATTACCGAATCCCATGGCACCTTGGGCAAAACAAGTTCACGTCACATAGACGTTGGGCCCGCAAATCGAGGGCGTGGGGCTTGGGACCAGGTCTCCGTCGCTCCAATGCCCATGACTTTTGATCCGTAAAGAGTTACGCGGCGTACTACATACCATTGGAAAGCTCTCCGAGAGCTCTACGATGGGGGCAACAAGCCTGCTTGGCTGTTGTGAGGCTCGACCTCGATTTGCGTGCGATATCTCGTTTCATGTGTCCTAACCTAGATTTGCGTGCCTTGACCTAGGTTTAAGAGTCGCGTCTCATTTTATGTGCCTTGCATTGAATTATGAGAATTCATTTAGGGTTGCGTGCATTTGCTTGGGAAATGTGCATTTGTCTTGTAGTTCATGCCTTACCTCGTAGTGCGTGCCCTAAACCTAGGAAAGCGTGCCCACACGCTAATCAAGAAAGCATCTTACACGAAGCACTAGATCATTCATTAATCCTACAAACTCCACTAACCAATATTAAAATGCTAATTCAACTCACTAGAAGACGAAATTGCACCAAAAGCTAAGCATTCTTATTCTTTATTCTTTATTCTTTATTCTTTTGCATATCCCAAACACACAATATAATATTGCTCAAAACATGACAAAAATTCAGAATTTTGCAAGCCTTGGCCGACCACTTCTTGCATTTAAACTAGCTTTGCAATTTCAAAAGTCATTCCAAGACAAACTATGACAAATCACTTCAAAAAATGCATAAAAAAATGAAACCAAAGCTCCACATTCTCGACACACTCAATTGCCCATGCTAAGGTGATTCAAAACATGCTCTTGAAGACACAAAAATCAGAATTTTCAAGGCCCTAGGCCGACACACTCACACACAACACTTCATAGCTCACAAGCATTTCATTTTTTTTTCTTTTATTCTCTCACTATCTCATTTCCTCTCTCTCTCTCTTGGATTTGGCTGCAATCTCACTCTCCCTAGCTTAAGTTCATCATTCTAAGGTTCTTCAAGACCTTCAAGCTACTAAGGAACTCGACCAAGCAAGCTAAAAAGCAAAAAAACATGCATGGAAACTCAAAGAACACTCATTTCAGCTTAGGTATGTTGATAGCTTCTATTTCATTTCTTTTTTTGTTCTAACCACATGCACATACTAAGGGCATGGTAACTTAGCTAGGAATTAAGGAAACAAGCAATATCCCTCGGCCAAACAAGGAAAGGAGACCATTTGTGCATCATCAAGAGCTTTGTGTATCTTCATTATTGTCTTGCTAAGGTGAGGGCTAAAACTCTTTTGAAAGCTTTCCAAAACCACATACATGCCTTTAAATGTCTATTTTTACCTTTGTACTTGTGATGTATGTGTGTACATGAGCTTTTGTAAACATGCATGGCAAGATCCTTGGCTAGAATTTGAAGATAGGCGAAATCGCGTAATGGCAGTTTTCTGACTTGTTGGAGCGAAGTGAATTTGACTAGGTAAATGATGTTGAAAATGCGTGAAAATTGGTAGGTGACTAGTTTTCCCAGTTATGAGCATTTGTCATAGAAATAGGCCAAAGCCAATTTTTATTCTAAGGTCTCAAAAATGGCAAAACATCGAAAGGTGTCAAAATCTAAAAAATCTGGGAAAATGAAGCAAGTTTTTGACAGTTCACTGTCCTTGTAGAACGAACCAGTTTTGACTTAGTAAATGATATCCAAAATGCATGAAATTTAGTAGGCTGCTAGATTTTTCGGTTCTAGAAATTGTTGTCAGAAATAGACTAAGGCTAAATCAGACCCTAAGGTCCTGAAATACGACAATTATTTAAATGTGTACAAATCTGGACAGTTTTGCGTAGTCTCACGGTTTCGGCTATAAAGTTTGAATCCGAACTCTAAATGATACGAGGTTTGTTTCTGCTTTTAGTTCACTCCTTAAGCTTTAATTTTACATTTTGTTCACTGGAATTGGAGATTGTTTTCTTGTCTAAATGATTGTGGGAAAATAGACCATTCCAGTAAGGTTTTCATCAGTGATATGCTTGAAAATTATTGTAACTTCTCTTGTTGTATTAAATGCTTGGGATTGTGGCACTTGGATGTTGTGTGGACTATTTTGAATTCTTGAGGATGTTTAATTAACCGATGCATGGCTTTGGTTTAATTACTTGTCAACTTGTGGCTTAATCGTACGTGTAAGCATGAATTGAAACCCTAGTGACTATGAAAAACTCGCTAAGTATCGATCCTATGGTTATCGTGTCTAATTGTGTGATTAGTGGGCTGCCCGTAGTTGTCTTTATAACCATAAATGTGATTCCGACAATTACATGTTGATAAGTAGACTTTGCTTGTACCCGGTCTAAAGTAAGCGTCGTTGCATGCTTATATAATCTATTTCTTGATTTCGTGAACCCCGAAATGTGCTATATGACTTGATTTACTTGTGTTACATGGCTGTCCATTTAATATTCATTTGACTCCATGGGTTTTACAAGTGAAATTACATGTCCAAGCATACCTTGTGTATTTACTTATCAACGTGCGATCTTATAATTGCTCGGAAGCAACCTACTTTGTTGTCCTCCTAATGTGATATGTTAAATGTTATAAATGCACATTGCATACAAGGTTGCAACCTTTCATTGTGGCATGGTAACGTTTCACGCACGCCGGGCGGCATCGGGCTTGCCGGTGCTACCGTGACTACCATGGTCCAATTCTCTCTCTCGCTTAACATTCCACTCTCACAGAGTTGGGTGGTAGGTTTTCGGGGTACATTCGGAGTACACCCAAATGGGAGCGATAAGTGGATTATTGAAGTCGGCCGCAACAATCGTATCGAAATTGATATTGAGTGCAAATGCTCACCGTATCCTTGAAATGATTGATAATTGTATCTGTTGCTCAATTTGATTCTTATACTTGCGTACCTTATTACTTGTAATACGTGACATGTTTTCAAAAAGGGGTTTTTCATAAGTTAACTGGAAAAAGAGTTTCAAAACGTATTTCTCGTTCTCTCTCGCTGAGTTCATAAGGACTCATCATCTTTTATCAACTCAGATGAAGAAGACATGCCTATTGATGATTCCTTGGAATGATTGCTTGCTCTACGTGCCTTACTTGACTATGGCCATTTTGTGAACGATATGTTGCTTGAAGACTATTTCTTGTATTGCTTGTTATTGCGTTGTAAAGGACCCCCGTTATAATTTGGGGTCTAATTTTGGATTGTACTGATCATAACTAGATAGACACTCTTCTGGTCGTTTTGCTATCGCTACTTTGGTTTAATATCTATCACAGGCTTATGAAGTATTAGGTAAAGGGTTAAGTAAAATGAATCTATCCAATCTTAAGTAGGTACTCATTGGTAAGCTAAGATCAACATGTACTTTTGTAACAAGGATTGACACATAAACGAGACATAGTTGCTACGCTAGGTTGTTAATCAAACGAGACTTCGAAACAATTAGTAGGCATTTCAATTGGAGTTAAATAGTAATCTTAGTTGGAAGCGAATTTGAGGATGAAATTTTTGAGGCGTTTAGAGAATTAGGTCAAACTAAATAGTCAATTACAACCGTTATGCTGTCGGTTTTCCGAAGAATCTTTCGGAGTTCTAGGCTAACGTTAAGCATTAAACCTTAATGAACGACTAAGTACGTGAAATGATATGAATGTTTAGATACACCCTAGTCTAACCTCTATAGGTCGGGTTAGGGTGTGACACCTTAGAGAAATGGTATCAGAGCTTAGATTGCTTAAGCCAGGTTTAACTCTCGGACCATGGGTAGAAGCCCTAAGATTATCGGGATGACTTGTTTATGTATGTTATTGTGTGACAATATCAATTGTGTCTTCTCTGTTTCTATGTGCTTATGTGATTAACATGTCTTAACTGTTTCGAGAATTGTGTGTTGCATACCTTATACATTAAATTCTTGTTTGTCGTATTCCAATAAATTGTGCATAATAATCTGTGCCTATAGATGGCTGGCTCTAGTACCCACAATATTAATAGGAGCGGTGAGCCCTAAGAGACCGGAGATGCTCATCAAACTAATCCCGGTATGGCTATGTTTAATATGATGGCGAATGCTATGGATCGCGTGTCGCGAGTAATGGAACGTCAAGATGCACGTGAAGCAAACAACAACAACAACAATAGGAATGGGGGTAACAATGGGAGAAACAACAAAATGCGAGAGTTCCTTGACTTTCACCCGTCCAATTTCTTCGGGGAAGCTGATGATGAAAAGGCAGAGGCTTGACTATCTGAGATTGAAAGAATTTTTAGGCCACTTGACTATACTGACAAGGAAAAAGTTGAGTTCGCTGTGGTTTTGTTGCACAGAGACGCTGAGCATTGATGGCACACTATGGAGGTACTTTGGGAAACTGATCATATACCTCACTTGTGGGGTAATTTCGTTAAGGCATTCAAGGAGAAATACGTACCTGCAGTTTCCAAGCAGAGACGAATTGAGGAATTCATGCATTTGAACTAGGGTAACATGACGGTGGCCCAGTATGAGGCTCATTTTGACCGACTGTCCCGCTATGCTCAATACATGGTCAGTATCCCTGAGGTGAAGATGTGAAAATTTACGAATGGGTTGAGGCCAGAAATTCAGGACCAGTTGGCTTCGCATGACTTTACTACCTATTATGCTCTCCTTGCGGCTGCCTCCCGAGTTGAGAAGAGAAAACTTCATAGAGTCGGTCCGAGCCAGCTGAACAAGAAACCATATTAGCCTCCAGGTCAATAGAGGAAATTCCAGACCCAGAGTCGCAGTCAGGGCCAGAGCCAAAACATACCAGTTAATAACCGTGGCCCGACTAAAGCACCATCAGCATCTTCTACCCGCGGATCCACAGGTAGTTCACCTGCATCTCAGACTATCACCTGTTCTTACTGTAACAGGAAGGGTCATACCGAGGCCTAGTGTTGGAGGAAATCGGGACAATGTGTAGGGTGTGGCAGCGATCAACACCAGGTCAAAGATTGTCCTAAATGGCAAGGGGGACAAAATCAGATTAAACCAGCTGGTAGAGGGAAGGAACTGAGGGTGCTAATTGAACCAAGTCCTACTCATTCATTTATTACTCCCTTATGTGTGCAACGTGTGAAACTACGAGTTGTATGTTTGCCTTATGAAGTAGAAGTTGGTACTCCGATGGGTTCTAAACTTGTTACTCGCTCAGCTTGTAAAGTATGTAAAATCCACATTAAAGATAGGGAATTCTCAGCCAATCTTATTGTATTACCCTTTCAAGGCTATGAAGTCATCTTAGGGATGGACTGGTTGGCAAAGCATCATGCCCAACTAGATTGCTGGACGAAGATTGTAACATTCCAGATACCTGGTCAACCAATATTGGAGGTAATGGGTCGAAGAGACTTCACCGGGAGTTCCATCATTTTATCTACGAAAGTAGTGAAGTCCTTGAGAAAAGGATGTAGTGGATACTTAGCTTACCTTATCAACAAGCCGTCGGACAAAGCTAAGTTGGAGGAGATGCCAGTGATTAAAGATTATGCGGATGTGTTTCCAGAAGAATTGCCTGGTTTGCCCCCAAATCAGGAGATCGAGTTCATTATAGAATTAATGCCTGGCACCCAGCTGATATCTAAAGCTCCCTATCGTATGGCACCAGCCGAGCTACAAGAACTGAAGGACCAATTGCAAGGATTGTTGAAGAAGGGGTTTGTTCAACCAAGCTCTTCTCTGTGGGGCGCGCCAGTCTTATTTGTAAAGAAGAAAGACGGAACGTTGAGAGTATGCATCGATTACCGAGGATTGAACCAAGTGACCATCAAGAATAAATACCTACTTCCACTGATTGACGAGTTGTTTGATCAACTTCAGGGAGCCAAAGTGTATTCGAAGCTCGACTTGAGGCAAGGGTACTATCAGTTGCGGATAAAAAAAGAGGATGTGCCTAAAACGGCTTTCAGGACAAGATATGGGCATTATGAATATGTGGTGATACCATTTGGGATAACTAACGCGCTTGCAGCTTTTATGGACTTGATGCACAGGGTGTTTCAACCCTACTTGGACCAATTTGTGGTGATCTTTATTGTTGATATTTTGGTATACTCAAAATCCGAGGCTGAGCATGAACAACATCTGTGATTGGTATTGCAGAAACTTCGAGAGCATCAATTGTATGCAAAGTTTAGCAAATGCGAATTTTGGTTGCGATAGATTGCATTCTTGGGGCACATTATATCCCAAGAGGGAATAGCAGTGGATCCAGCAAAGATAGAAGTGGTGATGTCTTGGAAGAAGCCAGAAAATGTTACGGAGGTTCGAAGTTTTCTTGGTTTAGCCGGCTATTATCGGAGGTTCGTGAAGGATTTCTCAAAGATCGCAGGACCGCTTACAAAGCTCACTCAAAAGAAAACAAAGTTTGTATGGGATGACAAGTGTGAGAACAGCTTTCAAGAATTGAAGAAAAGATTGACTACCGCACCTGTCCTTGCATTGCCTAAAGGGAGTCAAGGTTTTGTAATCTATAGCGATGCTTCGAAGGAAGGATTGGGTTGTGTGTTGATGCAAAATGGTAGAGTGATTGCGTATGCTTCTAGGAAACTGAAGCCGTATGAATTGAACTACCCGACACATGATTTGGAGTTAGCGGCTATTGTGTTTGCACTCAGGAAATGGTGACACTATCTGTGGGTTAACAAGTTCGAGGTGTTTACTGATCACAAGAGCTTAAAATACTTGTTCTCACAAAAAGAGTTGAACATGAGGCAAAGACGGTGGATGGAGCTTTTGGATGATTATAACTACACAATCAATTATGTGCCCGGTAAAGCAAATGTAGTTGCAAATGCCTTAAGTCAGAAAGCGAGCATGGCAAAACTAGAAGTTAAGGTGCAAGAGTTGTTTGAGGAAGCATTTTTGTGAAAACCACAATTGACTCAAAAAGGGTTACTATTTGCCACTACACAAGCTCAATCGACCTTGTTGTCTGAATTATGAGAGGCTCAACAGAAGGACCAACAGTTTCAGAAGATTAAAGAAAGCAACACATATTTCAAGTTTCATGATGATGGTATTTGGAGGTTCAGGAATCGAATTTGTGTTCCTAATGATCCAGAGTTGAAAAAGAAGATTCTCGAAGAAGCCTATAATTCAAGATACACTATTCACCCCAGCGGAACAAAGATGTACTGGGATTTGAAATAACACTATTGGTGGAATAACATGAAGAGAGAGATTGCAGAGTTCGTGGCATGGTGTTTGACTTGCCAGAGAGTCAAAGCAGAACATCAATGACCGGCAGGTTTACTTCAACCGTTGGAGATTCCTCAATGGAAATGGGAACACATAACTATGGACTTTGTCATGGACCTGCCCAGGTCACAAAAGGGTCATAACGCCATTTGGGTCATAGTGGATAGATTGACCAAGTCAGCGCACTTCTTACCGATGAACAAGGAGGATAGTCCTGAGAAATTGAGAGATATATATGTGGCGGATATTGTAAGGTTGCACGGGATGCCTGTGAGTATTGTGTCAGATAGGGATCCTCGTTTTACTTCCCGATTTTGGAAGGGATTGCAAGAAGCTTTGGGAACGAAGTTGCGTTTCAGCACGGCTTATCACCCTCAGACTGATGGACAATCTGAGAGAACTATTCAGATTCTGAAGGATATGCTGAGGGCGTGTGTTTTAGACTTTGGAAAAGGTTGGGAGAAATATCTGCCTTTAGCGGAGTTCTCTTATAATAACAGTTATCAGGCCACTATCGGGATGGCCCCGTTTGAGGCGTTGTATAGACGTAAGTGTCAATCCCCAATTTACTGGGATGAAGTAGGTGAGACGAAGACTTTTGACCCGACCCTTCTACTTGAACTTATGAAGACTGTTGATAATGTCCACCTCATCCGGAAACGGATGCTTACCACCTAAAGCACGCAGAAAAGTTACACGGACCGAAGGAGACGGAGTTTAGAGTTTGAGGTCGGCGACAAGGTGTTCTTGAATATATCACCTCGGAGGGGACTGAATAAACACGGCAAGGGTGGAAAGCTGAGCCCGAGGTTTGTAGGACCATTTGAGATAATTGAGAAGGTTGGCAAATTGGAGTATCGCCTGGAACTACCCCAAAACCTCTCCAATATTCACGACATCTTTCATGTTTCAATGCTACGGAAGTATCACCCTGATCCATCGCATATCTTGAAGCCAGATCTGTTGCAGCTTCGGGAGAACTTGTCTTATGAAGAAAAGCCCATTCGGATCCTAGACCAGCAAGATCGGGAGTTGCGCAACAAATCTATACCGATGGTAGAAGTGTTATGGGATCACCATGGAGTTGAGGAAGCAACGTAGGAAAGGCGAGACCAGATGGAGCAACAGTATCCAGCATTATTTCAAAGGGAATATTGAATTTCGGGATGAAATTCTTTTAAGGAGGGAAGGATGTGAGGCCCAACCTCAATTTGCGTGCGATACCTCATTTTGTGTGCCCTAACCTAGATTTGCGCACCTTGACCTAGGTTTAAGAGTCGTGTCTCGTTTTATGTGCCTTGCATTGAATTACGTGCATTCATTTAGGGTTGCGTGCATTTGCTTGGGAAACATGCATTCGTCTCGTAGTTCGTGTCTTATCTCGTAGTGCGTGCCCTAAACCTAGGAGAGCGTGCCCACACGCTAATCAAGAAAATATCTTACACGAAGCACTAGATCATTAATTAATCCTACAAACTCTATTAACTAATATTAAAATGCTAATTCAACTCACTAAAAGACGAAATTGCACCAAAAGCTAAGCATTCTTATTCTTTATTCTTTATTCTTTTGCACATCCTAAACACACAATATAATATTGCTCAAAACATGACAAAAATTTAGAATTTTGCAAGCCTTGGCCGACCACTTCTTGCATTTGAACTAGCTTTGCAATTTCAAAAATCATTCCAAGACAAACTATGACAAATCACTTCAAAAAATGCATAAAAAATGAAACCAAAGCTCCACATTCTCGACACACTCAATTGCCCATGCTAAGGTGATTCAAAACATGCTCTTGAAGACACAAAAATCATAATTTTCAAGGCCCTAGGCCGATACACTCACACACAACACGTCATACCTCACAAGCAGTTCATTTCTCTTTCTCTCATTCACTCTTTCATTTCTTCTCTCTCTTTCTCGGCCTTGGCTGAAATCTCACTCTCCCTAGCTTAAGTTCATCATCCTAAGGTTCTTCAAGACCTTCAAGCTACTAAGGAACTCGACCAAGCAAGCTAGGATGCAAAAAGACATGCATGCAAGCTCATAGAACACTCATTCGGCGCTTAGGTATGTTTGATAGCTTCTATTTCGTTTCCTTTTTTGTTCTAACCACATGCATATACTAAGGGCATGGTAACTTAGCTAGGAATTAAGGAAACAAGCAATATCCCTCGGCCAAACAAGGAAAGGAGACCATTTATGCATCATCAAGAGCTTTGTGCATCTTCATTATTGTCTTGCTAAGGTGAGGGCTAAAACTCTTTTGAAAGCTTTCCAAAACCACATACATGCCTTTAAATGTCTATTTTTACCTCTGTACTTGTGATGTATGTGTGTACATGAGCTTTTGTAAACATGCATGGGAAGATCTTTGGCTAGAATTTGAAGATAGGCGAAATCGCGTAATGGCAGTTTTCTGACTTGTTGGAGCGAAGTGAATTTGATTAGGTAAATGATGTTGAAAATACTTGAAAATTGGTAGGACAAATCCAATTTTGACTCTAAGGTCTCCAAAATGGCAAAATATCGAAAGGTGTCCAAATCTGGAAAATCTGGGAAAATGAAGCAGGTTTTTGACAGTTCACTGTCCTTGCAGAACGAACCAGTTTGGACTTAGTAAATGATATCCAAAATGTATGAAATTTAGTACTCTGATATAATTTTCGGTTCTGGACATTTTTGTCAGAAATAGACTAAGGCTAAATATGACTCTAAGGTCCTAAAAAACGACAAGTATTGAAATGTGTACAAATCTGGACAGTTTTGCGTAGTCTCACGGTTTCGGCTATAACTTTTGAATCCGAACTCCAAATGATGCGAGATTTGTTTCTGGGTTTAGTTCACTCCTTAAGATTTAATTTGAGATTTTGTTCACTGGAATTAGAGATTGTTTGCATTCTAAATGATTGTGGGAAAACAGACCATTGTAGTAAGGTTTTCATCTAGTGATATGCTTGGAAAATTTTTGTTACTTCTCTTATTGTATGAAATGGTTGGGATTGTGGCACTTGGATGTTGTGTGGTCTGTTTTGAATGCTTGAGGGTGTTTAATTAACTGATGCATGGCTTTGGTTTAATTACTTGTCAACTCGTGGCTTAATCGTACGTATAAGCATGAATTGAAACCCTAGTGACTATGAAAAACTCGCTAAGTATCGATCCTATGGTTATCGTGTCTAATTGTGTGATTAGTAGGCTGCCCATAGTTGTCTTTATAACCCTAAATGTGATTCCGACAATTACATGTTGATAAGTAGACTTTGTTTGTACCCGGTCTAAAGTAAGCGTCGTTGCATGCTTGTATAATCTATTTCTTGATTTTGTGAACCCTGAAATGTGCTATATGACTTGATTTACTTGTGTTACATGGCTGTCTGTTTAATATTCATTTGACTCCATGTGTTCTACAAGTGAAATTACATGTCCAAGCATGCCTTGTGTGTTTACTTATCAATGTTCGATCTTATAATTGCTCGGAGGCAACCTACTTTGTTGTCCTCCTAATGTGATATGTTAAATGTTATAAATGAGCATTGCATACAAGGTTGCACCCTTTCTTTGTGGCATGGTAGCGTTTCACAGAGGGGGGGCGGCCTCGGGCTTGCCGGTGCTACCGTGACTACCATGGTTCAATTCCCTCTCTCGCTTGGCATTCCACCATCGGAGAGTTGGGTCGTAGATTTTCGGGATACATTCGGAGTACACCCAAATGGGAGCGATAAGTGGATTATTGAAGTCGGCTGCAACAATCGTATCGAAATCAATAATGAGAGCAAATGCTCAACATATCCTTGAAATAATTGGTAATTGTATCTGTTGCTCAATTTAATTCTTATACTTGCGTACCTTATTACTTGTAATACGTGACATGTTTTCAAAAAGGGGTTTTTCATAAGTTAACCAGAAAAAGAGTTTCAAAATGTATTTCTTGTTCTCCCTCGCTGAGTTCATAAGGACTCACCCTCTTTTATCATCTCAGGTGAAGAAGACCAGGAACAAGTACCTGAGGACAACGTGCCTATTGATGACTCCTTGGAATGATTGCTTGCCCTACGTGCCTTACTTGACTATGGCCATTTTGTGAACGATATGTTGCTTGAAGACTATTTCTTGTGTTGCTTGTTATTGCGTTGTAAATGACCCCCGTTGTAATTTGGGGTCTAATTTTGGCTTGTACTGATCATAAATAGATAGACACTCTTTTGGTCGTTTTGCTATCGCTACTTTGGTTTAGTATCTATCACAGGCTTATGAAGTATTAGGTAAAAGGTTAAGTAAAATAAATCTATCCAATCTTAAGCAGGCACTTATTGGTAAGCTAAGATCAACAGGTACTATTGTAACAAGGATTGACACATAAACGAGACATAGTTGCTATGCTAGGTTGTTAATCAAATGAGACTTCGAAATAACTAGTAGGCATTTCAATTGACGATAAATAGTAATCTTAGTCGGAATCGAATTTGAGATCAAAAGTTTCGAGGCGTTTAGAGAATTAGGTCAATTAAAGAGTCAATTACAGCCGTTATGTTGCGAGGGTTTTTGGAAATCTTTTGGAGTTGTAGGCTAGCGTTAAGCCTGAAACCTTAATGAATGATAAAATACGTGAAATGATATGAATGTTTGGATCACATCCTAGTCTAACCTCTATAGGTCGGGTTGGGGCGTGACAGCTGCGCCTATTTTCGGAGACCAAAATCGAACATTTTCATCAGTTTCGGGACACTTTTCTTCTTTTGCACTGTTTTTCTGTTCCGAACCGTAAGTCGTGAGCTGCGGAAATGACGACAACCTAATTCATCACATTTCTATTACTGGATCCCATAGCACCTTGGGCAAGATAACTTCGTTTCACATAGAGGCTGGGCCCGCAAACCGAAGGAGTGGGGCTTGGGACCAGGTCTCTATCACTCTAGTGCCCATAACTTTTTGATCCGTAAAGAGTTACGCGCCGCACAGCATACCGTTAGAAAGCTCTCCGAGACCTCTACGATGGGAGGGCAAGCCTACTCGGCTGCGCCAATTTTCGGAGCCTAAAATCAAACGTTTTCATCAGTTTCGGGACACTTTTCTTATTTTGCGCTGTTTTTCGGTCCTGGATCGTACGTCGTGAGCTGCGAAAAGGACGACAGCCTAATCCATCACATTTTCCTTACCAAATCCCATGGCACCTTGGGCAAGACAACTTCACTTCACGTAGACATTGGGCCCGTAAATAGAGGGCGTGGGGCTTGGGACCAAGTCTCCGTTGCTCCGGTGCACATAACTTTTGATCTATAAAGAGTTACGCGGCGCACAACATACCGTTGGCAAACTCTCCGAGAGCTTTACGACAGGGGGAGGAATTCTGCACGGATGCACCTATTTTCATAGCCCAAAATCGAAAGTGTTCATCAGTTTTTGGACATTTCTCTTCTTTGGCGCTGTTTTTCCATCCTGGATCGTACGTCGTGAGCCGCGAAAAGAACAACTACCTAATCCATTACATTTCTATTACCGAATCCCACGGAACCTTGGGCAAGACAACTTCGCTTCACGTAGAGGCTGGGCCCACAAGCCTAGGGCCTGGGGCTTAGGACCAGGTCTCCGTCACTCCGGTGCCCATAATTTTTGATCCGTAAGAAGTTACGCAACGCACAGCATACCGTTGGAAAGCTCTACGAGAGCTCTACGACAAGGGAAGCAAGCTTGCTCGGCTGTGCCTATTTTTGGAGCCCAAAATCGAAAGTTTTCATCATTTTCGGGATATTTTTCTTCTTTTGTGCTATTTTTTCGTCCCGGATCGTACATCGTGAGCTGCGAAAATAACGATAACCTAATCTATCACATTTCTATTACCGAATCCCACCGTACCTTGGGCAAGACAACTTCACTTCATGTGGAGGCTTGGCCCACAAACCGAGGGCGTGGGCCTTGGGGCCTGGTCTTTGTCTCTCAGGTGCCCATAACTTTTGATCCGTATAGAGTTATGCGGCGCACAGCATACCTCTTGAAAGCTCTCCGAGAGCTCGACGATGGGGGAAGTAGGTCTGCATAGTTGTACCAATTTTTGTGGCCCAAAATCGAACATTTTCATCAGTTTTGGGACACTTTTCTTCTTTTGCACTGTTTTTCCGTCCCGGATCGTATGTCGTGAGCCGCTGAAAGGACGACAACCTAATCCATCACATTTCTATTACCGAATCCCACGGAAACTTGGGTGAGACAACTACGCTTAACGTAAAGGCTGGGCCCGCATACCGAGTGCGTGGCGCTTGGGACCAGGTCTCTGTCGATCTGGTGCCCATAACTTTTGATCCGTAAGGAGTTACGCGGCGAACAACATACGATTGGAAAGCGCTCCGAGAGCTCTACAATGGGGGCAGTAGGCCAGCTAGACTGAGCCTGTTTTCATAGCCCAAAATCAAACATTTCATCAGTTTCAGGATAATTTTCTTCTTTTGTACTGTTTTTCCATCCCGGATCGTACTTCGTGAGTCACGAAAAGGACAACAACCTAATCCATCACATTTCTATTACCGAATCGCACAACATCTTGGGCAAGACAACCTTACTTCACGTAGAGGTTGGGCCCGCAAACCGAGGGCGTGGGGCTTGGGACCAAGTATCCGTCGCTCCGGTGCCCACAACTTTTGATCCGGAAGGAGGTACGCGGCGCACAGCATATCGTTGGAATCCTCTCCGAGATCTCTACGATGGGAGCCGCAACCTGCTCGCCTGCGCATGTTTTTGGAGCCCAAATTTGAACATTTTCATCAGTTTCGGGATACTTTTCTTCTTTTGCGCTATTTTTTCATCCCGGATCGTACGTCGTGACTCGCAAAAAGGACGACAGCCTAATCCACCGCATTTCTATTACCGAATCCCATGGCACCTTGGGCAAGACAACTTCACTTCACGTAGACGTTGGGCCCGTAAATCGAGGGCGTGGGGCTTGGGACCAAGTCTCCGTTGCTCGGGTGCACATAACTTTTGATCTGTAAAGAGTTACGCGGCGCACAACATACCGTTGGAAAACTCTCCTAGAGCTTTACGACAGGGGGAGGAATTCTGCACGGCTGCACCTATTTTTGGAGTCCAAAATCGAACATTTTCATCAGTTTCGCGACACTTTTCTTCTTTGGCCCTGTTTTTCCGTCCCTGATCGTACGTCTTGAGCTACGAAAAGGACGACAACCTGATCTATCAAATTTCTCTTACCAACTCCCACGAGACCTTGGGCAACCCAACTTCGATTCACGTAGAGGCTAGGCCCACAAGCCGAGGGCGTCGGGCTTGGGACTAGGTCTCCATCGCTCCGGTGCCCATAACTTTTGTTCCGTAAAGAGTTACGCTGCACACAGCATACCGTTGGAATGATCTTCGAGAGCTCTACATTGGGGGCAGCAAGCTTGCTCGACTGCCCCTATTTTCGGAGCACAAAATCGAAAGTTTTCATCAGTTTCGGGATACTTTTCTTCTTTTGTGCTCTTTTTCCGTCCTGGATCGTACGTCGTGAGCCGCGAAGAGGACGATAACCTAATCCATCACATTTCTATTATCGAATCCCACGATACCTTGGGCAAGAATAATTCATTTCACGTAGAGGCTGGGCCCGCAAACCGAGAGCGTGGGGCTTGGGACCTGGTCTCTGTCACTCCGGTGCCCATAACTTTTGATTCGTAAAGAGTTACGCGGCGCACAGCATACCGTTGGAAAGCTCTCCGAGAGTTCGACAATGGGGGAAGCAGGTCTGCATAGTTGTGCCTATTTTTGCAGCCCAAAATCGAACATTTTCATCAGTTTTTGGACACTTTTCTTCTTTTGCACTGTTTTTCCGTCCCGGATCGTATGTCGTGAGTCGCGAAAAGGACGCCAACCTAATCCATCACATTTCTATTACCGAATCCAACGGAACCTTGGGTAAGACAACTTCGCTTCAAGTATAGGCTGGGCCAGCAAACCGAGGGCGTGGGGCTTGTGACCAGGTATCCGTCGCTCCGGTGCCCATAACTTTTGATCCGTAAGGAGTTATGCGACGCACAGGATACCGTTGGAAAGCTCTCCGAAAGCTCTACAATTGGGGCAGTAGGCCTACTCAGCTGCGCCAGTTTTCGGAGCCCAAAACCGAACATTTTCATCAATTTTGGGCCAATTTTCTTATTCTGCGCTTTTTTTCCATCCCAGAGCGTACGTTGTGAGCCGCGAAAAGGACGACAACCTAATCTATCACATTTGTATTACCGAATCCCATGGCACCTTGGGCAAGACAAATTCGCTTCACGTAGAGGTTGGGCCCGCAAACCGAGGTCCTAGGGCTAGGGACCAGGTCTCTATCACTCCAATGCCCATAACTTTTGATCTGTAAAGAGTTACGCGGCGCACAGCATATCGTTGGAATCCTCTCCGAGATCTCTACGATGGGAGCCGCAACCTGCTCGCCTGCGCATGTTTTCGGAGCCCAAATTTGAACGTTTTCATCAGTTTTGGGATACTTTTCTTCTTTTGCGCTATTTTTCTGTCCCAGATCGTACGTCATGACACGCAAAAAGGACGACAGCGTAATCCAACACATTTCTATTACCGAATCCCATGGAACCTAGGGCAACACAACTTCACTTCATGTAGAGGCTGGGCCCGCAAACTGAGTGCGTGGGGCTTGAGACCAAGTCTCCGTCGCGCCGGTGCCTATAACTTTTGACCCATAAGGAGTTATGCGGCGAACAACATACAGTTTCAAATCTTTCCGACAGCTCTACGACTGGGGCAGCTAGCCTGCTCAGCTTCGCCAATTTTTGGAGCCCAAAATTGAACATTTTTATAAGTTTCTGGACACTTTTCTTCTTTTGCGCTGTTTTTCCATCTCGGATCGTACGTCGTGAGCCGCGAATAGAACGACAACCTAATCCACCACATTTCTATTACCGAATCCCACGGTACCTTATGCAAGAAAACTTCACTTCATGTAGAGGCTGGGCCTGCAAACTGAGGGTATAGGGCTTGGGACCAAGTCTCCGTCGCTCCGGTGCCCATAACTTTTGATCTGTAAAGAGTTACACGGCGCACAGAATACCGTTGGAAAGCTCTCCGAGAGCTCTACAATGGGGGCACCAAGCCTGCCTGACTACGCCTGCTTCTGGAGCCCAAAATTGAACATTTTCATCAGTTTTAGTCTACTTTTCTTCCTTTTGCGCTATTTTTCTATCCTGGTTCGTACGTCGTGAGCCGCAAAAAGGGCGACTTCCTAATCCATCATATTTCTATTACCGAATCCCACGGCACCTTAGGCAAGACAAATTCGCTTCACGTAGAGGCTTGCCCGGCAAATGGAGGGCGTGGGGCTTGGGACCAGGTCTCTGTCACTCCGGTGCCCATAACTTTTGATCTGTAAAGAGTTACGCGGTGCACAGCATATCGTTGGAATCCTTTCCGAGATCTCTACGATGGGAGCCGCAACCTGCTTGCCTGCGCATGTTTTCGGAGCCCAAATTTGAACGTTTTCATCAGTTTTGGGATACTTTTCTTCTTTTGCGCTATTTTTCTGTCCCGGATCGTACGTCGTGACACGCAAAAAGGACGATAACGTAATTCAACACATTTCTATTACCGAATCCCATGGCACCTAGGGCAAGACAACTTCACTTCATGTAGAGGCTGGGCATGCAAACCGAGGGCGCCGGGCTTGGGACCAAGTCTCCGTCGCTCCGGTACCCATAACTTTTGATCCGCAAAGAGTTATGCGGCGCACAGCATACAGTTTCAAATCTCTCCGACAGCTCTACGATGGGGCAGCAAGTCTGCTCGGCTGCGCCAATTTTTGGAGCCCAAAATTGAACATTTTTATCAGTTTCCGGACACTTTTCTTCTTTTGCGCTGCTTTTCCGTCTCGGATCGTATGTCGTGAGCCACGAAAAGGACGACAACCTTATCCATCACATTTCTATTACCGAATCCCACGGAACCTCGGGCAAAAAACGTTCACTTCACGTGGAGGTTGGGCCCGCAAACTGAGGGTTTGGGGCTTGTGACCAAGTCTCTGTCGCTCCGGTGCCCATAACTTTTGATCCGTAAGGAGTTACGCGGTACACAACATACTGTTGGAAAGTTCTCCGAGAGCTCTACAATGGGGGCACCAAGCCTGCCTGACTGCGCCTGCTTCTGGAGCCCAAAATCGAACGTTTTCTTTAGTTTCGGGACACTTTTCTTCTTTTGTGCTATTTTTTTATCCCGGATCGTACGTCGTGAGCCGCGAAAAGGACGAAAACCTAATCCATCATATTTATATTACCGAATCCCACGTCACCTTGGGCAAGACAAATTCGCTTCACGTAGAGGCTGGCCCGGTAAATGGAGGGCGTGGGGCTTGGGACCAAGTCTCTGTCACTCCGGTGCCCATAACTTTTGATCTGTAAAGAGTTACGCAGTGAACATCATACCATTAAAAAGCTCTCCGAGAGGTCTAAGATGGGAGCAGCAAGCCTGCTCGCCTGCGCCTATCTTCGGAGCCCAAAATTGAACGTTTTTATCGGTTCCGAGAGCTCTACAACGGGGGCACCAAGTCTGTATGGCTGCGCCAATTTTCAGAGCCCAAAATCAAACATTTTCATCTATTTCGGGACACTTTTATTCTTTTGCGCTGTTTTTTCATCCCGGATCGTACGTCCTGAGCCTCGAAAAGGACGACAACCTAATCCATCACATTTCTATTACCGAATCCCATGACACCTTGGGCAAGACAACTTCACTTCACGTAGAGGCTGGGCCAGCAAACCGAGGGCGTGGGGCTTGGGACCAGGCATCCGTGGTTGCGGAGCCCATAACTTTTGATCCGTAAAGAGTTACGCGGCGCACAACATATCGTTAGAATCCTCTTCGTGAGCTCTACGATAGGGGCAGCAAGCCTACTTGGCTGCGCCTTCTTCTGGAGCCTAAAATCAAATATTTTCATCAGTTTCGGGATACTTTTCTTCTTTTGCGCTGTTTTTCCGTACAGGATCGTACCTCATAAGTCGCGAAAATGATGACAACCTAATCCATCACATTTCTATTACCGAATCCTAAAGCACCTTGGGCAATAAAATTTCGCTTCACATAGAGGTTGGGCCCGCAAATCGGGGGCGTGGGGCTTGAGACTAGGTCACCATTGCTCTGGTGCTCATAACATTTGATCCGTAAAGAGTTACGTGGCGCACAGCATACCGTTGGAAAGCTCTGCGAGAGCTCTACAATGGGGGCAGTAAGCCTGCTCGATTGTGCCTATTTTTGAATACCAAAATTGAACGTTTTCATCAGTTTCAGGACATTTTTCTTCTTTTGCACAGTTTTTCCGTACCTAATCGTAAGTCGTGAGCCGTGAAAATGACGATAACCTAATCTATCACATTTCTATTACCGAATCCCACGACAACTTTGGCAAGATAACTTCACTTCACGTAGACGCTGGGCCCACAAATCGAGGGTGTGGGGATTGGAACCAGGTCTCCGTCGCTCCTGTGCCCATAACTTTTGATCTGCAAGAAGTTACGCGACGCATAGCATTCCGTTGGAAAGCTCTCCGAGAGTTCTATGACGGGGGCAGCAAGTCTGCTCGGCTGCGCCTATTTTCATGGCCCAAAATTGAACATTTTTATCTGTTTCGGGACACTTTTCTTCTTTTGCATTGTTTTTTCGTCCAGGATTGTACATCGTGAGCCACAAAAAGGACGACAACCTAATCCATAACATTTCTATTACCGAATACCATGGCAACTTGGGCAAG
Organism: Ehretia macrophylla; assembly: GCA_037974665.1. Taxonomy (NCBI): domain Eukaryota; kingdom Viridiplantae; phylum Streptophyta; class Magnoliopsida; order Boraginales; family Ehretiaceae; genus Ehretia; species Ehretia macrophylla. Next base: position 55,712,572 of record CM075772.1, on the reverse strand, counting down.
ACAACTTCGCTTCACGCAGAGGCTGGGCACATAAACCGAGGGCGTGGGGCTTGGGACCAAGTCTCCGTCGCTCCGGTGCCCATAACTTTTGATCCTTAAGGAGTTACGTGACGCACAACATACAGTTGGAAAGCTCTTCGAGAGCTCTACGATAGGGGTAGCAAACCTGCTCGGCTACGCCTTTTTCCAGAGCCCAAAATCAAACATTTTCATCAGTTTCGGTACACTTTTCTTCTTTTGCGCTATTTTTTCTTCCCGGATCCCATGTCGTGAGCCGCGAAAAGGATGACAACCTAACCCATCACATTTCTATTACCAAATCCCACGACACCTTGGGCAAGACAACTTCATTTCACGTAGACGCTAGGCCCGCAAATTGAGGACGTGGGGCTTGGGACCAAGTCTCCGTCGCTCCGGTGCCCATAACTTTTGACCCGTAAAGAGTTAAGTGGCGTACAGCATGCCGTTGGAAAGCACTTAGAGAGATCTACGACGTGGGCAACAAGCCTACTCGACTACGCTTGTTTTCAGAGCCCAAAATCTAATATTTTCATCAATTTTGGGCCACTTTTCTTCTTTTTGCACTATTTTATCATCCCGGGTCGTACGTTGTAAGCCGCGAAAATGACGACAACCTAATCCATCACATTTCTATTAACGAATCCTAAGGCACCTTGGGCTAGAAAATTTCACTTCACGTAGAGGCTGGGCCTGCAAACCGAGGGCGTGGGGCTTGGGACTAGGTCTCCATCGCTCCGGTGCTCATAACTTTTGATCCGTAAAGAGTTACGTGGCGCACAACATATTGTTGGAAAGCTCTACGAGAGTTCTACGATGGGGGAAGCAAGCCTGCTCGACTGCGCCTATTTTTGGAGGCTAAAATCAAACTTTTTTATTAGTTTCAGGACAATTTTCATCGTTTGAGCTGTTTTTCCATTCCGGATCACACGTGGTGAGCCACGAAAAGGACGACAACCTAATCCATCACATTTCTATTACCGAATCCCACGGTACCTTTGGCAGGACAACTTCACTTCACGTAGACGTTGGGCCCACAAATCGAGGGTGTGGGGCTTGGGACTAGGTCTCCGTCGCTCCGGTGCCCATAACTTTTGATCCGTAAAGAGTTACACAACACACAGCATACTGTTGGAAAGGTCCCCGAGAGCTCTACGACGGGGGCATCAAGTCTGCTTGGCTGCGCCTATTTTCGGAGCACAAAATCAAACATTTTCATCAGTTTCGGGCCACTTTTCTTCTTTTGTGTTGTTTTTCCTTACCGGATCGTACGTCGTGAGCTGTTAAAAGGACGACAACCTAATCTATTACATTTCTATTACCGAATTCCAAGGCACCTTGAGAAAGACAACTTCGCTTCACATAGAGGCTGGGCCCGCAAACCGAGGGCGTGGGGCTTAGGACCTGGTCTCCGTCGCTCCGGTGCCCATAACTTTTGATCCATAAGGAGTGACGCGGCGCCCAATATACCGTTGGAAGGCTCTCCGAGAGCTTTACGACAGGGGTAGCAAGCTTGCTTGGCTGCGCCTTTTTCCAAAGCCCAAAATCATATATTTTCATCAATTTCGAGACACTTTTCTTCTTTTGCGCTATTTTTTTGTCCCGGATCGTACGACGTGAGCCATGAAAAGGACGACAACCTAATCCATCATATTTCTATTACCGAATCCCACGGCACGTTGGGCAAGGCAACTTCACTTCACGTAGACGCTGAGCCCACAAACTGATGGCGTGGGGCTTGGGTCCAGGTCTCCGTCGCTCCGATGCCGATAACTTTTTACACGTAAAGAGTTACGTGGCACACAGCATACCGTTGGAAAGCACTCACAGAGCTCTACGATAGGGGCAGCAAGCCTACTCAACTGTGCCTGTTTTCAGAATCCAAAATCGAATGTTTTCAATAGTTTTGCGACACTTTTCTTCTTTTGCGCTGTTTTTTCGTCCCAGATCGTACGTCGTAAGTCGCGAAAAGGACGACAACCTAATCTATCACATTTCTATTACCGAATCCTATTGCACCTTGGGCATGAAAATTTTTCTTCACGTAGAGGCTGGGCCAGCAAACCGAGGGCGTGGGGCTTGGGACTAGGTCTCCATCGCTCCGGTGCTCATAACTTTTGATCCGTAAAAAGTTACACTGTGCACAGCATACCGGTGGAAAGCTCTCCGAGAGCTCTATGGTGGGGGCAGAAAGGCTGCTCGACTAAGCCTATTTTCAGCGCCAAAAATCGAACGTTTTCATCAGTTTCGGAACACTTTTCTTCTTTTGCGCTGTTGTTCACTCCCGGATCGTACGTCGTGAGCCACGAAAAGGACGACAATCTAATCCATCACATTTCTATTACTGAATCCCATGGCACCTTAGGCAAGATAACTTCACTACACGTAGAGGCTGGGCTCCCAAACCGAGGGCGTGGGGCTTGTGACCAGGTATCCGTCGCTACGGTGCCCATAACTTTTGATCCATGCAGAGTTACAAGGCGCACAGCATAACGTTGGAAAACTCTCCGAGAGCTCTTGAATGGGGACAGCAAGCCTGCTCAGCTGCGCTAGTTTTCAGAGTCCAAAATCAAACATTTTCATCAGTTTTGGACACTTTTATGCTTTTGCACTGTTTTTCCGCCTCGGATAGTACATCGTGAGCCACGAAAAGGACGACAACCTAATCCAGCACATTTCTATTACAGAATCCCACGATACCTTGGGCAAGACAACTTCACTTCACGTAGATGTTGGGCCCACAAACCGAGGGCATGGGGCTTGGGACTAGGTCTCTGTCGCTCCAGTGCCCATTACTTTTGATCGGTAAGGAGTTCCGCGGCGCACAACAAACCGTTGGAAAGCTCTTCGAGAGCTCTACGATGGGGGCAGCAAGCCGGCTTGGCTGTACCTATTTTTGGAGCCCAAAATCAAATGTTTTCATTAGTTTCGGAATACTTTTCTTTTTTTGCGCTATTTTTTCGTCCCGGATCGTACATCGTGTATAGCGAAAAGGACGACAACCTAATCCATCATATTTCTATTACTGAATCTCACGGCACCTTGGGTAAGATAACTTCACTTCACGCAGATGCTGGGCCGGCAAACCGAGGGCGTAGGGCTTGTGACCAGGTATCCGTCGCTCCGGTGCCCATAACTTTTGATCCGTAAGGAGTTACGCGGCGCACAGCATACCGTTGGAAAGCTGTCCGAGAGCTCTATGATAGGGGTAGCAAGCCTGCTCGACTACGCCTATTTTCGGAGACCAAAATCGAACGTTTTCAAGAGTTTCAGGACACATTTCTTCTTTTGATCTGTTTTTCTGTCCCGGATCGTACGACGTGAGCCACGAAAAGGACGACAACCTAATCCATCACATTTCTATTATCGAATCCCATGGCACCTTGGGCAAGACAACTTTAATTCACATAGACACTGGGCCCGCAAGTCGAGGGCGTGGGGCTTGTGACTAGGTATCTATCGCTCCGGTGCCCATAACTTTTGATACATAAGGAGTTACGTGGCATACCGTTGGAAAGCTCTCCGAGAGCTCTACGATGTGGGCATTAAGCCTGCTTGGTTGGATCCGTAAGGAGTTACGCGGCGTATAGTATACCGTTGGAAAGTTCTCTGAGAGCTCTACGATGGGGACAGCAAGCCAGCTTCGCTACGCTTATTTTCAGGGCCCAAAATCAAACGTTTTCATTAATTTCATGACACTTTTGTTCTTTTGCGCTATTTTTTCATCCCAGATCGTACGTCCTAAGCCACGAAAAGGACGACAACCTAAACCATAACATTTCTATCACCGAATCCCACAGCACCTTGTCCAGGACAACTTAACTTCACGTAGAGGCTGGGCCTGCAAACCGAAAGCGTAGGGCTTATGACCAGGTATCCGTCGTTCTAGTGCCCATAACTTTTGATCCGTAAGGAGTTACGCGTCTCACAGCATACCATTGGAAAGTACTCCGAGAGCTCTACGACGCGAAAAACAAGCTTGCTTGGCTGCGCCAATTTTCAGAGCTGAAAATCATACGTATTCAACAGTTTCGGGATACTTTTCTTCTTCTGCACTATTTTTTCATCCCGGATCGTACGTCGTGAGCCGCGAAAAGAACAACAACCTAATCCATCAAATTTCTATTACCGAATCCCATGGCACCTTGGGCAAGACAACTTCACTTAACGTAGAGGTTGGGCTCCCAAACAAAGGGCGTGGGGCTTGTGACCAGGTATCCGTCGCTTCGGTGCCCATAACTTTTGATCCGTAAGGAGTTATGCGACGTACAGCATACCGTTGGATAGCTCTTCGAGAGCTCTACGACGGGGGCAACAAGCCTGCTCGGTTGCGCCTATTTTCGTAGACCAAAATTGAACGTTTTAATCATTTTCGGGACACTTTTCTTCTTTTGCACCGTTTTTTTCGACCCGAATAGTACGTCGTGAGCCGCGAAAAGGACGACAACCTAATCCATCAGATTTCTATTACCAAATCTCACGTCACCTTGCGAAAGACAACCTCACTTCACGTAAAGGCTGGGCCCGCAAACCGTGGGCGTGGGGCTTGTGACCAGGTATCCGTCACTCAGGTGCCCATAACTTTTGATCCGTAAAGAGTTACACGGCGCACTGCATACCGTTGGAAAGCACTCGGGGATGAAAAAATAGCGCAAAAGAAGAAAAGTGTCCTAAAATTGTTGAAAATGTTCAATTTTTTACTCCGAGAATAGGCGCAGCCGAGTAGGCTTGCGGTCCCCAACGTAAGGCTCTCGGAGAGCTTTCAAACGGGATGTTGTGCGCCGCGTAACTCTTTACGGATCAAAAGTTATGGGCACCGGAGCGACAGATACCTGGTCATAAGCCCTACGCCCTCGGTTTGCGGGCTCAGCCTCTACGTGAAGTGAAATTGTCATGCCCAAGGTGTCATGGGATTCATTAATAGAAATGTGATTGATTAGGTTGTCGTCCTTTTCGCGACTGACGACGTACGATCCGGGATGGAAAAATAGTGTAAATGAACAAAAGTGACCTGAAACTGTTGAAAATGTTTGATTTTGGGATTCAAAAATAGGCCCAACCTAGTAGGCTTAATGCCCACATCGTAGAGCTCTCGGAGAGCTTTCCAACGGCATGCCGCGTAACTCCTTACATATCAAAAGTTATGGGTACTAGAGCGACAGATACCTGGTCACAAGTCCCACGCCCTCGATTTACGGGCCCAGTGTCTATGTGAATTGAAGTTGTCTTGCCCAAGGTGCCATGGGATTCGGTAATAGAAATGTGATGGAATAGGTTGTCTCCTTTTCGTGGCTCACGACGTACGATCCGGGATGAAAAAACAGAGCAAAAGAAGAAAAGTGTCCCGAAACTGATGAAAACGTTCGATTTTGGTCTTCGAAAACATGTGTAGTCGAGCAGGCTTGCTACCCCCATCATAGAGCTCTCGGACAGTTTTCCAACAGTATGCTGTGCACCACGTAACTCTTTACGGATCAAAAGTTATGGGCATCGGAGCGACGGAGACTTGGTCCCAAGCCCTACGCCCTCAATTAGAAGGCCCAGCGTCTACGTGAAGTGAAGTTGTCTTGCCCAAGATGCCATGGAATTCGGTAATAGAAATGTGATGGATTAGGTTGTCATCCTTTTCGTGGCTCACGACGTACGATATGGGACGGAAAAACAACGAAAAAGAAGAAAAGTGGCCGAAAACTAATGAAAATGTTAGATTTTGGGCTCAAAAAATTGGTGCAGCAAAGCTAGCTTGCTCCCCTCATTGTACAGCTCTCGGAGAGCTTTCCAATGGTATGTTGTACGCCGCGTAACTCCTTACGGATCAAAAGTTATAGGTACCGGAGCGACGGATACTTGGTCACAAGCCCCATGCTCTTGGTTTGCGGGCCCAACCTCTACGAGGAGTGAAGTTGTCATGCCCAAGGTGCCATGGGATTCGGTAATAGAAATGTGATGGATTAGGTTGTCGTCCTTTTCGCAGCTCACGACGTACAATCCGGGATAAAAAAATAGCACAGAAGAAGAAAAGTGTCCCAAAATTGATAAAAATGTTCAATTTCGGGCCCCGAAAATAGGTGCAGCCAAGCAAGCTTGCTACCCTTATCGTAGAGCTCTCAGAGAGCTTTCCAACGGTATGCTGTGCGCCGTGTAACTCTTTACGGATCAAAAGTTATGGGCATCGGAGTGACAGATACCTAGTCAGAAGCCCCATGCCCCCGGTTTGCGGGCCCAACCTCTATGTGAAGTGAAGTTGTCTTGCCCAAGGTGTCGTGGGATTCGATAATAGAAATGTGATGGATTTGGTTGTCGTCCTTTTCGAGGGTCACGACCTACGATCCGGGATGAAAGAATAGTATAAAAGAACAAAAGTGACCCGAACTGATGAAAATGTTCGATTTTGTGCTTCGAAAATAGACGCAGCCGAGCAGGCTTGCTACCCTCGTTGTATAGTCCTCATAGAGCTTTCCCACGGTATGCTATGCGCTGCATAACTCCTTACGGATCAAAAGAAATGGGCATTGGAGCGACGGATACCTGGTCACTAGCCCCACGCCCTCGGTTTGCGGGCCCAGCCTCTACGTGAAGTGAAGTTGTCTTGCCCAAGGTGATGTGGGATTCTTTACTAGAAATGTGATGGATTAGGTTATCATCCTTTTCGCGGCTCACGACGTACGATCCGGGACTGAAAAAATAGCGTAAAAGAACAAAAGTGACCCGAAACTGTTGAAAATGTTCGATTTTGGGCTCCAACAATAGGCACAGCCTAGCAAACTTGTGGGCCACGTCGTAGAGTTCTTGGAGAGCTTTCCAACGGTATGCTGTACATCGTGTAACTCCTTACGAATCAAAAGTTATGGGACCAGAGCGACAGATACCTGGTCACAAGCCCCACGCCCTCGGTTTGCGGGCCCAGCTTCTACGTGAAGTGAAGTTGTCTTGCCCAAGGTACCGTGGGATTCAGTAATATAAATGTGACGGATTAGCTTGTCGTGCTTTTTGCGGCTCACGACGTACGATCCAAAACGAAAAAATAGATTAAAAGAACAAAAGTGACCCAAAACTGTTGAAAATATTCGATTTTGGACTCCAAAAATAGGCAAAACCTGGCAGGCTTGCAGCCTACGTCGTAGAGTTCTTGGAGAGCTTTCCAACGGTATGTTGTGTGCACCGCGTAACTCCTTACAGATCAAAAGTTATGGGCACTAGAGCGACGGATACCTGGTCACAATCCCCACACCGTCGGTTTGCGAGCCCAGCCACTACGTGAAGTGAAGTTATCTTGCCCAGGGTGCCATGGGATTCGATAATAGAAATGTGATAGATTAGGTTGTCGTCTTTTACACGGCTCACGACAAACCATCCGGGATGAAAAAACAGCGCAGAAGAACAAAAGTGTCCCGAAACTATTGAAAATGTTCAATTTTGGGCTCTGACAATGGGCACAACCAAGCAGGCTTGCTACCCACGTCGTAGAGCTCTTAGAGAGCTTTCCAATGGTTTGTTGTACACCGCGTAACTCCTTACGTATCAAAAGTTATGGGCACCGGAGCGACGGATACCTGGTCTCAAGCCCCGCGCCCTTGGTGTGCAGGCCCAGCCTCTACGTGAAGTGAAGTTGTCTTGCCTAAGGTGCCATGGGATTCGGTAATAGAAATATGATGAATTAGGTTTTCGTCCTTTTCGCGGCTCACGACATACAATCCGGGACTACAAAACAGCACAAAAGAAGAAAAGTGTCCCAAAATTGTTGAAAACATTCGATATTTGGGCTCCTAAAATAGGCGCAGTCAAGCAGGCTTGTTCCCCCCATCGTAGAGCGATCGGAGAGCTTTTCAACGGTATGCTGTGCGCCGCGTAACCCCTTACGGACCAAAAGTTATGGGCACCGGAGCGACGGATACCTGGTCACAAACCCTACACCCTAGGTTTGTGGGCCCAGCCTCTATATGAAGTGACGTTGTTTTGCCCAAGGTGCCATGGGATTCGATAATAGAAATATGATGGATTAGGTTGTCGTCATTTTCTCGGCTCACGACGTACGATCCTAGACGAAAAAATAGTACAAAAGAATAAAAGTATTCCGAAACTGATAAAAACATTTGATTTTGGGCTGCGAAAATAGGCGCAGCCAAGCAGGCTTGTTTTCCTCGTCGTAGAGCACTCTGAGAGCTTTCCAACGGTATGATGTGGGACACGTAACTCCTTACAGAACAAAAGTTTTGGGCACCAAAGCGACAAATTCCTGGTCACAAGCCCTACAACCTCGGTTTGCGGGCCCAGCCTCTATGTGAAGTGAAGTTTCTTGGCCAAGGTGCCGTGGGATTCGGTGATAGAAATATGATGGATTAGGTTGTCGTCCTTTTCGCGGCTCAGGACATACGATCTGGGATAAAAAAAAGCGCAAAAGAACAAAAGTGTCCCGAAACTAATGAAAATGTTTGATTTTGGGCACCAAAAATAGGCACAGCTGAGTACGCTTGCTACCCCCGTCGTAGAGCTCTCGTAGATCTTTCCAACTGTATGCTGTGTGCCACATAACTCCTTACGCATCAAAAATTATGGGCACAGGAGCGACGGATACTTGAACACAAGTCCCACGCCCTCTATTTGCGGGTCCAACCTCTACGTGAGGCGAAGTCGTCTTGCCCAAGGTGCCAAGGGATTCGGTAAAAGAAATGTGATGAATTAGGTTGTCGTGCTTTTCGCGGCTCATGACATACGATCTGGGATGGAAAAACAGTGCAAAAGAATAAAAGTGTCCCGAAACTGATGAAAACGTTCAATTTCAGGCCCTGAAAACAGGTGCAGCCAAGCAAGATTGCTACCCCCGTAGTAGAGATCTCGGAGAGCTTTCCAATGATATGTTGTGCACCGCGTAAATCCTTACGGATCAAATGTTATTGGCACTTGAACGACGGATGGCTGGTCACAAGCCCCATGCCCTCAGTTTGCGGGCCCAACCTCTACGTGAAGTGAAGTTGTCTTGTGGTGCCATGGGATTCGGCAATAGAAATGTGATGGATTAGGTTGTCAACCTTTTCGCGACTCACGACATACGATCCGGGATGAAAAAATAGCATAAAAGAACAAAAGTGACTCGAAACTGTTGAAAATGATCGATTTTGGGATTCAAAAATAGGCCCAACCGAGCAGGCTTGCTGCCCACATCGTAGAGCTCTCGGAGAGCTTTCGAACGGTATGCTTTGCGCTACGTAATTCCTTGCAGATCAAAAGTTTTGGGCACTGGAGCGACGTATACTTGGTCACAAGCCCTACGCCCTCGGTTTGCTGGCCCAGCCTCTACGTGAAGTGAAGTTGTCTTGGCCAAGGTGCCATGGGATTCGGTTATAGAAATGTGATGGATTAGGTTGTCGTCCTTTTTGCGGCTCACGACGTACAATCCGGGATGGAAAAACAGCGCAAAAGAAGAAAAGTGTCCTGAAACTGAAGAAATTGTTCAATTTTGGGCTCTGAAAATAGGTGCAGTTGAGCAGGCTTGTGGCCCCCGATGTAGATCTCTCGAAGTGCTTTCCAACGGTATGGTGTGCACCACGTAACTCCTTATGGATCAAAAGTTATGGGCACTGGATCGACGGATACCTGGTCACAAGTCCCACGCCCTCGGTTTGCCGGCCCAGCCTTTACGTGAAGCGAAGTTGTTTTGTCCAAGGTGACGTGGGATATGGTAATAGAAGTGTGATAGATTAGGTGGTCGTCCCTTTCGCGGCTCACGACGTACGATCCGAGTCGAAAAAATAGTGCAAAAGAAGAAATGTGTCCCGAAACTAATGAAAATGTTCGATTTTGGGCTCTTAAAACAGGCACAGCCGAGCATGCATGTTGCCCACGTCGTAGAGCTCTCAGAGAGCTTTCCAATGGTATGCTGTGCGCCGCATAACTCCTTACGGATCAAAAGTTATGGGCACCGGAGCGACAAAATCAAATGTTTTCATCAGTTTTGGGACACTTTTGTCCTTTTGTACTATTTTTTTGTCCTGGATCGTACGTCCTGAGCCGCAAAAAGGACGACAACCTAATCCATCACATTTCTATAACCGAATCCCATGGCACCTTGGCCAAGACAACATCACTTCACGTAGAGGCTGGGCCCGTAAACCGAGGGCGTAGGGCTTGTGACCAGGAATCCGTTGCTCTGGTGCCCATAACTTTTGATCCGTAAGGAGTTATGCATCGCACAACATACAGTTGGAAAGCACTCAGAAAGTTCTACGATGGGGACAACAAGCATGCTCAGCTGCGCTTGTTTTCAGAGCCCAAAATCGAATATTTTCATCAGTTTTAGGACACTATTCTACTTTTGCGCTATTTTTTCGTCCCGGATCGCACGTCGTAAGCCGCGAAAAGAGCGACAACCAAATCCATCACATTTCTATTATCAAATGCCATGGCACCTTGGGTAAGACAACTTCGATTCACGTCAAGACTGGGCCTGCAAACCGAGGGCGTGGGGCTTGGGACCAGGTCTCCGTCGCTCCAGTGCTTATAACTTTTGATCTGTAAGGAGTTACGCGACGCACATCATACCGTTGTAAATCTCTCTGAGAGCTCTACGATAGGGGTAGCAAGCCTGCTCAACTGCACCTGTTTTTGGAGCCTAAAATTGAACGTTTTCATCAGTTTTGGGACACTTTTCTTCTTTTGCGCTGTTTTTCCGTCCCGGATCGCACGTCGTAAGCCGCGAAAAGGACAACAACCTAATCCATCACATTTCTATTACGAAATCCCAAGGCACCTTGGGCAAGAAAATTTCACTTCACGTAGGGGCTGGGCCCGCAAACCGAGGGCATGGGGCTTATGACCAAGTATCCGTCGCTCCGGTGCCCATAACTTTTGATCCGTAAGGAGTTACGCGGCGCACAACATACCGTTCAAAAGCTCTCCGAGAGATCTACGAGGAGGGCAGCAAGCCTACTCGACTGCAACTATTTTCAGAGTCCAAAGTCGAACATTTTCATCAGTTTTGGGACTCTTTTCTTCTTTTGCGTTGTTTTTCCGTCCCAGATCGTACGTCGTGAGCTACGAAAAGGATGACAACCTAATCCATCACATTTCTATTACCGAATCCCACAGAACCTTGGGCAAGACAACTTCACTTCACGTAGACGAGGGGCCCGCAAACCGAGGGCGTGGGGATTAGGACCAGGTCTCCGTCGCACCGGTGCCTATAACTTTTGCTCCGTAAGGAGTTACACGGCGTACATCTTTTGCGCTGTTTTTCCGTCCCTGATCGTACGTCGTGAGCCGTGAAAAGGTCGACAACCTAATCCATCACATTTCTATTACCGAATCCCATGGCACCTTGGGCAAGACAACTTCACTTCACGTAGACACTGGGCCAGCAAATCGAGGGCGTGGGGCTTGGGACCAAGTCTTTGTTGCTCCGAAACCTATAACTTTTGATCCGTAAAGAGTTATGAGGCGCACAACATACCGTTGGAAAGCTTTAAGAGAGCTCTACCACGGGGGCAGCAAGCATGCTCGACTGCGCCTGTTTTCAGAGACCAAAATTGAACGTTTTCATCAGTTTTGGTACACTTTTCTTCTTCTGCGCTATTTTTTCGTCCCGGATCGTACGTCGTAAATCGCGAAATGGTCGACAACCTAATCCATCACATTTCTATTGCCGAATCCCAAGGCACCTTGGGCAAGAAAATTTTGCTTCACGTAGAGGCTGGGCCCGCAAACCGAGGGCGTGGGGCTTGGGACCAGGTATCCATCGCTCCGATGCCTATAACTTTTGATCCGTAAAGAGTTACGCGGCACACAACATACAGTTGGAAAGCTCTCCGAGAGCTCTATGATGAGTACAGCAAGCTTGCAAGACTGCGCCTGTTTTCTGAGACCAAAATCGAATGTTTTCATCTATTTTGGGACACTTAACTTCTTTTGCGCTGTTTTTTCGTCTCGGATCGTACATTGTAAGCCACGAAAAGGACGACAACCTAATCCATTACATTTCTATTACTGAATCCCACGGTACCTTGGGAATGACAACTTTACTTCACGTAGACTCTGGGCCCGCAAATCGAGGGCATGAGGCTTGGGACTAGGTCTCCGTCGCTCTGGTGCCCATAATTTTTGATCCGTAAAGAGTTACGCGGCACACAGCATAACGTTGGAAAGCTCTCCGAGAGCTCTACGATGGGGGTAGCAAGCCTACTAGGCTGTGCTTGTTTTCGTAGCGCAAAATCAAAAAATTTCATCAGTTTTGGAATACTTTTCTTCTTTCGTGATGTTTTTCCGTCCCGGATAGTATGTCGTGAGTCGCGAAAATGACAACAACCTAATCCATCACATTTCTATTACCGAATCCCACGACACCTTAGGCAAGACAACTTCACTTCACGTAGACGTTGGGCCCGCAAACCGAGGGCGTGGGGCTTGGGACCAGGTCTCCGTCGCTCCGGTGCCCATAACTTTTGATCCGTAAAGAGTTACGCGGTACACAGCATATCGTTGGAAAGCTCTCCGAGAGCTCTACGACGGGGGTAGCAAGATTCCTCAGCTGCGCCAGTTTTCAGAGCCCAAAATCAAATATTTTCATTAGTTTTAGGATACTTTTTTTCTTTTGTGCTATTTTTTCGTCCCGGATCGTACGTCGTGAGCCGCGAAAAGGACGACAACCTAATCCATCACATTTCTATTAGAGAATCACACGGCGCCTTGGGCAAGACAACTTCACTTCATGTAGACGCTGGGCCCCAAACCGAGGGCATGGGGCTTGGGACCAAGTCTCTATCGCTTCGGTGCCCATAACTTTTGATCTGTAAAGAGTTACGCAACGCACAGCATACCATTGGAAAGCTGTCCGAGAGCTCTACGACAGGGGTATCAAGCTTGCTTGGCTGCGCTAGTTTCTGTGGCCCAAAATCGAATGTTTTCATCAATTTCGGGATATTTTTGTTCTTTTGCGCTGTTTTTCCGTCCCAAATTGTACGTCGTGGGCCGCGAAAAGGACGACAACCTAATCCATCACATTTTTATTGCCGAATCCCATGGCACCTTGGACAAGACAACTTCACTTCACATAGATGCTGGGCCAGCAAACCGAGGGCGTGGGGCTTGTGACCAGGGAGCCGTCGCTCCGGTGCCCATTACTTTTGATCCGTAAAGAGTTACGTGGCGCACATCATACCTTTGGAAAGCTCTTCGAGAGCTCTACTATGGGGGCAGCAAGCCTGCTCGGCAGCTGTCACGCCCCAACCCAGTCTATAAAGGTTAGACTAGGGTATGATCTAACATTCAAGTCATATCACATACTTTACCGTTTATGAAGGTTTAAAACTTAACATTTTGGCCTAAACTCCACAAATTCTCTGGAAAACTAGCATAATAACGGCTGTAATTGGGCTCCTTAGTTTGACCTAATTCTCTAATCGCCTCAAAATTTACAATCTCAAATTCATTTGCAACTAAGATTACTATTTATAGTCAATTGAAATGCCTACTCATTATCTTGAAGTCTCGTTTGATTAATAATCTAGCATGATGCTATGTCTCGTTTGTTTGTTAATCCTCGTTACAAAAGTACATGTTGATCTTAGCTTAACAATGGGTACCTGCTTAAGATTGGATTGGTTCATTTTACTTGGTCCTTACCTGATACTTCATAATCCTATGATAGATACTAGCCAATGACAATAGCAAAAGGACCGTAGTAGTGTCTGTCTAGTTATTATCAGTACAAGCCAAAATTAGACCCCAAATTACAACGGGGGTATTTTACATTACAAACATTAAGCAACATGAAAAGAAATAGTCTTCAAGTGGCATAGTGTTCACAAATGGCCATAATCAAGCAAGCAGATAGGACAGGCAATTATTCCAAGGAATCATCATTAGGCACGTCGTCCTCGGGTACCTGTTCCTGGTCTTCTTCACCTGAGAGGATAAAAGAGGGTGAGTCCTTATGAACTCAGCGAGGGGGAACGAGAAATAGGTTTTGAAACTCATTTTCCGGTTCAACTTATGAAAACCTTTTTTGCAAGCATGAATATATCACAAATAAGTACATAACAATAATATAAAAGTAAAGGAACACAATTCCCCGTCTTTCCTCCCCGAGATCCTCTAGGAACCAAGCGAGAGTACTTATACACATAGTGAAAAGGATACGGTGAGCTTTTGCTCTTAGTTCATTTCCAGTATCAGTTGTTGTGGCCGACTTCAAATCATCCCCTCATCATGCCAAATGGGTATACTCCGGATATACCCCGAAATCCTAGGACCCAACTCCCCGAGGAAGTGTAGCCCCCAAGCGAGAGAGGGAATTGGACAATGGTAGTCACGGTTGCACCGGCAAGCCCGATGCCGCCCGATGTGCATGAAATGCTACCACGCCAGAATAAAAGGTTGCAACCTTGTATGCAATGCACATTTATGACATTTAATATATCACATTAGGAGGACAACAAAGTAGGTTGCCTCCGAGCAGTCATAAAATTACACATTGACAAGTAAACGAGCGAGGCACGATAAGACAAGTAATTTCACTTGAAAGGCACATGGAGTTATATGAACATTAAACGGGCAGCCATGTAGCGCATGTAAATCAAGTCATATAACTCATTTCAAAGTTCACGTAATCAAACAAGAAGATTATTCAACATGCAACGGCATCTACGTGGCACCGGGTGCAAGAAAAGCCTACTTATCAACATGTAATCATCGAAATCATATTTAGGGCAACTACGGGCAGCCTACTAAACACATAATCAAACACAACATCCAAAGGATCAACACTTAGCAAATTCACCTAATTACTAGGGTTCCAATTCGTGCTTACCCGTGCGATTAAGCCCCAACTCATCTCAAAATCAAACTCACGCCATGCATCGATTAATTCAAACACCCTCAAGTATTCAAAACAGTCCACACAAAATCCCAATGCCACAATCCCAAGCATTTAACACAACAAGAGAAACTACAATAATTTTTCTAAGCATATCACTAAGTGAAACCCTCACTGCAATGGGCTGTTTTATCACAATTATTAAGACAAGTAAACAATCTCCAAATCTAGTGAATAAGATGTCAAATTAAAGCTTAAGAAGTAAACTAAATTCAGAAACAAACCTCGCATCATTTGGAGTTCGGGTTCAATAGTTATAGCCAAAACAGTGGGATTGCACAAAACTGTCCAGATTTGCACACATTTCAATACTTGTCGTTTTTTAGGTCCTTAGGGTCAGATTTAGCCTTAGTCCATTTCTGAAAAAAATATCCAGAACTGACAAATGTAGCAGCACACCAAATTTCATGCATTTTGGATATAATTTACTAAGTCAAAACTTGTTCGTTCCACAGATTCAGTGAATCTGCCAAAACCTGCTTCATTTTTTCAGATTTTCCAGATTTGGACACATTTTACTGATTTGCCATTTTGAGGACCTTAGGGTCAAAATTAGCTTTGGCCTATTTCTACGAAAAACGTTCATAACTGGCAAAACTAGTTACCTACCAATTTCACTCATTTTCAACATCATCTACCTAGCCAAAATCACCTCGCACCAACAAGACAGAAAGCTATCACATCCACGATTACATCTAACATCACATTCTAGCCCAAAATCTTGCCATGCATGGTTGTAAAAGCTTATGAACACACATATATTTCAAGTACAGAAGCAAAAATAAACATTTAAGAGCATGCATGTGGGTTTTTGAAAGATTTTCAAGAAGTTTTAGCCCTCAGCTTAGCAAAACAATAAGAAAATGCACAAGACTCTTGGTGAAGCACAAAGTTAATCTTCTTCCTTGCTTAGCCGAGACACCACTCGATTTTCTCTATTTTTCCTAGCTTAGTGACCAAGTTCTTAGTAGGTGCATGTGGTTAGAACAAGAAGAAAAGAAATGGAAGCTAGCAAACTCACCTAAGCCGAAATGGATGTTCAATAAGCTTGCATGTGTGTTTCTTTGCAACCTAGCTTGCTTAGTCGAGCTCCTTAGCTTCTTGCTTGCTTTGATGAACCATGGAGTGATGAAGATAAGCTATGGAGTATAGGAACTCAGCCAAAGCCGAGAGAGAGAGAGAGAAGAGTGAGAGGGAGAGAGAAGAAATGTGAGGAAAATAAGAGAAATGAAAGAAAAATAAAGCTTTTGCAATTGTTGAGGCTTGTGTCGGCTTTGAGCTTTGCAATTCAGATTTTTGTGTCTTCAAGATGCATCATTTGAAGTGTTTAGCATGGGCATGGAGCTTATGTCGAGATTGGTGGAGCTTGGTAGAGTTTTTGAGCTATATTTTTATTGCTTTGTGTCATAGAATTGTCTAGGTTCAATTTAAATTATGCAAAGCAAGCACAAGGCACACAAGGTGGTCGGCCAAGGCTTGAGAAATCTGAATTTTTTTGTCATCTTTTGAGCATTAAATAATTGTGTGTTTGAAAGTGCAAAAGAATAAGGAATAAAGAATAAGGAATGTCTTGCTTTTTGTGAGATTTTGTCTTCTAGTGGGTTAAATTAGTAATTTAATATTAGTTAGTAGAATTTGTAGGATTAATTATTGATCTAGTGTTTCGTGTAAGATGCTTTTTTGATTAACGTGAGGGCACGCTTTCTTAGGTTTAGGGCACGCACTACGAGGTAGGGCACGAGCTACGAGATGAATGCACGTTTTTCAAGTAAATGCACGCAACCCTAAATGAATGCATGTAATTCAATGCAAGGCACACAAAACGAAACATGACTCTTAAACTTAGGTCAAGGCACGCAAATCTAGGTTAGGGCACACGAAATGAGGTATCACACGTAAATCGAGGTCGGGCCTCACATCCTCCTCTCCTTAAAATAATTTCGTCCCGAAATTCAATATTACCTTTGAAATAAAGCTGGATACTATTGCTCCATCTGGTCTCTCCTTTCCCACGTTGCTTCTTCAATTCCATGATGATCCCACAACACTTTCACCATCGGTATAGTTTTGCTGCGCAACTCCCGATCTTGCTGGTCTAGGATCCGAATGGGCTTCTCCTCATAAGACAAGTTCTCCCGAAGCTGCAACGGCTCTGGCTCCAAGATATGCGATGGATCAGGGTGATACTTCCACAGCATCGAAACATGAAAGACGTTGTGAATATTTGAGAGGTTTTGGGGTAGTGCCAGGCGATACGCCAATTTGCCTACCTTCTCAATTATCTCAAATGGTCCTACAAATCTCACTCTCAACTTTCCACCCTTGTCCTGTTTAATCAGTCCCCTCCAGGTGAATATCTTCAAGAATACCTTGTCACCGACCTCAAACTCTAGGCTCCGTCTCCGACGGTCTGCATAACTTTTCTACCTGCTTTGGGCGGTAAGCATCCGTTTCTGGATGAGGTGGATATTATCAACAGTCTTCATAAGTTCAGGTAAAAGGGTCGGGTCAAAAGCCTTCGTCTCACCTACTTCATCCCAATAAATTTGGGATCGACACTTACGTCCATACAACGCCTCAAATGGGGCCATCCCGATAGTGGCTTGATAACTATTATTGTAAGCGAACTCCGCTAGAGACAGATATTTCTCCCAACCTTTCCCAAAATCTAAAACAGACGCCCTCAGCATATCCTCCAGAATCTGAATAGTTCTCTTTGATTGTCCATCAGTCTGAGAGTGATATACCGTGCTGAAACTCAACTTCGTTCCCAAAGCTTCTTGCAATCTCTTCCAAAATCGGGAAGTAAAACGAGGATCCCTATTCTATACAATACTCATAGGCATCCCGTGCAATCTTACAATCTCCGCCATATACATATATCCCAGTTTCTCAAGACTATCCTCCTTGTTCATGGGTAAGAAGTGTGCTGACTTAGTCAATCTATCCACAATGACCCAAACGGCGTCATGACCCTTTTGTGACCTGGGCAGGTCCATAACAAAGTCCATAGTTATATGTTCCCATTTTCATTGAGGAATCTCCAATGGTTGAAGTAAACCTGCTGGTCGTTGATGTTTTGCTTTAACTCTCTGGCAAGTCAAACACTGTGCCACAAACTCTACAATCTCTCTTTTCATATTATTCCACTAATAGTGTTGCTTCAAATCCCGGTACATCTTTGTTCTGCCGGGGTGAATAGTGTATCTTGAATTATGGGCTTCTTCAAGAATCTTCTTTTTCAGCTCTGGCTCATTAGGAACACAAATCCGATTCCTAAACCTCCAAATACCATCATCATGAAACTTGAAATCTGTGTTGCTTTCTTTAATCTTCTAAAACTGTTGGTCCTTCTGTTGAGCCTCTCGTAATTCAGACAACAAGGTCGATTGAACTTGTGTAGTGGCAAAAAGTAACCATTCTCGAGTTAATTGTGGTTTCCACAAAAATGTTTCCTCCAACAACTCCTGCACCTTGACTTCCAGTTTTGCCATGCTCGCTTTCCTACTTAAGGCATCTACAACTACATTTGCTTTACCGGGCACATAATTGATTGTGCAGTTATAATCATCCAAAAGCTCCATCCACCGCATTTGCCTCATATTCAACTCTTTTTGTGAGAACAAGTATTTCAAGCTCTTGTGATCCGTAAACACCTCGAACTTGTTACCCCATAGATAGTGCCTCCATTTCTTGAGTGCAAACACAATAGCCACTAACTCCAAATCATGCGTCGGGTAGTTCAATTCATACGGCTTCGGTTTCCTAGAAGCATACGCAATCACTCTACCATTTTGCATCAACACACAACCCAATCCTTCCTTCGAAGCATCGCTATAGATTACAAAACCTTGACTCCCTTCAGGCAATGCAAGAACAGGTGCGGTAGTCAATCTTTTCTTCAACTCTTGGAAGCTGTTCTCACACTTATCATCCCACACGAATTTTGTTTTCTTTTGAGTGAGCTTTGTAAGTGGTCCTGCAATCTTGGAGAAATCTTTCACGAACCTCCGATAATAGCCGGCTAGACCAAGAAAACTCCGGACCTCCGTAATATTTTCCGGCTTCTTCCAAGACATTACTGCTTCTATCTTTGCTGGATCCACTACTATTCCCTCTTGGGATATGATATACCCCAAAAATGCAATCTGCTGCAACCAAAATTCGCACTTGCTAAACTTTGCATACAATTGATGCTCTCGAAGTTTTTGCAATACCAATCGCAAATGCTGTTCATGCTCAGCCTCGGATTTTGAGTATACCAAAATATCATCAATGAAGATCACCACAAATTGGTCCAAGTAGGGTTGAAACACCCTGTGCATCAAGTCCATAAAAGCTGCAAGGGCATTGGTTAGTCCAAATGGCATCACCACATATTCATAATGCCCATATCTTGTCCTAAAAGCCGTTTTAGACACATCATCCTTTTTGATCTGCAAATGATAGTATTCTTGCCTTAAGTCAAGTTTCGAATACACTTTGGCTCCTTGAAGTTGATCAAACAACTCGTCGATCAGTGGAAGTGGGTATTTATTCTTGACAGTCACTTGGTTCAATCCTCGGTAATCGATGCATAGCCTCAACGTTCCGTCTTTCTTCTTTAAAAATAGGACTGGTGCACCCCACGGAGAAGAACTTGGTTGAACAAACCCCTTCTTCAACAATCCTTGCAATTGGTCCTTCAATTCTTGTAGCTCGGCTGGTGCCATACCATAGGGGGCTTTAGATATCGGCTGGGTGCCAGGTAGTAACTCTATAATGAACTCGATCTCCCGATTTGGGGGTAAACCGGGCAATTCTTCTGGAAACACATCCGCATAATCTTTGATCACAGCATCTCCTCCAACTTAGCTTTGTCCGACGGCTTGTTGATGAGGTAAGCTAAGTATCCACTACACCCTTTTCTCAAGGACTTCACTACTTTCGTAGATGAAATGATGGAACTCCCGGTGAAATCTCTTCGATCTATTACCTCCAGTATTGGTTGACCAAGTACCCGGAATGTTACAATCTTTGTCCGGCAATCTAGTTGGACATGATGCATTGCCAACCAGTCCATCCCTAAAATGACCTCATAGTCTCGAAAAGGTAATACGATAAGATTGGCTGAGAATTCCCTATCCTTAATTTAGATTTTACATGCTTTACAAGTTGAGCTAGTAACAAGTTTAGAACCCATCGGAGTACCAACTTCTACTTTGTAAGGCAAACATACAACTTTCAATTTCACACGTTGCACACACAAGGGAGTAATAAAAGAATGAGTAGCACCCGGATCAATTAGCACCCTAACAGGTTGATTCAGTATGAAGAATGTACCTTCAACAACAGCGGTCTCCTCTGGAAGCTCCTCGCACTCAATAGCATAAGCTCGAGCCTGAACTCTAGGAATTGGAGTCTTGCCTCTACCAGCTGGTTTAACTTGATTTTGTCCTGCTTGCCATTTAGGGCAATCCTTGATCTGATGCTGATCACTGCCACACCGCACACATCGTCCTGACTTCTTCCAGCACTGGGCCTTGGTATGCCCCTTCTTGTCACAGTAAAAACAGCTGACAGACTGAGTAGCAGGTGAACTACCTGTGGATCCGCTGGTGGAAGAGGCTGATGGCACTTTAGTCGGGCCACGGTTATTTACTGGTCTGTTCTGGCTCTGGCCCTGACTACGACTTTGGCCCTGGAATTTCCTCTGTTGACCTAAAGGCTAGTATGGTTTCTTGTTCAGCTAACTCAAACCGGCTCTATCAAGTTTCCTCTTCTCAACTCGGGAAGTAGCAGCAAAGAGAGCAGAATAGGTATCGAAGTCATGCAAAGCCAACTGTTCCTGAATCTCTGGCCTCAATCCCGTAGTAAATTTTCACATCTTCGCCTCCGGAGTACTAACCATGTATTGAGCATAGCGGGATAGTCGGTCAAAACGAGCCTCATACTGGGCTACCATCATGTTACCCTGGTTCAAGTGCATGAATTCCTCATCAACCCGCCTTTGACTGGAAACTGCAAGTACATATTTCTCCATGAATGCCGTAACGAAATTACCCCACAAGCGAGGTGTCTGATCAGTTTCCCACAGTGCCTCCACAGTGTGCCACCAATGTTCAATATCCCTGTGCAACAGAAACACAGCAAACTCCACCTTCTCTTCATTAGTATAATCAAGTGGCCTGAAAATCCTCTCGATCTCGGATAGCCAAGCCTCTACTTTCTTATCATCAGCTTCCCTGTGGAATTTGGATGGAAGAAAGTCAAGGAACTCCCTCATTCTGCTATGTCTCCCATGGTTACCATCATTCCTGTTGTTGTTGTTGTTGTTGTTGTTGACTTCACGTGCATCTTGACGCTCCATCACTCGTGACACGCGATCCATGGCATTCGCCATCAAGTTAAACATAGCTATGCCGGGATTAGTTTGATAAGCATCTCCGGTCTCTTGGGGTTCACCGCTCCTATTAGTAGTACGGGTACTAAGGCCAGCCATCTATAGACACAGATTACGATGCACAATTTATTGAAATACGACAAACAAGAATTTAATGCATAAGGTATGCAACATAATATAGATACACAATTCTAGAAACAATTAAGACATGTTAATCACTTAAGCACATAGAACATAGAAGGCACAATTAACATTATCACACAACAACATATAACAAGTCATCCTAATTATCTTAGGGCTCTACCCATGGTCCGAGAGTTAATCCCAGCTTAAGCAATCTAAGCTCTGATACCATTCTTCCTCTATAAGGTGTCACGCCTCAACCCGGCCTATAAAGGTTAGACTAGGGTGTGATCTAACATTCGAGTCATATCACATACTTTACCGTTTATGAAGGTTTTACACTTAACATTTTGGCCTAAACTCCACAAATTCTCCAAAAAATCGGCAACATAACGGCTGTAATTGGGCTCCTTAGTTTGACCTAATTCTCTAATCGCCTCAAAATTTACAATTTCATGTTCATTTCCAATTAAGATTACTATTTATCATCAATTGAAAAGCCTACTAATTATCTTGAAATCTCGTTTGATTAATAACCTAGTATGATGCTATGTCTCGTTTGTTTGTTAATCCTCGTTACAAAAGTACATGTTGACCTTAGCTTAACAATGGGTACCTGCTTAAGATTGGATAGGTTCATTTTACTTGGTCCTTACCTGATACTTCATAATCCTATGATAGATACTAGCCAATGACAATAGCAAAACGACCGTAGTAGTATCTGTCTAGTTATTATCAGTACAAGCCAAAATTAGACCCCAAATTACAACGGGGGTCTTTTACATTACAAACATTAAGCAACATGAAAAGAAATAGTCTTCAAGTGGCATGGTGTTCACAAATGGCCATAATCAAGCAAGCACATAGGACAGGCAATTATTCCAAGGAATCATCAATAGGCATGTCGTCCTCAGGTACCTATTCCTGGTCTTCTTCACCTGAGATGATAAAAGAGGGTGAGTCCTTATGAACTCAGCGAGGGGGAACGAGAAATAGGTTTTGAAACTCATTTTCCGGTTCAACTTATGAAAACCCTTTTTGCAAGCATGAATATATCACAAATAAGTACATAACAATAATATAAAAGTAAAGGAACACAATTACCAGTCTTTTCTCCCCGAGGTCCTCTAGGAACCAAGCAAAAGTACTTATACACATAGTGAAAAGGATACGGTGAGCTTTTGCTCTCAGTTCATTTCCAGTATCAGTTGTTACAGCCGACTTCAATTCATCCTCTTATCACACCAAATGGGTGTACTCTGGATGTACCCCAAAATCCTACGCCCAACTCTCCGAGGAAGTCTAGCCCCCAAGCGAGGGAATTGGACAATGGTAGTCACGGTTACACCGGTAAGCCCGATGCCGCTCGGTGTGCGTGAACGCTACCATGCTAGAATGAAAGGTTGCAACCTTGTATGCAATGCACATTTATGACATGTAATATATCACATTAGCAGGACAACAAAGTAGGTTGCCTCCGAGCAGTCATAAGATTGCACATTGACAAGTAAACAAGCGAGGCACGATAAGACAAGTAATTTCACTTGAAAGGCACATGGGGTTATATGCACATTAAACGGGCAGCCATGTAACGCACGTAAATCAAGTCATATAACTCATTTCAAAGTTCACGTAATCAAAAAACAAGATTATTCAACATGCAACGACATCTACGTGGGACCGGGTGTAAGAAAAGCCTACTTATCAACATGAAATCATTGAAAACATATTTAGGGCTACAAGGGAAACTACGGGCAGCCTACTAAACACATAATCCAACACAACATCCAAAGGATCAACACTTAGCAAATTCACCTAGTTACTAGGGTTCCAATTCGTGCTTACCCGTGCGATTAAGCCCCAAGTTATCTCAAAATCAATCTCAAGCCATGCATCGATTAATTTAAACACCCTCAAGTATTCAAAATAGTCCACACAACATCCTAATGCCACAATCCCAAGCATTTAACACAACAAGAGAAGCTACAATAATTTTTCTAAGCATATCACTAAGTGAAACCCTCATTGCAATGGGCTGTTTTCTCACAATCATTAAGACAAGAAAACAATCTCCAATTCTAGTGAATAAGATGTCAAATTAACGCTTAAGAAGTAAACTAAATTCAGAAACAAACCTCGCATCATTTGGAGTTCGGGTTCAATAGTTATAGCCAAAACAGTGAGATTGCACAAAACTGCCCAGATTTGCACACATTTCAATACTTGTCGTTTTTGAGATCCTTAGGGTCAGATTTAGCCTTAGTCCATTTCTGAAAAAAAATGTCCAGAACTGAAAAGTATAGTAGCACACCAAATTTCATGCATTTTAGATGTCATTCACTAAGTCAAAACTAGTTCGTCCCACAAGGTCAGTGAATCTGCCAAAACCTGCTTCATTTTTCCAGACATTCCAGATTTGGACACATTTTAATTATTTTCCATTTTGAGGACCTTAGGGTCAAAATTACCTTTTTCCTATTTCTACAAAAAATGTTCAGAACTGGAAAAACTAGTTACCTACCAATTGTCACACATTTTCAACATCATTTACCTAGCCAAAATTACCTCGCACCAACAAGACAGAAAGCTATCACATGCACGATTTCATCTAACATCACAATCTAGCCCAAAATCTTGCCATGCATGGTTGTAAAAGCTTATGAACACACATATATCTCAAGTACAAAAGCAAAGATAAACATTTAAGAGCATGCATGTGGATTTTTGAAAGATTTTCAAGAAGTTTTAGCCCTCACCTTAGCAAAACAACAAGAAGATGCACAAGACTCTTGGTGAAGCACAAAGTTGATCTTCTTCCTTGCTTAGCCGAGACACCACTCGATTTTCTCTATTTTTCCTAGCTTAGTGACCAAGTTCTTAGTAGATGCATGTGGTTAGAACAAGAAGAAAAGAAATGGAAGTAAGCAAACTCACCTAAGCCAAAATGGATGTTCAACAAGCTTGCATGTGTGTTTCTTTGCAACCTAGCTTGCTTAGTCGAGCTCCTTAGCTTCTTGCTTGCCTTGATGAAACATGGAGTGATGATGATAAGCTATGGAGTATAGGAACTCAACCAAAGCCGAGAGAGAGAGAGAAGAATGAGAGGGAGAGAGAAGAAATGTGAGGAAAATGAGAGAAATGAAAGAAAAATAAAGCTTTTGCAATTGTTGAGGCTTGTGTCGGGCTTGAGCTTTGTAATTCAGATTTTTGTGTCTTCAAGATGCATCATTTGAAGTGTTTAGCATGGGCATGGAGCTTATGTCGAGATTGGTGGAGCTTGGTAGAGTTTTTGAGCTATTTTTTTATTGCTTTGTGTCATAGAATTGTCTAGGTTCAATTTAAATTATGCAAAGCATGCACAAGGCACACAAGGTGGTCGGCCAAGGCTTGAGAAATCTGATTTTTTTTGTCATCTTTTGAGCATTAAATAATTGTGTGTTTGAAAGTGCAAAAGAATAAGGAATGTCTAGCTTTTTGTGAGATTTTGTCTTCTAGTGGGTTGAATTAGTAATTTAATATTAGTTAGTGGAATTTGTAGGATTCATTATTGATCTAGTGCTTCGTGTAAGATGCTTTCTTGATTAGCGTGAGGGCACGCTTTCCTAGGCTTAGGGCACATACTATGAGGTAGGGCACAAACTATGAGATTATGCACGTTTCCCAAGTAAATGCACGTAACCCTAATTCAATGCACGTAATTCAATGCAAGGCACACAAAACGAAACACGATTCTTAAACCTAGGTCAAAGCACGCAAATCTAGGTTAGGGCACACAAAACGAGGTATCGCACGTAAATCGAGGTCAGGCCTCACAGCAGCGCCTGTTTTCGGAGCCTAAAATTGAACGTTTCATCAGTTTTCTGACACTTTTCTTCATCTGCACTGTTTTTCCGTCCCGGATTGTACGTCATGAGTCACAAAAAGGACGACAACTTAATCCATCACATTTCTATTACCGAATCCCAAGGCACCTTGGGCAAGACAACTTAACTTCACGTAGAGGCTGGGCCCGCAAACCGAGGGCGTGGGGCTAGGGACCAGGTCTCCGTTACTCCGGTGCCCATAACTTTTGATCTGTAAAGAGTTACGCGGCGCACAGAATACCGTTGGAAAGCTCTTCGAGAGCTCTACGACGGGGACAGCAAGCCTACTTGGTTGCGCATATTTTCGGAGCCCAAAAGCAAACGTTTTCATCATTTATGGGACATTTTTATTTTTTTGCGTTGTTTTTCCTTCCCGAATCGTACGTTGTGAGCCGCACAAAGGACGACAACCTAATCCATCACATTTCTATTAACGAATCCCACAGCACCTTGGGCAAGACAACTTCACTTCACGTAGAGGCTGTGCTTGCAAACCGAGGGCGTGAGGCTTGGGACCAGGTCTCCGTCACTCTGGTGCCCAAAACTTTTGATCCGTAAGGAGTTACACAGCGCGCAACATACCGTTCGAAAGCTCTCCGAGAGCTCTACGATGGTGGCAACAAGCCTGCTCAGCTACGCCTATTTTCGAAGCCCAAAATCAAATGTTTTCATCAGTTTTGAGACATTTTTCTTCTTTTGCGCTGTTTTTCTGTCATGGATCGTACGTCGTGAGTCGCAAAAATGACGACAACCTAATCCATCACATTTCTATTACCGAATCCCACCGCACCTTGGGCAAGACAACTTCACTTCACATAGACATTGGGCCAGTAAACTGAGGGCATGGGGCTTGGGACTAGGTCTCCGTCACTTCAGTTCCCATAACTTTTGATCCGTAAAGAGTTATGCGGCGCACAGTATACCATTGGAAAGCGCTCCGAGAGCTCTACGATGGGGGCAGCAAGCTTGCTTGGCTGCGCCAGTTTTCAGAGTTGAAAATCGAACGTTTTCATCAGTTTTGGTCGTCTTTTCTTGTTTTTGCGCTGTTTTTACGTCCCAGATCATACGTCGTGAGCCTCGAAAAGGATGACAACCTAATCCATCAAATTTTTATTACTGAATCGCACGGCACCTTGGACATGACAACTTCACTTTACGTAGAAGCTGGGCCCGCAAACCGAGGGTTTGGGGCTTATGACCAGGTCTACGTCGTTTCGGTGCCCATAACTTTTGATCCGGAAGGAGTTATGCGGCGCACCACATACCGTTGGAAAGCTCTCCGAGAGCTCTACGACGGGGGTAGCAAGCCTGCTCGGTTGCTCCTATTTTTGGAGCCCAAAATCGAATATTTTCATCAGTTTTGGGACACTTTTCTTTTTTTGCGCTCATTTTTCATCCCGAATCGTGCATCGTGAGCCGCAAGAAGGACGACAACCTAATCCATCACATTTCTATTACCGAATCCCATGGAACCTTGGGCAAGACAACTTCGCTTCACGTAGAGGCTGAGCCCGTAAACCGAGGGCGTAGGGCTTGGGACCATGTCTTCGTCGCTCCGGTGCCCATAACTTTTGATCCGTAAGGAGTTACATGGCGCACAGTATACCGTTGAAAAACTCTCCGAGAGCTCTACGATTGGGGCACCAAGCCTGCTCAGCTGCGCCTATTTTTGGAGCCCAAAATCAAACATTTTCATCAATTTTGGGACACTTTTATTCTTTTGCGTTGTTATTCCGTCCAGGATCGTGCGTTATGAGCCGCGAAAAGGACGACAATCTAATCCGTCACATTTCTATTACCGAATCCCACTGCACCTTGGGCAAGACAACTTCACTTCACGTAGAGGCTTGGCCCGCAAACCTAGGGCGTGGGGCTTGGGACCCGGTCTCTGTTACTCTGGTGCCCATAACTTTTGATCTGTAAAGAGTTACACGGCACACAGTATACCGTTGGAAAGCTCTCCAAGAGCTCTACGATGGCGGAAGCATGCCTGCTTTACTACCCCTATATTCCGAGCCCAAAATCGAACGGTTTAATGAGTTTTGGGATATTTTTCTTCTTTTGCATTGTTTTTCCATCCCGGATCATACGTCGTGAGCCACGAAAAGGACGACAACCTAATCCATCACATTTCTATTACCGAATCCCATGGCACCTTGGGCAAGACAACTTCACTTCACGTAGACGTTGGGCCCGCAAACCGAAGGCGTGGGGTTTGGGACCAAGTCTCAATCGCTCCAATGCCCATAACTTTTGATTCGTAAAGAGTTACATGCCGCACATCATACCGTTGGAAAGCTCTCCGAGACCTCTACGACGGGGGTAGCAAGCCTTCTCGACTGCGCCAATTTTCAAAGCCCAAAATCGGATATTTGCATCAGTTTCGGGGAAATTTTCTTCTTTTGTGCTTTTTTTTTTTATCCCGGATCGTACGTCGTGAGCCGCGAAAAGGACGATAACCTAATCCAACACATTTATATTACCGAATCCCACGGCACCTTGTGCAAGACAACTTCGTTTCACGTAGAGGCTGGGCCCGCAAACAGAGGGCGTGGGGCTTGGGACCAGGTCTCCATCGCTCCGTTGCCTATAACTTTTGATCCGTAAGGAGTTACGCAGCGTAGAGCATACCGTTGGACAGCTCTCCGAGAGCTCTACGACGAGAGCAGCAATCCTGCTCTGTTGCGCATGTTTTCAGAGCCTAAAATCAAACGTTTTCATCAATTTTGGGACACTTTTCTTCTTTTGCGCTGTTTTTCTGTCCCGAATCGTACGTCGAGAGCCGCGAAAAGGACGACAACCTAATCCATCACATATTTATTACCGAATCCCACGGCACCTTGGGCAAGATAACTTCGATTCACGTAGAGGCTGTACCCGCAAACCGAGGGTGTGGGGATTGGGACTAGGTCTCCGTCACTCTGGTGCCCATAACTTTTGATCTGTAAGGGGTTATGTAAGGCCTGATCCCGAATAACGTGTCTTACCTCGATTCACGTGCCTTAGACCCAAAACTGTATGACTGATCTTGGATTACATGCCCTATCTTGGCTTTTGTGCATGCCTCGTCATACGTGCCTTGACCTAGAATTGTGTGCCCTAATCCTTGACTTACGTGCCCTAACTTCAATTTACGTGCGATACCTCAATTTGTGTGCAATGACCTTGAGTTGCACGCCTTAACCTAGGTTTAATAGTCGTACCTTGATTGACATGCATTGCATTGAATTACGTGCCTTGCATTGCTTTATGCACATTCACCTAGGGTTACGTGCATTTGCATTGGAATCCATGCATTTATCTTGAAATACCTGCCTTACCTCGTAGTTTGTGTCTACCTCGTGATTCGTGTCCAATATTGATTTCTGTGCGTGTCTCGTAGTGTGTACCCTAGACCTAGGAAAGCGTGTCCGTACGCTAATCAATAAAGAATCCTACACAAAGCACAAGATAATAAAATAATCCTACACAATCCACTAACCAATATTATAATCCTAATTCAAATTCTCTACAAAACCCACTAACTAATAAAATATTCTATCACACTCAACTAACCGATAAACTATTATAAACCTACACTTATTATAATCCAAAATATACTAACTTGAATGTGAAATTTCAGATTCTCCCTTGCATTACACGGCCAAAACAAGGCAATTTGATCAACTTTGCACAATTAAATTAAAGGCTAGACATTCTATGACACATGCACTAAGCACAATGCATAAAAAATTCACCTACACCCTACCCAAGCATCTCATTTTCGACCCTCTCAATGCCATGCTTCATTTCAACTCAAAAAAATGCTAAAGATGACACAAAATTCAGATTTGAAAGGCTCAAGGCCAACACACACACACACAAGCATCATTTCTCTCTCAAACTCTCTCTTTCCTCTCAAACTCTCCCATTCTCTCTCCATTTTCGACCAAGGCAGCCTTTGAGCTCCCAAGACTCCTCACAAGCTCTCAAGGACTCTCTAAGACTCTCCCAAGCTCGGCCATAGCAAGCAAACACGCAAGAAAGTCTCATACAAGCTCATAACGCATCATTTTCGGCCTAGGTAAAGTTTTGATGGTTTTCTTCCATTTCTTTTTGTTCTAAACACATGCACACCTTCTACACAAGCTAACTAAGCTAGGATTTAAGGGAAATCAAGATATCTCTAGGTCAAGCAAGGATAGCTCAAAGTCACACTCAAAGCTCAAAAATAAGGATTTTGTGCATCTTCATCTATTATCTTGCTAAGGTTAGGGTTAATCCTTTTTAAAAGCTTTCAAAAACCACATGCATGCCCTTATATGTCTATATTTACCTCTGTACTTGTTGTATATGTGTGTGCATGAGCTTATATAACCATGCATGGCAAGATATTCCGCTAGAACTTGAAGATAGGCAAAATTGCGAAAATGGCAGATTTCTGACTTGTTAGGACAAAGTGTATTTGGCCTGGTAAACGATGTTGACAATGTGTGAAAATTGGAAGGTGACTCGTTTTGCTAGTTCTGAGCATTTTTTTGTAGAAATAGGCCAAGGCCAATTTTGACTTTAAGGTCTCCAAAATGGCAAAACATCGAAGGGTGTCTAAATCTAGAAAATTTGGGAAAATGGAGCAGGTTTTTGGCAGTTCACTGTCCTCATAGAACAAACAAGTTTTGACTTAGTAAATGATATCTAAAATGCATGATATTTGGAAGGATGATAGACTTTTCAGTTCTGGACATTTTTGTCAAAAATAGACTAAAGCTAAATCTGACCCTAAGACCCTCAAAAATGGCAAGTATTGAAATATGTACGAATCTGGACAGTTTTGCGTAGTCTCATGGTTTTAGTTATAACTCTTGAATCCGAACTCCAAATGATGCGAGGTTTGTTTCTGGATTTAAATCACTCCTTAAGATTTAATTTGACATTTTTCTCACTGGAATTGGAGATTGTTTGCTTATCTAAATGATTGTGGGAAAACAGACCATTGCAGTGAGGTTTTTATCTAGTGATATGCTTGGAAAATTATTGTAACTTCTCTTGTGGTATTAAATGCTTAGGATTGTGGCACTTGGATGTTGTGTGGACTGTTTTGAATGATTGAGGATGTTTTAATTAATCGATGCATGGCTTGGGTTTAATTACATGACAACTTATGGCTTAAATCGCACGTATAAGCATGAATTGAAACCCTATTGACTATGAAAACTCGCTAAGTGATGATCCTACGGTTGTCGTGTTTAATTGTGTGGTTAGTGGGCTGCCTAATAAATGTTAAGTATGCTTGAAATATGATTCCCGATGATTACATATTGATAAGTAGACATTTCTTGCACTCGGTCCCACGTAGACGTCATTGCATGCTTGTATAAACTTATTATTTGATTATGTGAACCCCGAAATGAGTTATATGACTTGCTTTACATGTGTTACATGGCTGTCCATTTTATATTCATATAACTCCATGTGTATTACAAGTGAAATTAAATGTCAAAGCATGACTCGTGTGTTTACTTGTCAACGTGCGATCTTACAACTGCTCGGAGGCAACCTACTTTGTTGTCCTCCTAATGTGAATTGTTAAAAGACATTATGTGGATTATTTGAACATGATTACTTGGCTACCCGTGGAAGTTTAATTGCTTCCAAATTGATATATGAAATGATTACATGTTCTTATAATTCCTTATATGCCAATATGTCAAAAATGTGATCATATACTTTCTCGGAGGCACCCTCCTTTGTTGACCTCCCAATGTGAAATGTTGAATGGCATATATGTGTATTACATACAAGGTTGCAACCTTTCATTTTGGCATGCTAGCATTTCACGCACACCGGGCGACATCGGGCTTGCCGGTGCTACCGTGACTACCATAGTCCAATTCCCTCTCTCGCTTGGGGACTAGACTTCCTCGAAGAGTTAGGTCGTGGGATTTCGGGGTACATTCGGAGTACACCTATTTGGCGTGATAATTGGATGATTGAAGCCGGCCGCAACAACTGTTTTCAGAAATGATCTTGAGAGCAAATGCTCACCGATCGATCTTGAGAGCGAAAGCTCACTGTATCATTTTCGCTATGTGTTTAAGTACTCTCGCTTGGTTCCTAGAGGACCTTGGGGAGGAAAGATGGGTGATTGTGTTTATTTATATTATATTATGTTATGAACTTGGTTATTTCATATGACATGTTTTAAAAAGGGTTTTTCATAAGATTAACCAGAAAATAGTTTTTAAAACGTTATCTCTCGTTCCCCCTCGCTGAGTTCATAAGGACTCACCCTCTTTTTTGTCACAGGTGAAGCAGATTTAGAATAGGTACCTGAGGAGAATGTGCTTGTTGATGATTCCTTGCAGTGACTACGTGCTTTTGTGATGTCCCTGAAAGTAGTTCCTATTTGGATAGTGTGTTTGATTGCAACTGTTCATTCTGTTGATGTAAATGACCCCGTTATAATTTGGGTCTAATTTTTGGCTTGCACTGATTATAATAAGACGAACTTTTTATTGGTTGTTTGCTTTCATTATCTTGGTTAGTAGTTATCGTAGACGTTTAAACCACTAGGTGAAGAATCAAAAAAGTTAACTTTATCTAATTTCACTTAGGCACTCATTGTAAGCTAAAGGATAATAGGTACTTGCATAATAGGAATTGGCAAATAAACGGGACATAGTTATCATGCTAGGCTTGTCAATCAAACGAGACTATCGAGATAAATTAGTAGGCATATCTATTGATAACAAAATAGGAAATTTTAGTTGGAATTGAATCAATGATCAATGGTTTTGAGGTGTTTTAGAAAATAGGTCAAACCAACGGTCTTAAATACAGCCGTTATGCTGTCGATTTTTCGGAAAAGTTTTTTGAGTTCTAGGCCAACGTTAAGCATTAAATCATAACAAAAGCTAAGTGTATAAAATAACGATAATGATTTAGGTCACACCCTAGTCTAGCCTCCATAGGTTGGGTTGGGCGTGACAAGTTACGCAGCGCACAACATATCGTTGGAAAGCTCTCCGAGAGCTCTACAACAGGGACATCAAACCTGCTCGGCTGCGCCTATTTTCAGAGCCCAAAATCAAACGTTTACATCAGTATCGGGACACTTTTCTTCTTTTGCTCTGTTTTTTTATCCCGAATCGTATGTCGTGAGCCGCGAAAAGGACGACAACCTAATCCATAACATTTCTATTATCGAATCCCATGGCACATTGGGCAAGACAACTTCGCTTCACGTAGAGGCTGGGCCCGCAAACCGAGGGCGTAAGGCTTGGGACAAGGTCTCCGTCACTCTAGTGCCCATAACTTTTGATCCGTAAGGAGTTATGCGGCGCACAACATACCGTTGAAAAGCTCTCTAAGAGCTCTACGACGAGGGTAGCAAGCCTGCTCAGCTGCGCCTTTTTTCAGAGCCCAAAATTGAACATTTTCATTAGTTTTAGGACACTTTTCTTCTTTTGCGCTATTTTTCCTTCCCGGATCGTACGACGTGAGCCTAGAAAAGGACGACAACCGAATCCATCACATTTCTATTGCCGAATCCCACGGCACCTTGGGCAAGACAACTTCGCTTCACATAGAGGCTGGCCCCGCAAACCGAGGGTGTGGGCTTGGGACCCAGTCTCTGTCACTCTGGTGCCCATAACTTTTGATCTGTAAAGAGTTACGCGGTGCACAGTATACCGTTGGAAAGCTCTCCGAGAGCTTTACGATGGGGGAAGAAAGCCTGCTTTACTATGCCTATTTTCGGAGCCCAAAATCAAACATTTTCATAAGTTTTGGGACACTTTTCTTCTTTTGCGCTGTTTTTCCGTCCGGGATCGTACGTCGTGAGCCGCAAAAAGGACGAGAACCTAATCCATTACATTTCTATTACCGAATCCCACGGCACCTTGGGCAAGACAACTTCACTTCACGTAGAGGCTGGGCCCGCAAACCGAGGGCTTGGAGCATGGGACCTGGTCTCTGTCGCTCTGGTGCCCATAACTTTTGATTTGTAAGGAGTTACGCAGCGCACAACATACCGTTGGAAAGCTCTCTGAAAGCTCTACGACGGGGGCAGCAAGCCTGCTCAGCTGCGCCCATTTTCGTAGCCTAAAATAAAATATTTTCATCAATTTTGGTACACTTTTCTTCTTTTGCGCTATTTTTCCGTCCCGGATCATACATCGTGAGCCGCGAAAATGATGACAACCTAATCCATCAAATTTTTATTACCGAATCCCACCGCACCTTGGGCAAGACAACTTCGCTTCACGTAGAGGCAGGGCCTGCAAACCGAGGGCGTGGGGCGTGAGACCAGGTTTTCATCGCTACGGTGCCTATAACTTTTGATCCGTAAGGAGTTAAGCGACGCACAGCATACCGTTGGAAAGCTCTCTGAGAGTTCTATGACGGGGGCAGCTAGCCTGCTCAGTTGCGTCTATTTTCGGAGCCCAAAATCTAACGTTTTGATCAGTTTCGGGCCACTTTTCATCTATTTGCGCTATTTTTCCATCCCGGATCATATGTCGTGAACCACCAAAACGACGATAACCTAATCCATCACATTTCTATTATCGAATACCATGATACCTTGGGCAACACAACGTCACTTCACTTAGATGCTCGGCCCGCAAGCCGAGGGCGTGGGGCTTTGGACCTGGTCTCTGTCACTCCGGTGCCCATGACTTTCGATCCGTAAGGAGTTATGCAGCGCACAACATACCGTTGGAAAGCTCTCCGAGAGCTCTACGAAGGAGCCAGCAAGCCTTCTCGGCTGCACCTATTTTTAGAGATCAAAATCAAACATGTTCATCAGTTTTCGGACATTTTTCTTCTTTTGCATTGTTTTTCCGTCCCGGATCGTACGTTGTGAGCAGTGAAAAAGACGACAACCTAATACATCACATTTCTATTACCGAATCCCATAGTAACTTGGGCAAGACAACTTCGGTTCATGTAGAGGCTGGGCCCGCAAACCGAGAGCGTGGGGCTTAGGACCTGGTGTTTGTCACACTAGTGCCCATAACTTTTGATTCCTAAAGAGTTACGCGGCGCATAGCATACCGTTGGAAAGCTCTCTGAGATATCTACAATGGGCGTAGCAAGCCTGCTTGGCTGCACCTATTTTCGGAGCCCAAAGTTGAACTTTTTCATCAGTTTCGAGATACTTTTCTTCTTTTACGCTGTTTTTCCTTCCCGAATCGTACGTCGTGAGCCACGAAAAGGATGACAACCTAATCCATCACATTTTTATTACCGAATCCCATGGCACCTCGGGCAAGACATCTTCACTTCACGTAGATGCTGGGCCCGCAAACCAAGGGCGTGGGGCTTGGGACCATGTCTTAGTCGCTCTGGTGCCCATAACTTTTGATCCGTAAAGAGTTACATGGCGCACAGCATACCGTTGGAAAGTTGTTCGAGAGCTCTACGATGAGGGCAGCAAGCCTGCTCCGCTGCGCCTATTTTTGGGGCCCAAAATTGAACATTTTCATCAGTTTTGGGACATTTTTCTTTATTTGCGCTGCTTTTCCGTCCGGGATAGTACGTCATGAGCAGTGAAAAGGACGACAACCTAATCTGTCACATTTTTATTTCTGAATCCTAGGGCACCTTGGGCAAGACAACTTCACCTCACGTAGAGGCTGGGCCTGCAAACCGAGGGCATGGGGCTTGGGACCAAGTCTCCGTCACTCCGGTGCCCATAACTTTGGATCCGTAAGGAGTTACGTGGCGCACTACATACCGTTGGAAAGCTCTCCGAGAGCTCTACGACGGAGGTAGAAAGCCTACTCGGCTGTGCCTATTTTTGGAGCCCAATATTGAACATTTTCATCAGTTCTGGGACATTTTTATTCATTTATGCTATTTTTTTGTCCCGGATCGTACGTCGTGAGCCGCGAAAAGGACGACAACCTAATCCATCACATTTCTTTTACCGAATCCCACGCCACCTTGGGCAAGACAACTTCGCTTAACGTAGAGGCTGGGCCTGCAAACCGAGGTCGTGGGGTTTTGGACTAGGTCTCCGTCGTTCCGGTGCCCATAACTTTTGATCCGTAAGGAGTTACGCGGTGTACAGCATACCGTTAGAAAGCTCTCCGAGACCTCTACGATGGGGGCAGTAAGCCTGCTTTGCTGTGCCTATTTTCTGATCCCAAAATTGAACGTTTTCATCAGTTTTGGGTCACTTTTCTTCTTTTGCACTGTTTTGCTATCCCGGTTCGTACGTCGTGAGATGCAAAAAGAACGACAACGCAATCTATCATATTTCTATTACCGAATCCATGGCACCTTGGGCAAGACAACTTCGCTTCATGTAGAGGCTGGGCCCGCAAACCGAGGGCGGAAGGCTTGGGAACAGGTCTCCGTTACTCTGGTGCACATACCTTTTGATCCGTAAGGAGTTATGCGCCGCACAGCAAACCGTTGGAAAGCTCTCTGAGAACTCTTTGACGGGGGCAGCAATCCTGCTCGGCTGTGCCCGTTTTTAGAGCCCAAAATCAAACATTTTCATCAGTTTTGGGGCGCTTTTCTTCTTTTTGCGCTCTTTTTCTGTCCAGGATCGTACGTCGTGAGACGCAAAAAGGACGACAACCAATCCATCACATTTCTATTACCGAATCCCACGCTACCTTGGGCAAGACAACTTCGCTTCACGTAGAGGCTGGGCCTGCAAACCGAGGGCGAGGGGCTTGAGACCAGGTCTCCGTCGCTCCAGTGCCCATAACTTTTTATTTGTAAGGAGTTACACGACGCACAGCATAACGTTGGAAAGCTCTCTAAAAGCTCTACGATGGGGGCACCAAGCATGCTCTGCTGCGCCTATTTTAGGAGCCCAAAATCAAACATTTTCATCAGTTTCGGGACACTTTTCTTCTTTTAGGCTATTTTTTTTGTCTCGGATCGTACGTTGTGAGCAGCAAAAAGAATGACAACCAAATCCATCACATTTCTATTACCGAATCACACGACACCTTGGGCAAGACAACTTCACTTCACGTAGAGGCTGGGCCCAAAAATCGAAGGCGTGGGACTTAGGAACAGGTCTCCGTCGTTCCGGTGCCCATAACTTTTGATCCGCAAGGAGTTACGCAGTACACAGCATACCTGTGGAAACTCTCCAAGAGCTTTACGACAGGGGCAGCAAGCTTGCTCAGCTGTACCTATTTTTGGAGCGCAAAATCTAATGTTTTCATCAGTTTCGGGACACTTTTCTTTTTTTGCGTTGTTTTTCTGTCCCGGATCGTACATTGTGAGCCGCGAAAAGCACGACAACCTAATCCATCACATTTGTATTATCGAATCCCATGGCACCTTAGGCAAGACAACTTCACTTCACGTAGATGCTGGGCCTGCAAACTGAGGGCGTGGGGCTTAGGACCCGGTCTCAGTCGCTCCGGAGCCCATTACTTTTGATTCGTAAAGAGTTACATGCCGCACAGCACACAGTTGGAAAGCTCTCCGAGAGCTCTACGACGGGGGTAGCAAGCATGCTCAGCTGCTCCTATTTTTGGAGCCCAAAATCAAACATTTTCATTAGTTTCGGGACACTTTTCTTTTCTTGGGCTGTTTTTCCGTCCCGAATTGTACGTCGTAAGCTGCGAAAAGGACGACAACCTAATCCATCACATTTCTATTATCGAATCCGATGGTACCTTGGGCAAGACAACTTGGCTTCACATAGAGGTTGGGCCCGCAAACCGAGGGCGTGGGACTTAGGACCAGGTCTCCATCGCTCTGGTGCCCATAACTTTTGATCCAGAAGGAGTTACGCGGCGCACAGCATACCGTTGGAAAGCTCTCTGAGAGCTCTACGACGGGGGAAGCTAGCCTGCTGAACTGTACCAGTTTTCTGAGCCCAAAATTGAACGTTTCCATGAGTTTCGGGTTACTTTTCTTCTTTTGCGCTATTTTTCCTTCCCGGATCGTACATCGTGAGCCACAAAAAGGACGGCAACCTAATCAATCACATTTCAATTACCGAATCCCACGACACCTTGGGCAAAACAACTTCACTTCACGTAGAGGCTGGTCCCGCAAACCGAGGGCGTGGGGTTGGGACCAGGTCTCCGTTGTTTCGGCGCCCATAACTTTTGATCCGTAAGGAGTGACACGGCGCACAGCATACCGTTGGAAAACTCTCCGAGAGCTCTACGACGGGGCCAGTAAGCCTGCTCAGTTGCGCCTAATTTCGGAGCCCAAAATCAAAAATTTTCATCAGTTTGGGGACACTTTTCTTCTTTTGCGCTATTTTTCAGTCCCGGATCGTACGTTGTGAGCAGTAAAATGAACGACATCCTAATCTATCACATTTCTATTACGGAATCCATCGATACCTTGGGCAAGACAACTTTGCTTCACGTAGAGGCTGGGCCTGCAAATCGAGTGCGTGGGGCTTAGGACCAAGTCTCCATCGCTCCGGTGCCCATAACTTTTGATCTGTAAGGAGTTACGCGGTGCACAGCATACCATTGGAAAACTCTCCGAGAGCTCTACGACGGGGGTACCAAGCTTGCTCGACTGCGCCTGTTTCAAGAGCCCAAAATAGAACATTTTCATCAGTTTTAGGACACTCTTATTCTTTTCTGATATTTTTCTATCCCGGATCGTACGTCGTGAGCCACGAAAAGGACAACAACCGAATCCATAACATTTGTATTATCGAATCCCACGGCACCTTGGGCAACACAATTTCTCTTCACGTAGAGGCTGGGCTTACAAACCGAGGGCGTAGGGCTTGAGACTAGGTCTCCGTCGCTCCGGTGCCCATAACTTTTTATCCGTAATGGGTTACGTGACACACAACATACCGTTGGAAAGCTCTTCGAGAGCTCTATGACTTGGACAGCAAGCCTGCTTGGCTGGACCTATTTTCGGAGCCCAAAATCGAACGTTTTCATCAGTTTTGGGATATTTTTCTTCATTTGCGCTGCTTTTCCGTCCGGGATCGTACGCCGTGAGCCGCCAAAAGGACAACAACCTAATCCGTCACATTTTTATTTCTGAATCCTAGGGCACCTTGGGCAAGACAATTTCGCTTCACGTAGAGGCTGGGCCCGCAAACCGAGGGCATGGGGCTTGGGACCAGGTCTCCGTCCCTCCAGTGCCCATATTTTTTTATCCGCAAGGAGTTACGCGCCGCACAACATACCGTTGGAAAGCTCTCCGAGAGTTCTCCGACTGGGGCAGCAATCCTACTTGGCTGTGCCAGTTTGCGGAGCCCAAAATTGAATGTTTTTATCAGTTCCGGGATATTTTTCTTCATTTATGCTATTTTTTCGTCCCGAATCGTACGTCGTGAGGCACGAAAAGGACGACAAGCTAATCTATCACATTTCTATTACCGAATCCTACGACACCTTGAGCAAGACAATTTCACTTCACGTAGAGGCTAGGCCTGCAAACCTAGGGCGTGGGGCGTGGGGCTTGGGACTAGGTCTCCGTCACTCTGGTGCCCATAACTTTTGATCCGTAAGGAGTTACGAGGCACACAACATACCGTTGGAAGGCTCTCCGAGAGCTCTACAACGGGGGCAGTAAGCCTGCTTAGTTATACCTATTTTCGGAGACCAAAATTGAATGATTTCATCAGTTTTCGGATATTTTTCTTCATTAGCGCTGTTTTTTCATCCCGGATCGTACGTAGTGAGGCGCGAAAAGGACGACAACCTAATCCATCACATTTCTATTACTGAATCCCATGACACCTTAGGCAACACAACTTCGCTTTACGTAGAGGCTGGGCCTGCAAATCGAGGGCGTGGGGCTTGGGACCAGGTCTCCATCGCTCTAGTACCCATAACTTTTGATCCGTAAGGAGTTATACGGCGCACAACATACCGTTGGAAAGCTCTCTGAGAGCTCTACGACCGGGGGCAGCAAGCCTGCTCAGCAGCAACTATTTTCGGAGCAAAAAATTTAACGTTTTGATCATTTCTGTGACACTTTTCTTCTTTTGCTTTGTTTTTCTGTCCCGAATCGTACGTCGTGAGCTGCGAATAGGACGACAACCGAATCCATCACATTTCTATTACCGAATCCCATGGCACCTTGGGCAAGACAACTTCACTTCATGTAGAGGCTGGGCCCGCAAACCGAGAGCGTGGGGCTTGGGACCAGGCCTCCGTTACACCGGTGCATATAACTTTTGATCCGTAAGGAGTTACGCAGCGCACAACATACCATTGGAAAGCACTATGAGAGCTCTACGACGGGAGCAGCAAGCTTGCTCTGCTGTGCATATATTTGGAGCCCAAAATCGAATATGTTCTTTAGTTTTGGGACACTTTTCTTCTTTTGCGCTGTTTTTCCATCCCGGATCGTACGTCGTTAGCCGTAAAACGGACTACAACCTAATCCATTGTATTTCTATTACCGAATTCCACGCCACCTTGGGCAAGACAACTTCGCTTCACGTAGAGGCTGGGCCTGCAAACCGAGGGCGTAGTGCTTAGGACCAGGTCTCCGTCGCTTCGGTGCCCATAACTTTTAATCCGTAAAGAGTTACACGGCTTGCAGCATACCGTTGGAAAGTTCTCTGAGAGCTCTACGACGGGGGCAGCTAGCCTGCTCGGCTTGGCCTATTTTTGGAGCCCAAAATCAAACATATTCATCAGTTTTGGGACACTTTTCTTCTTCTGCGCTGTTTTTTCGTCCCTGATAGTACGTCGTGAGCCGCAAAAAGAACGACAACCTAATCCATCACATTTCTATTACCGAATTCCACGACATCTTGGGCAAGACAACTTCGCTTCACGTAGAGGCCGGGCCCGCAAACCGAGGGAATGGGACTTAGGACCAGGTCTCCGTCGCTCCGATGCCCATAAGTTTTGATCCGTAAGGAGTTACACGGCACATAGCATACCAGTGGAAACTCTCCGAGAGTTCTACGATGGGGGCAGCAAGCCTGCTGGGCTGCGCCTATTTTCGAAGCCCAAAATTGAACTTTTTCATCTGTTTCGGGACACTTCTCTTCTTTTGCGCTGTTTTTCTGTCACGGATCGTACATCGTGAGCCACGAAAAGGACGACAACCTAATCCATCACATTTATATTACCGAACCCACGGCACCTTGGGCAAGACAAAACTTCGCTTCACGTAGATGCTGGGCCTGCAAACCAAGGGCTTGGGGCTTGGGACCCGGTCTCTGTCGCTCCGGTGCCCATAACCTTTGATCCGTAAGGAGTTACGTGACACACAACATACCGTTGGAAAGCTCTCTGGGAGCTCTACGACTGGGGTAGCATGCCTGCTTGGCTGCCCCCATTTTCGGAGTCCAAAATCGAATGTTTTCACCAGTTTTGGGACACTTTTCTTTTTTTGCGCTATTTTTTCGTCGTGGATCGTACGTCGTGAGCCGCGAAAAGGACGATAACCTAATCCACCGAATCCCACGCCACCTTGGGTAAGACAACTTCGCTTCACGTAGAGGCTGGGCCTGCAGACCGATGGCATGGGGCTTAGGACCAGGTCTCTATCGCTCCGGTGCCCATAACTTTTGATCCGTAAGGAGTTACATGGCGTAGAGCATACCGTTGGAAAGCTCTCCGAGAGCTCTACAATAGGGGAAGCTAGCCTGCTGAACTGCACCAGTTTTCGGAGCCTAAAATTGAACATTTTCATCAGTTTTGGGACACTTTTCTTCTTTTGCACTATTTTTTCGTCCCGGATGGTACGTCGTGTGTTGTGAAAAGGATGACAACCTAATCCATCATATTTCTATTACCGAATCCCATGGCACCTTGGGCAACGCAACTTCACTTCATGTGGGGGCTCGGCCCGCAAATCGTGGGCGTGGGGCTTGGGACCATGTCTCCGTCACTCTGGTGCCCATAACTTATGATCCGTAAGGAGTTATGCAGCACACAGCATACAGTTGAAAAGCTCTCCGAGAGTTCTATGGCGGGGATGACAACCCTGCTCGGCTGCGCCTATTTTCGGAGCCCAAAATCGAATGTTTTTATCAATTTCGGGATACTTTTCTTCTTTTGTGCTGTTTTTTCATCGTGGATCGTACGTCGTGAACTGAGAATTGGATGACAACCTAATCCATCACATTTCTATTACCGAATCCCAAGAAACCTTGGGCAAGACAACTTCGCTTCAGGTTGAGGCTGGGCCCACATACTGAGGGCGTGGGGCTTGGGACCTAGTCTCCGTCGCTCCGGAGCCCATAACTTTTGATCCGTAAGGAGTTATGCGGTGCACAGCATATCGTTGGAAAGGTCTCCGAGAGCTCTACGACGGGGGCACCAAGCTTGCTTGGATGCGCCTATTTTCAGAGCCCAAAATAGAATGTTTTCATCAGTTTTGGGACACTTTTCTTCTTTTGCGTTGTTTTTCCGTCCCGGCTCGTACATCGTGAGCCGCGAAAAGGACAACAACCGAATCCATAAAATTTGTATTACTGAATCCCATGGCACCTTGGGCAAGACAACTTCGCTTCACGTAGAGGTTGGGCTCGCAAACCGAGGGCGTAGGGCTTGAAACCAGGTCTCCGTCGTTCCGGTGCTCTTAACTTTTTATCCGTAAGGGGTTACGCGATGCACAACATACTGTTGGAAAGCTCTTCGAGAGCTCTACAACTGGGGTAGCTAGCCTACTCAACTGCTCCTATTTTTGGAGCCCAAAATCGAACGTTTTCACCAGTTTCGGGACAATTTTCTTCTTTTGTGCTATTTTTTCATCCCAGGTCGTATGTCGTGAGCCGCAAAAAGGACGACAACCTAATCCATCACATTTCTGTTACCGAATCCCACCTCACCTTGGGCAAGACTGTCACGTCCCAACCCAGCCTATAAGGTTAGACTAGGGTGTGATCTAAACATTCATGTCATATCTCGTACATAATCATTCCTGAAAGTTTAACACTTAATGTTTTAGCCTAAACTCCACAAATTCTCCAGAAAATCGGCAGCATAACGACGTTAATTAGGCTCTTTAGTTTGACCTAATTCTTTAAACGCCTCAAAATTTACAATCTCAACTTCATTTCCAACTAAGATTACTATTTATCATCAATTGAAATGCCTACCAATTATCTT
This sequence comes from Ehretia macrophylla, assembly GCA_037974665.1. Taxonomy (NCBI): domain Eukaryota; kingdom Viridiplantae; phylum Streptophyta; class Magnoliopsida; order Boraginales; family Ehretiaceae; genus Ehretia; species Ehretia macrophylla. The sequence continues at coordinate 55,670,302 of CM075772.1, read as the reverse complement.
GAAGTCTCGTTTTATTAATAACCTAGCATGATGCTATGTCTCGTTGGTTTGTTAATCCTCGTTGCGAAAGTACCTGTTGATCTTAGCTTAATAGTGAGTACCTACTTAAGATTGGATAGGTTCATCCTACTTAATTCTTACCTGATACTTCATAATCCTATAATAGATACTAGCTAATGACAATAGCAAAACGACCATAGTAGTGTCCGTCTAGTTATTATCAGTACAACCCAAAATTAGACCCCAAATTACAACGGGGGTCTTTTACATCACAAACATTAAGCAACACGAAAAGAAATAGTCTTCAAGTAGCATAGTGTTCACAAATAGCCATAATCACGCAAAGCACATAGGACAGGCAATCACTCCAACGAATCATCATTAGGCACGTCGTCCTCAGGTACCTGTTCTTGATCTTCTTCACCTGAGATGATAAAAGAGGGTGAGTCCTTATGAACTCAACGAGGGGGAACGAGAGATAACGTTTTGAAATCCTTTTCCGGTTAAACTTTATGAGAACTCCTTTGAAAGCATGTCAAACAGAATAAGTAAGCTCATAATATAGTATATATATATATATATAAATGAACACATTTACCCGTCTTTCCTCCCCGAGGTCCTCTAGGAACCAAGCGAGAGTACTTAAACACATAGTAAAAAGGATACGGTTTGATACGTACAGGACTCTAGAGGTAGCTCATACGGGCTCATGAGATAGCTCCCACCACATTTAGGTGTAGCACTTTCCCCAACATAGCACTTACTTCCTGCCGTTCAAGTTCATTTTCAGTAACAGTTGTTGCGGCCGACTTCAATCATCCACTTTTCACGCCAAATGGGTGTACTCCAGATGTACCCTGAAATCCTATGACCCAACTCTCCGAGGAAGTCTAGCCCCCAAGCAAGAGAGGGAATTGGACCATGGTAGTCACGGTTGCACCGACAAGCCCGATATCGCCCGGTGTGTGTGAACGCTACCACGCCAGAATGAAAGGTTGCAACCTTATATGCAATGCACATTTATGACATTTAATATATCACATTAGGAGGACAACAAAGTAGGTTGTCTCTGGACAGTCATAAGATTGCACATTGACAAATAAACAAGCGAGGCACGATAAGACAAGTAATTTCACTTGAAAGGCATATGGAGTTATATGAACATTGAACGGGCAGCCATGTAACGCACGTAAATCAAGTCATATAACTCATTTCAACGTTCACGTAATCAAATAATAAGATTATTCAATATGCAACAACATCTACGTGGGTTTAGATGCAAGAAAGGCCTATTTGTCAACATGCAATGATCAAAATCACACTTAGGGCTATAAGGGCAACTACGGGCAGCCTACTAAACATATAATTACACACAATATCCAAAGGATCAACACTTAGCAAGTTTACCTAGTCACTAGGGTTTCCATTTCGTGCTTACCCGTGCGATTAAGTCCCAAGTCAACTCAAAATCAATCTCAAGCCATGCATCAATTAATTCAAACATCCTCAAGTATTCAAAACAGTCTACACAACATCCCAATGCCACAATCCCAAGCATTTAATACCATAAGAGAAGCTACAACAAATTTTCTAAGCATTTAACTAAGTGAAACCCTCACTGCAATAGGCTGTTTTCTCACAATCATTAAGACAAGTAAAAAATCTCCAATTCCAGTGAATAAGATGTCAAATTAAATCTTAAGAAGTGAACTAAACTCAGAAATAAACCTCGCATCATTTGGAGTTTGGGTTCAATAGTTATAGCCAAAACAGTGGGATTGCACAAAACTGTCCAGATTTGCATACATTTCAATACTTGTCGTTTTTGAGGTCTTTAGGGTCAGATTTAGCCTTATTCCATTTCTGACAAAAATGTCCAGAACTGAAAAACCTAGTAGTACACCAAATTTAATGTATTTGGGACATCATTTACTAAGTCAAAACTGGTTTGTTCTACAAGGTCAGTGTATCTGGAAAAACCTGCTTCATTTTTTCCAGACTTTCAGATTTGGACACATTTTAATGATTTGCCATTTTGAGGACCTTAGAGTCAAAATTAGCTTTGGCCTATTTCTTCGAAAAATGTTCAAAACTAGCAAAACTAGTTACCTACCAATTGTAATGCATTTTCAACATCATTTTCCCAGCCAAACTCACATCGAAACAACAGGACAGAGAGCTCTCACCAAACCCGATTTCATCTATCATCATCTTCAAGCCAAAATCTTGCCATGCATGGTTGTAAAAGCTTATGAACACACATATAACTCAAGTACAGAAGCAAATACAAACATTTAAGAGCATGCATGTGGATTTTTGAAAGATTTTCAAGAAATTTTAGCCCTCACCTTAGCAACAAGAAGATGCACAAAACTTTGATGAAGCACAAATTTGGTCTTCTTCCTTGCTTAGCCGAGACACCACCCGATTTCTCTCTATTTTTCCTAGCTTAGTGACCAAGTCTTAGTAGGTGCATGTGGTTAGAACAAGAAGAAAATAAATGGAAGCTAGCAAACTCACCTAGGCCGAAATGGAGACTCAAAGAGCTTGCATGTGTGATTCTTGCAACTTAGCTAGCTTGGTTGAGTTTCTTAGCTTGTTGCTTGTCTTGATGCACCATAGAATGATGAAGATGAGCTATGGAGTGAATGAACTCAGCCAAAGCCGAGAGAGAGAGAGAGAAGAATGACAGGGAGAGAAAGAAATTTGAGGAAATGAGAGAATGAAGGAAAAAAAATGAAGGCTTTTGCAATTGTTAGGGCATATGTCGGCCTTGAGCTTTGCAATTCAGATTTTTATGTCTTCAAGAAGCATTTTGAAATTCCTAGCATGGGCAGGGAGCATTTTTTTCGAGATTTGAAGGCTTTGAGGAGGTATTTGAGCTAGTTTTTAATGCATTTGTGTCATAGAATTGTCATAGATTGTCTAGGAATTAAATTGAATTAAGCAAGCAAGCACAAAGCCCAACATGGTGGTCGGCCAAGGCATCTAAAAATCTGATTTTTTGTCATCTTTTGAGCATTATTTAATTGTGTGTTTGAAAGTGCAAAAGAATAAGGAATAAAGAATAAGGAATGTCTAGCTTTTTGTGAGATTTTATCTTCTAGTGGGTTGAATTAGTAATTTAATATTAGTTAGTAGAATTTGTAAGATTAATTAATGACCTAGTACTTTGTGTAAGATGCTTTCTTAATTAGCGTGAGGGCACGCTTTCCTAGGTCTATGGCACGCACTACGAGGTAGGGCACGAATTACGAGACGAATGCATGTTTTCCAAGTAAATGCACGCAACCATAAATGAATGCACGTAATTCAATGCAAGGCACACAAAACAAAACACAATTCTTAAATCTAGGTCAAGGCACACAAATCTAGGTTACACACGTTATTCGGGGTCGGGCCTCACAAAGACAACTTTGCTTCAGGTAGAGGCTAGGCCCGCAAACCGAGGGCGTGGGGCTTGGGACCAAGTCTTCGTCGCTCCGGTACACAAAACTATTGATCCGTAAGGAGTTACGCGGCGCACAGCATATCGTTGGAAACCTCTCCGAGAGCTCCACGACGGGGGCAGCAAGCCTCCTCGGCTGCACTTATTTTCAGAGGTCAAAATCGAACGTTTTCATCAAATTTGGGATACTTTTCTTCTTTTATGCTGTTTTTCCGTCCCGGATCGTACGTTGTCAGCCGCGAAAAGGACGACAACCTAATCAATCACATTTCTATTACCAAATGCCATGGCACCTTGGGCAAGACAACTTTGCTTCACGTAGAGGCTGGGTCCGCAAACCGAGGGCGCGGGGCTTGTGACCAGGTCTCCGTCGCTCCGGTGCCCATAACTTTTGATCCGTAAGGAATTACGCGGCGCACAGCATACCGTTGGAAAGCTCTTCCAGAGCTCAACGACTGGGGCAGCAAGCTTGCTCGGCTGCGCCAATTTTCAAAGCCCATAATCGAACGTTTTCATTAGTTTTGGGATACTTTTCTTTTTTTTGCGTTATTTTTTCATCCCGGATCGTATATCGTGAGCCGCGAAAAGGTCGACAACCTAATCCATCACATTTCTATTACCAAATCCCATAGCACCATGGGCAAGACAACTTCACTTCAAATTGAGTCTGGGCCCACAAACTGAGGGCGTGGAGCTTGGGACCAAGTCTCCGTCGCTCCGGTGCCCATAACTTTTGATTCGTATGGAGTCAACGCACAGCATACCGTTGGAAAGCTCTTCCAGAGGTCTACGACGGGGGCAGCAAGCTTGCTCTACTGCGCCTATTTTCAGAGCCCAAAATCGAATGTTTTCATCAGTTTCGGTACACTTTTCTTTTTTTACGCTGTTTTTCTGTCTCGGATCGTACGTCGTGAGCCGCGAAAATGACGACAACCTAATCCATCACATTTCTATTATCGAATCCCACGGCACCTTGGGTAAGACAACTTCGCCTCACGTAGAGGATGGGTCCACAAACCGAGGGCGTGGAGCTTGGGACCAGGTCTCCGTCGCTCCGGTGCCCATAACTGTTGATCTGTAATGAGTTAAGCGGCGCACAACATACCGTTGAAAACCTCTCCGAGAGCTCCACGACGGGGGCAGCAAGCCTGCTCGGCTGTGCCTGTTTTCAGAGAGCAAAATCGAATGTTTTCATCAGTTTCCAGACACTTTTCTTCTTTTGTGCTGTTTTTTCGTCCCGGATCGTATGTCGTGAGCCGCGAATAGGACGACAATCTAATCCATCACATTTCTATTACCAAATCCCAAGAAACCTTGGGCAAGACAACTTCGCTTCAGGTTGAGGCCAGGCCCAAAAACAGAGGGCGTGGGGCTTGTGACCAGGTATCCGTCGCTCCGGTGCCCATAACTTTTGATCTGTAAGGAGTTACGCGGCGCACAGCATACCGTTGGAAAGCTCTCCGAGAACTCTACGACGGGGGCACCAAGCATGCTCAGCTGCGCCTATTTTTGGAGCCCTAAATCAAATATTTTCATCAGTTTTGGGACACTTTTCTACTTTTACGCTGTTTTTCCATCCCGTATCGTACGTCGTGAGCCGCGAAAATGATGACAACCTAATCCATCACATTTGTTTTACCGAATCCCTTAGCACCTTGGGCAAGACAACTTCACTTCACGTAGAGGCTGGGCCCGCAAACCGAGGGCATGGGGCTTGGGACCAAGTCTCCGTCGCTCCGGTGCCCATAACTTTTGATCCGTAAGGAGTTACGCGGTGAACAGCATATTTTGTTGGAAAGCTCTCCGAGAGCTCTACGACTGGGGTAGCTAGCATGCTCGACTATGCCTATTTTAGGAGTCCAAAATCGAAAGTTTTCATCAGTTTCGGGACACTTTTCTTCTTTTGTGCTGTTTTTCTGTCTCGGATCATACGTCGTGAGCTGCGAAAAGGACGACAACCTAATCTATCACATTTCTATTACCGAATCCTATGACACCTTGGGAAAGAAGACTTAGCTTCACGTAGAGGATGGGCCTTCAAACCGAGGGCGTGGGGCTTGGGACCAAACCTTCGTCGCTCCGGTGCCCATAACTTTTTATCCATAAAGAGTTACGCTGCGCACAGCATACCGTTGGAAAGCTCTCTGAGAGCTCTACGACTGGCTAGCAAGCCTACTCGGCTGCGCATGTTTTCAGAGACCAAAATCGAGCATTTTCATCAGTTTCGGGAGACCTTTCTTCTTTTACGCTATTTTTTCATCCCGGGTCGTATGTCGTGAGCTGCCTAAAGGACGATAACCTAATCCATCACATTTCTATTACCGAATCCCATGTCACCTTGGGCAAGACAACTTTGCTTCAGGTAGAAGCTAGGCCCACAAACTGAGGGCGTGGGTCTTGGGACCAGGTCTCCATCGCTCCGGTGCCCATAACTTTTGATCCGTAAGAAGTTACGCGGTGCACAGCATACTGTTAGAAACATCAACGAGAGCTCCACGACGGGGGCAGCAAGGCTGCTCAGATGCGCCTATTTTCGGAGCCCAAAATTGAACGTTTTCATCAGTTTCAGGACACTTTTCTTCTTTTACGCTATTTTTTCGTCTCGGATCGTACGTCGTCAGCCGCGAAAAGGAAGACAACCTAATAAATCACATTTCTATTACCGAATCCCATTGCACCTTGGGCAAGACAACTTCGCCTCACGTAGAGACTGGATCCTCAAAATGAGGGCGTGGGGCTTGGGACCAGGTCTCCGTCGCTCCGGTGCCCATAACTTTTGATCCGTAAGGAGTTACACAACGCACAACATACCGTTGGAAACCTCTCCGAGAGCTCCACGATGGGGGCAGCAAGCCTACTTGGCTATGCCTATTTTGCTAGCCCAAAATCAAATGTTTTCATCAGTTTCAGGCCACTTTTCTTCTTTTGCGCTGTTTTTCCGTCCCGGATCGTACCTCGTGAGCCACGAATAGGACGACAACCTAATCCATCACATTTCTATTACCGAATCCCACGAAACCTTGGGCAAGACAACTTCATTTCAGGTTGAGGCTGGGCCTGCAAACCGAGGGCGTGGGGCTTAGGACCAAGTCTCCGTTACTCTGGTGCCCATAACTTCTTATCCGTAAGGAGTTACGCTGCGCACATAATACTGTTGGAAAGCTCTCTTAGAGCTCTACGATGACGGCAGCAAGCCTTCTTATTTGAGCCTGTTTTCAGATACCAAAATCGAACATTTTCATCAATTTCGGGGCACTTTTCTTATTTTGCGCTGTTTTTTCATCCCGGATCGTACTTCGTGAGCCGTGAAAAGGACGACAACCTATTCCATCAAATTTCTATTACCGAATCCCAGGGTACCTTAGGCAAGACAGCTTCGCTTTACGTAGAGGCTGGGCCCGCAAACCGAGGGCGTGGGTCTTGGGACCAGGTCTCCGTCGCTCTGGTGCCCATAACTTTTGATCTGTAAGGAGTTACGCGGCGCACAACATACTGGTGAAAAGCTCTCCGAGAGCTCTACGACGGGGACAGCCAGCCCCAACACTGTGCCTATTTTTGCTGCCCAAAATTGAACGTTTTCATAAGATTTGGGATACTTTTCTTTTTTTGCCCTTTTTTTCGTCCCAAATTGTACGTCGTGAGTCGCGAAAAGGACGACAACCTAATCCATCACATTTCTATTACCGAATCCCAGGGCACCTTAGGCAAGACAACTTCACTTCACGTTGAGGCTGGGCCCGCAAACCGAGGGCGTGGGGCTTGGGACCAGGTCTCTATTGCTCTGGTGCCCATAACTTTTGATCTATAAGGAGTTATGCGGCGCACAGCATACCGTTGGAAAGCTCTCCGAGAGCTCTACGATTAGGGCAGCAAGCCTGCTCAGCTGTGCCTATTTTCAAAGAAAAAAATTGAACGTTTTCATCAGTTTCGGGACACTTTTCTTCTTTTGCATTGTTTTTTTATCCCGGATCGTACATCATGAGCCGCGAAAAGAATGACAATTGAATCCAACATATTTTTATTACCGAATCCCACGGCACCTTCGGCAAGACAACCTCGCATCACGTAGAGGCTGGGCCCGCAAACCGAAGGCGTAAGGCGTGGGGCTTGGGACTTGGGACCAGGTATCCGTCGCTCCGGTGCCCATAACTTTTAATCCGTATGGAGTTATGCGGCACACATCATTCCGTTGAAAAGTTCTCCGGGAGCTCTACGATGGGGGCAGCTAGCCTGCTCTACTACGCCTATTTTTGATTCCCAAAATTGAACATTTTAATCAGTTTTGGGATACTTTTCTTCTTTTACGATGTTTTTTCATCTCGGGTCGTATGTTGTGAGCAGCGAAAAGGACGACAACCTAATCCATCACTTTTCTATTACCGAATCCCACGGTACCTTGGGCAAGACAATTTCATTTTAGGTAGAGGCTGGGTCCGTAAACTGAGGGCGTGGGGCCTGGGACCAGGTCTCCGTCGCTCCGGCGCCCATAACTTTTGATCCGTAAGGAGTTACGCGGCTCACAGCATACCGTTCGAAAGTTCTCTGAGAGCTCTACGACGGGGGCGGCAAGCCTGCTTAGGTGCGCTTGTTTTCAGAGCCCAAAATCCAACGTTTTCATCAGTTTCGGGATACTTTTCTTCTTTTGCGCTGTTTTTCTGTCCCGGATCGTACGTCGTGAGCTGCGAAAAGGACTACAACCTAATCCATCACATTTCTATTACCAAATCCCATGGCACCTTATGGAAGACAACTTCACTTCATGTAAAGGCTGGGCCCGCAAACTAAGGGTGTGGGGCTTATAACCATGTATCCGTCGCTCCGGTGCCCATAAGTTTTGATTCGTATGGAGTTACGCGGCGCACAGTATACCGTTGGAAAGGTCTTTGAGGGCTCTACGATGGGGGCAGTTAGCCTGAAGGCTGCGCCTATTTTCGGAGCACAAAATCGAATGTTTGCATATGTTTTGGGACACTTTTCTTCTTTTGCGCTTTTTTTCATCTCGGATCGTACGTCGTGAGCCGCGAAAAGGACGACAACCTAATCCATCACATTTTTATTACTGAATCCAGCGATACCTTAGGCAAGACAACTTCGCTTCTCGTAGAGGCTGGGCCCGCAAACCGAGAGCGTGGGGCTTGGGACCAGGTCTCCATCACTGCGGTACCCATAACTTTTGATCCGTAAGGAGTTACGCGGCGTACAGTATACCGTTGGAAAGCTCTCCGAGAGCTCTACGACGGGGGCAGCAAGCTTACTCGGCTGTACCTATTTTCATTGCCTAAAATCAAACGTTTCACCAGTTTCGAGATACTTTTCTTCTTTTGTGCTGTTTTTCTGTCCCGGATCGTACGTCATGAGCCGCTAAAAGGACGACAACCTAATCCATCACATTTCTATTACTAAATCCCGCGGTACCTTGGGCAAGACAACTTTGCTTCACATAGAGGTTGGGTCTGCAAACTGAGGGCGTGGGGCTTGGGACCAGGTCTCCGTCGCTTAGGTGCCCATAACTTTTGATCCGTAAGGAGTTACGCGGCGCACAACATACCATTGGAAAGCTCTCAGAGATCTCTATGACTGGGGCAGCTAGCCTACTCAACTGCACCTGTTTTCATGGCCCAAAATTGAACGTTTTCATTAGTTTTGCGACACTCTTCTTCTTTTGCGCTGTTTTTCCATCACGGGTCGTACGTTGTGAGTCGCGAAAAGGACGACAACCTAATCCATCACATTTCTATTACCGAATCCAATGGCACCTTGGGCAAGACAACTTCGCTTCACATAGAGGTTGGTCCCGCAAACCGAGGGCGTGGGGCTTGGGACTAAGTCTCTGTCGCTCTGGTGCCCATAACTTTCGATCCGTAAGTCGTTACGCGGCGCACAACATAACGTTGTAAAGCTCTCTGAGAGCTCTATGACAAGGGCTGCCAACTAGAATGCTGCGACTATTTTTGGAGCCCTAAATTGAACATTTTCATTTGCTTCAGAACACTTTTCTTCTTTTACGCTTTTTTTCCATTCCGGATTGTACGTCGTGAGCCGCAAAAAGGAAGACAACCTAATCCATCACATTTCTATTACCGAATCCCACAATACCTTTGGCAAGACAACTTCGTTTCACATAGAGGCTGGGCCCGCAAATCGAGGGCATGGGTTTTAGGACTAGGTCTCCGTCGCTCCGGTGCCCATAACTTTTGATCCGTAAGGAGTTACGCTGCGCACAGCATACCGTTGGAAATCTCTTTGAGAGCTCTACGGCGGGGGCAGCTAGCCTACTTGGCTATTCCAATTTTTGGTGCCCAAAATCGAACGTTTTCACCAGTTTTGGGAAACTTTTCTTCTTTTGTGCTGTTTTTTCGTTCCAGATCGTATGTCGTGAGCCGCAAAAAGGTCGACAACCTAATCCACCATATTTCTATTACCGAATCTGACGGCTCCTTGGGTAAGACAACTTCACTTCACGTAGAGGCTGGGCCCACAAACCGAGGGCTTAGGCTTTTGACTAGGTCTCCGTCGCTCCGCTGCCCATAACTTTTGATCCGTAAGGAGTTACGCGGCGCACAACATACCGTTGGAAAGCTCTCTGAGAGCTTTACGACGGGGCCAGCAAGCCTGTTCGGCTGTGTCTATTTTTGGTGCCCAAAATCCATTGTTTTCATCAGTTTCGGGACACTTTTCTTCTTTTGAGTTATTTTTCTATCTCGGATCGTACGTCATGAGCCACGAAAAAGACGACAATCGAATCCATCACATTTGTACTACTGAATCCCACGGTACCTTGGCAAGACAACTTCGTTTCACGTAGAGACTGGGCCCGCAAACTGAGGGGGTGGGGCTTGGGACGAGGTCTCCATCGCTCCGATGACCATAACTTTTGATCTGTAAGGAGTTACGCTGCACACAGTATACCGTTGGAAAGTTCTTCGAGAGCTCTACGATGGGGACAACAATCCTGCTAGGCTGCACCAATTTTCGAAGCCCAAAATTGAACTTTTTTATCAGTTTCGGTATACCTTTCTTCTTTTGCGCTGTTTTTTCGTCCAGCATCGTATGTCGTGAGCCGTGAAAAGGACGACAACCTTATCCATCACATTTCTGTTACCGAATCCCACGGCACCTTGGGAAAGATAACTTCGCTTCACGTAGAGGCTGGGCCCGCAAACCGAAGGTATGGGGCTTGGGACCAGGTCTCCGTCGCACCGGTGCCCATGACTTTTGATCCGTAAGGAGTTACGCGTCTCACAACATACTGTTGGAAAGGTCTCCGAGAGCTCTACAACGGGGGTAGCTAACCTGCTCGGCTGCGCCTATTTTAAGAGCCCAAAATTGAACGTTTTCTTCAATATCGGGACACTTTTCTTCTTTTGCGCTGTTTTTCCATCCCGGATCATACGTCGTGAGCCACGAAAAGGACGAAAACTTAATCCATCACATTTCTATTACTGAATCCCATGGTACCTTAGGCAAGACAACTTCACTTCACGTAGAGGTTGGGCCTGTAAACCAAGGGCATAGTGTGAGGCCCAACCTCGATTTGCGTGCGATACCTCGTTTTATGTACCCTAACCTAGATTTGCATGCCTTGATCTAGGTTTAAGAATTGTGTTTCATTTTGTGTGCCATGCATTGAATTATGTGCATTGATTTGGGGTTGCGTGCATTTACTTGGGAAACGTGCATTTATCTCGTAGTTTGTGCCTTATCTCGTAGTGCGTGCCCTAGACCTAGGAAAGCGTGCCCTCACACTAATCAAGAAAGCATCTTACACGAAGCACTAGATCATTAATTAATCCTACAAATTCCACTAACTAATATTAAATTACTAATTCAACCCACTAGAAGATAAAATCTCACAAAAAGCTAGACATTCCTGATTCTTTATTCCTTATTCTTTCCAAACACAATTAAATAATGCTCAAAAGATGACAAAGATTCAGCATTTTTCATGCCTTGGCCGACCACCTTGTGAGCTTTTGTGCTTGCTTGCATAATTCAATTTATTCCTCAAACATTCTTAGACAACTTATGACACAAATGCATTAAAAAAATAACCCAAAACCCTACCCAATGCACCCATATTTTCAACCCATTCTCTTGCCATGCTAGGTGATTCAAAAATCATGCTTCTTGAATACACAAATCTGAAATTTGTATGCCCAAGGCTGACACATGCTTCATCATTTGCAAGGCTTTCATTTCTCTCATTTTCCTTTCATTCTTCTCTCTCCCTTTCATTCTTCTCTCTCTCTCTCTCAGCCCTAGCTGAATATTGTAGACTCCATAGCTCATCTTCATCACTCCATGGTTCATCAAGGCAAGCAAGAAGCTAGGGAGCTCGACTAAGCAAGCTAGGTTGCAAGAAACACACATGCAAGCTCTTTGAATCTCCATTTCGGCTTAGGTGAGTTTGCTAGCTTCCATTTCTTTTCTTCTTGTTCTAACCACATGCACCTACTAAGAACTTGGTTACTAAGCTAGGAAATTTGAGAAAAATCGAGTGGTGTCTCGGCTAAGCAAGGAAAAAGGTCAACTTTGTGCTTCACCAAGAGTCTTGTGCATCTTCTTGTTGTTTTGCTAAGGTGAGGGCTAAAACTTCTAGAAAATCTTTAAAAAAACCACATGCATGCTCTTAAATGTTTATCTTTGCTTCTGTACTTGAGATATATGTGTGTTCATAAGCTTTTACAACCATGCATGGCAAGATTTTGGGCTAGAATATGATGATAGATGAAATCGTGCATGTGACAGCTTTCAGTCTTGTTGGTTCGAGGTGATTTTGGCTAGGTAAATGATGTTGAAAATGCATAAAAATTAGTAGGTGACTAGTTTTTCCAGTTCTGAACATTTTTAGAAGAAATAGGCCAAAGCTAATTTTGAATCTAAGGTCCTCAAAATGGAAAATCATTAAAATGTGTCCAAATCTGGAAAGCCTGGAAAAATGAAGCAGGTTTTCGCAGATTCACTGACCTTGTAGAACGAACTAGTTTTGACTTAGTAAATGATATCGAAAATGCATGAACTTTGGTGTACTGATAGATTTTCCAGTTCTGGACATTTTTGTCAGAAATGGACTAAGGCTAAATCTGACCCTAAGGCCTCCAAAACGACAAGTATTGAAATGTGTCCATATCTGGACAGTTTTGTGCAGTCTCACTGTTTTGGCTATAACTATTGAACCCGAACTCCAAATGATGCGAGGTTTGTTTCTGAATTTATTAAGCTTTAATTTGACACCTTATTCACTAGAATTGGATATTGTTTGCTTGTCCTAATGATTGTGAGAAAACAGCCCATTGCAGTGAGGGTTTCACTTAGTGATATGCTTAGAAAAATTATTGTAGCTTCTCTTGTTGTGTTAAATGCTTGGGATTGTGGCATTGGGATGTTGTGTGGACTGTTTTGAATACTTGAGGGTGTTTGAATTAATCGATGCATGGCTTGAGTTTGATTTTGAGATGACTTGGGGCTTAATCGCACGGGTAAGCACGAATTGGAACCCTAGTAACTAGGTGAATTTGCTAAGTGTTGATCCTTTGGATGTTGTGTTGGATTATGTGTTTAGTAGGCTGCCCGTAGTTTCCCTTGTAGCCCTAAATATGTTTTCAATGATTTCATGTTGATAAGTAGGCTTTTCTTGCACCTAGTCCCACATAGATGTCGTTGCATGTTGAATAATCTTGTTTTTTGATTACGTGAACTTTGAAATGAGTTATATGACTTGATTTACGTGCGTTACATGGCTGCCCGTTTAATGTTCATATAACCCCATGTGCCTTTCAAGTGAAATTACTTGTCTTATCGTGCCTCGCTTGTTTACTTGTCAATGTGCAATCTTATGACTGCTCGGAGGCAACCTACTTTGTTGTCCTCCTAATGTGATATATTAAATGTCATAAATGTGCATTGCATACAAGGTTGCAACATTTCATTCTGGCGTGGTAGCGTTCACGCACACCGGGCGGCATCGGGCTTGCCGGTGCAACCGTGACTACCATTGTCCAATTCCCTCTCTCGCTTGGGGGCTAGACTTCCTCGGAGAGTTGGGTCATAGGATTTCGGGGTACATCCGGAGTACACCCATTTGGCGTGATAAGGGGATGATTTGAAGTCGGCCGCAACAACTGATACTGAAAATGAACTGAGAGCAAAAGCTCACTGTATCCTTTTCACTATGTGTATAAGTACTCTCGCTTGGTTCCTAGAGGACCTCGGGGAGGAAAGACGGGTAATTGTGTTCCTTTACTTTTATATTATTGTTATGTACTTATTTGTGATATATTCATGCTTGCAAAAAGGGTTTTCATAAGTTGAACTGGAAAATGAGTTTCAAAACCTATTTCTCGTTCCCCCTCACTGAGTTCTTAAGGACTCACCCTCTTTTATCATCTCAAGTGAAGAAGATCAAGAACAGGTACCTGAGGACGATGTGCCTAATGATGATTCCTTGGAATGATTGCCTGTCCTATGTGCTTTGCTTGATTATGGCCATTATGAACACTATGCTGCTTGAAGACTGTTTCTTTTCATGTTGCTTGATGTTTGTAATGTAAAAGACCCATGTTGTAATTTGGGGTCTAATTTTGGCTTGTACTGATAATAACTAGACAGACACTACTATGGTTGTTTTGCTATCGTTACTGGTTAGTATCTGTCATAGGATTATGAAGTATCAGGTAAGGATTAAGTAAAATGAATACATCCAATCTTAAGCAGGTACTTATTGATAAGATAAGATCAACAGGTACGTTTGTAATGAGGTTAACAAATAAACGAGACATAGTATCATGCTAGGTTATTAATCAAACGAGACTTCGAGATAACCAGTAGGCATTTCAATTGATGATAAAGTAATCTTAATTGGAAATGAAATTGAGATTGAAAAATTTGAGTCGTTTAGAGAATTAGACCAAACTAAAGAGTCCAATTACATCCGTTATGTTGTCAATTTTTCAGAAAATTATGGAGTTTAGGCTAAAACGTTAACTGTTAAACTTTCATGAACAGTTAAGTACGAGATAGACTTGAATGTTTAGATCACACCCTAGTCTAACCTTCATAGGCTGGGTTGGGGTGTGACACGTGGGGCTTGGGACCAAGTCTCCGTCTCTCTGGTGCCCATAACTTTTGATCCATAAGGAGTTACGCAGCGCAAAGCATACCGTTGGAAAGCTCTCTAAGAGCTCTACGACTGAGGTAGCAAGCCTGCTCGGCTGCTCCTATTTTCGGTGTGAGGCCCGACCTCGATTTGCGTGTGATACCTCATTTTGTGTGCCCTAACCTAGAATTGTGTGCCTTGACCTAGGTTTTAGAGTCGTGTCTCGTTTTATCTGCATTGCATCGAATTATGTGCATTCATTTAGGATTGGGTGCATTTGCTTGGGAAACGTGCATTTCTCTCATAGTTCATGCTTTAGCTCGTAGTGCGTGCCCTAAACCTAGGAAAGCGTGCCCACATGCTAATCAAGAAAGCATCTTACACGAAGCACTAGATTAAACAATGCCTAAAAAACTCCTGAAAATCCTACCCTAGCATGTTTGTCTCGGCCCTTGCAATGCCATGCCAAAAAACAATTCAAAACATGCTTTTGAAGACACAAAATCAGAATTTTGCAGGCCTATAGCCGACTACATGCACAAACATATCATTTTCTTTCTCTCAAACTCTCATTTGCTCTTAACATCCTCTCAAGCTCTCATCTCCTCTCTATCTCTCGGCCTTAACATGTTCATGAGCCTCCAAGACTGAAAAAATTACTCTCCATAAAACCCAAGCATCGTCCAAGGCCAAGGAAAGCAAACAAGAAGCAAGAAACGCATGCAAGCTCATAAAAACCCTTCATTTCGGCCCTAGGTATGTTTGATAGCTTTTCTTTCATCTCCCTTTTGTTCTAACCACATGCACATACTAAGAACATGATAACTCAGCTAGGAATTAAGGAAATCAAGGAATATCTCTCGGCCAAACATGGAGAGAAGACCTTGTTGTGCATCTTCAAGAATTTTGAGCATCATTTATCATCAATAGGCTAAGGTGAGGGTTAATCCTTTTTAAAAGCTTTCAAAAACCACATGCATGCCTTCATATGTCTAGATTTACCTCTGTACTTGTTTGATATGAGTGTACATGAGCTTATGGAACCATGCATGGAAGGGTATTTGGCTAGAACTTGAAGGTAGGTAATAGTCGAATAGCTGGCAGATTTTTGACTTGGTAGAGCGTAGTACATTTGGCCTTGTAAATGATGTTGAAAATGCATGAAAATTAGTAGGTGACTAGTTTTGCCAGTTCTAAGCATTTTTTGTAGACCCAAGGTCAATTTTGACTCTAAGGTCTCCAAAATGGCAAAACATCGAAAGGTGTCTAAATCTGGAAAATCTGGGAAAATGGAGCGGGTTTTTGGCAGTTCACTGTCCTTGTAGAACGAAATAGTTTTGACCTAGTAAATGATATTTAAAATGCATGAAATTTGGTAGGTTGCTATATTTTTCAGTTCTGGACAATTTTTTCAGAAATAGACTAAAGCTAAATCTAACCCTAAGACTCTAAAAAATGGCAAGTATTAAAATATGTACGAATCTGGACAGTTTTGTGTAGTCTCACGGTTTTAGCTATAACTCTTGAATCCAAACTCCAAATGATGCGAGGTTTGTTTCTGGATTTAAATCACTCATTAAGATTTAATTTGACATTTTTTTCACTGGAATTGGAGAATGTTTGCTTGTCTAAATGATTGTGGGAAAACAGACCATTGCAGTGAGGTTTTTATTTAGTGATATGCTTTGAAAAATATTGTAACTTCTCTTGTGGTATTGAATGCTTGGAATTGTGGAACTTGGATGTTGTGTGGACCGTGTTGGATGATTGAGGATGTTTTAATTAATCGATGCATGGCTTGGGTTTAATTACGTGACAACTTGCGGCTTAATCACACGTGTAAGCATGAATTGAAACCCTATTGACTATGAAAACTCGCTAAGTGTTGATCCTATGGTTATTGTGTCTAATTGTGTGATTAGTGGGCTGCCTAATAAATGTTAAGTATGCTTGAAATGTGATTCCCAATGATTACATGTTGATAAGTAGACTTTTTTCTCACCCGGTCCCATGTAGACATCGTTGCATGCTTGTAAAAACTTATTACTTGATTATGTGAACCCCGAAATGAGTTATATGACTTGATTTACATGTGTTACATGGCTGCCCGTTTAATATTCATATACCTCCATGTGTATTACAAGTGAAATTAAATGTCAAAGCATGCCTTGTGTGTTTACTAGTCAATGTGTGATCTTATAACTGCTCGGAGGAAACCTACTTTGTTGTCCTCCTAATGTGATTTGTTAAATGTTATAAATGTGCATTGCATACAAGGTTGCAACCTTTCATTGTGGCATGGTAGCGTTTCACGAACGCCGGGCGGCATAGGGCTTGCCGGTGCTCCCATGACTACCATGGTCCAATTCCCTCTCTCGCTTGGCATTCTACCCTCGGAGAGTTGGGTCGTAGGTTTTCGGGGTACATCCGGAGTACACCCAATTGGGAGCGATAAGTGGATTATTGAATTCGGCTGCAACCATCGTTATTGAAAATGATATTGAGAGCAAATGCTCACCCTATCCTTGAAATGATTGGTAATTGTATCTTCTGCTCAATTTGATTCATATACTTTGCGTACCTTACTACTTGTGATATGTGACATATTTTTAAAATGGTTTTTTCATAAGTTCAATCGGAAAAAGAGTTTCAAAACATATTTCTCGTTCCCCCCCGCTGAGTTCATAAGGACTCACCCTCTTTTACCATCACAGGTGAAGAAGATTAGGAACAAGTACCCGAGGATAATGTGCCTATTGATGACTCCTTGGAGTGATTGCCTGCCCTACGTGCCTTACTTGACTGTGGCCATTTTGTGAACGATATGTTTGTTTTGAAGATTATCTCTTATTTTGTTTGTCGTTGTTATTGTAAAAGACACTCGTTGTAATTTGGGGTCTA
The DNA here is from genome assembly GCA_037974665.1 of Ehretia macrophylla. Taxonomy (NCBI): domain Eukaryota; kingdom Viridiplantae; phylum Streptophyta; class Magnoliopsida; order Boraginales; family Ehretiaceae; genus Ehretia; species Ehretia macrophylla. Next base: position 55,652,858 of record CM075772.1, on the reverse strand, counting down.
ATTTTGATTTGTACTGATTATAACTAGACAGACACCTTATTTGATCGTATTGCTACCTTGATTAGTAACTACTACAGACTTATGAAGTATTAGGCAAAGGGCTAAGTAAAATGAATCCATCCAATCTTAAGCAGGTACTCATTTGTAAGCTAAGATCTATAGGTACTTTTGTAATAGGAATTGACACATAAACGAGACATAGTTGCCATGCTAGGTGTTAATCAAACGAGACTTGAGATAAATAGTAGACATATCAATCGGTGATAAATAGTAACCTTAGTTGGAATCGAATTTGAGATTGAATATTTCGAGGCGTTTAAAAAATCAGGTCAAACTAAGAAGCCAATAACAGCCGTTATCCTACCGGTTTTTCGAAGAATTTTTGGAGTTCTAGTCTAACGGACAAGCTTAATCTTCGTTAATCAGTTATAGTCGTAAAAGAACGTGAATGATTAGATCACACCCTAGTCTAACCTCTATAGGTCGGGTTGGGGGCGTGACATTCGGAGCCCAAAATCGAACGTTTTCATCTGTTTCGGGACACTTTTCTTCTTTTGCGCTGTTTTTTTGTCCCGGATCGTACGTCGTGAGCCGCGGAAAGGACGACAATCGAATCCATCACATTTGTATTACCGAATCCCATGGCAACTTGCGCAAGAAAACTTCGCTTCATGTAGAGGCTGGGCCCGTAAACCGAGGGCGCAGGGCCTGGGACCTGGGTCTCCATCACTCCGGTGACCATAACTTTTGATCCGTAAGGAGTTATGCGGCACACAGCATATCGTTGGAAAGCACTTTGAGATTTCTACGGCAGAGACAGCAAGCCTGCTCTGCTACGCCTGTTTTTGGAGCCCAAAATCGAACGTTTTGATCAATTTCAAGCCACTTTTCTTCTTTTGCGCAGGTTTTCTGTCTCGAATCGTACGACGGGAGCCGTGAAATGGACGACAACCTAATGTATCACATTTTTATTACCAAATCCCACGGAACCTTGGGTAATACAACTTCGCTTCACGTAAAGGCAGGGCCCGCAAACCGAGGGTATGGGGTTTCAGACTAGGTCTCCGTCACTTCGGTGCCCATAACTTTTGATCCGTAAGGAGTTACGCGGTGCACATCATACAGTTGGAAAGCTCTCCGAGAGCTCTACGACAGGGGCTGCAAGCCTTCTCATTTGCGCCTATTTTTAGATCCCAAATCCGAACGTTTTCATCAGTTTCGGGACACTTTTTTCTTTTGCGATGTTTTTCTGACCCAGATCGTACCTCGTGAGCCGCAAAAAGGACGACAACCTAATCCATCACATTTCTATTACCGAATACCACAATACCTTGGGCAAGAAAACTTCGCTTCACGTAGAGGCTGGGCCGCAAACCGAGGGTATGGGTCGTGGGACCAGGTCTCCGTCGCTCCGGTGCCCATAACTTTTCATCCGTAAAGAGTTACGCGGCGCACATCATACCGTTGGAAAGTTATCCTAGAGCTCTACGATGGGGGCAGCAACCCTTCTCATTTGCGCCTATTTTCAGATCCCAAAATCAAACGTTTTAATCAGTTTTGGAACACTTTTCTTCTTTTGTGCTGTTTTCTCGTCCCGAATCGTACGTCGTGAGCCGCGAAAAGGGCGACAACCTAATCCATCTCATTTCTGTTACCAAATCTCATAGCACCTTTGGCAAGACAACTTCCTTCACGTAGAGGCTGGGCTCGGAAAATGAGGGTGTGGGGCTTGGGACCAGGTCTGCGTCGTTCCGGTGCCCATAACTTTGGATTCGTAAGAAGTTACGCAGCGCACAGCATACCGTTGGAAAGCTCTCCGAGAGCTCTATGACGGTGGCAGGAAGCCTACTCGGCTGCGCCTATTTTCGGAGCCCAAAATTTAGCATTTTCATCAGTTTCGGGACATTTTTTTACTTTTGCGCTGTTTTTCTTTCCCGAATCGTACGTCGTGAGTCGCGAAAAAGGACGACAAACGAATCCATCACATTTGTATTACCGAATCCCATGGCACCTTGGGCAAGACAACATTGCTTCACGTAGAGGTTGGGCCCGCAAACTGAGGGCGTGGGGCTTGGGACCAGGTCTCCGTCGCTCCAGTGCCCATAACTTTTGATCCATAAGGAGTTACGCGGCGCACAGCATACCGTTGGAAAGCTCTTCTAAATCTCTATGACAGGGGCAGCTAGCTTGCTTGACTGCACCTATTTTCAGAGTTCAAAATCGAATGTTTTCATCAAATTTGGGACACTTTTCTTCTTTGCGCTGTTTTTTCGTCACAGATCGTACGTCGTGAACCGCGAAAAGGACGACAACCTAATCTATCCCATTTCTATTATTGAATCCCACAGCACCTTAGGCAAGACAACTTCGCTTCACGTAGAGGCTGGGCCCGCAAGCCGAGGGCGTGGGGCTTGGGACCAGGTCTCCGTTGCTCCGGTGCCCATAACTTTTGATCCGTTAGGAGTTACGCGGCGTATAGCATACCGTTGGAAAGCTCTCCGAGAGCTCTACGACGGCAGAGCATGTCTGCTTGGCTGGGCCTATTTTCGGAGCCCAAAATCGAACGTTTTCATCTATTTCTGGGCACCTTTTTTCTTATGCGCTATTTTTCTATTCCGGATCGTACGTCATGAGCCGCGAAAAGGATGACAATTGAATCCATCACATTTGTATTATGGAATCCCATGGCACCTTGGGCAAAACAACTTCACTTCACGTAGAGGTTGGGCCCGCAAACCGAGGGTGTGGGGCTTGGGACCAGGTCTCCGTCTGTCCGATGCCCATAACTTTTGATTTGTAAGGAGTTACGTGGTGCACAGCGTACCTTTGGAAAGCTCTCCGAGAGCTCTACGATGGGGGCAGCTAGCCTGCTCGACTTCAGCTATTTTCGGAGAACAAAATCGAATGTTTTCATCAGTTTCAGGATACTTTTATTCTTTTGCGCTATTTTTCTGTCCTGGGTCGTACGTTGTGAGCAGCGAAATGGACGACAACATAATCCATCACATTTCTATTACCGAATCTCACCGCACCTTAGGCAAGACAACTTCGCTTCAGGTAAAGGCTGGGCCCGTAAGCCGAAGGCGTGGGGTTTAGGACCAGGTCTCCGTCGCTCCGACGCCCATAACTTTTGATCCGTAAGGAGTTACGCGGCGCACAATATACCGTTGGAAAGCTCTCCGAGAGCACTATGACGGGGGTAGCTAGGCTGCTCGATTGCGCCTATTTTTGGAGCCCAAAGTTGAATGTTTTCATTAGTTTCTGGACTCTTTTCTTCTTTTGCGCTGTTTTTCTGTCCCGGATCACACGTTGTAAGCCGCGAAAAGAACGACAACCTAATCCATCACATTTTTATTACCGAATCCTACAGGACCTTCGACAAGACAACTTCGCTTCATGTAGAGGCTGGGCCCGCAAACCGAGGGCTTGGGGCTTCGGACCATGTCTCCGTCGCTCTAGTGCCCATAACTTTTGATCCGTGAGGAGTTAAGCGGCGCACAGCATACCATTGGAAAGCTCTCCGAGAGTACTACGACGTACGCAGAAAGCTTGCTCGGCTGCGCCTATTTTCGGTGCCCAAAATCAAACGTCTTCATCTTTTTCAGGACACTTTTATTCTTTTGTGCTATTTTTCTATCCCAGATCGTACGTCGGGAGCCGCGAAAAGGATGACAATCAAATCCATCACATTTGTATTACCGAATCCCATGGAACCTTGGCAAGACAACTTCGCTTCACATAGGGGTTGGGCCCGAAAACCGAGGGCGTGGAGCTTCGGACCAGGTCTTCGTCGTTCTGGTGCCCATAACTTTTGATCCGTAAGGAGTTATCGTAGCCCAAAATCGAAGTTTTCATCAGTTTCGGGACACTTTTCTTCTTTTGCGCTATTTTTCTGTCCCGAATCGTACGTCGTGAGCTACAAAAAGGACGACAACCTAATCCATCACATTTCTATTACCGAATGCCACAGCACCTTGGGGAAGACAATATCGCTTCACGTAGAGGCTAGGCCCACAAACCGAGGGCTTAGGGCTTGGGACCAGATCTCCGTTGCTCCGATGCCCATACTTTTGACCCGTAAGGAGTTATGCGACGCATAGCGTACCGTTGGAAAATTCTCCAAGAGCTCTATGATAGGGGCAGCTAGCCTGCTCAATTGCACCTATTTTCGGTGCCCAAAATCGAATGTTTTAATTAGTTTTGGGTTACTTTTCTTCTTTTTGTGTTGTTTTTTCATCCAGGGTCGTACATTGTGAGCTGCGAAAAGGAAGACAACCTAATTCATCATATTTCTATTACCGAATTGCACGACACCTTAGGACAGACAACTTCACTTCACGTGGGGGCTCGGCCCAACAAATCAAGGGCGTGGGACTTGGGACAAGGTCTCCGTCACTCTGGTGCCCATAACTTATGATCCGTAAGGAGTTACGCGGCGCACAGCATACCGTTGGAAAGCACTTCGAGAGCTCTACGATGGGGACGGCTACCCTGCTTTGTTGCCCCTGTTTTTGGAGCCCAAAATCTAACATTTTCATCAATTTCAGGATACTTTTCTTCTTTTACAGTGTTTTTTCGTCTCGGGTCGTACGTCATGGGCCGCCAAATGGACGACAACCTAATCCATCACATCTCTATTACCGAATCCCACGATACCTTGGGCAAGACAACTTCGCTTCAGGTAGAGGCTAGGCCCGCAAACCAAGGGCATGGGGCTTTGGACCAGGTCTCCGGCGCTCTGGTGCCCATAACATTTTATCCGTAAAGAGTTACACGGCGCACAACGTACAATTGAAAGCTCTCCGAGAGCTCTACGACTAGGGCAGATTGCCTACTCGACTGCTCCTATTTTCAGAGCCCAAAATCGAACATTTTCATCAGTTTCGGGACACTTTTCTTTTTTTGCGCTGTTTTTCCGTCCCGGGTCGAACATTGTGAGCCTCCAAAAGGACGACAACCTAATCCATCATATTTTTATTATCGAATCCCATGGCATCTTGGGCAAGACAATATTGCTTCAGGTAAAGGTTGGGCCCGCAAACCGAGGGCGTGGGGCTTGGGACCAGGTCTCCGTCGCTCCAGTGCCTATAACTTTTTATCCGTAAGGCGTTACGCGGTGCACAACGTACAGTTGGAAATCTCTTTGAGAGCTCTACGACTGGGGCAGATAGCCTGCTCGACTGCTCCTATTTTTAGAGCCCAAAATTGAACATTTTCATCAGTTTCGGGACACGTTTCTTTTTTTGTGCTGTTTTTCCGTCCCGGGTCGTATGTCGTGAGCCGCCTAAAGGACGACAACCTAATCCATCACATTTCTATTACCGAATCCCACGGCACCTTGGGCAAGACAAATTTGCTTCAGGTAGAGGTCGGGCCCGCAAACCGAGGGCGTGGGGCTTGGGACCAGGTCTCTGTCGCTCCGGTGCCCATAACTTTTGATCCGTAAGGAGTTACGCGGCACATAGAATATTGTTGGAAACCTCTCCGAGAGCTCCACGACGGCGACAACAAGCCTACTCTGCTGCGCTTATTTTCAGAGCCCAAAATTGAACGTTTTCATCAGTTTCGAGATATTTTTCTTCTTTTACGCTATTTTTCCATCCCGGATCGTACGTCGTAAGCCACGAAAAGGACGACAACCTAATCTATCACATTTCTATTACAGAATACCATGCACCTTGGGAAAGACAACTTCGCCTCACGTAGAGGTTGGGCCCATAAACCGAGGGCGTGGGGATTAGGACCAGGTCTCCGTCGCTCCGGTGGCCATAACTTTTGATCCGTCAGGAATTACGCGACGCACAGCATACCGTTGGAAACCTATCCGAGAGCTCCACGAGAAAGATAGTAAGCCTGCTCGGCTATGCTTGTTTTTGGAACCCAAAATCTAACATTTTCATCACTTTCTTGACACTTTTCTTCTTTTGCGCCATTTTTTCATCCTGGATCGTACGTCGTGAGCCTCGAATAGGACGACAACCTAATCTATCACAATTCTATTACCGAATCCCACGAAACCTTGGGCAAGACAACTTCGCTTCAGGTTGAGGCTGGGCCCGTAAACTGAGGTCGTGGGGCTTGGGACCAAGTCTCCGTCGCTCCGGTGCCCATAACTTTTGATCTGTATGGAGTCGGCGCACAACATACCGTTGGAAAGGTCTTCGAGAGCTCTACGACGGGGGCAGCAACCCTGCTCTACTGCGCCTATTTTTGAAGCCCAAAATCGAACGTTTTCATCAATTTTGGGACACTTTTCTTCTTTTGCGCTATTTTTTCTTCTCGAATCGTACGTCGTCAGACGTGAAAAGGACGATAACCTAATCAATCACATTTCTATTATCGAATACCACGACACTTTGGGTAAGAAAAATTCACTTCACGTAGAGGCAGGGTCCGTAAACCGAGGCAGTGGGGTTTAGGACCAGGTCTCTGTCGCTCCGATGCCCATAACTTTTGACCCGTAATGAGTTACGCGGTGCAAAGCATATCGTTGGAAAGCTCTCCGAGAGCTATACGTCGGCGGCAGCTAGCCTGCTCGACTACACCTATTTTCGGAGCCCAAAATTGAATGTTTTCATCAGTTTCTGAAAACTTTTCTTCGTTTTCGCTATTTTTCTGTCCCGGGTCGTACGTCGTGATCCGCGAATAGGACGACAACCAAATCCATCACATTTCTATTACCTAATCACAAAAAACCTTTGGCAAGACAAATTCGCTTCACGTAGAGGTTGGGCCCGCAAACTGAAGGCGTGGGGCTTGTGACCAGATCTCCGTCGCTCCTATGCCCATCACTTTTGATCTGTAGGGAGTTATACGGCGCACAGCATGGCATTGGAAAGCTCTCCGAGAGCTCTATGACGGGGGCAGCAAGCTTGCTCGACTGCACCTATTTTAAGAGCCCAAAATCAAACGTTTTCATCAATTTCGGGACACTTTTCTTCTTTTGTACTATTTTTTCGTCCCGTATCGTACGTTGTGAGCCGCGAAAAGGACGCCAACCTAATCCATCAAATTTTTATTACTGAATCCCATGGCACCTTAGGCATGACAACTTCGCTTCACGTAGAGGCTGGGCCCATAAACCGAGGGCGTGGGGCTTGGGACCAGGTCTCCTTTGCTCCGGTGTCCATAACTTTTGATTCGTAAGGAGTTATGCGGCGCACAACATACCGTTGGAAAGCTCTCTGAGAGCTCTACGACGGCAGAGCATGTCTGCTTGGCTGGGCCTATTTTCGGAGCCCAAAATCGAACGTTTTCATCTATTTCTGGGCACCTTTTTTCTTATGCGCTATTTTTCTATTCCGGATCGTACGTCATGAGCCGCGAAAAGGGTGACAATTGAATCCATCACATTTGTATTATGGAATCCCATGGCACCTTGGGCAAAACAACTTCACTTCACGTAGAGGTTGGGCCCGCAAACCGAGGGTGTGGGGCTTGGGACCAGGTCTCCGTCTGTCCGATGCCCATAACTTTTGATCTGTAAGGAGTTACGTGGTGCACAGCGTACGTTTGGAAAGCTCTCCGAGAGCTCTACGATGGGGGCAGCTAGCCTGCTCGACTTCAGCTATTTTCGGAGAACAAAATCGAATGTTTTCATCAGTTTCAGGATACTTTTCTTCTTTTGCGCTATTTTTCTGTCCTGGGTCGTACGTTGTAAGCAGCGAAATGGACGACAACATAATCCATCACATTTCTATTACCGAATCTCACCGCACCTTAGGCAAGACAACTTCGCTTCAGGTAAAGGCTGGGCTCGTAAACCGAGGGCGTGGGGTGTGGGACCTGGTCTTCGTCGCTCCGATGCCCATAACTTTTGATTTGTAAGGAGTTACGCGGCGCACAGCATACCATTGGAAAGCTCTTCGAGAGCTCTACGACGGAGGTAGCATGCCTGCTCGATTGCACCTATTTGCGGAGCCCAAAATTGAACTTTTTCATCAGTTTTGGGTTACTTTTCTTCTTTTGCGCTGTTTTTCTATCCCGGATCATACGTCGTGAGCCGCGAAAAGGACGACAACCTAATCCATCACATTTCTATTACCGAATCCCACAGCACCTTCGGCAAGACAACTTCGCTTCACGTAGAGGCTGGGCCTGCAAACCGAGGGCTTGGGGATTCGGACCATGTCTCTGTCGCTCCAGTGCCCATAACTTTTGATACGTGAGGAGTTAAGCGGCGCACAACATACCGTTGGAAAGCTCTCCGAGAGTACTACGATGTTCGCAGAAAGCTTGCTCGGCTGCGCCTATTTTCGGTACCCAAAATCAAACATCTTCATCTTTTTCAGGACACTTTTATTCTTTTGTGCTATTTTTCTATCCCGGATCGTGCGTCGTGAGCCGCGAAAAGGAAGACAATCTAATCCATCACATTTCTATTATCGAATCCCATGGCACCTTAGGCAAGAAAACTTCGCCTCACGTAAAGGCTGGGCCCGCAAACCAAGGGCTTGGGGGTTGGGACCAGGTCTCCGTCGCTCCGGTACCCATAAGGTTTGATCCGTAAGGAGTTATCGTAGCCCAAAATCGAAGTTTTCATCAGTTTCGGGACTCTTTCCTTCTTTTGCGCTATTTTTCGTCCCGAATCGTACGTCGTGCGCTGCAAAAAGGACGACAAACTAATCCATCACATTTTTATTACCGAATGCCACAGCACCTTGGGGAAGACAATTTCACTTCACGTAGAGGCTGGGCCCGCAAACCGAGGGCATCGGGTTTAGGACCACGTCTCCGTCGCTCCGGAGCCCATAACTTTTGATCCGAAACAAGTTATGCGGCGCGCAGCATACTGTTGGAAAATTCTCCAAGAGCTCTACGATAGGGGCAGCTAGCCTGCTCAATTGCACCTATTTTCGGTGCCCAAAATTGAATGTTTTCATCAGTTTCAGGACACTTTTCTACTTTTGCGCTGTTTTTTCATCCTGGATCGTACGTCGTGAGCTGCGAAAAAGATGACAACCTAATCCATCACATTTCTATTATCGAATTGCACGACACCTTAGGACAGACAACTTCACTTCACGTGGGGGCTCGGCCCTACAAATCAAGGGCGTGGGACTTGGGACAAGGTCTCCGTCACTCTGGTGCCCATAACTTATGATCCGTAAGGAGTTACGCGGCGCACAGCATACCGTTGGAAAGCACTTCAAGAGCTCTACGATGGGGACGGCTACCCTGCTTTGTTGCCCCTGTTTTTGGAGCCCAAAATCTAACATTTTCATCAATTTCAGGATACTTTTCTTCTTTTACAGTGTTTTTTCGTCTCGGGTCGTCCATCATGAGCCGCGAAAAGGACGATGACCTAATCCATCACATTTCTAATACCGAATCCCACGACACCTTGGGAAAGACAACTTCGACTCAGGTAGAGGCTAGGCCCGCTAACCAAGGGCGTGGGGCTTTGGACCAGGTCTCCGTCGCTCTGGTGCCCATAACATTTTATCCGTAAAGAGTTACACGGCGCACAACGTACAATTGAAAGCTCTCCGAGAGCTCTACGACTGGGGCAGATTGCCTGCTCGACTGCTCCTATTTTCAGAGCCCAAAATCGAACATTTTCATCAGTTTCGGGACACTTTTCTTTTTTTGCGCTGTTTTTCCGTCCCGGGTCGAACATTGTGAGCCGCCAAAAGGACGACAACCTAATCCATCATATTTTTATTATCGAATCCCATGGCACCTTGGGCAAGACAATATTGCTTCAGGTAAAGGTTGGGCCCGCAAACCGAGGGCGTGGGGCTTGGGACCAGGTCTCCGTCGCTCCAGTGCCTATAACTTTTTATCCGTAAGGCGTTACGCGGTGCACAACGTACAGTTGGAAAGCTCTTTGAGAGCTCTACGACTGGGGCAGATAGCCTGCTCGACTGCTCCTATTTTTAGAGCCCAAAATTGAACATTTTCATCAGTTTCGGGACACGTTTCTTTTTTTGTGCTGTTTTTCCGTCCCGGGTCGTATGTCGTGAGCCGCCTAAAGGATGACACCCTAATCCATCACATTTCTATTACCGAATCCCAGGGCACCTTGGGCAAGACAACTTCGCTTCAGGTAGAGGTTGGGCCCGCAAACCGAGGGCGTGGGCCTTGGGACCAGGTCTTTGTCGCTCCGGTGCCCATAACTTTTGATCCGTAAGGAGTTACGCGGCACATAGAATATTGTTGGAAACCTCTCCGAGAGCTCCACGACGGCGACAACAAGCCTACTCTGCTGCGCTTATTTTCAGAGCCCAAAATAGAACGTTTTCATCATTTTCAGGACACTTTACTTCTTTTGCGATGTTTTTTCGTTCCAGATCGTACGTCGACAGCCGCGAAAAGGAGGACAACCTAATCAATCATATTTCTATTACCGAATACCATGGCACCTTAGGCAAGAAAACTTCGCCTCACGTAGAGGATGGGCCCACAAACTGAGGGCGTGGGGCTTAGGACCAGGTCTCCGTCGCTCGGTTGACCATAACTTTTGATTCGTAAGGAGTTACGCGGCGCACAGCATACCGTTGGAATGCTCTCCGAGAGCTCCACGAGAAAGATAGTAAGCCTGCTCGGCTGTGCTGGTTTTCGGAGCCCAAAATCGAACATTTTCATCAGTTACGGGACACTTTTCTTCTTTTGCGCTATTTTTTCATCCTGGATCGTACGTCGTGAACCGCGAATAGGACAACAACCTAATCAATCACAATTCTACTACTGAATCCCACAAAACCTTGGGCAAGACAACTTTGCTTCAGGTTGAGGCTGGGCCCGTAAACTGAGGGCGTGGGGCTTGGGACCAAGTCTCCGTCGCTCCAGTGCGAATAACTTTTGATCTGTATGGAGTCGGCGCACAGCATAATGTTGCAAAGGTCTCCGAGAGCTCTACGACGGGGGCAACAAGCCTGCTCGATTGCACTTATTTTTGGAGCCCAAAATCAAACGTTTTTATCAGTTTCGGGACACTTTTCTTCTTTTACGTTGTTTTTTCTTCTCGGATCGTACGTCGTCAGACGTGAAAAGGACGATAACCTAATCAATCACATTTCTATTATCGAATACCACGACACTTTGGGTAAGAAAAATTCACTTCACGTAGAGGCAGGGTCCGTAAACCGAGACAGTGGGGTTTAGGACCAGGTCTCTGTCGCTCCGATGCCCATAACTTTTGACCCGTAATGAGTTACGCGGTGCACAGAATACCGTTGGAAAGCTATCCGAGAGCTCTAAGACGGGGGCAAGAAGCCTGCTCGGCTGCGCCTACTTTCGTAGCCCAAAATCAAACGTTTTCATCAGTTTCGGGACACTTTTGTTCTTTTGCGCCATTTTTTCGTCCCGGATCGTACGTCGTGAGCCGCGAAAAGGACGACAACCAAATCCATCACATTTCTATTACCTAATCACAAAAAACCTTTGGCAAGACAAATTCGCTTCACGTAGAGGTTGGGCTCGCAAACCGAGGGCATGGGGCTTGGGACCAGGTCTCCGTCGCTCCGGTGGCCATAACTTTTGATCCGTAAGAAGTTACGCGGCGCACAGTATACCGTTGGAAAGGTCTCCAAGAGCTCCACAACTGGGGCAGTTAGCATGCTAGACTGTGCCTATTTTAGGACCCCAAAATTGAACGTTTTCATCAGTTTTGGGACACTTTTTTTCTTTTGTTCTGTTTTTCCGTCCCGGGTCGTACGTCATGAGCTGCCAAAAGGATGACAACCTAAACCATCACATTTCTATTACCGAATACCACAACACCTTGGGCAAGACAACTTCACTTCAGGTAGAGAATAGGCTAGCAAACCGAGGGCGTGGGGCTTGGGACCAGGTCTCCGTCGCTCCAGTGCCTATAACTTTTTATCCGTAAGGCGTTACGCGATGCACAATGTACAATTGGAAAGCTCTCTGAGAGCTCTATGACTGGGGCAGCTAGCCTGCCCGACTGCTCCTATTTTCAGAGCCCAAAATTGAATATTTTCATCAGTTTTGGGACATTTTTCTTTTTTTGCAATGTTTTTCTGTCCCGGGTCATACGTCATGAGCCGCCAAAAGGACGATAACCTAATCCATCACATTTCTATTACCGAATCCCATGTCACCTTGGGCAAGACAACTTCGCTTCAGGTAGAGGCTGGGCCCGCAAACCGAGGGCGTGGAGCTTTGGACCAGGTCTCCGTCGCTCCGGTGCCCATAACTTTTTATTCGTAAGGCGTTATGCGGCGCACAACGTACAGTTGGAAAGCTCTCTGATAGCTCTATGACTGGGGCAGCTAGCTTGCCCGACTGTACCTATTTTCAGAACCCAAAATTGAACATTTTCGTCAGTTTCGGGACACTTTTCTTTTTTTGCGCTGTTTTTCCGTCCCGGGTCGTACGTCCTGAGCTGCCAGAAGGACAACAACCTAATCCATCACATTTCTATTACCGAATCTCACGACACCTTAGGCAAGACAACTTCGCTTCAAGTAGAGGTTGGGCCCGCAAACCGAGGGCGTGGGGCTTGGGACCAGCTCTCCGTCGCTACGGTGCCCATCACTTTTGATTCGTAAGGAGTTACGCGGTGCACAACATACCGTTGGAAACCTCTCTGAGAGATCCACGACGGAGGCAGCAAACCTGCTCGGCTGCGCTTATTTTCGGAGCTCAAAATCGAAAGTTTTCATTAGTTTCGGGATACTTTTCTACTTTTGCGCTATTTTTTCGTCACGGATTGTACGATATCAGCCGCGAAAAGGTCGACAACCTAATCAATCACATTTCTATTACCGAATGCCATGGAACCTTGGGCAAGACAACTTCGCCTCACGTAGAGGCTGGGTCCACAAATAGAGGGCACGGGGCTTAGGACCAGGTCTCCGTCGCTCCTGTGCCCATAACTTTTGATCCGTAAGGAATTACACGGCGCACAGCATACCGTTGGAAACCTCTCCTAGAGCTCCACGATGGGGGCATTAAGCTTGATCTGCTACGCTTGTTTTAGGAGCCCAAAATCAAACGTTTTCATCAGTTTCGAGACACTTTTCTTCCTTTGTGTTGTTTTTCCATCCCAGATCGTACGTCGTGAGCCTCGAATAGGACGACAACCTAATCTATCACAATTCTATTACCGAATCCCACGAAACCTTGGGCAAGACAACTTCGCTTCAGGTTGAGGCTGGGCCCGTAAACTGAGGTCGTGGGGCTTGGGACCAAGTCTCCGTCGCTCCGGTGCCCATAACTTTTGATCTGTATGGAGTCGGCGCACAACATACCGTTGGAAAGGTCTTCGAGAGCTCTACGACGGGGGCAGCAACCCTGCTCTACTGCGCCTATTTTCGGAGCCCAAAATCGAACGTTTTCATCAGTTTTGAGACACTTTTATTCTTTTACACTGTTTTTTCATCCCTGATCATACGTCGTCAGTCGCGAAACGGATGAAAACCTAATCAATCACATTTCTATTACCGAATACCATGGCACCTTGGGTAAGACAACTTCGCCTCACGTAGAGGCTGGGTCCGCAAACCGAGGGCAATGGGGCTTGGGACCAGGTCTTCGTCGCTTCGGTGCCAATAACTTTTGATTCGTAATGAGTTACGCGGCGCTTAGCATATCGTTGGAAACCTCTCCGAGAGCTCCACGACAGGGGCAGTAAGCCTTCTCGGCTGTGCCTATTTTCGGAGACCAAAATCGAATGTTTTCATCAATTTTGGGACACTTTTATTCTTTTGCGCTGTTTTTTCTTCTCGGATCGTAAGTCGTGAGTCGCGAATAGGACGACAACCTAATCCATCACATTTCTATTACCGTATCCCAAGAAACCTTGGGCAAGACAACTTTGCTTCAGGTTGAGGCTGGGCCCGCAAACCGAGGGCGTGGGGCTTGCAACCAAGTCTCTATCGTTCCGGTGCCCATAACTTTTGATCTGTAAGGAGTTACGCAGTGCACAACATACCGTTGGAAAGGTCTCCGAGAGCTCTACGATGGGGGCACCTAGCTTGCCCGGCAGCGCCAGTTTTCAGAGCTCAAAATTGAACATTTTCATCAGTTTCGGGACACTTTACTTCTTTTGCTCTATTTTTCTATCCCGGATCGTACGTCGTGAGCCACGAAAAGGATGACAACCTAATCCATCACATTTCTATTACCGAATCCCACAGCACCTTGGGCAGAAAAACTTTGCTTCACTTAGAAGCTGTGCTCGCAAACCGAGGGCGTGGGGCTTGGGACCAGGTCTCCGATGCTCTGGTGCCCATAACTTTTGATCCGTAAGGAGTTACGCGGCGCACAGTATACGGTTGGAAAGCTCTCCGAGAGCTCTACGACTGGAGCAGCAAGCATGTTTTGCTGCACCTATTTTTGCTTCCCAAAATTGAACGTTTCCATCAGTTTCGGAAAACTTTTCTTCTTTTGTGCTATTTTTCTGTCCCGGATCGTACGTCGTGAGCCGCAAAAAGGACGACAACCTAATCTATCATATTTCTATTACCGAATACCACGACACATTTGGCAAGACAACTTCGCTTCAGGTAGAGGCTGGGCCCATAAACCGAGGGCGTGGGGCTTGGGACCAGGTCTCCTTCACTCCGGTGCCCATAACTTTTTATCCGTAAAGAGTTACGCGGCGCATAATATACCGTTGGAAAGCTCTCCGAGAGCTGTACGACTGGGGAAGCTAGCCTGCTCGACTGCTCCTATTTTTGGAGCCCAAAATTAAACGATTTCATTAGTTTCGGAACACTTTTATTCTTTTGCGCTATTTTTTCATCCCGGGTCGTATGTCGTGAGCCGCCAAAAGGACGACAATCTAATCCATCATATTTCTATTATCGAATTTTACGTCACCTTGGGCAAGACAACTTCGCTTCAAGTAGAGGCTGGGCCCGCAAACTGAGGGAGTGGGGCTTGGGACCAGGTCTTCATCGCTCCGGTGCCCATAACTTTTGATCCATAAGGAGTTACATGGCACACAGCAAGCCGTTGGAAACCTCTCCGGGAGCTCGACGACGGGGGCAGCAAGCCTACTCAGCTGCGCCTATTTTTGGAGGCCAAAATCGAACGTTTTCTTCAGTTTTGGGACACTTTTCTTCTTTTATGCTATTTTTCTATCCCGGATCGTACGTAGTCAGCCGAGAAAAGGACGACAACCTAATCAATCACATTTCTATTACCGAATCCCATTGCACCTTAAGCAAGACAACTTCGCCTCACATAGAGGCTGAGTCCGCAAACCGAGGGCGTGGGGCTTGGGACCAGGTCTCCGGTGCCCATAACTTTTGATCCGTAAGGAGTTACGCGGCGCACAGCATACCATTGGAAACCTCTCCGAGAGCTCCACGACTAGGGAGCAAACTTGCTGGCTGTGCCTATTTTAGGAGCCCAAAATCAAATGTTTTCATCAGTTTCGGGCCACTTTTCTTCTTTTGCGCTGTTTTTTCGTCCCGGATCGTACGTCGTGAGCCGCAAATAGGACGACAACCTATTCCATCACATTTCTAATACCAAATCCCACGAAACCTTGGCAAGACAACTTCACTTTAGGTTGTGGCTAGGCCCGCAAACAGAGGGCGTGGGGCTTGGGACCAAGTCTCCTTCACTCCGGTGCCCATAACTTTTTATCTGTAAGGAGTTACGCGGTGCACATCATACCGTTGGAAAGCTCTCCAAGAGCTCTACGATAGGGGCAGCAAGCCTTCTCGTTTGCGCCTGTTTTTAGATCCTAAAATCAAATATTTTCATCAATTTTGGGGTACTTTTTTTCTTTTGCGCTGTTTTTCTGCCCTGGATCGTGCGTCGTGAGCCGCGAAAAGAACAACAACCTAATCAATCAAATTTCTATTACCGAATCCCACGGTACCTTGGGCTAGACAACTTCGCTTGATGTAGAGGCTGGGCCCGCAAACCGAGGGTGTGGGTCTCGAGACTAGGTCTCCGTCACTCCGGTGCCCATAACTTTTGATCCGTAAGGAGTTACGCGGCGCATAGCAAACCATTGGAAAGCTCTCCGAGAGCTCTACGACGAGGGCAGCTAGCCTAAAGGCTGCTCCTATTTTCGGAGCCCAAAATCTAATGTTTTCACTAGTTTTGGGATACTTTTCTTCTTTTGCGCTGTTTTTTTGTCCCTGATCGTACGTCGTGAGCCGTGAAAAGGATGACAACCTAATCCCTCACACTTCTATTACCGAATCCTAAGGCACCTTGGGTAAGAGAAATTCGCTTCACGTAGAGGCTCGGCCCGCAAACCGACGGCTTGGGGCTTGGGACCAAGTCTCTGTCATTCCGGTACCCATAACTTTTGATCCAAAAGGAGTTATATGTGATGCACAGCATACCGTTGGAAATCTCTCCAAGAGTTATACGATGGCGGCAGTAAGCCTGCTCGGCTGTACCAATTTTCGTAGCCCAAAATCGAACGTTTTCATCTGTTTTGGGACACTTTTCTTCGTTTGCACTGATTTTCTATCCCGGATCATACGTCATGAGCCGCGAAAAGAACGACAATCGAATCCATAACATTTGTATCACTGAATCCCATGGCACCTTGGTCAAGACAACTTTGATTCACGTAGAGGCTGGGCCCGCAGACCGAGGGCGTGGGGCTTGGGACCAGGTTTCCGTCGCTCCGATGCCCATAACTTTTGATCCGTAAGGAACTATGCGGCGCACAACATGCTGTTGGAAAGCTCTCCGAGATCTCTACGACGGGGGTAGCTAGCCTGCTCAACTGCACCTATTTTTGGAGCCCAAAATTGAACGTTTTCATCAGTTTCAGGACACTTTTCTTCTTTTGTGTTGTTTTTCCATCCCTGATCGTACGTCGTGAGCCGCCAAAAGGACGACAACCTAATACATCGCATTTCTATTACCGAATCCCATGACACCTTGGGTAAGACAACTTCGCTTCAGGTAGAGAATGGGCCCGCAAACCGAGGGCGTGGGGCTTAGGACCAGGTCTCCGTCAATTTAGTGCCTATAATTTTTTATCCGTAAGGAGTTACGCGGCGCACAACATATCGTTGGAAAGCTCTCCGAGAGCTCTACAATTGGGATAGCTAGCCTGCTCGACTGCTCCTATTTTTGGAGCCCAAAATTGAATGTTTTCTTCAGTTTCGGGACACTTTTCTTCTTTTGCGCTATTTTTTCATCCAGGGTCGTATGTCGTGAGCCGCCAAAAGGATGACAACCTAATCCATCACATTTCTATTACCGAATCACACGTCACCTTGGGCAAGACAACTTCGCTTCAAGTAGAGGCCGGGCCCGCAAACCGAGGGCGTGGGGCTTTAGACCAGGTCTCCGTCGCTCCGATGCCCATAACTTTTTATCTGTAAGGCGTTACGTGGCGCACAACGTACAGTTGGAAAGCTCTCTGAGAGCTCTACGTGTGAAGCCCGACCCTGAATAACGTGTCATACCTCGATTTGTGTGCCATAGATCCCTAATTATATGACCGATCTTGGATTACGTGTCCTGTATTGGTTTTTGTGCATACCTTGTCACACGTGCCTTGACCTAGAATAGTGTGCCCCAATCCCCGACTGACGTGCGATACATATATATACGTGCCCTGACCTCGATGTACGTGCATTACCTCATTTCGTGTGCCCTAATCTTGAACTGTGTACCTTAACCTAGATATGGAGTCGTGCCTTGATTTGTGTGCATCGCATTAAATTACGTGCCTCGCATTGGGTTACGTGCATTCACCTATGATTGCGTGCATTAGTCTTGAAGTACATGCCTTAGCCTTGAAGTTCGTGTCTACATCGTAATTCGTGCCCTAGACCTAGGAATCCGTGCCACCACGTTAATCAAGAAAGAATCTTACACAAAGCACAAGACAATAAAATAATCCTACACAATCCACTAACCAATATTATATTCCTAATTCAAATTCTCTACAAATTCCACTAACAATAAAATAATACTAAACTATTCCTACATTTTCCACTAACTATTATTCTATTTATAATTCAACTCATCAACAAACATTCCTATATTTTATTCTTCCTAGATTCCCTAATTTCCCAACATTCCTATGACAATTCTAATGACACAAATGCATAAAAAATTAGTCCTAGACAATCTATGACATATTATGACACTAATGCATAAAAAAATAGCCCCAAAACCCTACCCAATGCACACCATTTTCTACCAAGTGCTCTTTGCCCATGCTAGGAATTTCAAAATGCCTTTTGAAGACATAAAAATCAGAATTGCTAAGCTCAAGGCTGAACCCATGCATCAACTTTTGCAAAAAGCCTCATTTTTCTTTCATTTCTCTCATTCTCCTCACATTTCTCTCTCTCCCTCTCATTCTTCTCTCTCCATCTCGGTTTTGGGCTGAGTTTCTTCATCCCTTAGCTCATCTTCATCATCCTATGGTGCATCAAGACAAACAACAAGCAAAGAAACTCACCCAAGCAAGCTAGGATGCAAGAAACACACATGCAAGCATTTTGAGTCACCATTTTCGGCCTTGGTGAGTTTCCTAGCTTCCATTTCTTTTCTTCTTGTTCTAACCACATGCATGTACTAAGAACTTGGCCACTAAGCTAGGAAAAATAGAGAGAAATCGGGTGGAGTCTTGGCTAAGCAAGGAAGAAGAAGAAATTTGTGCTTCAACAAGTTTTTGTGCATCTTTTGGGTTGATTGCTAAGGTGAGGGCTAAAACCTTTTGAAATTCCTTCAAAAATTCACATGCATGCTCATAAATGTATGTCTTTGCTTCTGTACTTGAGTTATGTGTTCGTTCATGAGCTTAAACAACCATGCATGGCAAGATCTTGGCTTGAAAATGGTGTAGGTGAAGTCGGATTGTTGACAGCTCTCTGACCAGTTTGTTTCGAGGTAATTGTAGCTAAGCAAATGATGTTGAAAATGCTTGAAAATTGGTAGATGACTATCTTGGACAGTTTTGAACATTTTTCGCAGAAATAGGCTGAAGCTAATTTTGACTCTAAGGTCTTCAAAATGGCAAATCTTTAAAATGTATCAAAATCTGGAAATCTGGAAAAATGAAGCAGGTTTTGGCAGATGCACTGACCTTGTAGAACGAACCAGATTTGACTTAGTAAATGATGGTTAAAATGCATTAAATTTAGTGTGCTGCTATATTTTTCAGTTCTGGACATTTTTGTCAGAAATGGACTAAGGCTGAATCTGATCCTAAGGACCTCAAAAACGTCAATTATCGAAATGTGTGAAAATCTAGACAGTTTTGTGCTATTCCACTGTTTTGGCTATATCTAATGATCCCGAACTCCAATTGATGCAAGGTTTGTTTCTGATTTTGGTTAACTTCTTAAGATTTAATTTGACATCTTATTCACTGGATTTGGAGTTTGTTTGCTTATTCTATTGATTGTAAGAAAACAGCCTATTGCAGTAAATATTTCACTTAGTTATATGCTTGGAAAATTGTTATAACCTCTCTT